>OY747129.1:2470637-3070637 GCA_963556465.1 Berberis vulgaris | reverse complement strand
GAAAAAACACACAAAAATCACATACAACTTAACAATAGAGACGGTGAGAATGAGATAAAGATGGAAAAGTTCTTCAGCTTTCTACACTTCCAGAACGACAACAATTTTTCATAAGTATTTACCTTTTAACTTCTTAGGTTTTAGCCGACGTTTGATTATGTACAGACAACATAAACCCTAGAGGAAACATTCAATTCTTACATAACTCAGTTACTATCTTTGCATTTGTACCAAACAGGAGGACACAAGGCAGATGACTTCAGAACACATATAAAGAAATAGACCAACTATCCAGAAACATGGTAGGTGGGCAATATTTCTTTCTGCTTAATTTGAAAACTTATCCAAGTCTAAAAGCATCAAAGTCGAGGAGCTTATATCGAATATTAGGTGGACTTACTATTCTCCCAAAGTTGAAGCTTTCAAGTGCGCAAATAATTTAGAGGCTCGAGATTCTATATGATTACCTGCAATATGTGATAGGTTTCCTCTCGCCACCCCCAAATGCTTGATTGTCCTCCATCAGAACCTCATCCTCCTCATGTCAATCACCGCAACCCAAGTCGCAATCTTTCCTCTCCCTGCACCTGCAGTCGATTTGGGGAGGAAGATAACCCACTTTTCAAAATAGTCCCTGGTCACTTTTCTAAACCAGTCCCTGCCACAAATCCACAAATTTTCACTTAAGTTCCTAGATCCCATTTGGCTATGTGTACCCCATCAACCAATCAATACCTCCACAAGCTATTATTTACCACCACCAAACAGTATACTTAACACCGTAGGATAGATTTTGGATCCGTTTTGGGATAGTTTTGCAGCTGATTTCCATAAATTTGCGCACCTAATTGCAATTTTGAAAAGCATCTCTTTCGAGGCAGGGACTTCTCTTAGACTTTGTGTGTTGGCTCACTTTGGATTTACGTGTTTGGAATCAAAGCAACTACGAAGGAAAGATTAAAGGTTGACTTATAAGACACTTCAGCATGTGCTCTCTAAGTGGTTGCTTGTGCTCGTATGACTTCTTCAGCTTTAAGCTCAAGGACGAGCTTCTTAAACCCAAGGAGATTAACGTAATTGGATATTTTAGCAACAGTAGTATTTTAGCATAATTAAGAGTTATAGTATTATTGTAATTAGGTAATAGTTATGATATTGTTTCCTATTAGGTTTAGTTTTTGTTTCTTTTTAGACAAGTTAGGTTAGTTATAAATAAGACATACGATGCCCATTACAAGTTAGTTGATTGATGAAAAGAAGTTTATTTTGGTTATTAGTTTAATTCGTTTATCATCATTTCATTTATCGTCAATTCATTTTATTCAATTATAACATTGTTTTCAATTCAAATTATTTTACAAGTTCAATTCTATTCGTTTTACTCGCCCCACAAAGCTTAGTTTATTTCCCAACCACTAGAGGACCGACTCTAATCAAATATTTGCACGAGTTTCCACTCCTTTTTTCTTAAACAAACAGGCAAGTATTTAGAACTCACTTGAACGTTGAGGGCAAATGGCTCTCTTGTAATTTGAAATGGTTGGAGGGTTTTTTTTTTTTTCCGTGGGGAAGGGGTAATTGAGATATCTGTTGAACATCAAATGCATGTGGAATGACATGCCAAAACCACAAATAATAACTGACAGGGTTTGTTTTGATAAGGATATTTCATTGGAGTGTTCTAGACGTAGGCATTCGAAAGTAAGTCAAGTGTCCAAGCATATAGAAGACTGAAATCATGTAGAAAATCATGGGTGCCACAGACAAATTGAGTGATTCTAATGATTTATCAGACAAGAGGAGATGCAATAATGTGAAAGGCGTAGGCATACACGTGTGGCTTCAATGCCTCCAAGTCCATTTTTTTCAAATAAATTTCAGCAACTTTTAGTCCTTTTAAGTAAGATGAGGATTTGTTGTGACTGCTGTAAAAGATTCAAAATAAAAGATAGGAACGAAAGTACCAATTATTCTTGGGTTGAGTCGCGGATTAGGTCGCTCTCTTTAAGACGTTTCGCGGCTCTACCCAAAAATTGTGCAAGTAGTGTATTAGCCCCGCCGTCCCCAGGATAAAACAACCCAAAATCTTCTCTGTCTCGTTCAACAATTGCACAGTTGATGAACGGAATACTATCACCCTTAAACTCTTGTTTTGCTCGGAATAACCAATACATTGTACATAAATCAACAACAAGAAAATTCTTATTT
The DNA here is from genome assembly GCA_963556465.1 of Berberis vulgaris. Classification (NCBI taxonomy): domain Eukaryota; kingdom Viridiplantae; phylum Streptophyta; class Magnoliopsida; order Ranunculales; family Berberidaceae; genus Berberis; species Berberis vulgaris. The sequence continues at coordinate 3,068,429 of OY747129.1, read as the reverse complement.
TGATTGAAATGCTAAACAAAAAACTAATTGCAAAACTAAAATGTTTTGTTGCAAAAAGAAGAACTCTTGTTTTTGCTAAAGAATACTTTGTTTTTCTCTACATTTTTCTAAACTCTAAGTTGTGTTGTATTTATAGGAGAAAGTATATTCATTGAAATACAGAAACATGACTAGATACATCGCGTGGAGGATTTAATTAAATAAAAACGTGATAAACATGTGGGATTTAGAAAGGCGTCTAGATACATGGACAAAGTCTTGTCTAGATGCATGGACACAAAACCATGGGCGCAATTTATGGCGTGAAAGCTGCTGCGTAAAAAACGTGTGAGAAAGAATACAAAATCCCGTCTAGGTTCATTCCCTAGTGTAAAAAACGTGAAAGCTGTTGCGCAATCTATCACTGAGTTGATTACTTTTTCTTGCTTCGAATTAAAACGATGACTGAGCCAGTGCTAGATTGTTTTGTAACATAAAAACATTAGTATGGGGATTGACATATATGTAAACATGTTGACAATGAAAATTTAGTCTAAACTCTAAAACCACGGAGGACTAAATAGAGGCGATTGTGTATGAGTAGAACACTTTTTTGTAATTTCAAACATTGGATAAATGTTTTTCATCCTTTTGTATGTGGTGCTGAAAGAGAGTTTATCATTAAACTCAAATGGCTTTTTAGAGTTTTTTCCTTAAGCAATGGCAGCCCACTTGCACCTAAAAGCATACCCAATGAATGTTTTTAGGATTGAAGGGCCACCCACATCTGTATTCAGACTTTTTCATATCTTCTTCACTTAGTATTCAATGTTTTACTATTTGGTAGAGGACATGAATTCTTATGAAAAGGATATGTTCTCATGATGATGATGTTGATGGCAATTTAGAACAATTCAAGCTATTGCTTGATTTTGTTGTGGGACTTTACCATCTAAGTCTACAACTAAATTCCCAGAGGATGCTTTTATGCACAAATCTAGCTTGGTGATTACATCAATATTTGAAAAAATTTAGAAGCTGAATTTAAGGTACGTTTTCAAATGATATTTTTTAGTTGATCCTTGAACTCAAAAGAAAATGAGAATAGCGAGGTGAATAGAATGGGTATTTTATTCGATATTCTCATTGTGTGGGTCCTTAACAGTTGATTGCACGGTCTGCTTCAGCTAGAAAAAGGACCGTCACTTAATTTGCATTCAAAAAGTGGCTAAACCTGTTTATGACAATAGTTAGAGGGACCAAAGTTCAAAAGTCTTTTAATGGAAAGCACACACATATTTTTTAACATAATATATGCTAAAAATATTTTTGTGGATCTTGATTTTTTTTTTGAGTAGATTTTTTGTGTTTCTCAAGTAATTATTCTGAAAAGATAAATTTCCTTTTCTTCGAGAAATAGTGGGGGTACATCCTCAAATAACGTGCCTATGATAAGGATGAAAGAAACTGATAAAGCCACAGAATCTGAGCCTAGGAGAAGTAAACGGAAACGAACTTCTAAAAAAATTTTGGCCCCGATTACTATGTCTTTTTAGTTGAGGAGGACCCATTAGCTTTCAAGAAGCCTAATCCTCTATAGATGCCATTTTTTAGGAAGAGGCGATTGATGATGAAATGTACTCTCTTGAGTCTAATAGAACCTGGCATATAGTTGATTTGCCACCAGGTTGCAAGACAATAGGATGTAAATGGGTATTTAAGAAGAAATTGAAACCCGATGGTAATGTTGAAAATTTTTAGGCTCGTCTTGTAGCCAAAGGGTATAGACAGAGAAAATGTAGACTTCTTTGACACATATTCTCCTGTTATTCGGATTACATTATCAGAAGTTTCCCGCTGTCTTGGAAAGATATAGCGATGCTGATTGGAACACCCTTTCAGATGACTCCAAAGCCACCAGTGGCTATATTTTCAATATAGCTGGTGGAGCTGTCATTTGAAAATCAAAGAAACAGACCATTCTGGCACAGTCCACGATGGAGTCAGAGATGATAGCACTAGTCACGGCTAGTAAAGAAGCAGGTTGGCTGAGAAACCTGCTAGCAGAGATCCCTTTATGGGAAAGACCGATTCCAACTGTCTTGATCCATTGCGATAGTACCGCGGCTATTGCAAAAATACAGAACCGTTACTATAACGGCAAGAGACGACAAATACGTCGTAAGCACAGTACAGTTAGAGAGTTTCTATCTACTGGTGCTGTGAGAGTGGATCATGTACGAACTGATGCGAACTTGGCTGATCCTTTGACGAAAGGATTAGCTAGAGAGAAGGTTTTCAAAACCTCGAAAGGAATGGGACTAAAGCTCTTAGATTGATGAGTTATTCATGACGGTAACCCAACCTATAGACTGGAGATCCCAAGAAATAGGTTCAATGGGTAATAACAAGTCGTGAATGATATGATGTGAATCATGCTGACAAAATAGCAATCTCATTCCTAGATTAAAGCATGAATTCCTAAAGCGATAGTAGGATGAGTTAAAAACTCTTAATGAGGTCTATACTCTATGTGGAGTGGAGTACCTAGCTACAGGAGTACTTTTGATAGACTCACCTAAGTGATTGTGGAAGTTTGGTCGCTTCCTATGGAATTTGTGGGCAAAATTCCTAGAGCTTTCACTATACTGGGATATACGTGCATGGCCGTAACGCACGGGCTTTTTAGACTTCACCCTGGTAAGGTTGTGCGTGTAATGTCTGTTAGAGATAGAGTTCAAAACTACGAGTTACTCTAGTATAATCTAAAGCATGAACACTACGCAAGAGTTCAAGTCGAAAGACACTTTTGTTTATGCACAATCTTTCAGATTGCTCGATGAAAATTGTTTTTAAAAAATCCAAGTGGGGGATTGTTGGAAATTGTTTTTAAAAATCCAAGTGGGGGATTGTTGGAAATATGGCTTTTTAAACAAAAGAAAATGGGTGTTTAACAGGTTTCGATCTCTGGATCTCTCTCTCTAATATTAGTCCCATATCTACTATATAACTCTTTGTGTTAGAGTTTATAAGGAGATTGTTAGGACTTGGGCTTGGACCCCTTGGGGGTACCACACTTTTGTGAGGAGGGGAGAGATATACTCTCAGGCCCGCCGCCGTCCGTTCAAGTCGGGTCGGGTCATTAAGAGAGCAACCCATTCTTTTTGCTACAAATTTATTAAATAAATTTTGCATCTCTAAAGAGGGAATGAACCTAGACGGCATGTTGTATTCTTTCTCACACATTTTTTACGCAGCAGCTTTCACGCCATAAATTGCGCCCATGGTTTTGTGTCCATGCATCTAGACAGGACTTTGTCCATGTATCTAGACGCCTTTCTAAATCCCACATGTTTATCACGTTTTTATTTAATTAAATCCTCCACGCGATGTATCTAGTCATGTTTCTGTATTTCAATGAATATACTTTCTCCTATAAATACAACACAACTTAGAGTTTAGAAAAAATGTAGAGAAAAACAAAGTATTCTTTAGCAAAAACAAGAGTTCTTCTTTTGCAACAAAACATTTTAGTTTTGCAATTAGTTTTTTGTTTAACATTTCAATCAAAAGAAGAATTTTCTTGTTGTTGATTTATGTACAATGTATTGGTTATTCCGAGCAAAACAAGAGTTTAAGGGTGATAGTATTCCGTTCATCAACTGTGCAATTGTTGAACGAGACAGAGAAGATTCTGGGCTGTTTTATCCTGGGGACGACGGGGCTAATACACTGCTTGCACAATTTTTGGGCAGAGTCGCGAAACGTCTTAAAGAGAGCGACCTAGTCCGCGACTCAACCCAAGAATAATTGGTACTTTTGTTCCTATCTTTTATTTTGAATCTTTTACAACAGTTGAATCTTTTACAGCAGTCACAACAGGATTTCTAGGTCACCAATACTATTTTATTTTAAATAAGGCTATAACTATGTAATTATAAGGTTCGGGATTTAATTGTTTATTGAGCTTGTTGAAAGAGAGAACTTTTGTTCTAAAAAAAAATTGTAATAAATAATGAACCGTTCTATGATGGTACAGTACAACACTTGTAGGATTGTCCCAAGAAAAAATGTTTAGAATGTCAAGGGAACATGAGCTAGAACTAAGTAATTTAGGAACATGGACTTGAGCATCATTCCATGTTGAGACTTGAGATGCGGAGTACCATATGCACATGAAGCAAAAAACTCAAAACATGGAATTGAGTGCGAACGAGTTCAATCATAAGTTGTATTGCAGTAAGCACTTGATGCCCAAGATAACCCTAACCACGTTTTCCGGAGAATCTCAAAGATTCTTCTATCACGCTCCAACCAAATTCCCCAGCCACACCTCCTCCTCTCACACACACTCAGGATTCCACAACGGATGGGGAACAAACTTTGTAGGAGAAAGACTGATGCAAGAAAATTTGATCGACTGATTCCAAGTACAAAGGCCAGAAACGGCAAGCATTGACAATAACTTTCTTTTTCTTCAAATATCATGTTAAGGATCAACTCCACACAAAGAGGGGACATGGGAACCACAAACCAGGCCATGATCAAAATGAATAAGGGGTGAAAAGAATCAGATTATGATCAAAACCCTTACAGCTGAAGAAATCAAGAGGAACCTCCCATAGATATATCATAAAAGAATTGTAATACAACCATCACAATCTGATCTTCAAATTTTCAGCATAACCCAATACTCTGAAGATACCTAAGAACTTTGCTTAGATTCTATATCAGTACCTCATAAGCTCTTGTTGCAAATCAGATTGGCCTTCTTATGTGACTATCTAGTTCAGGCCATTCTACTGTCACACTTGTCTACCAAGAAATCAGAGTATCACGTGTACTATTAATTGTTAAACCTCTTAATTTTATTACTCACGTCTGAGATATAAAGTATATGTTAGTGCCTTAAATAGTTTTCTAGACACTACCTACAAATCCTTTCTGAACTCCAGAAACTTTAGGAATAAAGAGAAGTTTGTTTTGACAGACGCGCTGACATATGATGGATCAGTACTTGGTAATTTGATATCATATCAATCATCAAACTTAATAGGAACTCCAAGAAAATGGGTAATTTGCCTCGTTCAATTCCAATCACATGCCAACATCAGTGACAAGTTTCTTGAGAAAGCATCGCGGATGTCAAGGGTAATTATTGAATCACTATCATTATCCTCACAAATGGATGGCCCTATAAGACATTCAATCCAAGAGAACAACTAGCAACATTGCATGCTAATTTATTCAACCACATCCAATATAAACTAGCTAGCATCCAAATCTAAACAGATCCAAATGTGTTAAGACCTTATTCAAAATACATTATATTGACAATTCACTCAACATATTGATGACTACCAATGTCACAAAGCTACAGTGTCTTATAACATTGAAACTTTATTATAAGCATTCTAAAATAAACATGTGTCGAGGTTTATGATACTTGTAGCTGTAGGCATTCGTCTGTTATTTATCCCTGTCAATAAAACTATTCCTCATCTCAAAAATTATATGTCAAAATGATTTCACAATCAAAATAGATTTCCAACAACCATTGTACAAAACTTCAACTAAAAACCAAATTAACATTAGCACTTATCCAGACCAAATCAAATGAAAGAAATTCACTCTAAACATCATAACATCCATGCTCCACAATGTACATTTTATTATTGCAACAATAAAGCTTGTTGTTGACACCACTCTAACCCTCTTGACTTATTGAACCATCAAACAATCATATTTATAAACATCATAAACATCATAACATCATAGCACTGTACTCTTTTTAGTTTAGAAAGCTTGTTGTTGACACCACTAATGCACTTTTGTATGTCACATAACAATCATATTTATCAACAAATTTATCTATGTTTAGTGTGGTATTTTTAGAGTCAGATATACCTATATTGTTAATAAATAGATATAAATTTAAATTATTTTTTCTTCTCGAAAATATGAACATCTTGGAAGCCTTTTTAAAATACTATGCAATTGTTGTTATCAAAAAATAGCTTTGTGGGTTTGAGACTCACCAGTTAGGATTTTGTGAGTTCTCGTGCGATTATTAAGAGCATTTGTGCTCCGCCGTTGATTAGCCTTCGCGTATAGAATGTAGTTGCTTAGATGTTCAAAGCGAAAATAAGTTTTCATATGAGGTGTAGGCGATGGACTGGAACAAAAGCAAACCCTCGTGCAAGGTGGAGGCGATGGACATATGTGCCAGGTGGAAACAATGATGCAGGATTCAGACATGGCTTGGTTACCTCTGTAGGGATAATGATACAACTTTCAGGCATGGATTAAATAAATAAATAAATAAATAAATAGTCAAGGACCAAAATTACAAAAAAATTATGAAAATGTTATTTGAAGATATAACTTTATATTTTTATACTTAGATGATTAATGTTTCATTTTTAGGTAGTAATGCTAATTTAACCCGAACTTGCCAATCGAAAATGAAATCAATTTACAACGAATCGAGTTAGGGTTGAGATTTTTTTACTTTTGGGCCAGTTTACGACTGATCTGCCAACCCATTTGTTTTAGCATGTCAATTTCGAGTTTAACCACAAACCTGTTTTGAAAATTTCATTTCTACAATACGTATAGATGGTTTTAAGGTTATTTGGGATAATTACTATGTTTTGTACGGTCAACAGTTTTATTTTATTCTATTAGTTTTATTTGATAACTAACTATTATGTACCTAAATTACTTTAACATGCAAGTTTATATTAAATATGTCTGAATAAGTTGATGATACATCAAAATAGACCGATCATCACGGCCATACACATGGCAGAAAAACTTTCATCGTGAGGATATGACGTCTCTACTAGGTCAACTCGTAAAATTCAAAAAGAATAAAGCCAACCATAGAGACCAAGATAAGGCCCACTATAAGAAGATATAATCAAGTCCCGAATCCAGGCCCGAACGCCTCAAATTCCAAATCCAGGCCCGACACGAGTTCTCTCATAAAATAATAGAAACGTTGCATAAAAAACAATCGTGGAGGGAATTAGGCCTCCACGAACGCATATCCATTAAGGAGGAGACTATTACGAGAAATATCTCATTCCGTTGCGCCTCACATGCTAAGTCACACAGAGAATTAATTGTAACAATTATAAAAGGTAAAGGGAACATTCGACACAGGTATGCAACTTTAACTGAGTTTTGTCCAGATTTACTTCATTCTTCAACACAGTTGTTGACATAAGCATCGGAGTGCCTTTGGCAAAAAAAGATGGTCATTGGCAGTCTAACATCTGTTTTGCAGATCAAACTCATAGGAGGACTTTTTTGGACGTATCAGTTTGGCGCCGTCGTGGGGAGCAACGAGTTCCCTTTCTAAAAATAAGATTCACATTGACGAAGCTCACCACAATCTAATAGACGATCAACAAGTTGTTAGAACAAATGACACACCCTACAGATCCCCAACACAGTGACAATAACAATTCTCCTACTGGCAATGATGTATTACAAGTGGCTCACGAACTAGAAGCAACCCAAATCATCAAGCCAATGTCACCCGAGAATCAAAACCCACAACACGCAATAGCCCAGACAACCCAAACATCCGGTGATGCTGCCACAGATCCTCGGGTAGATCTGGTTATGGTCCAAATGAACTACATGACAAAGATGCTAGAGAAAATCACTTGGGAGTGCACCCAGCCGGCTGACCCTGTTCAGGCATCGCCCGAACAAAACTCCGCCAACCGAACTCAAGGGAGTGACGAAGTCCCAGTAGAACCTTAACAGGGAAACTTCAAGATCAGTGAATTCCCCTAAAGCAAGATTCCACAGTGTGATGGAGCGCGTGCTGAAATTCCATTCAAAATCAGAGTCACGAATCCCAGCGTACTATACGAGTTAGCCAAGCTGTCGTTCTCCGACACCCTCATGAAAATGGCCATGCCGAAAAAAGTTCACTCTGGCAAATTTGAAGTATATGATGGTACTACCGACCCAACTGATCACTTGAGATACTTCCACCACATGATGGCCCTGAAGGAAACCACGGAGTCGATTTTATGTAGAACATTCCCAACCAGCCTCACCTCCACAACAATGAATTAGTTCAACAACCAACCACCGAGGTCAATAGACTCTTTCCAGGCGTTAGCCACCGCTTTTATCACCAGATTCACCAGGAGCCAGCGTATGAGGAAAGGATCACACTACCTTCTTCATATCAATCAAAAGCCCAAGGAGAAAATACGGGAATACGTCACTCGCTTCACTAGCAAACCGACGATGATTGATGGATGTAGCGACGACACAACCGCTGCAACCTTTATTGCCGGACTGAAGAGATGCCTCTTATTTGTTGTCGTTAACCTGGAACCTCCAAAAGGCATATTTCTCTCTAGGAAATGAAAGCGGCCAGGAGGGAAAATGACCAAAAAAGAGAGAGTCATTCAAGGAAAAGGAAGAGAAATGAAGAATGAGGTGGGATGACAAACAACGGGAGGATATCATTCATTTGAAGAGACATCGAAATGGTGGAAAAACCAATTCAAACCAACAAGAATCCTAGACGCTACAATCAGCATGGCCCCGACACGAGCGGGTAACTAGTGTGATGAAGAAGACATACAAACTATATACAACCTTGAAAACAAGTCGAGCCAATATATTGAAGCACATAGCAAAATGGGATAACATCAACTGACCACTCAGGATGAGAGGAGACTCGGAAGGAAGAGACAAAAAAATATTGTTCCTTCCATAAGGATCATGGGCACGATACTAAAAACTGCTACAATCTAAAAGACGAAATCGAGCATTGGGTTCAGAAAGAACGACTCGATGAGTTCATCGGAATGCTAGATAAACAGCTCAAAGGGAAGGAGAAAGCAGATACCACTAGGAGATCGAAAAAACAACCCAGAGAACTAATATACGCCTTATACTACATGAACGGAGTAATCAACATACCTAGCAGTACGAGACAAAAGTTGGATATGTATAAACTTTTGGTTTGATCAACCAAGAAGTAAAAGTTGGACAAACGAGTCAACTTAACAAAGTAAACTTCGAATCGAATGAGACGTTGAGCCAACGAAGTAAAAGTTTGACAAACAAGTCAACTTAACACAAAAACTTTGAATCGACTGAGACATAGAGCCAACTAAGTAAAAGTCGGACAAACGAGTCAACTTAACATAGTAAACTTCGAATCAACTGAGACGTCGAGCCAACAAAGTAAAAGTTGGATAAACGAGTCAACTTAACACAAAAACTCTGAATCGACTGAGACGTCGAGCCAACGAAATAAAAGTTGGAAAAACGGGTCAACTTAACACAGTTTACTTCGAATCGACTGAGACGTTGAGCCAACAAAGTAAAAGTTGGACGAACAACTCAACTTAACACAAAAACTTCGAATCGATTGAGACGTCAAACCAACGAAGTAAAAGCTGGACAAATAAGTCAAATTAACACAGTAAACTTCGGATCGATTGAGACGTCGAGCCAACGAAGTAAAAGTTGAACAAACAAGTCAACTTAAAACACAAACTTTGAATCGATCGAGGTATCGAGCCAACAAAGTAAAAGTTGGACAAACGAGTCAACTTAACATAGTAAATTTCGAATCGACTGAGACGTCAAGCCAACGAAGTAAAAACTGGACAAGCAAGTCAACTCGACACAGTAAACTTCGGGTCGAACGATACGTCGAGTTAACGAAGTAAAAGTTGAACGAATGAGTCAATTTGATACAAAAGTTCGAATCGAATGACACATCAAATAAATGAAGGAACGAATCGACATAATTCAAGGAACTACGGATCAATCAAACCAAAAAAGGCAAAGGTCGAGACCAAAAGTCAACTTTTTCAAAGTGCATCAAGAATGATAAAGTTGACACATCCATAGACAAATAATGAGCCAAAGTGCGAAAGTAGTCATAAAGAAATACGAAGTAAAATCCAAGAAACTACAACCAAACTAAAAAAAAACAGGCAACACACAACAAGTTGACAAGATAAATTACAAAAACACGCAAAAAAGAAATAAACAAAGTTATTTTCATTATCAATACTACTCTCTTACATTCGGAGAAGAAGATGAAGGAGTAGGAGAAGAAATGGAGGCAACTACAAGAACATCAACTATATCACCTACGGGAGAAGGTGAAGGTCTCTCTTCGGAAAAGGAGAAAGCAGTTACTCTTCAACAACTGGGACAACTTCTTCAACATCATCGTCTTCGAAAGCTTGATCAACCAAGTGGTGATACTTGGATAAATTCGCACTGAGCCCCTCGATATAGTTAAGAAGCTCAATCCATCAACAACTCGTTTCCAATCTTCGGATTCGACAATGAGCCTGTCCTTGGCAGTAGCGAGTTCATTTTTGGCCGCGATAAGTCGTCCTCAACGGTGATAAGCACAACGGATGTATCTACCTTGATCTCGTCGAGCGCAGCCGTCAACTATTCCACCTGCTTCTTAGCGATATCACGAATAACAGATTGTTCAATCTCAACACAAGAAGCTTCATAATAGGGTTGAAAACCAAACCGTTGATTCGGTTTTTCACCTAAACTGTGAACTGAACTGACTTTGGTCGGTTTGAAATTTTTCAAACCGAAACCGAACCGACCATTAACAAAACCGAACCAATTCTAATTTATGCAAATCGTAACCGAACTGACTAAAACCAAACTAAAATCGAAATCAAACCGAACCGATCGAATATTTTAAACACATTATTTTTATATAAAATATATATTATTTATTATATATATTCGGTCGGTTCGGTTTTATAGGTTAAAATCATATAGAAACCAAAAAGGCAAAAACCGAACCGACCATTTAAGTTAAATTTTTTTAAAAATCTAACCGAACCAAACTTAAACTGAATCGATCGATTTGATTTTGATTGGTTCGGTCAGTTTGGTCGATTTTTTGTTCAGACCTACTTCATAACAAGTTACCTTCTTAGTGGATAACTAATTTTCCACATCATGTAGACAAACACGAACCCCATCCAACTTGGCTTTCAAAGACTCAAGCTCAACAACAGATACTATGCATACTTTCTGCTTCAATCAACGAAGTTCGAGCAACCCTAGTAGTTTTCTCCGACTCTGCGCATTGCGCTCTCAACATGTTGAATTGGGAAAGAACATGAGAAAACACCAGCAACAGTGCCTCCAATCTCCTCTCCAAAGAAGCCACTTGATCATGACAAGCTCGATAGACCGATCCTATCGCCTTTGCATAGGCGAGATGATTCATCACGTCCATTATCTGCTCAATACCATGATCAAGGTGATCACATGGATCCAGTACGAGCATCGAAGGCCTTTCAACTAATCGCATGTGCCACTCATTTATCAACTTGCGCGCACCATCTTACACATCAAGCTGATTGAACAAGCAAAACTTGCAATCCGACTTGATATGAATATCTTTTGGGCCAGGCTCAGTCCATCCAACCCATGGATGAAAAACACGAGGATCCGAAAACACTAAGGAACCACCCCCAACAGCCAGAAGGGCGGAAGGAATAACAATGATAACGGAAAAAACGCTTTTACCCTCTCGTCGAGAAGCAACCGTGGCAGCAACAGGGCTAGTGGTAACGACGGAAGTAGAAGAATTCAGACGAACGTGAGAAAAAACTAAGAACCCAGCCGCATCGCTGTCGTCAATAGAAGGAGAATGAGGAGAGTGAAACTCGAAACTTTGACCACTACCAACAACATCTTTAGACTGCTCCACTGTTAACTAAAGCAGTTTATCATTGATAGCTCGATGATCATCATTAGACAACTCAACAACGTCTAAAACACCAAGTAGAAAGAAACATCTTTTCATTATCGTCCAACGGACGAATAATCTCTTTCTCACTCTTCTCCAACGCCAGCCTTAGTTTCTTAGCCTCCTTGAGAGATTCACGATCCTCTTTTACGACATCTTCACAGGAATTGCTTGGATGAGAAGTAACCTCCGTAGCATCCTGAGCAGGATTTAGACGGGATATAATCCGAGCAGAACCACGAGTAGAAAACTGTTTCTTCCTTGGAACCCAACTAGGATCTACTAGCAGTCGCCTCGACGGACTAGTGGACCTCGCAAGCTTCATTTTTCTGGAAACCGAAACTATGACATTAATAGGAGCATCGAGATCCGTAACACACCTGTCCAAGCTCATTTCTCAATCAATGCTAGCACCACTAACGCCAGCACGAGTAATGCGAGCAGCAATATCCTTGGCACGAAACTTAGTAAGCAAGACTCGCTCCGCTTCGTTTATAGTGTACAAACTATTATGCTCTAGGATGTCCTTGGAAAAAAATGCCTCCACAGAAAACTGGTGAAGCTTCAAGAATCGGTCACTGATCCTATGCTCCTCAACAGTTAACTGAAGATTTTTCCGCCTATTGGGAACTAGGAATGATCGAAAAATTAGACGACCTCGCAGTTGGAAGTAACCAGAGTTCACAGAAGCATAAAACCAAGACCTTGACCAATCATGGATGTCATCGTTAAGTTTCTCGAAGCAAATAGGGGAACGAAGAAGATATCCTTGTTCACCAACAGACAAACAACCGAATGCAAAACCCTCAAGTCAAAGGAATGTCGGACAAAATAGCCATCGCATAAGAAGAAACCATTACTCTCCAACCATTAGGACCTATTTGAGCAGGAGGAATGCCCAAGAAGTTCAGATACTCCAAGAAAAACTTTGAAACTGGGAAGCGAAAGCCAGAAGAAAACATGCATGGATACAACGCGATTTACCCAGGCTTTGGATTACAAGGACTGTCATTCTGTCTAGGCAGGATAATCTCGAGGTCAGTCGACAGATTGTAATCAGAACGAAAATTGTCTATCGTCGCCTGAAAAACTTTCTTGGGAGAAAAATGAGCCTAACAAATAGCTAGCGACTTACCACTTAGTTGGACATTGTTAAGGAACAGAAGAACAAAGAAAACGAATAAGGCAAAGAAGAAACGAACCCTAACTTCAAAGATAGCGTAAAGAAGAAAAACAAATTCGTCACGTCCCTTTTTATAGAATCGAACAATTAAGGGACCGCTTATGGGACAACGTGCAAGATACGATGGCTACGTGAAATCCCAAAAATGTGTGTAAAAATGAATAGACAAGCAAATAATCGAGACACCAACCCGCAAAAAGTTACTGAATGATGGAATTGAAAAATAAACCGTCACGAAGTTAGTGGCCACATCAACATACACACTAACTAGGGGGTGTAGATGATGATTCATCAAACTAGACCGATCATCACAACCATACACGTGGAAAAAAACGTCCATTGCGAGGATATGACGTCCCATCTACTAGGCCAGCTCATAAAACCTAAGAAGAATAAAGCCAACCACAGAGGCCTAGATAAGGTCCATTATAAGAAGATATAATTAAGACCCGAATCCAGACCCAAATGCCTTAAAGCCCAAATATAGGCCCGACACGAGTTCTCTCATAAAGAAGAAGAATGTTGCACCAAGGAGGAGACTGTTACGCCTCCACGGATGCATCTTCATCAAAGAGGAGACTGTTATGAGAAACATCTTCTTCCATTGCGCCTCATATGCTTAAGTCACGCAGAGAATTAACCGCGATCATTATAAAAGGTAAAGGGAACAATCGACACAAGTGTGCAACTTTAACTGAGTTTTGTCCAGATTTTACTTCATTCTTCAACAAAGTTGCTGACTTAAGCATATGAGTGTCTTTGGCCGTAAAAAAAGGTGGTCATTGGTAGTCTAACATCTGTTTTGCAAGTCAAACTCACAGGAGGACGATTTTTGGACGCATCATGAGCTATATAAAATCAAAGCATATCATGTGATGCCAACCTTCCATCAGCCAATAAACGAGTCACATCAAGTCAATCTGTCGATTGTCAGTTGAGATTTTCGGCGCAGTAATTTAAACGAGTTGGGTTCATATTAAGTCTCGTGACCTGCTAACCTACCACGACTCAACACGAATCTAATCTAATCCGTTCCATTGCCAACCTTAGTTATAGACCTTCCAAATAATTTATTATATATTTGGCATGTGTTTTCACAAATATTATGTAAAAAACCTATTTATTGTCGATCATTCCTCATTTCTTCCCATTTGCAATCTCATATTTTGTGATTGTCTGCCAAATAAAATCTCTAACATTGTCGATCGACAATGGGAAACTGCAAGCCATTGAATCAAACCAATAAACCTATTCCGACATCAACAACCATGATAATGAGTGAGTTCAAGCCATCAACTTACAATAATGAACCTACTCCGACATCGCCAATAACAATATTGATTAAGTTCCGACAACCGACCCAAATCCATGAACTCACTCAATTGGAGCCTCCTTTATCAGCGTCCATGACAAAAAGAAACAAAAACTCCACTAGAAGTAGTTACAAAAATGGTATCATATTAGTTTTCACTTATTTTACGATAGAGTAATACTACAGTGCACTGGTCTCACTTATCTCGATGCAATCCTACGGTGCCTGGTAGTCACCAGGCAAGATACCAGGCACTTTACCGGTGCACTTAAGAAAAAGCGTTTACGATAAGAAGTACTACACACCAATACGTCATGGAATTTGACATCATTTCCATTTGATACTCATCCATTACTAACTTGGATACCGAATGCCATACTTTTTTATCATTTTGGTATTATTGCTAACTAAAATTGGGTTCTCGATATGTCTTCTATTGATTTTAGCTTAAGAAAACTTAGCACTGGGTAACATTTCGTCAAATATGTTAGGGGTCGGACATGGTGATACATCCATGCATAATTCCATATTCGGTACTGGAATTAGGGCATTTGGTCAAATTGGGTATACAACACAACCAAGTGAAGACCAGAGTCATTCTGGTTTAAGTTATTCTATCCAGTAAACGTTGAGTGCAACCACCGCCTCTCCCTCTGCTCTTTTTTTTTTTCAAAATTTGGGGAATTTTGGTGAAAAGACGCCATTTTTAGCAATCAAATCAGCAATTACGCCAAAACACACAAAGAATCCACAGTTTTCAACAACTCCAAGAGGCGATTCTTGAAGGAATTCTAGGGTTTTGGATTGTTTTCTCTGTTTTGCTTAAAATTCCGTTCTTGTGGCATTCACTGATCAGGGGTTGGTGAGCTCTCTCAACTTCTGAAAGACATGGGGCGTTCTCGCGGCATTCACAATTCCGCAGAGGAGGAATTGGGCCCTAGGTATGAAATTTCCCCTTCGTGGGTGGGTTTTGGTTCATTTAGGTGTTATTTGAGGGGTTTTGGTTTGAATTTTGGTATTTTTTTTTTGGTTGATTGTTGCAGAGGAGTTCAATTTTAGATGATTTTTGAATTTGCATGAAATGGGTTTGAGTTGATTGTGAATTTGCATGGAAATGGGGTTGCTTTTGATTGAAATGATTTACCTGTATTCTGTTAGATTGATAAGAAAGGGATTTTACCTTAATTTAGTTTGTGTGTTGCAAAGGGAGTTCAACATGGGATGATTTTGAATTTGCATGAAAATCGGGTTGTTGTTTCTGCTGATTAGTGTATTTGAAAAGACATATCTGTACACATTAGATTGATAAGAAGGAGGGCTTTGGTCTTGATTTAACAAGGGTTTTGGTCTTAATTTAACTTTTTTGTGGTTTGTTGATGCCAAAGGAGTTCAATTTGAGATGATTTTGAATAGTCGGACTGAAAACATTTATCTCATTAGATTGATAAGAAAGAGGGTTTTGCTCTTAATTTAATTTGTTTGTGGTTAGTTTATTCCAAAGGAGTTCAACTTGAGATGATTTTGAATAGTCTGACAGAAAGCATTTATCTCATTAGGTTGATAAGAAAGAGGGTATTGGTGTTAATTTAATTTGTTGGTGGTTAGTTGATGTAAAAGGAGTTTAGTTTGAGATGATTTTGAATAGTCTGGTGAAAAACATTTGTCTCATTAGATTGATAAGAAAGAGGGTTTTGGTCTTAATTCAATGAGATGATTTTGAATTTGCATGAATGGGGTTGTTGATTGGTGTGTTTGAAAAGATTTATCTATGCTCATTACTGATAAGGAAATCATGCAATTTCAAGTTTAAACTCGAGAAATGAATTTGACATGGAAGAAGCCCTTAGTTTTTCTTTCTTTAGGGTTTTGATTAATTATTGCAAAGAAGTTCTATTCCAGATGATTTGGAATTTGCATGAAAATGGGGTTGTTGTTTTTCGTCAGTAGTGTGCTTGAAAAGATATATGTGTACTCATAGATTGATGAGGAGTGTTTTGGACTTAATTTGATTTGTTTGTGGTTAATTGATGCAAAAGGAGTTCAATTTGAGATGACTTTGAAGTTGCATGAAAAGGGGGAGAGGGTATTCTCTTCAATTAACTGTATTTCTATTTGAGACATCTCATGGCCTGATTTAATTCTCAGCATCCTTTGTTCTTCGATAAGGCATTATATCTATTTGGGAAACTTTTTTTTTGGCTTATTTATCTCAATGAATGTGAATTCATGTTGTTTCCACTGATCAAAAACATGTTTTTGATGTGTCAGATGCTTGTTACTCATGATATGGATTTTTATTATTTTTTATTTTTTTAAGTTGCTATTTCATCCTGCTTTCTATCTGCGTTTGTCTATCAACTGATTGTAATGAAATACTGTAAAGTATTGTTTTTCCAAATATTTTATTTATTTTAAAGTTTTTGCACATTCTCTTATTTTTTATGGTCTTATTTGAAACTCCCCCCCTTCCATAGGTCAAAGAGAAAAAAAGGTGCTTCAAATGCAGAGAATATAGAATCTGCTGCTGCAGGTATGCCATCATGAAATTCATCTAAATTGTGACATTTGAAGTCCATGTAAATTCTGGTTGTGGCAGGGTATTATGTTCTTGGTTGGGCCATCTGGCCATGTACCATGTGTAATCTGCAAATGGCACACATTTTATCAATCTATACCAAGCAACTTGCACTGTTAATGTGGACTTAGATATGTATTTTAGATAGAATATTCAGGGCCTGTGTAATAGGACCATTCACTGTGCAATGTTTTTAGTATCTATAACACATGGTTGATACCATTTATAGGTTCTACATTTCAGTCTTATAGTAAGGATTACTTGTAGTGTACATATTACTTGTAGTTGTATGCATTATTGATATACTCAATTAAATTCTTACTTTTTTGTGATGCATTGTTCTTTTGTTTTTCTTGCGAGACAGGGACTGGAACTATTGAAGGGAAAAGGGCCTTATACCACTGTAATTATTGCAATAAAGATATTTCTGGGAAGATTCGGATCAAGTGTGTAATGTGTCCTGACTTCGACCTATGCGTAGAGTGTTTCTCAGTCGGAGCAGAGATCACTCCTCACAAAAGTAATCATTCATACAGGGTCATGGTTAGTACTTAGTAGCACACTAGCACCCTATATAAAACACTTTTATTATTACCTTCATGTTCAACATCGCTATAGCTCGCATTTTGCATGGATTTGAGCGGGATATATGTATAGACTGCCTTATTATTTCTCAAAATATTTTCTAACATAAACTGTTGTTTGCGCTGATCATAAAAAAAATGAAACAAAATGATTTTTTTGCTGATATAATTTTTATATGTTTCATGCTAGATATTATTGGGACTTTCCCAGTCTAATTTTGTTGATTCACTTACCATATATATTTTTAAAAGATAAAGCTCATTTGAGTAATTTCATTAAAACTGACAAGACTGTATTACAGAACTCATCAGGAAGGAGAGATTAGTTTTGAAAATTTGATATACTGATTAGTGAAATTCCCTTAAGATCCAGCCTAGCAGAAAGTTTACTTGCGCATTACTTTGGAAGAATTATAAATATCTAGACTTTTCAGTTTTCAATTGGTTCTTTGATAGATCTTCATCTGAATATGTTAGCTATGATGTTTATGACATGAAGCATGGGCATGAGAAGTAGAGAGTTACCTGTGGTAACTGAGATTTTCAGTACGATTATTATTTTTTAGCCATTTTCTTAAACTTTATTTTTCCTCTTAATTTTAGTATGAACTGGATCATTGCACTGCATACTTTCCATTGATTCACATTGTCTGATTTTCTTCTACTTAGTTTTGTTAATTCTAGTTCAGCATGTCTGTTGTAAATTTCTATTTATTCATCTTCTTTTACATGGCAATTAAGCCCTTTTAATCGTCTCTCTTGGAAGTGATTTGAGCAATCATCTTTATGTATTTGTTTTTTTATTTCTCTTGAAAGTTATCTGTTTCTTGTCTGAGCTGTAAAAAGTAAATTTGAAGAGCATCAATCAGATTATTCTCTTGCTATTCATTTGGTAATTTATAGTGTGTATATTTCTTTCACAGGATAACCTGTCATTTCCCCTGATTGGACCGGACTGGAATGCTGATGAAGAAATATTACTTTTGGAGGTATTTTGTTTTCCTTTATATAACTGTTTTCGATCATTGTCAAGAGGTTTGGTTTACATAAAAAGGGGAGACATGTAAGTCATTGTCTGACATGGACACAAAGGTCTGGAGTCTTGACAAGCCCTAACTCCTGCTAGGTAATAGGACATTATCCATATATCTAAAGCATAGCGTGGTAGTTTTAATTAATACCTTATAAATGGTGTATGGAAAGCAGATTGCAACATCTTTGTTTTGAAGGTCGCTCAATAATAGAAAATCACAATTCTTAAGGCTTAGGATGTATATTAGGTGGTGGTCTTGTATCAGAGGTACAATATGCTAAAAGGCTGTTTGCGATTGTTACATATTCCTGGACTCCTTGAGGATTCATTTTTATATTTTTAATTTTTCGCATCTGTACCAGGGAATTGAAATGTACGGATTGGGGAACTGGACAGAAGTTGCGGAGCATGTTGGTACAAAGAGCAAGGCTCAGTGTATTGAACATTATACAAATGCATACATGAACTCCCCTTGTTTCCCTCTTCCGGTAAAACATTTATTTTGACTCATTTCAATAATTTCTTTCACAGAAAAAGTGTTTTGTAATTATTACTTGTTACATGTAATACTCTATTTGTTCTGCAGGATATGTCTCATGTCATTGGAAAAAATAAAAAGGAGCTTCTAGACATGGCTAAAGGGCATGGTCAGGGTAAAAAAGGTTAGTGATGAAGTATTGGATATCAATAACCGAAATGATATTGGGGTCTGGTTCCCCTTTTTTTAGTAGGGTTTTATTTGAAAGCCTATTCACCAATCGGGAGAATCTTATTTATAGTGATCAACAAATCAATCAATCATCAATGCTGCTATATTGTTTAGCCTTGTTGTATTCCGGTTCCCTGTACTCTGGTTTTATTTTTGGATCAGTATTGATACTTGATAAGGAAAATCAATTTTCTCAAGGCCTTTTCATATTACTTTTGATAGGCATAGTACACTCTCGACCACTAGGAGTTCTAGAATTCACAATGATTTATTTCTTTACATTACTTTGGTGCTGGTTGATATGAAGAAATGGCGTTATACTGCACTATTATATAAGTTATGAACTAGTGCACTTTGAAACTATACATTACCACTTTATCTGACGATTGTATGACACGCGTTTCTGTGGTAAAACATCACTATGTTATTTTATTATCTTGGTCTGCTTCCTCTGATTAAATCCCTTGTTGAGGCCTCTTATTTCTCCATCTTTTGTAGAAAATTTAGATCTGTCATGGACAAAGGTTCCCAGTTGACCAGTTCTTGTGTTGTGTTGATCCCTGCAGGATTTCCAAATCTTGGGGAGCTTACTTTGAAGGAAGAGTCCACATTTTCTCCTTCAAGAGTCAAGTATAACTGCTTTCTATCTATCTATATTTGATCTTGTTTCTTTCTTTTTGTAAGAGAAGTTAGTTTTGTAGTACTGTTTTCTTACTCATTATGTTCGTTATGTTTGGTCAGGGCTGAAGAGTCTGGGGTAGGCAGATCACCATCTACATTAAGTACAGGTATGGCTATTGACAGTCTGTCTCCATGTGTATGATTTGAATATATTCTTGACTTGGTTTCCCTGAACAATATGGTTTTATATACAAATAACTTTGTTGGTTTGGTAGAAATGACACACGCACCATATAATATTGTTGTGTCTCAGATGCAGATTCCATGGCTGGTTGTAGCGGCACTGCTGCAGCTGCCACAAGTGCCGTAAAAAAGGCAGCAGAGGTGGCTCAGGTCAAAGCTGCCCCAGATGCAATCAAATTAGAAGGTTTGACATCTGACTCCTGTTATAGATTGAAAGTGGATGCTGATGGCGACATTGAATAAATAAGTAAAACAAATTTTGACTGTCCTACCTTTTTGTTCCCAATGCTTTGACAATATCCTGAATGGCTCATGATGTTGAAGTCAATTTTCATGTTTGTGCTGAAAATGACTGTTGCTTGTAGAGTTAGAGCTGGATGGTAAAAGTGGAGGTGTACGGTAAAATGACTAATTGAAAATCTTTTATGAGCTAGAGAAGTAGGACTAATTGTAATTTACAGGGTGAATGTTGTGCAAGTGAGAAATGTGTCCTGAAATGGAGTAACTCAAATAGTTGATGGACACTGGTAGCATCCCGTGAAAATTTATATGCCCAAGCTAATTTCTTAGACTAATGTCTGGTTTAGGTGTTACTTTTTTTTTTTTTTTTTTTTTGCTCTGTGCTTACACATTACTTACTGTGCTTACATTGTTAGAGTAATTTCTTTTCTACTGTATTTAAACTTTTCAAGTCTTGTTTAGATGCCACACTTCTGAAATCTAGTCACTTGTTTGCTGTGCTACTTCCTTGTTTAAAATATATATGCTTATTCTTTCGCTCTTTGTTTACTTATGGGCATATTCTCATGCAGATAGGAGCATTGGAGTAAAGAAACTTAAATCTTCCGGTGAAGAAGGGCCCTCTTTGACTCAGCTAAGTGGTTATAATCCAAAGAGGCAGGAATTTGATCCCGAGTATGATAACGACGCGGAGAAGTCACTGGCGGACATGGAGTTCAAGGATACTGACACTGAAGAGGAACGTGAAATTAAGCTGGAAATGTTGCATATTTATTCAAGAAGGTATATGGTCACTGTCCTCATTTCATATTGGAATACTGAAATTACACGAACTATTTTTTTCCAACTGATGAATAAATTACAAAGACAATACATATGATAGTTAATGCAGATTTTGTAGGATGTAAAACAACAGTTAGTTATTATTTGTCCCAGACTAATGCAATGACTTTGGACTTGCTTCATTTGTCTCGTAATCGTTCGCAAGCTCCTGGATTGGGTGTTGAGGGACTGGTTCCCTTTGCTAGTTGCCTTTACAAGCAATTTATAAGTATTTTGGCCTATAGGCAATGCCTCCCCAGTATATGATGCAAATATAACACCATTTACTTTTTGACATGTCAAATTTTTTTTTTCAATTGAGAAGAAAATTGAAAAAAAAAATTCATCTGATTTGGGATATCTTTTACTTTGACATACGAATGCTTCAAATTCACTACATACTTCTTTACAGACTTGATGAGAGGAAACGTAGGAAGGATTTCATTTTGGAAAGGAATTTAATTTGTCCTGATCCACTGATGAAGGAGCTAGCTCCTGATGAAAGGGAACTATACCAGCGGTATAATGTCTTCATGCGTTTCCATTCTCAAGAAGAGCATGAAAAGATGATGAAGACTGTTATTGAGGAGCATAGAATTCGGAAACATATTAAACTTCTTCAGGTATGCTAATTCTCTGTCATTCCATTTTACTTTCATAATCGCTAATGTTGTCTTTTTATACAAAAAGGAAAAGCCATGACGTTGAAAGGGTATAGTACCTCACTGAAGTGATTATGCATGACCATCTAGAAGCCTAACTTAGTTGTCTCGTGAGGAGGTGTTGTAATCCAAGTCCAAAGTGTTTCTAAATCCATAATCCACAATCTACAGTTCACGACACTTTAGACTTGAATCACACCCTCCACAAGAGTTATTCATGTAAATCCTTGTCTCCTAGTCTTGTACATTGTAGATTGTTATTCCGTTAGATTGCCTTAAGGGTATTCTACCCCTAGATATAAAAACCTAGAGTAATTAATTCAGAATTTATGTTTGGTAATTGCATGTTTAGTTGTTTTATTGTTCCAAAAATTTCGTTGAAATATAAATCAACTTGAACTGGACACTGGGTAGATCTCGGTCGAAAATTCATAAAATCGATATGACGATAAATTTTCAGAGGTGTTGTTCAGTATGACTTTAAATTTTACTTCTCCAATCTTCAGTTATTTGCAACAAATCTGAATGCAACCCTTTTTGTGTGCATATATCCCATAGCCTTCTCAATAAAACAACTCTAAATGGTAATGGTAATTGTTTCCCATTGTTATGCAAGTTCCATTTTAATGACTCCTAAGGTTGTATTGTATCTGATCTTTGACAAGAAAGATGTGGCTGTTACAGTCATTGGAATGGGCTGCTTTTGTAATTAAAAAGTCCAAGACCTTGTGAATCTCGGGCAAGCTTATTTTTGTTGAGTCAAATTTTGTGATTGTTGCCATCAATGCAGAAATAATGAAACCACAGACTTGATTGCTCACCAATAGGCTTCATAATGATAAGCCATCCCAAAGACCTAATATTTTCCAGATAATGTAGATTTGCTCAAGTGCAATACTTGCACCTGTTCTTGCTCTTCTCATTTAGTATACTAATTCCTGTCAAGCCACATCAAATTATGCAGGAAGCTCGGGAAGCTGGCTGTCATACAGCATCTGAGCTAGATAGATTCTTGGAGCAGAAGAAGAAGCAGGAAGCTGAAGAAGCAGCCCGCAAAGCAAAGGAAAGTGGTCAGGTTGGTCCAAGTGGGAAAGCACCACAAAGGGGGAATCGTACCAAAGCAGAAGCTGATGCAAATTCTCTTGGAGGTGTAACCGCTGGTATGGAGTCAAGCGGCAGGGATGCTTCATCTACAACTGCCGGACGAGCTATTATGAGTGTCTTGAATGATTGGGATGTAACTGGACTTCCTGGAGCAGATCTGCTCTCTCCAAGTGTAAGAACCCACTCACTGTTCTATTTTTTTTTCACTAGGGAGATATGGTGGCTTCCGTCATTTGACTAACTAATACTTCAACCACGTTACTCTGAAGTTGTGACATGCATTTTGCAGTCTTGCTTAAGATTTTTACACACCCATTTCGTTCTTTGACAGGAAGAACAACTATGCAATGAGTTGAAGCTTATCCCTGCAATGTATCTCAAGATGAAGGAAGTTGTGTCAGTGCAGATCCTCCAAGGAAATATCACCAAGAAATCTGATGCCCATAGCCTCTTCAAGATTGACGCGCACAAAATTGATAGAGTGTTCGACATGCTTGCAAAAACAGGAGTTGCTCCACCATGATAAAGTGCTCTGTGCATGTCAATTTGAAAAATATTATTAGAGGGAAAGTTATATAAACTGCATATCTGAATACGTTTTTTTTCTTTAATAATATTTTTAGAGACTTTTGAACCGATGGGAGTCATCTGAGTTCCTTAATAACACTACTTATGTTACTATTTTGGACAAGTGCTAAGGTTGTGCAAAAGCCTGTGTAACTGGATAGAATGGAACTGCACCTTGCACAACCCTATCCACCCTGTGCTATATGCACATAATGATGTCTCTTGGACATGCATGGCGTATGTTACGTATGCTTTCCATCTTGTGAGGATTGAAAGTTGATTGCATTTTTCAAAGTCAAATGAGCTAGAAGATGTAAGAGTAAGAGAGCTGATTCGAGGATTGTGATAGCTCTGATGCACACAGCCGGTGAGCATATTCAGAGGTTAGATGATCACATTTACACACCTGAGGTCACACTTAAACAATGTTATTATGACGATATAACCTTGATATCACGCTTAACGGGGTTGAGTCGGTATGTTTTGACATTATCACGTTTTGGTATTATAGCTCTGATATAACGGCTGTTATTGAGATAACGGTTTTTTATTTTATTTTAATAACGTCGTTTTAACATTTTGTCTAATACATACAAAATTAAAATTAAATAAAATATTCACCAATTTCATTCTTGATTGAACCAAAATCCTAAACTTAAAGGAAAGACAAAGAAGGACCATTACTCGCCAATGAGAATGAGAAAAGAAGAAGGGAAGAAGACAAAGAGTCGATCGCAGTCTCTGTTGCGATCTCAGTCTCTACTGCATTCTCACTCTCATACGAAGGGAATGTTTTATTTATTTATTTTTTATTTATTAATGTTTTGATGTTTTTGAATTTAATGTTATGAACATGATTTAATTTTTTTACTCTATAATACATTAATACTTAAACTGATATAAAAAATATATTTTAAAATACTATTCTATTATATCACGTTATAACCTATAACGCGCTTCTGGACCATTGTGGGTCCATTATCCGTTTTAACTGCATAGATATTAACTTAAAAAAAAAAAACTAAGGTAGTGTTTTGTGATGTAATATTACGTTGTATATTAGAATTAGTATTTATTCAGTACAAGTATTATTATTATTATTATTAGGTAAGTCCATGTTAGGCCCAACTAGAAGTACGAATTCAATTAGAATTATAGATTCAATTTAAATAGGAGTTGGTGTTTTTATTTTATTTAGGAAACTAGTTGTTTGCTTAGCAAGTTTAGGTAAATTATAAATTATTGACCAATGCTTTGAGTTAGTTTTTGTTGAATTTGGAGAATTAATTGAATTTAAGAAACTTTGTTTTATCAAGTTTTGGTTTATAAGCTTCCCCTTTAACCTATTAGTTTATTTTCTAGAAGAAAAATTCTAATTGTCGAGGGAACCAGCGAGGGACCCCACAGGGGGGAGTGGGAGCCGTTCATCCCCCGAGATGCGCGCTTGAACATTCGGGATGCGTGCGTTGAAAATTCAAGCGCACATCCCGGGGGAGATGAACGGCTCTCTCCCCCCTTGTGGGGTTCCTCGCTAGTTTCCTCGCTGTCTTCCTCGACAGTTAGACGGGTTCTTTCTAGAAAGAGCACCCAAGTACTCAATTAGTGCATTAAGTTTTGGGTAGCTCTTACTTAGAACTCGAAAACAAATGCACTGACTAGGTGGTTTTATAGTTTCACAATAATTTCGACAGGAATTTTCGAATGCAAATAATAACAATAATCAATAAAATTTGGCCAAGACGTAACTTTTGAGAAGTAGAAAATATTGGAGAACTAAACTAACTTAATTTTTATTAAGTCTATAAGAAAAAAAAAATATGCTTTAGATTTATCACGGAAAACAACTATAATCCTGCATTCAAGACTATTTAACATGAGTAACTTCGTTTAACTAACAGTGACCCATACTCTTTCCGGATGATATGGTTTAGGTAAGAAGCCGAACGAAATGGGGTTTGGGGGCATTGGTTTGGAGGCTGGACATGTATTACACCCTCAAACCTCAAAGTTGAGCTTTCATTAAACCACCCCCCCCCACCCCCCCCTAAATCTCTCTTACCTCCCAACCAAACACACAGTGAGACCTCTGTTGTTGCCACCACCTTCCCTCTTCTATCAGGAAATTTGTTCGCCAACAAATAAAGATCCCACCTTTATCTCTCCGCATCCCTTCTTATCAAGTGTGTTATCTCCACATCCAAACCAAACTCACCCCATAGTTTCCTAAATGCATTCAAACACTTTCTTATACACCAATTTGGATTCTTTTCTCACCAACAATGGCCGCTTGTCATTCTATAATTATAACTCTTCATTACTATTTCCTAATTTAGAAAGGAATTTATGTCCTTTAGACCCTTTTCTTCCTATAAATCCCCTTTCTCACAACCCCTTTAAGGACCTGGTGTTTGGGTGTTCGGTAAACACTCTCTCCTTCTTAACCCTTTCAATCAATGGGGCGTTCTCGCAATGTTCTGGCTTCTACTGATGATGGTTTCAGCCAAAGGTTCAAACTTTTTGAATACCCATTACTGCTGTTGTTCTGCTTCTTTTGTTTTCAGAGAATTTTATGAGGTTTTACTTGTTTGTGATGATGGTCGAGTGTTGTTGTGGAATGGGTATCTGTAAATCTGTTTAAGGTTGGAGTTTGTATCTTTGTTTCATGATTTCAGAGAATTTTGATGAGGTTTTAGTTGTTTGAGTGTTGTTTGGACTGGGTATCTGTGAATCTGTTCAAGGTTGGAGTTTGCATGTTCGTTTCATGGTTTCAGAAAATTCTGTTCATGTTTATATTAATGGGTATTGTTTGTAGGTTTTTTAGGATGGCAAAAAGACCTTACAACAAGAAAGGATTAATTCATGTAGAAGTTGAATCAATGGTTATTTTTAGTTTAGGTTTGGACCGTACATCACCTTTGGGTGCTCGTGAGTTATGATTTCTCTGCCCCCACCGAATGCGGTTCCCAATTTGATGATAAAAACAAATGGCGTAGAATCGTTGAGTGTGTAAGATAACTTCTAAATGTGTTGCTTGAAATTTTTAGTAGACGATCTCCTCAAATAAAGATGATATCCATAAGAACAATCAATGCATTCCAGAATTTAAACTATTGATTTGGCCATACTAATTTCCCATTGTTTCATTTTTTCTCCCGGGAGGCTTTTGTTCCTTGATCCAATTTTAGCAGCTAGGGTTTTGTTGAGAATAGTGCGTTGAATTATCATTCTAATTGGGAAGAGAGTTGAGCGTGCAATTATATGGATCGTGTGGAAGGAAAGAAATGGAAGGATATTTCAAAACAATCACAAGGACGCCAAACACCTCATTCTCCAAGTGAAACCAATCCTTTGGTTTTGGGCCAAGAGTGCAAAATCAAGGGCGGTGTACCAATTGAGCAATATATTTTCAATTGGGAAGACTTTTTATACGTATTTTGCTCCCTCACTTGGTGACCTTATTTTTTAAATTCTTGATCTCAGTTGCTTCTTCTTATGAAAACTCCCTGGTTTCATAATTTTGATCTATTACCTTTGTATGGCTTTTCCCTTATATAACTTGTTGTTTTAGAATTAATAAAAATCTCTTACATGTTAATTTTGTGCTACATTTACCATTTTGAGAGAAAAATTGCCCATCTATCTCCATGTGATGAACGTTTCGATGCTTGAAATGTTTGATATGCATGTATAGGGCATTCTGTTTGTGCTTTATGCAAGTATTTCCGTGGCATCTCATGTCTTGATTTTACTAAAGTTGTATTGGTATTCTTTTGAGTTCATTATTGTTTAGTAATAATATTCAGTGTGCTTTATATTTTCAGGTCAAAAAGAACAAGAGTTACATCGGGTACAAGGAATTTACCGTGTGCTGCTGAAGGTATATTGATATATGTAATAATGAGCAACCTAACTAAGCTGTATCAAGAGATTTTTATCCTTATTTATTTATTCTGTTTTTCAACCACTCATAACAGCTGATATATTGAGAAATGATTCTGCTGGTTGCCACATAGATATGGTTGGTCTATTTTATGACTTACTGAATATGTACTTGAGTTTCGTATCACTTGACAAGTATTTGTATTATTGTGTAGTCACTCTAGAATCTCGATTAGGCTCCTATACTGTGATCAATGGAAATCATTAGCATGAGTTGCCTTCTCTTCTACTAAGATACTATTTACCTATCTTAGTCAGATGATACTAATATTTATTTTCTTAATTTTTGTTTATTTATTTGTTACTATTGTTTAACTGGGATAGGTCAATCATCAAACGAACGGAAGAAGGTTTTATACCATTGCAACTATTGCAATAAAGATATATCGGGGAAGATTCGAATTAAGTGTGCGCAGTGCACTGACTTTGACTTATGTGTTGAGTGCTTCTCCGTTGGAGTTGAGGTTACACCTCATAAAAGTTCTCACCCTTACAGGGTTATGGTAAGTGACTTTCGCTATTATCTATTTCTTTTTGTGATACCCTATTATCTATTTCATTTTGTGATACCTTTGTATGGATTGTTTAATTTCTCTCTTTCATTTTAGTTGTGCCAACAAGCCTTTTATTCTTGACACCTATACATTTCTCTGATATTATTCTATTCTTTTCTTTCACTTATGAAGCTACTTTGTTGTCGTTGTATTTTATCGAATTGTTACATAACAAAATGGGTTTGGTTAGTTGCGTAATTTTTTGAACTGTTACATGATAACTCTTTGAACATAAAGAGATGGGAATACTTTCCCTGCTTTTTTGATTATTTGCTCTCTATGTTTTGTTTTACAGGACAATCTGTCCTTCCCTCTTATTTCCCCAGATTGGAATGCGGATGAAGAGATGCTCCTATTAGAGGTAATAAGATTTTGTCGATTAGATCTTAGCCACTCTGCCCATTACTAACCTGACTAAACTTGTACCAGTGTTACTCTCATATTGAATTGTATGCCATTCTGCTTATCAGTTATCAGTGACCTGATTTGTGGATATCTATCCTGTGAATGGATTACTTACAGATTTATTTTTAATTTATTTCTATTAGGGAATCGAAATGTATGGATTAGAAAATTGGGCAGAGGTTGCTGAGCACGTAGGCACAAAGAACTATGCTGAATGTGTTGATCACTATACAAGTGCTTACTTAGACTCTCCACATTTTCCATTGCCAGTATGACTTTTCTTCCTTTTATTCTTATTTTGTATTATTTAAAAATATTATTTCTACAGCTGATGTATTGAGAAACACTTTACAGTATTCTCTGGTTGTAACATGGTTGATAATTGATTGTATATCTTGTAGGACATGAGTCGTGTTGCTGGAAAAAACAAAGACGAGCTTCTGGCCATGGCTAAAAAACGTGATGAAGACAAGAAAGGTTAATGATGGTTTCAAAATGAATCCGTTTGTATTTAGTAGAAAAATAAAAATAGAAGTAGCAGAAATCAATTGCATCATTCAGACAATACTTTTTCTTTACATTATTACTTTCCTGACTAGAAGGCATCACAGAATAGTATATGACTATCCACTAATGCTAGATTTTCTACTTAAAGTCATTTCCATTAATGGTAGTCTTTTTCATGAATAATTGTCGCATTTAGTGGGCTCTTACCAGACTATTTAATCGGCTGTAAGACCAATTCACTCAATAAACATGTATCTAGAGCAACTCTCTTAATGGTGAGTCAAGTGTGGCAAGGCCACCAAATACCAGTGAATCTGCAAAAGGCAAAAATAAATAGGAAGACAAATACTCAGAATCTATATTTTTGAGCGTTTGCAGGTCTACCCCCATTGCATTATTGCTTCCTAAAACCACTGAAGACCTTGAAAATTTTGACTTTGGGTTCTCCTATTTATGTATTTGAGATTTTTGTGTTTGCACTGACAACATGTTATATCAGCTTCAGCTGCAGATAAGAAGCCATTGGACCTGGCTTCAGTGAAGGGCACTCTTGGTTCTGCTGAAATACAAGGTTAGACATCAAGACTTGCATTGAAATGTTGATATTTCCTTGCACATTTTTTTCCTATTAAAGAGCAGGAATTTCTTCAGAAGAATTAGGAATGCTTTTGTTGGGCCTGCACTATAGAAAAAACTTCCATGTTACCACTTCTGATTCATATGGTATATTTGAAAAGTATGTGAGTGGTGTATTTTTCAGATTACATTGAATCCGTCCAAAGACATGTGAAAATCATGCCATATTTTTCATGTCCCAGATAGAGGTACATGTGCTTAGCTATGCATTTTATTTGATAACTGTGATTACCTATGCATTTTACTTGATAATAGAGATAAAGTTTGCATTCCAAAGGAGAGTTAACGTTTGGGCATAAGAAGTAAGTGCTTTTAATCAAGCTCTGCTATTAAATGGCTTTGGAGGTTTGAGAAGGAGAGGATGCTTTGTGGACAAGCGTCATCCCTGATAAGTATGGCAATAATTTTGGATCAAACATACACTTGAATTTTATTAGATAGAAAATTTATTAGATAGAAAAGTTGAGTGAGAAGCTCAAAATACAAGGAAGCAAACTAGATTACAAGTGCAAAACTTATCCCAGCTTAACATGTATAAATTAAAAAGCAACATATTGTAAAGACTTGTGAGCAGACCCCCATCACCATATGTCTTCTTTGAAGGAATAAAGCATTCCTCCTAGGTCATGGCTATCCCTTCAAACATTCTTATGTTTCTCTCTTTCCAGAGGGCACATGAGACAAAATGTATGACTCTCCTCCATATCCATATCCATTTGCGAGATCCTGAAATATTCTCGCGCTTCCATCGCATCAGCCAATCCTTTATGGCCCCGTGGACAGGCCAAGAGACTTTGAATTCATTGAGAAAGGAAACCTAAAAATCCTTTAACATATTGGCCAGTCAATCAGTAGATAACCACTGATTCTTCTTCCTGGTTACAGAAAACATAGTGATTGGGTATTTACATCCTTTCTCTTCAGGTTATCCACTGTGACTCTGAGTAATCTCCCTTGCATCACTGTCCACAAGAAAAAGTTGAGTCTAGGAGGCAAGTGTTTCATCCAAATCTTATAATTGTCATCAGGGAAGCATTCCCCAGAGTAGAATGTTTGCAACACTAACAAGTCATGCATTCTTTTTCACAGATAATCCATCTTTTTTCTTTTCCCACAACATGCTATCATTCACTTCAGAGATTTCTTTGTCTTGGAGGATGCCAAGCAGGTTTCCCAAATCTTCCATCTCCCACTCATTGAAGTCTCTCCTAAAACTGAAGCTCCGTCCTTCTTGCTCAGAGATAGCATCCCACAAATCTGCCACTGACCCATCGTTGTGTCTGCACAAAGTGAACAAGTTTTGGAAGAGGTTTTGAAGTTTACCCTGGTCACACCATTCATCCATCCTTCTAGACCTTTATTTTGTCTCCTTTTCCAAGCTTATAAGATGTGTAGGAACATATATTTGGGGCCAAAGTAATGATCCTCTTTGGCACACCACACCCATAGGAGAGATACTTTGTTTTTGTTTCTGCCTGTCAAAATTTATTGCCATACTTATCAGCGATGAGGCTTGTCCACAAAGCATCCTTCTCCTTCTCAAACCTCCAAAGCCATTTACTAAGCAAAGCTTCATTAAAATCTCTTAGCCTTCTTATGCCCTAAAGAAGCTCTTGGTCTTCTTACCCCCTGCCCCCCACTCTCCTTTGGAATGCAAACTTTATCCCAAGACAAAAGGCAGATAGCTTTTTTTGTCTATGGAGGAGCCCCAAAGAAAATTCCTCATGATTCCCACCATCCTCCTAGCGTGGAAGCAGGAATGGTGCAAAGAGAAAGAAGGTAGATAGGGATGCTAGCAAAGGGTTGATTGGATCAGGATAATTCTTCCACCTTTAGAGAGATTCTTGGACTTCCAAGTAGCCGGCCTTCTTTCCATTTTCTCTATGACCTCATCCACACACAGATTTGGCCTTGTATTGAGCTCCTAGAGGAATCTCTTGGTATTTGGTTGGAAAACTTTTAGTCACAACCAAGGATGTTGTTTAAGATTGCAATATTGAGGATGCCCCCGTGCCAAAGATGGATGTTTTATGGAAATTGATTGGAAGCTCAAGATAGCTTCAGACCATAAAAGGACCCTCAAAACTTTGAGTTGAGGCATGCCGGCATCACAGAACAAGATGGTGTCAGTAAGAGACCCAAACCCATTGAAGTAAGAGGCTGGTTGAATCATTAAGGATAGCTCTTCAGAGACAATGAAGAAAAGAAGAGGAGATAGAGGATCTCATTGTCTCAACCCTGTTGAACTTGTAAAGAAACCTTCAATGCCCTCATCGATCTTCATATAGAAGGTAACTGTTTCTTTGCAGGTTTTTTTCCAGTTTCCACCACCACTTATAGGAGCACCCCATTCTATCAAGGATGAAGTCCACATAACTCCAAGGTACATAGTCAAAAGCTGTTGCAAAAT
Source organism: Berberis vulgaris (assembly GCA_963556465.1). NCBI lineage: Eukaryota > Viridiplantae > Streptophyta > Magnoliopsida > Ranunculales > Berberidaceae > Berberis > Berberis vulgaris. Next base: position 3,036,553 of record OY747129.1, on the reverse strand, counting down.
CCAACTTGATCCCAATACCAAGACTGTTCCCTCTTCTTCTAGAGTCCACTACCTCATTTGCCATTAGTGGGCTATCACAAATTTTCCTCCTAAGATAGATGCACTGGAAAAGGAGAGATCTCGTGATGGGGTCATCCTCAATCTAAAAGCAAGGACTTTGGAGATGATTTTGTAGACCGCGTTGAGAAGGCTAATGGGTCTGAAATAACAGATAGACTGCATCCTGTTCTTTTTAGGAATTAGTGACACAAACACAATTGTGGTGTTCAGCTTCCAGACCACGTTGAGAAGGCTTATGGGTCTGAAATAACAGATAGACTGCATCCTGTTCTCTTTTAGGAATTAGTGACACAAACACAATTGTGGTGTTGAGCCTCCAATCCAAAAATAGTTCTGATTGAATCATTGATGACTTTCAAAAAATCTGCCTTGATGATAGGCCAAGCTTTGAGGTAGAACTCAATGGTGAATCCATCCAATCCATTCCCAAGGCTATCTTTTTGGAGCTATTCTAGCAAAGAACCATCTTCATCGGAGATTCTTTTGAAGGTCGAAGGTTACATATGTGAGCTTAGGTTTCCACTTTTCCTTCTCTTCATAGAGATCAGTGTAGAAGTTAATGATGGAGAAGTTAAGTAATTACACATTCACACCAATTCCTTATTATTTCTCTTTTGAAAAGGTCGAAATTTCTTATTTTGTCTTGAGTTAACATAATTTTCCGATGATCAATTTCCATACCTCTCAATTACGTGGCAAAGACGATAAAATTCTTGTAAACATAGTGAATTGCTTATTCTGTCTTTCCATACTTGCTTACAGATTCTCAAGTGGAGCACATTGAAGGAAACAAAGACACATCATCCAAGTGCAAGGGGCCATCTTTCATGGTGAATAATGGTTATAACCCTAAGAGGAACGAGTTCGAACCTGAATATAATAACAACATTGAACAGTCAATTGCTGATATGGAGTTCAAGGATTCAGACACCAAAGCTGAAAGGGAACTGAAACTGCTGGTGTTAAAGATATATAACCGAAGGTACTTAGTCACATATCAGCTGTTGGACTTCAGTAATCTTTTCAACCTAGGTGGTAATATGCTTTATATATTCTTCATAAAGTACATGCAATAGCAGAGCTTTTGACATGTAGGGCAAACAGTTATCGTTATGGAATTTTTCATTTCCTATAAAATTCTATGCCATTTTTCTATCCAGTGGACCTACTCATTGGGATTTGGAAGAAACTTGGGACATGTATACTATGATGTTTATGTAGGGCACTTGAGATTAATGGTGTAAATGTAGCTTGAGCAGGGTTCTAATCGAAGATAAAATCCAATCATAAGTTTGCCGTTCTTTAACATAGCAGATGCTTCTTTGCAGGCTTGACGAAAGGGTACAAAGAAGGAACTTTGTATTGGAAAGGAATCTGCTTAATCCTGATCCATTGTTGAAGGGGCTTTCTCTTGAAGAGAAAAGGATATATGACCGATACAACGTCTTCATGCGCTTCCATTCCAAAGAAGAGCATGAAGAGCTGATCCAGACAGTTATCGAGGAGCATAGACTGATGAAAAAAATTAAAGCGCTTCAGGTATGTGGCTGAGACTCTGAGTTCTTCATGTTGATTTTTTTTTCATTTACATGTTAATACTACATGGTATTAAATTTCATGTATTGTACTACTAATTTCAACTCCTGGATTGACTCTATTAATTCAGGAAGCTAAACGTGCTGGTTGTAGCACATTAGCTGAGGCAGATAGATACTTTGAACAAAAGAGTAGGATGGAAGTGGAAGAAAGTTCTCGTAAAGAAAACGAAAGTGCTGATGTTGTTCCAAGCGAAACTACTGAAGGACAGGCTTCCCCTGATTCCTTGGATAGTTGGGATATCATGGGACTTCCTGGATCAGATTTACTATCCGAAAATGTGAGTAGGCATCCCTGGATCTTGTGTGTTTGTATGTTTTTTTTTTTTTTTTTGAAAGGCAAGCGTGGGGAATATATGGGCTCCCCAGACCACAGAAAAAAGAATCTGATTGCAATTACATTCTCATATATTTTCGGCCTTGCTTATCATCAAAAATAATCTTTTTAAGGTCTTCCGCAAAGGAACTCGGTGTGATTTCGAAGAATTCAGCACTTGGTCGAAGACTCGCTAGTTTGTCCGCTGCTTTGTTAATCTCTCTAAACACATGCACAATTTTGAATTGATCAAAGAACCGCAATGCATCCTTTGTGCGTCTTACTGTATGTCTCACTTCCCATGGTGGGTGTGTACTTGTAGTCAAGGCTTTGTAAGCAAGCATAGAGTCCATGCATATGATAACTTTACGCTGGTTATATTGCTTTGCCAGTTGGAGTCCTAGTGCAACTCCATGGATCTCATGCAGAAGGACTGATCGACCCACTGTTGATCCTGCCGCTGCCGCGATAACTTCGCCTCTGTGATCGCGTATAATGGCACCATACCCACCACTCAATCCAGTGACAGAGCCATTGTCATCCCGTAATTCTGTTAAAGAGCCATCTGAATTGATCATGGCCCATCCTGGATCCGGCTTGGTCCAAGAGTGCCAAGTGCATGCTGGAGTGAAGTATTGTACTTCAACATTCCACCTCTCGAAGAAGGATCGATGGCGTTGGGAGTCCTCGACCTTAAGATCCAGCACGGAGATCCTTAGTCTGACATCACGCGTAATCATCGTGGTAAGGTCCTTCGGATGTAACCGTTCTGCCCGAAACAGTCTCCTATTTCGCTCAGTCCAGAGATGGTAAATAGTGGCGCAAAAGGTAAGTTTTTTTACCGTGGAGCACGGTCCGGACCCTGCACACTGAGTTAAACACCAATTCAATTCATCGTTCCAGCCAAGAGGTTGATGAGAATACCCCATGTATCGAAGCATATAGGACCAAACAAATTTTGAATACCAACAGGAGAAGAACAAATGGTCTTCATTTTCTGTCTCCACTCGACACAGACTGCAAATAGAACTATCAATTTGGTGCCATTTACGTAACTTGTCTTGGGTTTTTAATGCCTTGCTTAATGCTAGCCAGCTAATGAAGCTATGTCGAGGTATTCGGCCTTTGAACCAAACTAGTCGAGCCCAACTAATTGGTCGTTGCTTGTGACGTAACGCATAATAAGCACTCTTGGTTGAGTACTCGCCATCACTGCCTCCTGTCCAGACAATCTCATCATTGCACTCTGTATCAAGTTCCACCTCATGAAGTCCTCGATATATTGCTTCAATAGACGAGCGGACATGGTCTCTTGCAAACCAACGACCATCCCTTATCAGCACACTCACTTTGGCATGCTTGTTGAGCAAGGAGTCATAGAGCAGATGATGTGGGAATCGCTGCATGAGAATACCCAGTGGGTGCCAAGGCACTTTCCATAACGATGTAGCTTCTCCATTACCAATCACATGTCTAATGAGAGAGCTCGCCTCACGTCTACACTCAAGGATATGACGCCAGCACCATGAAGCTTCCTGAGGAATGTCCATGAGCCAGAAATCCTTATCCTTAATGAGATTCCTTGTGACCCATTTAACCCATAAATTATCTTTACTTGAGACAATGTTCCAAACATGTCTAGTCATGGCTGCAATGTTTGAGGTTTGGATAGATCTAATACCTAACCCCCCTTCTGCATAAGGGTGACAAATAGTCCGCCACTTCACCATAGGTTTCTTGTTGTATGTATCTAAAGCCGACCATAGGAAGTTCCTCATGATGGCATTCAACTCCTTGATGACGCTCTTTGGAAGAGAGTAGCACGCAGTCCAGTAGATATGCATGCTGTTTAAGACTGATTGAATCAAAGTAACTCGTCCGGCGAATGATAGAGACCGATTTGTCCAAGACTGAATTTTCTTCCGCATCCTCTCAATCAAAGGAAGACAATTTACATAGGAGAGCCTGGATGAAATGAGGGGGAGGCCTAGATATTTTACCGGTAGCGAACCCAATTGGAATCCCAGAATGTTCTTAACAGCATGTAGGTCTCCAGGAGAAACCCCAGCTGAGAAGATATTACTTTTAGTACTATTCACTTGAAGACCCGTGCATGTCTTAAACTGAGTAAGTACTTGGGTTAAGGCCGCGGCTGATCCCTGGTCCCCATGAAAGAATGCTATCAGATCATCAGCAAAACAGAGGTGCGTGATGGTGGGATTGTGACACCTATGGTGAAGAATGTACGAGCCCGCTGCAACTTTTTCTTTTATCATCACGTTAAAAATCTCCATGACAAGAACAAACAAATTAGGTGACATCGGACAGCCTTGTCGAATGCCCCTTGATGCCTTGATAAAGCCCTTTGGAGATCCATTAATTAGGATAGAGTAGCACGGAGTCGAGATACAAGCATAGACCCAATTTATAAACAGGTCAGGGAATTGCATCTTACGCAGCATTTGAGTGACGGCCTCCCATTTGATAGTATCATAAGCTTTCTTGAGATCAATTTTAACAGCACACCTTGGTTGTCCCGAGTCCCTATGATAATTTCGTAGCAGTTCGTGAGAGAGCATGATGTTGTCCTGTATATATCTCCCTTTGACAAACGCTGATTGGTTAAGACTCACTAGTTTTGGCACCACTGCCTTCATTCTGTTCATCATTATTTTTGTGATGCATTTGTATATAACATTACAGCAAGAGATAGGCCTGAAATCACTAAGATAAAAAGCATTAGTAATTTTAGGCACTAAAACAACATGAGTGGCATTTACCTCTCGCAAGAGCTGACCACTTCGAAAGAAGTTTAGAATGGCTTTGACAAAATCATCACCAATAATTCTCCAAGCAGATTTGAAGAAGAAAGAAGAGAAGCCATCCGGCCCCGGTGCCTTATTAGAGTCAATATTGGAAAGAGCTTCCGTGATCTCATCGCGACTAACTTGCTCAGTAAGCTTTACACCTTCTTCAGGAGAAACAACAGCTTCAACATTCAAGTTGTGAATGAAAGTATCATCATATTGCTCACGGCCTGGTCCAAACAAGTCCTCAAAATAACGAACACATTCTTCCCCAATCGCTTCCATGTCTTCTAATTTCTCATGATCAGCAGTGTAGAGTGATAGGATTTTGTTCTTAGATCGGCGGTCACGTAGGAAGTTATGGAAGTACCGCACATTTTCATCCCCAAACTGCATGTGCTTTGATTTTGCACGTTGTTTAATCTCCGATTCCTCGTTCCTTATGGCCACACTAAAAGTTCGAACTGCGTCTTTCTCCTGCTGGGCAAGGTTAGTGTCCAGTGGGCGTACCTGTATAGCACTTTGAAACTGTTCCATTTGCTGTTTTGCAATCCTCACCTGTGTATTAGCATTGATGAATTTGTTCTTGCGCCAGCTAAGCAGCCTAGCCTTGACTAGTTTGAGCCGTTTCACAAAGCAGTACATATCATTACCATCAAACTGACTACTCCATGCTGCCTCCACCTCTGCCATATAGTCTGGTTCCGAAACCCAGTAGTTGAAGAATCTAAATGGGATAGGGCCGGGATTCTTATGCTCATAGATAGTCAAAACCATAGGGGAATGATCCGAGATGCCGGGATTTAAGAACTCCGCCTCGGACTCGGGCATACTAATCATCCACTCCTGATTAATCAAGACACGATCAAGTTTAGACATCACCCTATGGTCTCCCTCCTGCTTGTTGGACCATGTGAGGAAGCAACCTTTATAGCGGCAATCAAACAACCCTGCGCCTTGCACACACTGTAGGAAATCAGCAAACTGGCCAGGTCTGATCTCTTCCCCACCTACGCGTTCTTGAGAGCTTAAAATAGAGTTAAAGTCGCCAAGGATAGCCCAGGGAAGTGTCGTGGAAACAGCAAAAGAATGCAACTCTTGCCATAATTGCTTCCTGATTGATGAGTCATTGCTACCATATACAAACGTAAGTGCACAACTAAACCCATTCGGCCAGACTGTGTCAACACATATAGCCTGTGGAGTGCGAGAGATAATGTTCACATTAACTGCGTGAGAGTCCCAAAGCACCCATATGCGGCCTCCATGAACAAGGTCATTGTTGTCAATAACTAGCCAATCCTTGACAAGGTCTCGTTGTAACTGGCTCTTCCTGTCATTCCTGACTTTGGTTTCTACAATGCCTACAATGCTAAGCCGCTGTTTACTAATAAGGTTTCTAACTTCTACCTGTTTGATGGGGTCATTCAAACCCCTGATGTTCCAACATGCAGCCTTAATCATGGATAACATTATTCTGGTGAGCTTGTTCCCGCCTTGGACTGAGTCGCCCAACATCCCGGCCGCCATGCTCGAGAGAGCTAGAAGAAGAGGTGCCTGCTTTATGGCGTAGGTCCAACTCAGTTCGAGATTCCACGTGGGGTAGACAAGCAGATTGGGATCCCTTGTTAATGGCCGTGGACATACGTGCTTGGCTTAGAGGGTTCTTTAGAATACTCTTCCTGGGCATTGGATTGTTACTAGGCCCCTTAGCATCCTGTTTAGTAGGCAGTACTATACTGACCTTCCCATGTATATTCAAAGGAGCTGGGTCTCGAGGTGTAGAGTCTGCATTAGTAGAGGAGTTAGGGCCAGCACTCCTAAGCCCCACTTCATGATTGACACACCCTGCTAGTGATACCACTGAACCACCCTGGTTAACGCAGTTTTCTAGTGAGGCCACAGCAGCAGTCGGGATAGCGTGACCTGCTAATGATTTCCCGTAATCATCATCATGACACAGTACATTTGTGCTCAAGTTAGGGGCATCAGTAGACACACCAGTGGGAACATCTGTGGGTACTTCAGTGGTTACAGCAGTAGGTACATCAGCTGGTACACTAGACTGATCAACACTGTCTAATATAGTGATCAACATGTTGGAACCAGATGATGGCGTCTTGGGTTTGAACGAGTGCTTACCTTCTGCGACCACCCAACCCTCCTCATTCTGCGATGTATCACTCACCGTCTCCTTGATGACACCACCAGTTGCTTTCCATACTTTCGTACGAGAAGTGGCTTCTTTCCTGCGCTTTGTGCAAGCACTGGTCGAGTGCCCAAATCCTAAGCACTGGCCACACTTTGACGGCCTCCATGAATATTCAACCTCAATTTCTATCAGTTTTCCATCATCCAAAACAACAGGAATAGAAGAAGGGAACTTACTGTTAGAGGTCATCTCCACACATACTCTCGCGAACGAAAGCCTGGTGCGAGTCTCCGTAGCTCTGTCAAGCATTAAAGGCACTCCCAATCCACTAGCGATTGCTTGTAGTCCCTCGACACTCCACAGGAAGAGTGGAACCTTCCTTAAGTTGACCCATACAGGTACTGAATCGAGGACTTCCCTAGTCGATTCCATGTAAGGCTTCCACGGACGAACCAAGAATAATCGACTAGCGATATGGAGAGGCCCCAGTTCCAGGGCTTTGCTTTTGTCATCCTCATTCAAGAACTTGAAGACAAAAGCACTATCACCATAAACAGACATTTCAAACCCACTTTTCAACCCCCAGAGACGCTTTAAGGAATCCTTAACAAACCCGTAGGCGAGACGCTTCCCGACAAAGTGACCAATCAGATACTGCTCACATTCAGCGATCCGCTGGCCATGATCTTCAAGTCTGATATGGACCACCGGTTTGCCATCTGTCATGGTGGGAGGGACAAACTGTAGTTTCTTGTGTGTGTCATGCTGTCGTTGAGCAAAAAGAGAAGCCCAGGACATGCGTGAGCCAGTCCCAATATTCGCCTGTGTCGCTGCTGCAGAGCCGCCATTGTCAGTGGATGTGATATTAACACCAGATGTAACAGAGTTGGTGTCTGTATCCAACGATGGTGACGCTCCCAGATTCCTGGAGCCATTGGCGGCGCCGTCATTCGCTTCCTGGGTCTGAACCCCAGGAATTCTCATCATCTGGAACAGGTTGTCTCCATGCATCTCATACAGTGTTGTGAGCGCCTGCATAGTTTCAGCAGAGACCATACTCGATTCCTTTGAAGTCAGGAGCTTGACAGGGCTTAAAACTTCGCCTCCCTTGCTATTTTGGATGTCTCCACGGGAGTGGATGGAGAGATCCATGCCGAGATGATCAGAAGTGCTCATCCAGGCATGATTGCATGGATGAAACAGGAAGAATCACGCTCTCAAACCCTAATCGCCGCTCTCAAACTTTTGTATGTTTGTCTCTGTTGTTGCGTTTAGAGTTGACAATAGTTGATATTCATGCATGGCAGGATAAACGACTCTGCTGTGAGATGAAGATGTTACCTTCGCAATACCTGAAAATGCAGGAGGACATGTCAACTCTGATCTTCCGTGGAAACATCACAAAGAGATCCGATGCTTATCCTTACTTCAGGATTGACCGTAAGAAGATTGACACAGTATATGATGTGCTTGTAAGGAAGGGAATTGCACACCCATGAAGGCCTATTTTCCATACAATATGTACTCTGGATTCTGTTTCGGTTATAAAAATTTACAGTTTATGCTCTCTGTTGGTTGGATACCGAGGTTGATATTCTAATTTGAAACAAATGGATGCTGAGAGTTTACTGTGATACAAAAACTGGTGTATTACCCGTTGTGTGTCATAAAATGACATTGAATTGTAAGAATTTTAGAAAACTTTGGACCAAGTTACCTGTCAAAACTTCAATAAGCATTTTGATTTGTTATATAAATAGATGTCAATATTAAGTTTTCATTCTTCCATACATACTTACTGATGCAGGAGATCCAAAATACTGTTTGCAATTAAAATTTTAGGAGATCCGACTAAGCAAAATAAAAAATATATATATTGTAACCAAATATTACACTCTCACTATTATAAGGGCTTATTTATAATCTTTATAGATTATTGGAGGCTTAAAATAAGTTATTATTTTAAGAAAATTCAGTTTTTATTTAATTTCGTCTTTCAATAAACATTTGGTTGTTTATTTTAAAGTTAAATAAATAAATAAATAATCTATTTTAATAACTTTTCGCTTTTTTATTTGAGACATTTAGAAGTGCCTAAAAGTGTTCAAATTTAGTTATAAGGGGTGTAGGAGGTAGTTTTTATTTATATATTATAAATATCTTAAGATATTTATTTTAACAGTTTTTATTTGATTTCTCCTTTCAATTAGGATATATTTCAAATATTAAATTTTATTTTAGAGTTAGAAATAAATCAAAAAATTTATTTTAATAAATTTTCCATTTTTCTTATTTGAAACACATTTAGAAGTGCCCAAATTTGTCCAAATTGAGTTATAATAGATTTAGGAAGTTGCTTTTCTTGTAAAATTTATTTTCAATTTTTTTTTAGGAAGATTAGAAGTTTGTTAAGATGGTATGACGAAGCTGGGGAGCTCTAATTCTGAATTTTTTTTTTTTTTTTTTATAATTTTTTTGTAACAATTGAATATTTGTTGATTTCTATCTTTCTCCTTTAGCAATTTGATAATCTTCTTTTGAGTGTTACAAACACTTGAGGGGGAGTTTTAAAGAAAGAAAGTCTACATATATTACACAAGGTTAGTTCAGAGTTAACTTATATAAGTCAGTCGATGAATTAAAACAATAACAACAATTCAATACAATACAATTCAACGAATATTTTCTTTTCATAATTTCGTAGTTATCTCTTGGTAGTGACCAAAGTCAAGTAACATTTTGGCCAAATACCGTCAACAAAGCAAAAAATAAATTTATACTGATTTTTAATTATTTGAATATTTGTTGATTTCTATCTTTCTCCTTTGTATGTCTTTTCTTCCTCTCTTCTTCTTCTTCCCTTCTACTCTCCTCCGTCCAAGTTTAAGGTTTTTCTTACATTCCATTACGTCACCTACACTATCATATTCTCTTCGTTTATAAAAGGTTTAATACGATGACGAGGGACTTACCATGCACACAAGACCAATGTTATCCTCATACAACAAGTTGGTCTACTTTTAGTTGTGCTAATGGAAGATGTTATTTTACTTTCACATTTCAAGATCTACTAGATACACAGTTAAATGGTTCCCTTACCGATTTTTTATAAAAATCGTCGCTCTAAAATCTAATTACCAATCAAACTTTAGTGTTCGGTATTAGCTTCCATATTGAGCTGCACTTTTGGATAGCCTGATCGATCCAAACCAAACCGAACCGTATAGGCTTAATCCAACCTTAGAGCCAAACACACCCCTTAGTAGACCTTAAACCCTCTCCTCTGAAACAAGCACTATTTGTTTCCAACTTGGAGACTATTAAGCTTGATTTGATTAATATTTTTGTTGAGAATTTGAAGAAACTTTCCCTTTCTATCGATGATGTAATGAGCAAACTGTTAGAATATGTAGGGCGCTTGCACTCAACATAGCAAGTCCAAGTCCAAGATTGATCTACCTCTACAAGAAGAAAAGTACAAAAATAGGAAAATTACAAATAGAAAAGTCAAAATATGACACAATTAGACATATTCTAACAATATATGAAGATGCAGACGGTGATGTCAGTTCTATCTGCAACAAAAAATCAGCAAGAAATCCGATGCTTATCATTTGTTTCCTAACAAAGAAGATAGAGTATTGGATATGCTTGTAAGAAAAGGAATTGCTATTCAATGATGGTCCATTTTCTGTTGATTTAAAAAAAAAAACCTATTGTCCGTTTCTCCTGCATTGTACATCTTGAAATCTAATTCAATCAATGAAAGTTCATATTTATGTTATCTGTTAGTTTTAAAATGTTTCTATTTATTTGATCGTCGCTGATACTTGGATTATCCTGGTAGATATGAAGATTGAGAATCTAAATCTAAGCACATGAATGTTCAATGTTTATTTAAGCAGTTAATATAAATGATTCAAACAATAAGAGCCAACTTAAGTTGGGTTAGTGAGAGAACAAACTTATTTCTCTGAGTTGTACTCTAAGCTCGACCCAGATCTTATTCTTCCTAAGCCTATTGAAAGCTTGAACTTGGCACGAAGATGGTGCATTGTTCATCCGTATCAAATCAACATGATACACTTGCAGTCCTATATAAAAAAAGGCTTAATAATCCATGTATTTGTTTCGTCAAACTTTCTTGAGAAAGCTTTGAATGTCAATGCTTTTGTTTTTTAAAAGGCAAGCATGGTTTTAATTGGATTTCAAGACCATTAACGTCTTTAACTGGATTCGAATCCTGAACTTGTGATATTACCGGTCACAAGAGACTAGTAGCTTGTTGGCGAATGTCAATATTTATTTCCAATTTTTTTTTAATAAACATTACCTACATCTTCTATTTCCTTTCCAAATAGTAACTATTTTTGGAGTATGGCAACCCGGAGTCATCACTACTTGACAACCACAGTTGCCGCGGAGATGGAAAAAACTACTAACTGTACGACTTATAGATTAAAGTTTGATTGGTAATTAGATTCTAGAGTAATGACTTAAAATATGTGATAACATTTGACAAACAAAATCTATTTAATCATTGATATTGAACCCGATCCAATCCAACATGACCAGTTACCCGACCCGACTTGAATAAGCTCTCTCCCCTGTTTTTACAAGAACTAGAAACAGAGCAGTGTGTGAAACCCATTTGGCAATTCTGTTTTGCTCTGCATTTTTGCATGGTGAGTTCTTTGCATCAAAAGTGATAAGAAGGAATCTAAAACCACCCCATTTGTTTTCAAATGCATTCAACAACTTTTAGTTTCACAAATTTGGAATTTTTCACTAACAATGGCCATCTGGCAATCTACCATAAACACTTCACTGCCAAATGTAGAGAAAATTTTACATCTATGGAACCATTTCATATTATAAATCCCCTCTCTCACCACCCACCTTGAGCAAGCATTCAAGAAATCAACTCACTTTTTGAACCAATGGGGCGTTCTAGTGGTTTCTTGGTTCCTGCAGATGGTGATTCAAGCCAAAGGTTTGTGCTTTGTATACCCTTTACTTGCTTTTCTTCTGTATTTCTTCTTTTGCTTTGAATTTGATGAAATTCTTCATTTTTGCAAGGAGGAGTTTTTTTGCTTGTTTATGATGTTGTTTGGGTGTTTGGGTATCTGTACATGATGATTGGGTTATCTGTAAAACCTGTTCAACTGTTGGAGTTTACATGTCTACATTTTGATTTCTAGAGGAATTTATTCGAAGTTTACTGTTTTTGATATAGTAAAGGGTCTTGCTTCAAAAGGTTTGATCTTTGCAAGGAAGAGATTTTACTTGTTTGTGTTTAGTATTTAAAGTTTAGTTATCATTCTTAATCTCAATTTTTTGTTCAAGAAAGTTCGATCATCTCGAAAGTTTGATAATTTCATAGTTTTAATGACACTCAGTTCATTTGGAATTCGATTAATAAACTTATGTGCCATGTTTTTTTTTTTTTAATTCCATTTTTTAACTTGGAAAATGAAGAGAGTTTATTTGTTATGATGTGGTTTATGAATGGATTTTATAATAGATTTTGAAAAACTCGAAGGAGTTTTGCTTGAAAAGGGTGGAGTCTTTGCAGGGAGTGGTTTTACTTGTTTATAATGAGGATATCAAGTCAGATTACCATTACTAGTTGTTCTAAGAAAGTTCTGATTATTTAGTTTGAAAAACCTCTCATTTGTCTTAATGGGATAAACATATTGATCGATGCCTGTATTGGCTGTTGTTCATTGACCGTAAATCTTTGTCATGGTATCTTCTTTATTTTATCTGTTTCTTTGCTGAATATAACATTTCATTTCATTTCTATTATTCAGAGGAATGAGAACAAGATCTACATCAAGTAGAAAGTGTGCAACTACAGGTATATTTCTCCAGTGTGACCTACTTGTTGTTATCGACGTTATTTAGTTGCCAATCTTCTCACCTTTTAATATATTTTTTATTTTTTATTTGAAAAAAAAAAAATGTAGGGAAAACGGTAATGTACCATTGCAACTACTGCAATAAAGACATAACCGGCAAGATTCGAATTAAGTGTGCCCAATGCCCTGATTTTGACCTATGTGTGGAGTGCTTTTCCGTCGGGGTCGAGGTTGCACCTCACGAAAGCGACCATCCATACAGGGTCATGGTGAGTGACATTTACAATCTATTTTATATGTCTTCCATAAATGAACTGTTACAAGATATATTGCTTCTCTTTAAAATGTAGAGTTCAGAATATTTTTCGCAGATTGTTGATTATTTAAAAAAAATTTCTCTATTTTGTTCAACAGGACAACTTGTCATTTCCTCTTCTTTCTCCTGACTGGAATGCAGACGAAGAAATTCTACTCTTGGAGGTATTGTACTTGTACCAAGATAACCTTATATGAACTAATTTTATCTGATTTTTCGATGTTTGTCTGTGACAATGCACTTATTATTTCCAAATTTTTGTTCTACTCTATTAATAGGGGATTGAAATGTATGGACTGGAGAATTGGGCAGAAGTGGCAGAGCATGTGGGCACAAAGAGTAGTGCTGAGTGCATTCTGCACTACAGAAGAGCCTACCTAGAATCCCCACAGTTCCCTCTTCCGGTATGATATTTTTATTTTCTGTAAGTATGTAAACAAACCATGACTTGAAATTAACATGCCATTTATTTCTTGTTATTTGTATACCTTTTAGGACATGACCAGTGTTACGGGGAAGAACAGAAGTGAGCTTCTTGCGATGGCTAAAGAACAAGATAAGAGCAAGAAAGGTTAGTGATGTCTGCAAATGCCATAGACACTATGTTTCATGTCATATATCAATTCAATTGTAGTATTGTGTTTGTCCTGACGACAGATTTATATCAGTTGCAGAAATGTCTTTGGATATGGCTTTGATGAAAAGTGCTCTTGACGCCATGCAAGTTCAAGGTTAGATTCATACTTGGATTAATGAACTGAAAGTGGACGGTTCATACACATCTTGTAATTAGAGTTTAGGAAGCAATACTGACGCATGAAACTTTCCAGTATAACGACAACTTCTTATTCATATGGAACATTTTACTAGAAACTAGAAGCAATGTATTTTTTCTGATACATAGAGCTTCAAGTTGATAATTTCTATCATACCTTGGTCACAAATTACTAAGATATATAAACCAAGTTATACTGTTCTGATGGCTAATTCGGGAACCATAATTGATGGAAAGTCATCATTGGAGTTCATTTCTGCACATAATTTCAATGCTCGAATTTCATTTATAGCTTGAGGACTTTCTGATATTTTGTATAGTTTCAGTAACAATTAGTAATTGGGTCAGTCAAGGAAAGTTGTAAGAGTTTCATATGAAGAGTTTACACACTTACACAAATTTTTCCAAGTTCAAGTTGAAATTGTTTTGATGCATAGTGTCTATACAATTTCATTACTTGACCGAATATGATTCAATACTTCTTTTACACAAACTAAATGTTCATGTTCTTCTTCTGTGGAATACACTAAAGGAAACCAAGTGACACCATCCGGGGGAGAGGGGTTATTGAGCGGTTACAATCCAAAAAGGGACGAGTTCGAGCCTGAATATGACCCCAACGCTGAGCAATCAATTGCAGATATGGAGTTCAAAGATTCTGACACGAAAATTGATCGTGAACTCAAACTGCAGATGCTGCAGATATATAACCGAACGTATGTAATTGAATAATTTCTACTTTTCTATATAGATTCTCCTTTTTCTTTTTATAAACATAGTTGAAGCTTCTTGGCAGGCTCGACGAAAGGGAACGAAGAAAGAAATTCATATTGGAAAGGAACCTGCTCGAAGTGAACCCTTTTTACAAGGACCTCTCCCTGGAAGAACGGGCGATTTATGATCGATATAGCGTCTTCCAGCGTTTCCAGTCTAAAGAAGATCATGGAGACCTTATTAAGACTGTCATCGAAGAACATAGAATGAGAAAAAGAATTGAAGAACTGGAGGTATCCTAGCTACTTAGACTTCTTTGTATTCAGTACATTGATATCTTCCATTTACATATCAAGTACTGCACTGTTTACAAATGAACTAGATAACACTTAATAAAAAATGTTTTTTTTTTTTTTTTTATTAATGCAGGAAGCTAAACATGCTGGTTGTCGCACGTCTGCCCAAGCAGACCGATATTTTGAAATAAAGAGGAGAAGACTGGAAGCAGAACAAAATGCTTTCAGAGCAAGGGAAAGTTCTAATGTTGGTTCAAGCAGAGTACCGACGGAAGGACCAACTTCCACAAGTTCCTCGGATGTTTGGGATATCACTGGACTTCCTGGAATCGATTTACTCTCTGACAATGTAAGTAGGCATCTCTACATTTGTTTTGTGTTTAATCTATTTGTCGTTTAAAGCTGATAGTCTATACATATGATATTATGGCAGGAAAAACAACTATGTTGTGAGATGAAGATTCTTCCCTCTCAATACATGAAGATGCAGGAGGAGATGTCAGTACTGATCCTCAAAGGACAAATCAACAGAAAATCCGATGCTCATCCCTTCTTTAGGACTGATCCTGACATAGTAGATAGAGTATATGATGTACTTGCAACAAAGGGAATTACCCATCGATGATTGTCCATTTTCTCCTACATTTTCTCATATTTATATCCAAGATGCTTTTTGATCAATTTTTCCTATAAACCCTTTGAGAATCTATTCGAGAACTCCTTCAATTCTTGGACCTATGGTATGTTCCCTTAGCATTCGAGTTTATGTAGATGATGATTCCAGCCATTGGTTTGGGCTCCCACAATTTTGTTGCTTTAATTTTTATTTTATTTTATTTAAAAAATGATTATTAATCGAAGTCTCTAATTGGCATTAAATCTAATACTTTTAATCTACCGATGGTCATCATTGGGAGCCAATGACAAGGCCCTTGCTATCATGGACTAGCAATTCCGTGGGGTGCTAACGATTGCTTGATAGGGCCTTTGGGAACTGAGCGGATTGACACATTTCTGGTAGGGTCATCCTTGTCTGCATGATATGGCTTCAGATTGCTTGCACGTAAGACCGGATGTGTATGACGAAACCAGTATAAAAGTTCAACCCTGTAGGATACTCTGCCAACTCGTTTTATGATCAGAACCGGCCCCTTATACTTGCAATAGGTTGTTGTATGCTCAAGTCGTTCGACTATACTTGTGGAAGATATTAAGCTTGACTAATACCTAGTCGCCAACTTCGAATGGATCTAGTTTGTGCTTCTTTTTGCCCATTTTTTCATGTGTTTTGACACAGTATCTAGGTAAGCACCGACAACTTCATGTGTTGGACATAGGCATGGTTGCCCTTTGTGAAAATCACCCCTTCTATCATCCAGAATCTATGAGTTTTGCCCTGTTTCACTAGAGCATTCCAGATCAACCCTTCGACTGAAGGCAAAATCTGCATTCCTCATTCCTCCTGGTTTGTACTCCAACACCAGATCAAACTCAAATAACTTTTCTTTCCAATGAGATTATTTGGAAGTGAGCATCTTCCGAGTAAGAAAGTGACTTGCAACAGAGTTAATAGTCCGTGCAAGGACTTGGGATCCCAAAAGATAATGTCGCCACACTAGCAAACAATGCACAATAGCTAACAGTTCATTTTCTAGAGTCGTGTAACAAGTCTCAGGATCCTTCAACTTATGGCTCTCATAGGCCACAAGGTGACCATTTTGCAATAGAACTCCGCCAAGAGCATAGTCTGAGGCATCACTTTGTATGTCAAATGGTTTTGTGATTTCTGGCAAAGCTAGTACTAGGTCACACATGACTGTATTTTTAAAAACTAGAAGGTTGCTTCGCACTTGTCGTTCCATGCCCATGTTTGGTCATGTTTCAGCAAGTTTGTCAGAGGAAGGGCTCACTTGGAGTACTCTTTGTTGAATCAATGATCGTAGTTGGGACACTATTATAGGGGTTGTCTAGTCTTGCATAGCTTCACCTTCTGCATATCCATGCGAATGTGTCTTTCGCCAATAATGTGACCTAGGAAATTGATCTGTGTCTTGGCAAAAGAACATTTTTTCCCTTTTTACAAAGAGATGATTGTCTTTAAGGATCTAAAATACCTCCCTTAACTGGCGTATGTGGTCCTCCATGGTCATAATGTAAATTACAATGTCATCAAGATATGTCACTACAGACTTGTCAAGAAGATGTTGGAATAGTCCATTCACGAGGGTACAAAATGTGGTAGAAGTGTTAATCATACAGAAGGACATGACCAAGAATTGTATGATTCATAACGAGTCAAGCAAGATGCATTTGGCTCATCCCTTTCTGCCATCCAAACTTCATGGTAACCTGATCTTAGTTCTAGCTTTGTGATTTACTTGACTAAACCAAGTTGATCAAATAAGGTTGAAATGAGGGGAGTGAATATTTGTTCTTGACGTTCACTTTATTTAATGTCATATAACCAACATATATTCAAAGACTTCCATCATGTTTCTGCTTAAAGAAAACTGGTGCCCCATATAAGGCGCCTTAAAAGGGCAAATGATCGCCGATTCCAAATGGTCATCTAGTTGTTTTCTTAGTTCTGCCAGTACTGGGGAACTCATTCAATAAGGACTTCGTGTTGGCGGCTTAGCACCACACACTTGTTCAGTTTTATGGTTGATAAGCCTCCAGAGAGACAAGGTTTTGGGGAGTTCATTTGACTTCGTTGAACTCAACAATTGTTTGGGCTACCTCTTCAGGGATTTCAATAGTGTCATCCTCAGAGTCTAGACGTGCAATGGAAAGACAAGCTCATCTCCTCTTTCCAGGCCCTTTTTCAGCTGGAGCGTAGATACATTCTATCATGAGTCATAGTTTTGAAGGATGTTAGCACAATACGCATTCTGAGTCCAAAAAACCCTAGTGAATCTGTGAAAGGAGGTGGTCCAGTTGTTGCCCAACAAAATAACTCATGCCCTAGAATTACATTGAAGTCATCAAGAGGGACAACTATAAAGTTACACTTGCCTTCCCATAATCCAACTCTCAAGGACATAGATTTTAGCCATGCCAACAATCAGAATAGCTTCTGAGTTAACTACCTTCAGCTTACCAAGATCCCCATTTAAGTTCAAACTTACATGTCTTATTTTGTCCAGGGCAATGAAATTGTCAGTGGCTCCAGAGTCTAGTAAAGCTTAAGATTGGTCGTTGATAGTGATATTAATGTACTGCCAGGCTTTCTTGTGGGGATATTGATAGACTTCCAATTTGGCTACATTAGTCTACGGAGAGCTCCCATCGGAGAGGTCTTATTGTTCGAAGTTGAAGGGTTTGAGCTAGAAGGTTGAGTTTGCAGCAAGGACATCAGCGAGTGTATAGTAGGTTTATTCGGACAGGCGTTTGATTTGTGGTCCTTGCTGTTGCAAATGATGCACGGCAGGGGCACATAGGGCCTTTGTTGTTCTAAGTAGCTCTGCCTAGAGCAATTTTGTGATCCCCTTCTGTAGTTGTTGTTGGGCTAATAGTTCAAAGTGCTTGAGCTGGCAATCAAGTTTCTGTTAGCATTCCAGCTCTGATTTGACGATCATGAGTTGTAGTTCCCCCCAAGTCTGATTGTTTGGTCGTGAAACTGAACTACCGCTCATGCTTACACTAGCAATCCTAGGCTCTGCAGATTGGGGATGTGGACCAGGTCCTGTGGTAGGCATACAATCAATATTTATCTCTGCAATTGGCATTGCATGGTTACATCCTCCAGTTTCTGCCTATATAACTTAGTCTGTAGCCAAAGCTGAGTCTGGTTGATGAAACAGAAAAACTTATCTTTCTGATACATGTCTTGGATATCCAACAAACAAGTAAAACATTGCCTAACATATCCTGAACATTCATTGTCTGACGTATGGTGTAGAGTTTCTTTCGGGCAACAAAATTAGTATTCGTAGATAGGAATTGGTTCATGAGTATTTTGGCAATTCCTCCCATGTGTCAATAACAATGCAACCTGTTTTGATCTTTGGATCCAAGAGTCTTCACCATACCTTAGCATCCCTTGTCAGACGCAAGGTAGCTATATTCACTTTTGCCTTTTCTGACTCAGGATGTACGAACTCTAAGTACCGGTCCAACAAATAGAAAGTTTTCCAATTCATTCACATCTTGAACAGCCAAGTAAATTGTAGGATCTGGGATCTTTATCTTGAGACATTTTGAAGCTCTTGGCTGATCACATCATTTACAATAACAAATTTACCTTCTCATAAAAGTCATTTAGATGCCTTTGAAAATCATCCATTTCTCCAGTAGTGGGGTGGGGCTACTCCCCAGTATCATCTTCGCCAGCCCCCTCTGCATCTCTCTGGCACTACACTAACATTCAAGAGTTGTTCAATTGTTTCTACTCTTTCCACCATGTTTAGAAGTCCAAGGAGAGTATTGCCATTGTCTTCTATAACCTTGATCCTTTTTATTTTGATCATCTTGGTTATCAACCTTGTTCAACCGAGCCTCAAGGGTACTAACACGTCCGGTAAAATCATGCATTCATTGTGCTCTAATGCAACTTCAATTTAGCTTGAACACAACTTGAGTAAGAGTAATAATCTGAGACAATTAAATAAATAGTCACAAAAAGCTTTTATTAATATTTAGCAAAAGTACATGATGAGGATGAATGATCACTCACTTGCAACCCTACGTCCGTACGTCAAATCACCAATACAACATATTGTACATATGACTATATTGTACATATTCGTCCGAATAATTCTAGCTTTTAATCTCCATAAAGTTCTCTTATATAGTAAAGCTACTCGAATTGGGTTTAAGTTATTGACGCCGGACAGAATAGTGATTATCCTGCGGGCTAGTTCAACAGACAATTCACAAAGAATGATACAAGCCTAAGAACACAGAGAAATAATTCTAATGTCAATTAAATTACTAAAATCAAAGGTATCTCTAAAATCAACCCACAAGCCGGGCTTTATAGCTAAAACTCGTGATTATTAGAATTTTACCAAAATTAGCAAAACCCCAATAATCATACTAAAACAAAATACATAATAAAAGAAATATACTGCCAGAAATCTGGCCCAAATTGGATTCAGAATCACTTCCTAAACAATAATTGAAATATTACTAAAAAAAAAAAACTACTAAATTTGTGGATTCGAAAGGGGAAACGGTGTATTTTGGCCTCGAAAAGATATGCAACGAGCATAGTTGGTTGACCACGACGTGCGCGTTGAAAAGAGCTTTCCGAATTGGGGTCGTTTGCGCGATTCTGATACTCGTAGCCAAAATACTAAAATGCATCCAAAACTGCCAAATTAGTAAAAAAAAAAAAAAAAAAAAGGGCTATGATTTCCTGCCATCCTTGCGCTGATCTGCTAATTCAAGATACCTTAGTGCTAATAACGCGCTATCTGACAGCTCAGCATCATCTGACTCGAATCCTCTTGCATCAGTCGCATTGGGTTGGAAAAAACTCGTCATCGTGTTCACAATAGCATCATTGGAATTTGGAAAACAATGACTCAGGTGTTTTACATTAAAGACATCAGAAGTCCTCAAATGACTGGGGAGGCGCAGTCTGTAGACATTATCATTGATCTTCTGCAAGATCTCACAGGGTCCAATCTTCCGCTCCTTAAGCTTATTATACTCTCCAACAGGAAAACGATCACGGGTTAATACTGCCCAAACAAAATCACCAACATCAAAAGTACCTAACGACGGTGACTGTCGGCTTGAACCTTGTAGTTGGAATTACTCTCGTGAATGACCAGCTTCACCTGCTCATGGATACCTCGAAGATGTTCTGCCATCGCATCTGCCTTGGGACTCAAATGACCCACACGTGGAATAGGGGCTAAGTCAAGCACCTCGGATGGATTCTGGCCATAAACAATTTCAAATGGGCTCATTCCTGTGGTTCTGTTCTTCAACCTGTTATAGGAAAATTTTGCCTGAGGTAATGCCAAATCCCATTGTTTCGGTTTAGTGCCTGCCAAACTCCTCAAAAGGTTCCCCAAACTGCGGTTCACCACCTCAGTCTGTCCATCCGTCTGGGGGTGGTAGGCGCTGCTAAAATTCAAGTTCGTCCCCTGTTTCTCCCATAAACTCTGTCAGAAATGACTCATGAACTTGGTGTCACGATCTGAAGTAATGGATCGGGGAACACCATGTAAATGCACAATCTCCTTGAAATAAAGATGGACGATCCGGGCAGCATCCATTGTTTTTCTGCAAGCTACAAAATGGGCCATCTTGGAAAATCTGTCAACCACAACCAAAATAGAATCACAGGCCCGTTGGGTACGGGGTAAGCCCAACACAAAGTCCATACTGACATCAAACCAAGGGGCCTCAGGTACAGGTAAAGGTGTGTACAGGCCCGCATTAGTGAGAACTCTTTTGGACCGCTGACACACATAACAACACTCCATATAATGAGCCACATCACTGGTCAATTTGGGCTAATAATAATAAGAAGAGATCAAGGCCAACGTCTTATCTCGCCTAAAGTGACCGTCATTATGAAGTTCACGAATAATCTGCTGCCTTAGTGAACAATCTGGAATGCTCAACTGTAATCCACGAAACAAATAACCATTATGCAAAATAAAGTCATGTCGTTGACCATCAGTTATCTCCTGAATTATCCTCCAGAAGGAAGGATCTGCAGCATACATATCAGAGAAAGCCTCAAATCCTGCAACTCTAGTGCTCATGGTGGTGAGGAGTAACGTACGACGGCTCAGTGCATCTGCAACACGGTTCAGACTCTCTGCTTGGTGCCGCAGCGCAAACGTGAACTCCTGCAAGTACGCCACCCACTTGGCATGTCGTCGACTCAGCTTGTGTTGGCCATTGATGTACTTCAGGGCCTCATGATCAGTGACAAGAATAAACTCCCAATGTACTAAGTAGTGACGCCAATGCTTCAGGGACTGAACTATGGCATAAAACTCCAGATCATTGGTGGAATAATTCTTCTTTGATTCTGATAGCTTCTCACTGAAAAAGCTATTGGGTGCCTTCCTGACTCAAAACACCACCAATGCCAACCCCAGATGCACCACAATTTACCTCAAACACCTTTTTAAAATCAGGAAGTGCCAAAACTGGTGCTTCTGTCATCTTCTGCTTGACCAGTTGAAAACTGGCCTCCGCCTCCTCGGACCACTGGAAATCACGCCCCTTGAGGCACTCTGTGATAGGAGCAATAAGAGTGCTGAAGTTTCGGATGAACTGACGGTAGAAGGACGTTAATCCATGGAAACTTCTGACATCCTGTAAGGTCTTTGGTTTGGGCCACTCCAAGACCGCATCTATTTTCGACTGATCTGCATGAACACCATCAGTAGACACAACAAAACCAATAAAAGTAACAGAAGTAGTGAAGAAAGAACACTTCTTCTAATTGACGAACAGACGCTCCGTCCTCAACTTATCAAAAACAGCACGAAGGTGATCAAAGTGTGATGCCCATGTCGGACTATAAATGAGGATGTCGTCGAAGTAAACTACAACGAATTTACCCATGAAAGGCCGTAAAACCTGATGCATAAATCTCATAAATGTACTGGGCGCATTGGACAGGCCAAAAGGCATGACCATCCACTCATACAACCCATGATGTGTCTTAAACGTTGTCTTTCACTCCTCTCCAGGCCTTATTTCGATCTAGTGGTATCTACTTTTAAGGTCAATTTTTTAGAAGACCTTAGATCCGGACAACTGGTCTAACATATCATCCAGGCGGGAGAATTGGAAACCTGTATTTTACTATACATGTACTGCACATGGGCTCATACTCTCACGGATGTAGCCCCTCTCCAATAACTCTACCACCTGTCGCTACAACTCTTTAGATTTCTTAGGACTAAGGCGATAAGCCGGCCGATTAGGCAAACTGAACCCCGGAACAAGGTCGATCTGATGCTGAATATTTCGCATAGGTGGCAGCCCAGGAGGAAGATCATCTTCCGGCATCAGGTCAGAAAACTCTGCAATAAGCTGTTGCACCTTTGCTGGCAAATCTGAATTCACATTGGCTGCACTATTCCCACAAGGTAGCAAAACATAGACCACATCTCCATGATCAATCTCAACTAAAAACCTGGACCTAGAAAGCAAGTTAGTATTATTGGCTACCGGGGTAGGAGTGGTTCCTTCCCGACGAGGTGCCAACACAATCTTCTTCCCTTTAATGCTAAGGGAATAAGTATTTTTCCGCTTACCATGAATAACACTACGATCATACTGCCAAGGTCTGCCTAACAATACATGACAAGCATCCATCGATACAACAACACACCAAGCATTATCAAAATATTTCCTACCAATCGAAAAAGACACTAGGCATCGCCTATCTACTGTTACCTCACTGCCTTTATTCAGCCATGATAATTTGTACGGGTTGGGATGACGATCTATCTTCAACTGCAATTTCTGGACAACCTCTTCAGACACGACGTTCTCACAACTGCCACTGTCAATGATCATCTTGCAGACTTTATCTGCAACCATGCAGGTCATGTGGAAAATATTGGTTCGTAACCAATCGTCCCCTGAATCATCATTGGGAGTCAGTAGACTCTTACGAACGACCAGAGTCTCATGGCCATCTCCATACAACACATCTCCATCTACATCATCGTCATACACAGGCTCTCCAAGTTCCTCAGTTTCATCTACCACGTCTTCCTCAATCAGAAGATTGTTTCCCTTCTGAATAGCAGACTTCCTGCACTCAATCACTCTATGTCCCTGTTCGCCACACCAGAAACATCTAATAGTAGAGTTACTTTGCGGTGGTTGTTGGGTGGGACAGGATTCTTGAGGGCGAACTGGCCGATTGCCTTGATCACTTCTGATCATAAGCCTCCGGTTCTGTTGTTTTTTCACAGCAAGTGCATGTTGGTAGGCTTCAGAAACTGTCCACAATGAGTAAAGGCTGAGGACATCCTGCAGAGGTTGTCGTAATCCCCCCAAATATCGTGCCACCATCTGCTCTTCCATCTCAGATAAGTCATTACGGGCTACTAATTGATAGAACTCCTTCGTGTAATCATCAACTGATCTCGTGCCTTGCCTCAATGAATGAAGTCGTTGAAACAAAGTTTGAGTGTAGCTGAAAGGAAGGAAGTGACCCTTCATCTTTTCCCAATCAGTGATCTTAGCTTGGCCCTGCCTGTCGTGTGATCGCTTCAACTGCTCCCACCACGTAGATGCTCTGCCTTTGAGTTTGGTGACAACCAATTTCACTTTGACATGATCTGGAACTTTCTTATACTCAAAAATACGTTCTACTTCATTCAACCAATCCACGAATCCTTCGGCCTGTAACGTACCAGAAAACTCGGGTACATCCACTTTGAAACCGAGATTTCCATGTCGATCCTCCCGACCACGGCGCTCCCAGAATCGAGCACGATTGTGATATGGGTTTTTGAAACTAAAATCAGAATCGTGATCTTCCATTTCACGATTACCGAAATCCTGCGCCGTTAGACGCTGGGTTAGCTCTTCAACTTGCCTTTGTAAATCCTCAATTATCACATCCTGAACGCTACGATCACAATGAGGGCTTCCTCGTTCGGAACCTTCCCACGACGACCACAACCACGACCATCAGCCATAGAAATTGATAAAATCTCACCCCAAAAATATGTTGGAGCTCTGATACCAACTGACACCGGGCATAATAGTGATTATCCTGCGGGCTAGTTCAACAGACAATTCACAAGGAAGGATACCAGAGATTCGCCCAAGAACACAGAGAAATAACTCTAATGTCAATTAAATTACTCAAATCAAAGGTATCTCTAAAATTAGCCCACAAGCCGTGCTTTATTGCTAAAACTCGTGATTATTAGAATTTTACCAAAATTAGCAAAACCCCAATAATCATGCTAAAAAAAATACACAATAAAAGAAATATAGTACCAGAAATCCGGCCCAAATTGGGTTCAGAATCACTTCCTAAACAATAAGTGAATTTGAAAGGGGAAACGGTGGATTTTGGCCTCGAAAAGATGTGTAACGAGCGAAGCTGGTTGACCACGACGCGCGCGTTGAAAATAGCTTTCCGAATTGGGGTCGTTTGCGCTATTCTGATACTCGTAGCCAAAGTTATGGCCAAAATACTAAAACGCACCCAAAACTGCCAAATTAGAAGAAAAAAAAGGCTATAATTTCCTGCCATCCTTGCGCTGATCTGCTAATTCAAGATACTTTAGTGCTAATAACGTGCTATCTGACAGCTCAACATCATCTGACTTGGATCCTCCTGCATCAGTTATTGTATTATGTTCAAATATTTCGAGTCAGTATATAGTCTTCTTATACTCCATCCGAGGTAAGATTTGAATCATACACCTAAAATTCTGTAAAATTCAAAACTTAATGGAGGTGTCTGGTGCCTCTTAATGTTGTTAGATATACAAATCTCTTGAAAACATGTTACATGTCTGGAAAATGTTGAAAACATATTACATGTCTTGACCGTTTTCATTAAAACGACGAACACAATTTTGAAAAAAAAAGCCCTTACAACAATACATGATGACTAAACGAGTAGTGTTTATGCATGACCTATTATCAAAATTAGGTGGCAATGACCCAAGACGAACCTGACCAACGACAGATGATAACTAAACGTTTTATGTTTATGTAAAACCTACTAACCTATCACAAAGCTGGCCAACTACACATGATAACTAAATGAGTCGTGTTTGTATATGACACAGTGTTCTAAAAAGCGGTCTAAATGGCGCTTAGGCGTTAGAGAAACACCCAGATTAATGGTTGGTGGGATGAAAAATAGGGTAGGCGCCTAAGCGAGTTTTGGGCAGTCT
Source organism: Berberis vulgaris (assembly GCA_963556465.1). Lineage (NCBI taxonomy): Eukaryota > Viridiplantae > Streptophyta > Magnoliopsida > Ranunculales > Berberidaceae > Berberis > Berberis vulgaris. The sequence continues at coordinate 3,010,805 of OY747129.1, read as the reverse complement.
GGGCAGTTTTATTTTATTATTAATTTTTTTAATAAGGCTAATTGTGTTCTTATTTTAATTTTCTTTTCCCTTTTTTGGAAAGAAATAATTTAATTATTTTTTATTCAATATATCTTTGAATGTTGCAAAAGATGATTACTTAATGGAATTTTCAAAGGATTTGTCGGTACCAATTTTAGTAATGTAGATTTTATCAAGCATGACAGAGGTTATTCATGCAATTTGAAGAAAAATAAAAGAGTAGGTTTGGATATTTGTCCACAAATTCAATTTTATATAAAGTATCTATCATGACCAAAATACAAAACCAAAAACCGCTTAGGCGCCCGCTTAGGCTCCTGAGCGCTAGACACCTGCTCGCCGCCCGCCTAGCACCTAGCATTTTTTAGGACACTGATATGACCTATTGACAAACCTTGAGTGACCAAAAACCCAACCTGACCCATCCCAAACACACCCTCCCTTGTTAACCTCTCGCCCATGACAAGTCGATAATCAATCGAGTCGTGTACGTAACTTACTGGACAAACCCGTAGTGATCCGACACGAACCCGACCCATCCCCATCCCAAAGAGCAAAGACACTCCCTTAACCTCTCCCCTGTTTCACCTCAACACTCTGTTTTTCCACACACCAAAATCTGAAACCAATCCCATTTTGGCCCAATCTCCCCTTGTCCCATTTCGTGCATGCTAAAGGAAGAGTTTCGAATGCATTCAAATACCTTAGTCAGTTACAACTCCTCCTACTATTTGGATTCACTCACCGCCACTCGACGCATGTCGATCTCTTCGACAAATGTGGAAACATTTCTATTTCGAGCGTTTCTTTGCCACCCCCTTTGTTTAATAAAGCGCCGCTTTCTTCCCCTTGAGCCTGTGACTGTGTTGCTGAAAGGTCTCAACCTTTTCACTCAATGGGGCGTTCTCGTGCTTCTGCAGACGATGGGTCTGGCCAAAGGTCCGTCCTTTTTACAATCTCTTCTCCTTCTCTTGGTTTCGTGAATTTTTCTGGGTTTGAATTTGTTTGATGACATTTTTTTTTTCAGATATTGGTGTATTGGGTATGTTTTGAAGGTGTTTGTTTGAGCAAGTTTGGATTTTTATGGGATGGGGTTTTATTATTTGTTATTTAAGGTGGAAAGTAGGGTTTTTTTATTTTATTTTATTTTATGTGATGATCAATTGTGGAGAAAGTTGTATGATAAGCGCACTAGGGCTTTGATTAGGATGTTGTTACAGTGACCACATTGGTTTGATACTTGCGGGAGATATTACATAAGTGATGAAGGATTTATTTAGGAATGTGGGTTAAGAACCTGTCAAGGAGGGGAAAGCCAATTACTTGATCAGTATCATAACTTTGTGAGGATTTTTCAAGCTTTTGGGATTTTCAGGTGGTTAATGAATCGCCTGTGGTTTATTTTGATATTAGGGTGTGTTTGGTTGCATGAAATCCTATGTCATGGAAATCCATAAGGGGACCCCTCCATTTTAGGCTAAATTGATATATCACTCCACATCCACCATTTGATTTTGTGATCAATGGTGGGAATGGAAGTCCCATGAACATGGGAATCCCCCAAGACATGTGATTCTCATGTTCATGGGACTTTCATTCTCACCATTGATCACAAAATCAAATGGTGGATGTGGAGTGATATATCAATTTAGCCTAAAATGTAGGGGTCCCCTCATGGATTCTAATGGCATAGAATTCCATGCAACCAAACACACCCTTAGGGTGTTGGGAGGGTTGAGTGAGTGATGTTAAAGGACAAGCATTATTTTTGTAACATTTCATCGGATTTAGAAAACTCAAATTTGCGTACATTTTGTTTTTCTATCAATTCCTTGTGTTGCATATCAGAATGGGCATATTTGAGTGTTAAAAAAATGCACTTTGAGAAGTTCTTTGCGTATTTAGTAAACACACATTGACCCAAAATGGTTAGATTCTCCAGCAACTTCATATGCTTTGCCTTATTCAAACACAATTTACTGATGTCAGGGAAAAAAAATAAAATAAAACAAAATAAATCCAATTACATTAAATCAGTTTCCTTTTTTGTGTTATTTTTCCGTGGAGAAACTCTGTCTGCATTTGGAAATTAATTAGCATCCTATGCAATAACAAAACGGGAGTCTAACCGGGCGTCATTCAAAATGACCATAAGCTGCCAAAATGATAACACGCCCATAAATACATTTTGTAGTTCTAAACTTCATCGAACTTGTTTATTTTATCTAGATATAGTAATTTAAGCATGTGGTGTGTCATTGGAGTGTCCAAACGTGTGTTCGAGTGTCGAGTATCCAATAACATATAGATACTCCCTACACCTGCCCACCAAACTCCCTCAACTGCAAAGCTTCCAATTGGAGAGGGCATAAGGCCTATGAAACCTATCTTTGAAGGATTTTCCTGCTCTCCAAAGATCCCACCAGAAACTCGCCTTATCACCTCTTCCCACCACCACTTTGACTCCTCCACTGAAGTCTATACTGGGTGCCTAGGAAGCCAATTGGATCCTAAGGGATCATATTTTGTTCTAATAATGTCTGTCCCAGTTCAATAATAGTGCCTTGTTCACCACTTCCATAATAGCAGCCTCAGTTTCTCCTATTTGCTTTCAAACTATCTTGCTTCTTTTTGACACTTTCTTGTTAGATGTTTCTCATCTATCAAAATTTGACGTTTGAAACATTTTAGTACTTTTTTAAGGCATTTTTCCTTCTCTATGATGACCTTCAATCTTTGTCATGCAGTTTCTTCTTGAAGTATCATTTATTTGTCGACTTTTTTCAAAAAGTTTATGCAATAATTGTGCTTATCCTGTGCTTAGCTTGGCTTAAATCATTTCACTTTGTATTTAATGCATTTCATAGTGGAATGTGATGCATTACTTTTCCACTGCGTTATTTTTTTTTTTTTTTGAAAAGCTCCACTGCGTTATTTTACTAGTGCTTGGTAACATAAAACTAGTTACCAATTATCCTTTCGAGAGTCCTGACAAGCACTTTCTAACCCTTTCTAAATAATCATTATTCCCATGTTAACGTATCAGACGTCCTTCGAGGATTCTCCCTGAAGAAATTATTTTGTTGTCGGCCGTCTTCGTAAACCATATACAATTATCATCATCTTATTTCTCGGCTTCATCTTTTTTTGTCTTCTCGTTGGAGTATGCTTCCATCTGAATGAGTTTTATTATTTTATAAGTCACTAGCGTATTACTTGTGCCTATGTCACTCCATATATGTAAATATCTTTACTTTCTTTTATAAATTTATGTCTCCAACATCTCCTCAATTAAATTTTAAGTGCATCTTCAGTGAAAAATCGTATTTTAGCATGAAAGCTAAAAGGTTTCGAGGCATGCTAAACTCAGTTAAATGTTATAGTCAACTTAGTCAAATTTAAATACTTGGAAAGAAACCTTATTTTAAATTTTAAAGCTTTGTATTGATCATTGGATTTATTCAAAAGATCTTCAAAAACGTATTTCAACTATACCAATTTTACCGAAATCGGACTATTAAATAAGAAGTTATGAACATTTGAGTTTGAAAATCTAAAATAAACATATTTTTCTCTCCGCCACATTTATATTATTTATCCTTCTATTAGATTTTACTTTTCTTTGTACATTTTCTTTTTACCTTTTTTAAGTACATTTTATTTACAACCTATGCCATTACGTGAGTACAAATCCTTGGTCTTAATCTTAAAATGGATTGAATCTCTCCAACTTTTAATCCTAGCCCTTGGGTATCTCTTTACCTCCAAGACAAACACACTTTTAGTTTTTGGCCCTTAGATCAAATCAATCTCCCATTGCCTATGTTGTCTCCAAGACAAACAAAAAGGTTTACCTGCCTTATTATTATATAACTAGCGTATTCTTACCATTGCCTATGTTGTCTCCAAGATAAACAAAAAGGTTGATCTGCCTTATTATTATTATATTACTAGCGTATTCTTATATAATTATTTATGTCTTCAAATCACTTATCAAAATTAATTAAGGCTCCGCTTGGCATACCGTAAAGAAATGTTTTTGCATTCTTTTACGGGTGGTTACCCAAAAGTAGGCACTTGGTATGGTTTACCGAAAACAGTTAAAGGAATTTGAATTCTACACCTCCGTATCTTTAGTTATGTGGTCATGCAAATCTTTACTCACGAAAATGCAAATCTTTACTCACGAAAATCTCTCGTAAAACTTTGGAAAGTCTCTGCGCTCTCCTTCAACGTTAACCAAGAATCCAGCTCTATAAGGAAACCTTCTTATGTGGACTCTTAACGTTAGTTCTTTTTCTTTCTTTAATCATTGGCTTAAGATTTGGCAATTGTTTTGTTACTTTTTTCTTCTCTTCATCAAAACCATCTTCTCCCTTCGTCGTCCTTCCCTCCCTTTTGTAATACTACTATGACTTTCTTTGTTATGTAATCCCCTTCGTTCCAGATATGTTCTTTTATTAACAACCTACTTCTGTTGTCTATTTTGGATATGTTCTTTGTACACTACTTATAGGCTATGGTGGTTGTAAGCAAGATTAGTGAACTATTTTGTTTTTCATCAATTGCATACTGGGCATTGTTTTAAAAATCGTTAGGCAATAGGCGAGCGGCGAGCAGGGGACTAGCGCCTAGAGGACTAGGCGGGTGCCAAGGCGGTTATTTATTTATTTTATCATAATTATAATTGATAAAAGTTAAGCATGATAGCATATAAATTACTTTCAATTCAATGTGAAGATACATATGCAAAATGTATATAAAAACAGAGTCTTAATTTTTTTTTTCAAATTGGAAATAAAAAAATAAAAAAAATTCAAAAACTCGCCCGGGCAGCTGTCTAGACCAATTTTTAGAACATTGATACTGGGTAACATATTCGTTGGTTACAACTTTGTGGAATTTGTGGATGCTCTGTTCAGATTCTTGGGTCCTACTTTTAGTGGTGATAGGGATAGGCGTTGGTAACACCTTGTTGAATTTAACTCACCTTGGTGAGTGTAGTTGTCCATAATGGTGTTTACCTCTAGAGTTTTATGTTGAAGGTCAGAGAAGGTTATGGCTCCATTGTGGCTTCTTACACCAAAACTAAAGAGAGATCAATAAGTTTTACATACATATCTCATTAATTGTTGGAAATCAATGATATATATTTATATGAACCTAATGAAAAAGATAATATCAATAGTTTAATTGACATATGCATTTAAATACAATTCCTAGGCCAACCAAGCAAGCATTGAAGTTTGCATTGTTTTGCTATAGTCGCCTATGTAATGCGGATAACGGACCCTTCGCGGCCCAGGAACGACAATACCTGGAGGTTTCTACAGGTAATCTAAGAGTGTGAGGAGCCGAGTATATGGATTCTCAGCTACAGTAGTGCACCACTTCAACCATTGAAGCCATTGTTGCATCCAATTACAGAGAACAATGCGCTCCAAGATCTCCATTTCCGGTTCAAAGAGTAATCCCCATCTGCTGCATCTAAATATGTTGTTTCATCCACTGAGACAAAAGCACGATATAAAATTAAGCGGATTGGTCTACTTTTTCAAAGTATACATTTTTATACCCTCACTAATGTAAATTATAATAAAAGTCATATTATATAGCAAATTATATAATCATGTCCAAAACATCACACATTATAGAACAACAACCACCACCATCCAACAGGACGACAACCACCACCCAACAGAACAATCCCGGTTTCTCACCGTTTATCACCGATTTATCGGTGATCACTAAACCCAACCGCTAAATACCTAGTTTGGATCGGTCTACTCCGATTTACACTAAATCACCGCATAAATAACCCAGATAGTCGCTACCAAGCAACTATAAAATAATGCATTGGAAACTTTTGCATATGCAAAAGTTTGCAAAATGCATATTTTTAATGTGTACCAAGTGGGACCTAAATTCTAAGAACATCTTCAATGAAAATCGTATTTCAGCATGTAATCTAAAAGTCTTCAAGGCGTGCTAAACTCGGTCAAACTTTAAAAACACTTTACTACTTTAGTCAAACTCGATCAAATTTAATCGCCTTGAAAGAAACATCACTTTAGAATTTCAGCCATTAGTATTGATCATTGGTTTTGGTTTTACTTGAAAGATCTTAAAATATACATTTCAACGATACGAAGTGTATCGAAATTGGACAATTAAATAAAAAAAAGTTATGGTAATTTAAAGTTTGAGAATCTAAAGTAAACATATTTTCTCTCTCCGCCACATGTCGATTATATCCTTTTTCACGTAAATTTTATTTTTCTTTTATGGTTTTCTTATAGGTTTGTTTACGAACCATGCCATTACATGAGTACAAATAACAACTTTTCAACTTTCAATCCTAGCCCTTGGCTAACTTTGTCTCCAAGACGAACAAAATATATAGATATAGATTACACCTCATACCAAATATATATATTAATTTAAGTTTAAACAAAAACAACTTTAATTAAAAGTTAAATGTCCATTTTAAGGCAAAATTTCAGAAGATACTGTAAAAAAAAAAGAAATACATAGTCGATGGTCCCATCTTGAGAAGAGTTGTATGGATTGGGGTTTAATTAACATTAGATTTGGCAAGAGAGGCAGAGGTGAACAGAGAGATCGTTGATAAGGGAATGCTTGATGTCAAATCAAATGATGAAATATGAGTAGGACATCATTGCTCCACTCTGCTAGAAATATGCAGAAAGTAGATATAATTACGAGATGAGAGGGAAAAAAAATGTCCAGCAAAATCAGATCTGTTGGAATTTCTGACCTATCACTGCTGTGGGGTTGCATTTTAATTCAGGAACCCACTCCTCAATTGTAATGCAGAAGTTTTGGCCTAGAAGGTGGATCCATTTTGCAAAACTGAGATAATATGACCTTAGAACCGAGCAAGTAAAGCCCCAAAATGAAACTTGCAAATACTTTATAGTGCAGTGTACTGAGCATGGCCTTAATGCAGTTAACTTTGTGGTTCTATGCATCCTTAAGTTTATTTGTAGTTTGTGCTATGCATGTTTTGACGTAGCTGTTTTCTAAAGAAGAGAGTTTGAGTTGATAGTCAAATTCTATAACTAACATCTTATTTTTATTGCATTCAATTTTAGTTATTGTGTTGTCCTATTTTATATCAAATGGTTTTTTCTGTTATTTAGATCGAGGAGAACGAGGGTCGCTTCGAGTAAGAAGAACATAGGCTCATCAGCTGCAGGTATTCTGGTTCAACATGTATAAATAATTCATCTACCTCGATTTATCTTGATTTTAGCTGGATAGTTATTCCATTTTTTTCAATTCTTGCACCCTTCAGCCAACAAGTGCTAGTTAGTAAGACTTGTAGTTGATGGTATCACAATCCCAGGGCTCAAACCCTGCCAAAGGCATTTATGTGCTTGCTTTAGACTAGCACCTATTACTATATGTTGTTTGTGGAAATAGATAGTCATGTATATCTTCAGTTACTTTCTGTAGGTTAATACATATTTACTTCTAATTGACATCCATGTATGATTCTCATTCTTAAGATATGTACAGCACTCTTCTCTTTAAATGTTTGATTGAATGACATAGGTCAATCATCAAATGAAGGCGAAAGGGCGCCACACCGCTGCATCCATTGTAAGAAAGACATCTCGGGAAAGATTCGTATTAAGTGTGCTCAGTGCCCTGACGTGGATTTGTGCGTGGAATGTTTCTCTGTTGGAATTGAGTTTGCACATCACAGAAGTGACCACCCTTACATGGTCATGGTTAGTGACATCTCAATTAAATACCTTTTTCTTTGATACATTACAAGCGTTTGCGCAAAACATTAAAGGGCTAGTACTTCTTTGCTATATCGTTCTTTAATTGTAAAATGTCCTTGCATTTATTTATTTATTTATTTTATGTGTATATTATTTATTGAGAGAGAGAAAGAGAGAACTAAAAAATTTAATGATCACATATAAGTTCTATACATGGAATTCGGAAACCCAATAACAGGAAATTATTGACCAGAACGTTATTGCAGTTGACAAAAATAATTTTAAATCAAACACCTTTGAAAGTGTGATGAGCCAAGCTCCATAGCTACAAGATTATGGTAAATGGATACAAAAATATGATCCAAGCTACTCTGCCTTAAAAATACAATCAATGTGTTCTTTCATATACCCCAGAAAATAGCAGCAGAAGTGCCACCTAAACATATTCTCTTTAGTCCCCTTGAATACATGGCTTTTCCAACTATGAAGTAAATCAACAATATTACTTGTTGACACCCAATGAACACCACAAAACCTCGAAGAAGCAAAACCACACTGGAGAAAAAGATAACCCTAGATTCCACCTCTGCTAAGCTTCCCACACCCCCAGTTTCAATATTCAGGCTTCTTTTTCCAACACATCTTTTGTATCCACCCGGTCTCAAATAAACTCCAAAGAGTTGAAAGGCAAGTCTTTGCCTTACATAGATATGATGGAGAGTTCCCTTGAAACCTTGACAGAGGTTTAGCTTCAAACAAACCACCATTCAAAGACAAAAACGAGGAATTACCATGGCTATCCAACCTCTGGATCTCCAAGAAACCCCATCTGCATTATATAAATAGACTATTTATGAAATATCATTCATTAGTAAGTCTGTTTTTTGTATTTCTTCCGTTTCATTAACCAGCAGGTGTTCATTTAAAAGTGGTCATTCATTGTTGTTTATCGTATGAACTTGGATGAATGAAAATACTTGTGATGTTTTATGTTTTATTATTTTAGTCTTTCCTTGTAATCATGCCAAGAAATTATTTTATTTTTACTTATGTTTGTGACAAGTTCTGTTTATTCTTAATTCTATCAACAAGTTAGCATGTGTTTGTTGCATTTCTTTACCATCAGAACATCTATGCTTGTTTTGTGTTACACATTTCACCTGTTATGAAGTAAGCTTTGAAGATAAGATTATTTTGGACAAAACAAATCACCTTCCCCTTTATGTACTATCAACAAGTTAGCATGTTTTCTATGTTTTTGATTAACAGGATAGTTTGTCCTTCCCTCTTATCTGTCCAGACTGGACTGCAGATGAGGAATTTCTTCTACTAGAGGTATTATACCTGAACTCGCTCTTGGTTTTACTCAATACATGCCTGTTATTAAATCTGATATTCAGAAGTCTGTTATGTGGATGGAAACTTATTCATTTAACTTTTTTTTTCCTCAGGCGATAGAAATGTATGGAGAGAATTGGGAACAAACTGCAAAGCATTTAGGCACAAAGAGTTCTGCTGAATGTATTGATCACTACATAAGTGCCTACCTGAACTCCCCCCACTTTCCTCTTCCGGTATGACATTTACCTTATATAGACAATATCCTTCAGCTCAACTCTCGAGTCTCTTGTTATGATAACATGGGATGAGCTGAAAGAGAATGATTTTATAACTTGATTAATGTTCTCTTTTGGTCTCTGTATCTTATTTATAGGACATGTCTCATACCGCTGGAAAGAATAGAGATGAACTTCTTGACATGACTAAAGGGCAGAATGAGGGCAAGAAAGGTTAGTGATGTTAAATATGGATTCTTTGGCCGTTACTAATATTGCAAAGTTACTATAGCAAATTAGTAATTAGGAATTGCTAGTTTATGATGTTGCTACCATTTTCACTTGTGGCTATAATGAATCTAGTCATATAGATACATAAAATTTTTTGGTTTACTAATACTTTATGTTGTGTGAAGTGGTCTATGTGGTCTTAATGTTCATGATGTTTGTCTCGTTTAGTTGGATTTTTCCAACATCATATCATATATTATGTTAATGTATGAAATAATGCATGCAAGACTTACAATTATGTACCAATTGTCCATTCAGTAACTTATCGTGGCTGCATATCTATAGCAGCAGCTGGCGCTGATAAGAAGGCTTCAGACGTGGCTTTAATCGCGGATGATCCCGACTCCTTTGAAGTGGAAGGTTAGACATCAAACTTCGATTAATAGATTGAGAGTTGAAACTTCATGTACATCTCATAGTAAAGAGACAAATCTTTATAAGAACTTTTTGGCATTCAACACATTAGGATTGCTCTCTGCAGCTCCTGAGTCGATATTTGTACTTTTGGAAGATTCTGATGCAATGGTATATTTAGTCTTTTGAGAAGTAACTGAGAGGTCCTTCTCTCCTTAGTTAGTTTAGCTTTCGAGTTTGCCTTTTGTACAACATGAATAATCCATGTATGCATAGAGTGATTAGGAGTTAGGACTCAAATTTGAAGTTATGCTGTGTGCTTGTAGTAGATTGTAGTACAGAGCTGTGACATCTGGTCGTGTTCAATTTTTCTTTCACCCTCCATCTTGTGTTTGATTCTGATATATGCTTAGTTTTTCCTACTCTGTCATGTATATGAGCGAAGCTCACTCAGTTCTTCTGTATGTTGCCTGCAGATTCTCGAGACAGAGAAAGAAACACATCTACATCCTCAGGGGATGAGGAACCATCTTTTGTTGAAATTAGTGGCTATAACATCAATAGGCAAGAGTTTTATCCTGGATATGATCAAAATGCCGAGGAATCAATTGCTGAGTTGAAGTTTAAGGAAACAGATACTAAAGTTGACCGCGAACTGAAGCTCCGGATGTTGCACATGTATAACCGAAGGTACTCCATTTTTCATTGACACTCGTATTTATTGTACAGGGAAGGAGAGTGCTTGTACCAAACCATCTAGAAAGAAATTAGTCTGTTTATCCAAGTAGGAATGGGTGGAAAAAAAACTGGTAACTATCGGTGCATATGAAGCTAACAGATATTATCAGTTTCTTTATCATAGAAATCTGCCAACAGGTTAACTTACTTTTTAGGAACTTTTTTTATTTTTATTTTTTATTTTTTATTTTTTATTTTTTATTTTTTTATTTTTTATTTTTTATTTTTTATTTTTTATTTTTTATTTTTTATTTTTTATTTTTTATTTTTGTGTGTGAACTTTGATATTATGGACCTGGTCATTCAGAGTTTGGACTTGGGGAATGTATGCTTATCTATATTATGGAACTTAAGAACTACCCAGCAATGATATACATAAATGCATGTTTTATAATGGACGTGTACTTAGTTCAAACATGATGTGACTATGTGAGTTTCATGGTAGGCTGGACGAGAGGGAACGCAGGGAGAAATTTGTACTGGAAAGGGATCTACTACATCCTGATCCTCTGCTGAAGGGCCTCTCGGCTGAGGAGAAAGAGATATACCATCAGTACAATGTTTTCATGCGTTTCCATTCCAAAGAAGAGCATGAAGAGTTGATTAAGTCAGCTATTGAGGAGCATAGAATTCGGAAAAGGATTCAAGAACTTGAGGTATGCTGCTTAGACATTTGATCTATCCACATTGGTTTTGAAGTTTTGTTTTAATGGAATAATGCACCGTATTTTTGCTAGCTGGATAGCAATTCATTTGAATCATATCAGTATTTTTATACAAGCATTTGATGTTGCATACTTTCATGGCTTTCTGATAAACGTAATTCAAGCTGATGTCTCTTCAAGTTGAATTATGAAGTATCAATTGATCCTTATATCTTCATTCATATATTTGGAAGTGTGTCTTTGTGTTCGACTCCAATGGATTTATGGACTGGGTTGCTCTTTTTAATTGTATGTGAATGTAGTGAAATGTGATGAATATAGAACGACTTAGTGTGTTACCTTTGATCTGGTTGATGATCATCAAACAAATCATCAGAAGCCTTAATCATAAAAGTAAAAAAATAATGGATAATACTTTCTAACTTTTGATCATGCAGGAAGCTCAGCGTGCTGGCTGCCGCACATCAGCTGAAGCAGATCTGTATCATGAGCAGAAAAGAAGGAAAGAAGCTGAAGAAATGGCCCATAAAGCCAATGAAAGTGCTCAGGCTGGTCCAGGAAGAGAAACAACTGAAGGACTTGCGTCTACCAGTTCAGTGGATGACTGGGATATCACTGGGCTTCCCGGATTAGATCTACTATCCGAAAATGTAAGTAGACGCTTTCCAATCTAGTTTTTCTAATAAGCTAAAATGTGACATGTAAGAAATTCCCATCGGTAAAAGAAAAATGTTCAATGTAAGTAGAAATATTGGAATCAGTGCAAGTATTTACAATTGAACCGAATAGTTGACAGTAGTTCATTATTTTGTGCTTAACAGGAAAAACAGCTCTGCCATGAGACAAGGATGCTCCCTTCTAAATATCTCAGAATGCAACAGGCCATGACAATGCTGATCTTCCGTGGACATTTGAACAAAAAGTCAGATGCTTACAGTTTCTTCACAATTGATCCAAGCATTGTGGATAGGGTATATGATATGCTCGTAAGGAAGCGAGTTGCAGAATGCAGTTGATGGGCCTTTTATTCTACATTGTATATACTTCGGTCTTGAGTTTTAACTCCAAGTGGAATCGTGTTACAGGTTTTGATCTTAAGAACATTTCATTTAGCCAAATTTTGTTTGACTTTTAGGTTTGTATTCAGAACTCTGTATTTTCCCGACTTGAGATTTTAGGTCAACACCTTGCTGGGGTAAAGTTTTGCAGAAAGAATAGACTTTTGAACTCCATGCCTCAACATAGACTATCATAGTAATCAGTAGGGATGGTATTGTTCCACCAGCACAAGAATTTACTTTTTATTTTTTCTTTTATTTGGTTCACAGGAGTTCGACACGACAAACACAAACTAAACGTTGCACTTGAATTATATCTCAATTCTGCGTATACTGAGACTAAAACCATTGTCTGCTCAACCTTTTAGATATGTTGGTATTTTTGTTGGACTAGTTTAATTAAAAACTGCAAACTGTCGAACCACTTTCCTAGTGCAGCTGACAATGCATTGTAAATTTCTGCCGCGAATGAGGTTGGTTCCCAGTAATCTTAATAAGATTACTAAACTGAATCAAGATTGAATTGCAAAGGACGATTGATACAAGTACAACTGCAGACATGACATGAACCAGACCTATTGTGATGCAATTTGGGATGGCTAGATCAACAAGACCCATCCAAAGCATCCACTTTATAGGCTGAAATGCCCTTCTCATCATGGAAAAGAAAAGTAAAGGTTGAAGAAAATAAAGAAAAAGTTCCACTTTCTACTAAACACAAATTGTGTTTAATTCATGACTAAAAACATCGCGGATATATCAAAGCATAGTCCCAGTTTTATAAATGGAAAATCATAAAATGTCAATGCAAATGTAACCGAAAATATTGTGATTTTGAGTGTGTCCATATATTGCATTTGACGAAGAAAAATTATAGAATTAATCAGTGGCTGTTTGGTAAACTTCCATGAAAAATTAAACTAATCAGTGGCTGTTTGGTAAACTTCCATGAAGCATTTAAAATTCAGTTTTCAGTTTCAGCTGAGAACCCATAAGCATAACTGTGTGTTTGATTTTTAACTACTCATCAACCAACCCCCACTCTTTATCTCTCTAAAACTCTCTGTTTCTCTCTATAAATGATGAAATCTATACATCAAAAACCCCTCAATGAAAACAGCGTTTAGTATCCTCTGTTTTTCTTCAATAAACACTTGTTCTGCTTCTCTTCACTCCCCTGTTTTTAATTGAACTTCAACAGACACTCAAACAGAACAAAACCTGCCATGGGGATTTCAGGTTTCTTGTTTTTGTTGATGTTCTTGGATACCCATTTGAGGTTTTTAGCAGGAGAGGTTATTTTGAAATCGGGTTCGGCGAATTTCATCACTTGGGAGGATTTGAGAGTGGGGAAGTCTTCGAGAGGGTTGATGATGAATAAGAGGGTGAGTGTGAGCAGAATTCTTGTTGTAGCACAAGATGGAACAGGGGATTCAGTGACAGTTCAGGGTGCTGTTGATTTGGTTCCGAATCTAAACGCGCAACGTGTTAAGATCTTGATACTTCCTGGTGTTTACAGGTCAGAATTCGAGTTCTTGAAGTCGAAAATCAGGTTTTTCTTAACTAGTTTTATCACAAACTCCCCATGTGGAAAGTTGGTTGTTTTACAATAATGAATCAGTTCATATGTTCTTCCATGGATGAAAAAAGAGCCTAACTAGTCTTTACAAAAATTGAAACTATATGTTTTCTGGGGTCTTCAATGGCGTGGTTTCTGATTGTGGGTTTTTGTTAATTATGTGCAGAGAAAGGGTGGTTATTCCGAAAACAAAGCCTTACATTTCATTCATCGGGAACGAAAGATCTGTAACTGTGATTTCATGGCATTTGAAAGCTTCAGATAGAGACTCCAGTGGTCATGAAACTGGCACATTCAATACAGCTACTGTCAACGTAGAATCTAATTACTTTTGCGCGACTGGGATCACTATCATGGTAACTAGTCCTAAAACGCTTTGAACATGTTACTAGTATTCGGGTTTTGTGAATGATAGACAATGTAGATTAACGCGCTATTGCAGAATACGGTACAAGCTTTTTCAGGAGGGAAAGGGATGCAAGCTGTTGCTTTAAGGATTGCAGGAGATAAGGCCATGTTCTATCAAGTGAATGTTGTAGGTTCTCAGGATACTTTGCTAGATTTGAGTGGCAATCACTATTTCTACCATTGTTACATTCAAGGTTCTGTCGATTTCATTTTCGGTAATGCTAAATCACTCTATGAGGTAAGTACATTAGGAAATTTATCTTAAATTTTGTTTTTCAGTCTTTTTTCTGATTCTTATTTGATATTGTTTGTGGTTAGGAGTGTATGATTCACTCAACGGCGAGAGTGACAGGAGCAATTGCAGCGTCTCATAGAAACTCAGCATTGGAGGATACCGGGTTTTCCTTTGTTAATTGCATCGTTAACGGGACTGGGATGGTGTACCTGGGGAGAGCTTGGGGTAGATACTCGAGAGTTATATATTCTTACTGTGACTTGGAAGGAATTGTAATTCCTGAAGGTTGGAATGACTGGGGAGACCCGTTGAGGAAATGGTAAGAACCTATTTCACTTCAACAATGGAATGCAAATTTTCGATGTTTGTTGTTTCAAACCAACTTTGTGGCTTTCTATCTGCAGGACTGTGTGGGTTGGGGAGTACAATTGTAGGGGAAGAGGATCTAATGTGAGACAACGAGTTCCTTGGGCTAAATCATTCACCTACGAAGAAGCAAAACCGTTCCTGAGTCTGGATTTTATCAACGGTAATCAATGGTTACGACTTTGATCCACTCTTTTTCATTTGTATCAATCGTTCAGAACACAAATACTTGTACAACATAGAAGGGTGCTAAGCAAGGTCCACAAGCCCTAAAAGTTCATGCAATTACAAGTTTTGTGCAGAGAATACTTTTCTCCTCTCTCTCTCTTATGTTTCTTTGAAAATGTACTGTAAAATTTGTCAATGGTTATGATAGGTTTGTTACAAGTAACCATCAGCATGGCATAGGTTTCAAATATTGGGGGCACCTTACATGAATTCTTGTAATTTGATGCAATAACAATCCTCTAATAAAGGGTTGGAAAGTATGAGAAAAGGGGTTTACGATATGGCATTAGCATGTGTAAAGGATTCGTGTGGAGGTTATAATTGATGCATATTAGCCATTAACAAATAAATTCAAAACATTAACAAATCAAAATCTAACTAAAATTGTTTGTTCATGACTGCATAAGTAAACACATAAAAAGTAGAAATACGAATTCAAATATCATGGTTGTAAAAGAAAAGAGAAGTTGTGCCAACATGGTACTTGCTTGCTGGTAGACTTCTGGTGGATGATATTACACATTCAGGATTCACTTAGCCGGAGGTGTTTAATGGTTTTGGGATCCAATAAAGCCGGAGGTGTTTAATGGTTTTGGGATCCAATAAAACCGTGCTCGCCTTTCAACAACAACAACAAAAATTGCTAAAATGCAACATAATTAAGCTGTAGCGAAATGGTTCATGTACATACACAATATATAATTATTGACAAAAACTGAAAGCACAGAAGGATGGTAGAAATGGCATGTACATACGAGGAGAGGAAAGGACTAATGGAAGCAGAAGTCAAGGTTGAAATGGAAAGAGAAGTCACTAAAATGCAACATAATGTAAGTTGTGCACAACATAGCTTTTGTTCTATCGTCTACATGAAATGGTTCCTTTTCACAATATCTAACAAAACTGAAAACACAAGAGAATGGCACTAATCCATCCAGATCAGATGCCTGATGAAAAACATGCAAGAGGATGACACTAATCCAGCCAGTTCAGGCGCCTGATGAAAAACATGCAAGAGGATAACACTAATCCAGCCAGATCAGCTGTCTGATAACAGTTTTCGGACAGAATCTCATTCACAACTATTCTTGTAATCTGATCTGTTTAAAAGGCCTACACACCTCTTCTTGCAGTATAGCTTCTAAGTCACATTATGCCATCACTGTTAACTGTGAAGTCTAACAACCAGAATATGGAAGCATTTTCAGGAGCTTCTTCATCTAGCATCATTATCATCAAATACAAAATCAAATAGTAATAATCAAGCCAGATAGAGGCCCCATAAGAAAACAGTTTCATACTAGATCTCAGTCACAACTATTCCTGTAATCTGATCTTTTCAAAGCTAGAACGTAAAACATCTCTTCTTGCAGTATAGTCTTCTAACTCCCACTATATCAGCATAGATATGGATTATCGATGATCCATGCCATCTGTTACCTACAAACTCTATCAACATGGAAGCATTTTCAAGCAATAATAATTGTCAAACACTAAATCAACTGGCACCAATACAGGCAGATTAGAGACCTGATAAGAGACAGGTTTGGGTTTTGGACTAAATCCCATTCACAACTATTCTTGCAAGCTTCTAAGTATCGCCATGTCAGCATAGATATGAATCGTCTATGATCCATGCCATCAATATTATCTGAAAAATCTAGGGCTGACTGATGGTTCGGTTTTTCACCTAAACCGTGAACCGAACCGACTTAGGTCGGTTTAAAATTTTTAAACTGAAATCGAATCGATCATTAACAAAACCGATCCGATTCTAATTTATGCAAGCCGTAACCGAACCGAACCTACTAAAATCAAACCAAAACCGAAATAAAACCGAACCGACCGACTATTTTAAACATATTGTATTATTTATAAAATAATATAAAATATATATTATTTATTATATATATTTGGTTGTTTCGGTTTGGTTGGTAGAAACTGAAAACCGAACCGACCACTTCGATTTTGATTTTTTTAAAACCAAAACCGATTCAAACCGAATTTAAACCGAACCGATTGATTCCATTTAATCGATTTGATCGATTTTTAGTTCAGCCCTAGAAAAATCTTTAAATTCCACAACATAGAAGTATTTTCAAGATCTTATTCACCTAACATCATTAGTCATCATAGTCAAACATGACATCAACCATCTTTTTGAAAATCTATAAAGATACTTCTATGAGTTCATTTCAAGTTACAAACCTCATATACTTATTAACCTCCAACTTTTTCTCCTCAGCATCGTCACTGTCATTCCTATTTTTATCTTCCTTAAACCAAGCTAACTCCCATCCCCTATTTACCTTCACTATCCATTTGTGGTCGCGTACCAAACTTCAAAGATGCCACTTTTTCTTGTGTGCCATCAGATCCAGCTGACCCAATTGATTTTTTTTTTTCTTATTAACTTCAGCAGAATTAGGCACTTCAGGATTTGATACTCCAGAGCTGCCAGAACCAGATCCAGACCCTTCAGAAAGACTGGAGCAAGGAGTAAGCTTTTTACCAGATCTAAGAACAACAGCAATGACAGAGAGAATGTCGTCACTATATCAAATTTGTATTTTTGTAACAACCCCAAAACAGTATCACTTTTAAAGTGTAACAATCCACCTAACAATTTTACACATTTTCACAAACAAAATGATACAATAATTGTATCACCATGAAGAGTATGGTTATAAAAGTGATACTATTCATGATGATCCAACTTATTGTATCATTTTTTTTGTGTACTGTTTTTCATTTTTTTGACTAAATTTAGTTTTGACTTGAAATTGTTTGGTGGATTGTAATATCTCAAAAGTGATACTGTTTTGAGAGTTGTTACAAAAGTGACAATTTGGTGCAACATTGACCCACTTGTTGTTTACCCAGTCCCTCGAAATCCTTAGGTCATTGTGGTGAATAGTTATAAAGCGGCTCTCACCTGTTCTGATAAAGAAAAGGTGTGTTACTATTCCTGCTAAGAAAAAAGTAACCAATATTGAGAAGAAAATGACGCTAATGGTGTGTTTGGTTGCATAAAATTCTATGTCATGGAAATTCATGAGGTAACTCCTATATTAATTGATGTATCACTTCACGTCCACCATTTGATTTTGTGGGAATCACATATCACAAAATCAGATCACATATCACAAAATCAAATTCACATATCACAAAATCAAATGGTGGATGTGGAGTGATACCTCAAATTAGCCTGGATGGATTCCATGCAATCAAATTGATGTATCACTCCACATCCACCATTTGATTTTGTGATCAATGGTGGAAATAGAATTCTCATGAACTTGGGAATCACACTCATTGGTTCCCCAAGGCATGTGATTCTCATGTTCATTGGACTTTTATTCCCATTATTGATCATAAAATCAAATGGTAGATGTAGAGTGATAACTCAAATTAGCTTAAAATGTATGGTCCCCTCATGAATTCTCATGGCATAGGATTTCATGCAACCAAACACACCCTAAATACCTATCGATCACCTTGACTATTGGAGATTGAGGCAAACACAGCCTAAAACGAAATTGAACAAAAAATGAGCAAACTTTATGCATCAAATCGCATCAAGGAAAAAGAAACAAACCGAAAAGAAGCATTACAAGCAACTATTATTGAACGAAGAATGTGAATATTAAAGTGTTAGGGGTTTGAGAAATTGGGATTACCATTAAAGATTCTAAGCGAACCCCACTTCGAACTTGCCCTTGAAACGGAAACCCATTGAAGGAGCTCTCGAACGAACAAGAGATGGCGAAGAAGAAGAAGAAGAGAGACGAAACAACCGAGAACCATAGAGGTATCAAATCAGTGTGATTTTGAGCGGGAGCAAATATAGTCGACTACACTTTTTTTACTCTGTTTATCCATATGCTCGTCCTAAACTGGTAGCAAAACCCAAATGAGTAATCTTTAAATCAATGTTGTTACATTTTGTTATCCTAGCTAAGATCCTAGTTAAGGTATAGGTTTGATTCTTGGGAGGGACGATAACTCGGGTTTATTAGAAGTATTGGTTAATTTTTTAACATACATATTTCACTTGTGCACCTACACCAAAAATACAAGAACACGAAGAGCCAAGTTTCTTCTTGTCTTCTTTTTAAACGGTTTCGACACCAATGGAAACAACAAGGTCTAATCATTTAGAACACTATAAATTAAGTATTTTTTTTTTTGAGAAAAAACATATTCTGAATGAAAAAGTAAGAATGTGTTTGGTTGTATAGAGTCCAATTCCATGAAATTTATGAAAACCACTTACTCTTTCACGTGATTTTGAGGTTGCAACCATCAAATTAGATCAAATGTGTGAGTCCCGCAAAAATGAGAATGTTCATGGGAGTCTAATCCTGTGGGGGAGTAATGAGTACAATCCGCATGTCCATGGGAATTCAACTTTCACATTTGATTAAAAAAATGTTACTGTAGTAAATTTGCTTTTCTAACCTATGGAGGAGGTAATTTGTATGGTGGACCATGAAAATGCTTGTACCATTGACAATTGTTTTTCCATTTTTTCATGTGGAGCTCATCGGTTTTGTTAGTTCTTTACAGTTTGGACCCTCGTAACAAAACCTCTGAAATATGTTTTTCGAGTTTCTACTGAATATTTTGTACATAATCATTTAAGGAATGCACACAGAAATTGCTGACAATTGACAAATGAATGCTCTGCATATACGCTTTCAACCCTTCGACACACTTTCAAAATTTCTTCATTTACCTACACTATAACCAAACTTGTAGGAAAACTTTTGTTTTTCTTGCCATGATCTTTGTCAGACCTCTGTATCTAGCCGAGCTCAGAAAAAACTAATTTTTGGATCTGCTCCTGTAACGATCCAGTCCACATGACACAATATTATCCATTTTGGGCTCAAACTGGTCCGCACGGCTTTAAAACGCGTTGTATCATGTAGAACCAAGGTCATACATATAAAGCACATCACCCTCCAGCACCAAGGCGATGTGGGACTATGATCCCTCTTGAGTAGCTCGTTCAACCCCTCTTGGGATCCACAGGCCTATTAGGCTCTTGGGATCTACAAGCCTATTGGGCTCCAACCTTCACCCTCAGGTCCGCCCACACAAGAGTATCACAGTCCACCCCCCTTGGGAGCCCAACGTCCACGTCGTCACACTTCCGGCTGGGTTAGGCTCTGATATCATTCTGTAACGACCCGGTCCACATGACACAATATTGTCCGCTCTGGGCCCAAACCAGCCCGCACGGCTTTAAAACGCGTTGTATCATGTGGAGCCAAGGTCGTACATATAAAGCACATCACCCTCCCGCACCCAGGCGATGTAGGACTATGATCCCCCTTGAGTAGCTCGTCCAACCTCTCTTGAAATCCACATGCCTATTGAGCCTATTGGGCTCCAACCCTCACTCTCCCCCTCAGATCCGCCCACACAAGGGTATCACAACTCTCATCTACCAAACGTTCAGCTCATCCTGCTCCAAACACCAAATTTTGTACTCAAACTGCCAACAACACAAAATGCTTCCTCAAATGGTTGTCACTACAACACTCAAAACTCTCGAGGTAAAAGGGAAAAAAAAACATACTCTCTTCTTTTTTTCGTCATCAGTTGTTATTCCTGCAATCACCATGGCTTCTTTACTAAGGATGTTAACAGAGTAACAACTTGGATGGAAATTCGTAATGCTACACCTACAACCTACTTCACATAAGTCAAAAGACTAGACTCCCTACTTCCAAAAATGGTCGATCCTCAGGCCAAATCCCTTTTTCATGACATACTACCATCGATCATTCAAATGGCATTGTGGATGATAGATCGGTTTACTTTTCTTATCCAATCTCCAATGCCACGTACCTTGGTGTAAAACAAGGAAAAACATTAAGAACATTTGCCCTAAACCATGAAGCAAATAAACATCTAAGAAGTGAAGATATAAAAATAAACGAATAAATACTCCTTTTTTATGATGTCACATTACATACACTTGATGATGTGAAACCCTTGATCAAGGAAGAGTTGATATATAGGGCATTTTGTTTTTTACTTTTCTTCAAAGACGCCAAAAAAAAAAAAGTAACGACGAATCAAAACTTCGAGAATTAATTCACATGGAGTTAAAAACATACATTGACAGACTATAAGAGACATAAACAGATTGCCCAGAAGGATCTTCTAGATCCCATTTATCCTTCATGGAGCTACTATCCTTTTCCTAAGTATTCGTTTTTCTTATCTTTTTGTGCATGTTGGTGAAGAACACTAGAACAGGGAGACATCCAAAACTCGAAACCAAAATTCAAAGCTTCCCCTAGGGCCATGGAAACTACCAATCATAGGAAGTTCACACCACTTGCTAGGCTGTAACACTCCTAAATTTCATAAAACTTATTTATTTTAATTTTAATAAAATAAAATAGGGTTACATGTAATTGAATTCAGGTTTCAAAATTTTAGGGTTGATTTGGTGAGTTAAAGGGTGGGTGCCCTCAGAATTTTAGTGAGGGCGAATAACCACCCATAGTATAAAACCAAAACCCTCCTTTTCCTTCTTCTCTTGTGCAACAGGAAGAGCAAAGTTTGCTCTTCCTCTCATCCTCTTCGGCGGCGACGAAGGCTAGGGAGGCGTGAGGATGTTGGGTTGCTGGCGATGTGGTGGTGGTCTGGCGAGATGATTGCTGCAATGAGAGAGAGGTCTGGTGTGTCGAGGGCTATGTGCTACTGACCTGTGAGTTTTCTTATTCCCTGTATCTTGCAATCCTTGTTTTACTTCTAATTGATCATCATCTTGATATCATTTGATTAAATTTTATCATTATTAGTGTCTTTATAGTGTGTCTGATTTGTGATTGTCTTTCCCCTTTTGTTCAAGAATGGAGTTAGATCTAGAAATTGTAAAGTTTCGGCCCCCTTGGTATTTTAGTTGGTTCCTTTGTTGTTTTAGAACCCCACAACCATTTTTTTTAATTTTTATTAGCTTACTGCGTTGTTTATCCTGAACGAGGGGTCTCTTGTGGAGCCTGGGAGGAAATTGAGAAGAACCTTTTTCGCCCTTGAGAGTATTCTATACCATTCATTTTTAATGTTCATTAAGCATGAGTTCTAACAGTAGAAATATGCACAGCCTTATGAATTTGATGGAAACAATGTGGTAGGGAAACTTTCAGTTGGGTTGAAGTGATAAATATATATATATAACTGGGTTAGATACAAGACTAAGATGGTGGGTTTGTGGAATTGAAGTTTGATGAATCTAACGGTGTGTATATCTAACAAATGAAAGAATATTTTGTCATGGTTGAAATTAGTTTTAACAATTATTTCCTTGTGGAGTACTTGATGAATATAGCAACTTTATACAATTATAATTAGCTATGTTTCATTATTCTTAAAGTGCTATAATGATGGCTATACTTGCACCAAAATGTGGTCTTACATTTTTATGTGGTTAATTTAGCCCAAAACTTGGTTACATCTACTTGATTTGGTGAAAGTTTGATAAGGTTGAATCCCCTGAAATGCCTATTTGGCTGAGCGTATCCAATGACTGGAATAAATATAAATCAGAGTTGAAGAAGTCAGTTTCAGAATAGTTTTCCGTAGTGAGTTATTCTTCTTATTTGTTATGATTTGCATGTCTTGATGTGTTAGATTGTTTTGTAGCTGTATCTGTAGCTCAAAGATCTGATTTTTATGTATGGGGTTCCTTAAAAGTACTAGGTGTAGGTTAAAAATCTCATTTTTATGTAGAGGCATTGCGATGGTGAGTTCTCCTTGAAAGTTTTTAGTTTTTTTTTTGTACGCTGTGTGTTTAGGGTGAGTTGACTGAGTAGATCTGAAGGTGTTTGCTGAAATTAGTCGTTTTTTTTTTTTTTTTTGGTGTTTCGATTTTTCCTTGAGATTCACAGGGGTGTTTGGTGAACTCATAAGTTGATTACCTGCTCAAACACTCAACTTAAAGAGACCCCATATGTGAATCTATCGAAAATCAATGTGGGTTGGTTCTTAATGTAAATTTCTCATAATGGGTATCTTTCCAAATTGTTTGTGTAAATGCTAGCTTTTACATAGAGGAGGTACTTGGTGGGTTTAGATTTCTAGAAATGAAAGATTGTTTTATATACATAGTGTTTGGAAGCAATTGTTTGGGGACCAGGATCTCTCTATAGATTGAGTTGAAATCTTGTTTTGGGTATTTGCATGATTCTACGGAGTTACATTTGTATGTTTGTGACTTAAATTTGATTGTTATGTAGATTGCGTTGCTGAAAAGAATTTATTTCTTGTATTAAATGTGTTTTGATCCTCGCCCTATTACAAAAAGTTTATATATGAAAATGCTGGTTGCCCAAAAATGTGGGTGGATACGATTGTGAATCGATTGATGAATGACAAAATGTCATTGTAGAGGAATTCTGAAATATCAACAATTAAATGATATTGTTAAACTTTGACTCCTGAAAATTTAAATCACTTGGAATTGTATCACTTAGAACTACCACACCTCTTTTGTTTATTATTTCCCCTCTCTTACTAGAGAAACTAACTAACCTGCGGGTTGTCTTGTGGAGTTGGGGCACCTATTTCATACTAGAGAAACTAAAATAACTTTTGGGTTAGTTTTGCGAAAATGATGTGAATTTGTATGCCTAAAATAGGCTTTGATATTTATCCGTAAAAAATGTGACGTGGGTTTATGCGCATTGATAGCCCAAGAGTGGATTTTGGTACTCATATAGTTAGGAGTATCCGCGATGCATGCCTGTATGTGATGTCCCCACTTAGGCATGGATGACGGAGTAGTCTTCCTTTATATGAAAGAGGCATACGGGCATGTATGTTCGGCACGGAGGTGGTGCGAATGTGGTATTGTCTAAGTGATCAATAGGTTAAAAGATGAACCAAATTCAAATAAAAATGAATAACTTACGTTTGCATTGTTTCTAATACTTTTCATGCAGGATGGCAAGTCCACTAATATTTTTACAGGTCAGACTTACCATAATCAACTTCTACCGGGTAAGTGTAAGTAAGTGCATTTTTACTTAATTGGGATGATGATATGATGGCCTCGATGAGGAACTAAATTCTTTGAACTGTGTTTTCTTGCATCACACTTTTGCCTCGTTGAGGAACTACCTGTTGGTGTGTTTGTATATTGTTTGTGTTTAGCTTGATGTTTATCACGTGCGATTTTATTGATTTTGGGATGAAGATTTCTCACACCAGCTTTATTGCTGACCCAAGTGAGCTTTTGCTTCTTAGGTACATTCCTTTGGGAATGTAGCCGATTAGCCTTTCAGGTTTAGAGACTTTTGAGCAGCGTTGCTGGAGTTTCGCTAGTGGGGCTAGCGACGTCAGAATTTCCTGGTTAGAGTTTTATTATAAATTTTAGTTTGTTATATTTTCTAAACTATGTTTTAGTCGTTGCTACTAAATGTTTCTATTATTGTTATTGGATTTCACGTCCCGAGTTTTGGGGAAACGGATAATCCTACGTGGATTTTGGGATTTTCGTTTTCTTAGAAAATCGGGGCGTGACATAGGCCTGCCAGATCACTCATTTAGAAATCTAGCTAAGAAGTATGGAACCACTATGCACCTACAACTTGGTGAACTTTCCATCATAGTCATCTCTTCGCCAATAGTGGCTAAAGAGGTGAGGAAGACACATGATGTCATGTTCGTTAACAGGCTTGTCGTATTTATTATGGACATTACGACGTACGGGAGCAAGGATATAGTACTCGCCCTTTATGGAGACTATTGGAGACAACTATAGAAAATGTGCACATTAGAGCTCCTAAGTGCTAAGAGTATAGAGTCATTTCAGAAACTGAGGGAAGAAGATGTTAGAATTATTTTCAAATAAAAGGGTGAAGGTTTGGTGAGGATTGGATATGAGAAGCTTTAGTCTCATATCAAGTAAACAACTAGGAACCACTTGGTTTATATACATGGACTTGAGTATGGGCTTTGATACACTAAAAGGAAATCAAATGGGCTAGGTGGGTGACGGTGCACTATCACCCAGGAGCTTTGATGGCGCACTTTGCACTTCACACGCCGCATCGTCACTGAGACACTTTGATGACGCGTCCAGTTTTAGCCATGTGTCTGATGCAGGTTTGTTAGGTTGCACACGGATGCACCGGATGGGATCCAACGGTTAGATCCATGTGGATCTAATGTTACATACGGATGCATGGGATCATGGGCGATCCAACATATGCATCTCCTCACAGGGTGCGATCTGGGACATCCATCTGATCGATTAGGATCTAACAGTATGTAGTCAACCAGGAGAGATGCAATCTGGAGCGTCCATCTGATCCAACGATCAGGATCCAACAAAGAAGGGTTGTGATCCATGGTTGGATGGTCACCTCGGGCCTATATAAAGCCCACTAATTTGGGTCATTATTATAACTCAATTCCAAGCAATTCTATTCCAGAGAATTCAAGTCAAGTCCATATTCTTCAATCAATTCCAAATCTGGGAATTGTAACAACTCTATTCCAGGGTTGTGCAAGTGTTCCAGGAATTCTCTTCCATCATTCTTACTGGTATCCAGGGATTACCACATTCCGTACAAGTGTGTCCAGTTCCTGATCTTGTGTCTTTGATCTGCCCGTCTTTTAAAGGGTCGTTCTTCGTCAAATACAGCCGCAGTTTTACAAACGGAGTTACCGTTGTATCTTGGAGGAAATTTGCCAGTAACCCAGTGTATTACCCAAGTGGTGGGGGCGAATTAAGCTTTAAGGAAAATGACTACGTGCCTCGGTGCTCCATCTACATCATCCAACCAGTTGTACGATTTAACCTCTTCTATAGTAAAATATTTGCCAACAATCTTAAGGCTTAATTAACTTGAGATGGATCTTTTGGCACTCAAAGAAATGGGGAACGCTATGAAACTAGAAATGTTAGACGGGAACAATTTCAAATGCAGGCAGAAGCGGATGCACTTACTGTTGGCAACATTGAAGGTGGTGTATGTACTGTCTAAACCGAAACCACAAGAACCCAAAGACTCCAACCAGGACACCTTGCAATCTGCCCGCAATAGACAAAAATGGGAGAATGATGATTTAATGTGTCGTGGGCACATTCTCAATTCAATGTCTGACGATCTCTTTGATACGTACCAGCATTTGGCAACAGCAAATGAGATATGGGACGCTCTGGAACAAAAATACATTACTGAGGATGCCGCCAGCAAGAAATTCCTGGTCAGTAAATTTAATTTATATAAAATGGTTGATAGTAGATCTGTTATTGAGCAATTCTATGAAATCCAAAGGATAGTCCAGCATCTAAAGCAAAACAATATGAATATGGATGAGACTATTGTTGTGACCTCTATAATAGACAAACTCCCTCCTTCTTGGAAAGGTGTTAAACACAACCTTAAGCACAAGAAAGAAGACATTTCCCTCAAGGACCTGCTTAATTATTTGCAAATTAAGGAAGAATACAAGAAACATGAGGGCGACCAGGGATCTAAGGATGATAAATCCAAGGTTCTCATGGTAGAAGGGTTAGATCCGTCCCAAAATAAAGGGAATTGGAAACGACCCAATCATCCCACCAAGGATGTCAATCAAAGAAAGAAGATCAATGGGTCTTGCTATCATTGTGGCAAGCGGGGGCACTATAAGCGTGACTGTCGGGCTCTTCAAAAGAGCAAGGAAAGTGGCAACACTTCCAAGGACAACTTCGCTGCCATGATCTTCGAGGCTAACATACTTGAGGACAACACTTCTTGGTGGATTGACTCCGGGGCTACAAAACATGTTTGCAACAACAAAAGTCTGTTCAAACAACTTGAATCTGAGAACGATGGGGCTGTTCTCTATATGGGAAACTCAGCAAGCATCACCGTTCAAGGAAAAGGAGTTATTGAGCTGGAGTTCACATCCGAAAAGCGCCTAACTCTGAACAATGTACTCTATGTACCTGAAGTACGTAGGAACCTTGTATCCGGTAGCCTGCTAAATAAGCATGGCTTTAAGCTTGTATTTGAGGCAGACAACTTTGTTCTGTCGAAGAGTGGGGTGTTTGTCGGAAAATGTCACATGTACGATGGATTATTTAAACTGAATATCAATGAAGCTATTATTTCTACTTATATCATTGAATCTTCTGATTTATAGCGATTATTCAATAGGCTAATAGCAACAGATAATTGACAGGGAAGAACACAAGAAGATTACCCAAAAAACACAGAGAAAATAACTCTAATGTTTAATCAAATTGCTAAAATCAAAGGTATCTCTAAAGTCAGCCCACAAGCTGGGTTTTGTAGCTAAAACTCACAAATATTGGAAATTTACCAAAAATGGCAACACCCCAATAATCATGCTAAAACAAAATACATAATAAAAGAAATATACTGCCAGAAATCTGGCCCAAATTGGGTTCAGAATCACTTCCTAAACAATAATTGAAATATTACTATAAAGGAAAATAAATTACTAAATTTGTGGATTTGAAAGGGGAAACGGTAGATTTTGGCCTCGAAAAGATATGCAACGAGCGTAGCTGATTGACCACAATTTGTGCGTTGAAAAGAGCTTTCCAAATTTGGGTCTTTTGCGCGATTCTGATACTCGTAGCCAAAGTTATGGCCAAAATACTAAAACGCACCCTAAATTGCCAAATTTGAAATAGAATTATAAGTTTCTGTCATTCTTGCGGTGATCTGCTAATTCGAGATATCTTAGTGCTAATAACGTGCTATCTGACAGCTCAGCATCATCTGGCTCGGATCCTCCTGCATCACTACTCTTCTAAAGAAAAGTTTAGGATGTGTTTAAATTAAATCAATACATCTAGTACTTGAAAACTTGTTTGAGTTGGTACTAATTGTTTAGATAAAAACTTAAGTTTGGATATTTTAGGTCAAATAGAACCCATAAAAATTTGTACTTTTTACATTTTAGATTGGTTATAGGACAAATATTATTGAAGACATTAAAGTCAAATGATGGTTTGTTTTAGTTTTGCACTATGAGTTATATGTACTACTATTAGTTAGTGTATCACACAAAGGATGTTTAACAAAAGGAAAAATTGTAAGTTCGTTAGACCATAAATTTTACATGATATTTAATATTGTTACAATGATAGTTATATGTACATAAATTTAACATTATTGGTTTGTGAACAATGTGTGATGAAATTCTTTTGTATTTTTCATTAGAATGCTATTTAGTATATGCTCATCCCATCACGTCCCGTCCCGAACCCGTTTGGGATGTGACGAGGTCGGGATGGGTTCATCTTGTCCCGTCCTGATCCCAAACGAATGAGAAGAGATAGAAATAAGGTCCGTCCCGTCCCATCTTGTCCCATGCCCAGCCCTAGTAAGAGTAAAGAGTGAAAAAGACAGGCTTGAGCCTAGAATTGGCCAAACTCAGCCCATTTGCACATTTTAAGCGTAGTAATTTGGTTTCAACTTCAATGTAACCAAGCCAAGGCCTAATTAGGTTCTTAGACCATTTTCAACGGTAAAGGATGGATAGATTAGATTTATCTATTCTTATTCCTAACCATGTAAAATGGATCAATGCCGCTGTGCAAAAAATTGATAGATTTTAGGTTGGATGGCTTGTCAAAAGTGCATAAAATTAATTTCATAAATTTTATTTGATTTGATGGCAAAAACAATTGCATTTAAAAATAAAATATTGGGGAGGAGGACATGGGTTCAAACCCCTTTTTTTTTTCGACACCAAACTTTTACATTTCTTTAATTTTATGTTTGATGTTTTACTTTTATTAGTTCAGATTAATTAATCAAAATTATATAATTTGAAGTTAATTAATGTTATATACATGATTAATTATTTAAAATTCAATAATTGTATGTTATAATATAAATTAGTTAATTTAATATTTATTTGAATTGAGCCAAATTTTAAATTATTAATAGTTAAATTTTTTTGTAAGAACTGATAACATTGTGACAAATGAAATTTGAACATACAAACTTAACAGTGATGGGTTTACTACTGAGAAGTCATTCGATTCTTGCCATCCATGAATAATGAGATGAATAAATTTATCAATTTTGGAAGGATGGATAGACTTTATTCACAATGGTTGGGTGACCAAAATGGATAAAGATGGATAACTTTTATCGATGTTGGCCTCCTATTCATCCCTATTGGAGATGGTCTTAAGGGGTGTACAAACGATGGCAGGCAAAAAATTGATCAGGTCCAACAAACCCCAGATTCAAATGTACATGCAGAAATTAGCAACATCAGCTATTCTTCTCATTTCTCAGAAACATTATCATTCTTCTGCACAACACTAGCTTTCACAACATGAAAAATACGATGAAATTTATCTTCATGCAAGAGATGAACATAGAATATATCAGAGCCAGCTCTCATAGAGATCAATGCACGCAATAGTAGTTGAAGCAACAGGACAGCTGAATCATACGCACTAAATCCACTGTATGTAATGTCACCCTTTGGAGACTCAATGGTAGGTATAACTAGCTATAACACCTTTCAGGCCTGGAGGCGGGCTAGGTCTATGAGACTGTAACATAACTAGCTCAAACATCCACCCCCTGGCCTGATGTAAATTGCCTTATTCTCTATATTATGGCTTGCAATGATACAAGACCAAAACTCGATTTGTACATATTCTTGATACAAGACCAAAACTAAAAAGGCTTATAAGCAAACATTGAACACCCTTCTATGAAAGTAAGTATGAAATAAAAATAAAACCTCCCAGTTGAGTATATATGAAATCACTGCAAAATACATCCTCATAGTTGCAATAAATGATGGGATATATAACACACACAAACATAAAAAACGGAGCACACCTTCTAGTATGTCCATCTCAATCTCAAGAAGAAACGTTCACAAACGGCTCACTACACCAAATTGACACTTTTGTAACAACTCTCAAAACAGTATCACTTTTGAGATGTTACAATTCACCAAACAATTTCAAGTCAAAACTAAATTTAGTCAAAAAAATGAAAAACAGTAACACAAAAAAAATGATACAATAAGTTGGATCACCATGAATAGTATCACTTTTATAACCATAATCTTCATGGTGATACAATTATTATTGTATCATTTTGTTTGTGAAAATGTGTAAAATTGTCAGGTGAATTGTTACACTTCAAAAGTGATACTGTTTTGAGGTTTGTTACAAAAATGTCAATTTGGTATAGTGGCTCCTACAAGGATGAAATGGATTATCAATGCACAATAAATTAAAACATGCATGTTGCAGAACATGCGACATGAACGTTTTAATCCTATTTATTGCTTTCATTGCACATATTAGTAGAGCCAACACTAAAGAATAAAAAAGCACCAACGCGAGAAAAAGAAAATCCCCACATATTTAGAAACTAGAAAATAGTTAAAATCAAGTAATTCAAATTGCTGCAAACACAAATACACAATCTCGAAAAGCTATTAATTTAGAAAACTCTGATATTTAGGTTCAAGATTAACGTTAGAACAACCACTTCTTTCTTAGTTCGTTGAGCTTCTCGCTAAAAAAAGCTATTGGTCTCATTTCTTGAGACAATACAGCTCCAATGCCTACTCCTGAGCATCACAATCGACTTCGAACATCTTTTCAAAATCAGAAAGTGCAAGAACTGGTGCATTTGTCATTTTCCCTTCAAAACTGCAAAGCTTTGCTATGTTTGATCTGTCCAAACAAATTGTTTCTACTTTAAACAATCAGTGAGAGGTGTGGCAATAGGACAAAAATTCTTCACAAACCGCCGATATAATGGTGCTAATCCATGGAAACTTCGAACTTCTGTAATCGTCCCCGGCGTTGGCCACTCTCGGATAGCTTTCACCTTTTCCTGATTGAATTTGATTCCATCAGAGCTTACGACAAAGCCCAAGAAAATTAAGGTATTTGTCATAAAGCTACACTTCTTTAGATTAGCATACAACATGTTTGCCTGCAATGCTTCAAAAACTTCCTTCAAATGATGCAAATGTTCTTCCTCACTATGGCTATAGATAAGGATATCGTCAAAGTAGACGACAACAAACTTTCCAATGAAAGGCTGAAATACTTGATTCATTAGCCTCATGAAGGTACTCAGGGTATTGGATAAACCAAAGGGCATAACTAGCCACTCGTACAATCCTTTGTGTGTTTTGAACGCCATCTTCCATTCATCTCCAGGACAAATACGGATCTGATGATATAGACCAATCTTGGAAAATATTTTTGATCCTCCCAATCTATCAAGCATATCATCCAAACGGGGAATAGGAAATCGATATCGTACCGTAATATTGTTAATAGCTTGGCTATCAACGCACATACCCTAGCTTCCATCTTTCTTCGGTGTTAGAAGTGCAAGTACGTCTACGGGACTCATGTTTTAATGAACCAAGCCCTTCTTGAGGAGATCTTCTACCTATCCTTACGGAATCTCATATTCTTTGGGACTCATGCAGTAGTGTGGCAAGTTAGGTAAACTTGCTCCTGGGACAAGATCAATATGGTACAAAATATCTCTCAATGGTTGAAGTCTGATAGGTAGATCGTCGGGAACGATATAGCTGAACTTTGCTAGAAGAGGCTGAACCGGTTCTGACACACTTTGTGAAACAAGTGTCTCTTTCGGTACCAAAAAGAGATTGGTCTTGGCCTTTGAATATGTCGAATTATTTGGCTGCCTCATTGGGGCAAGAATAATCTTCACACGGTCTTTGTAGAATGTGTAGGTATTAGTCCTGCCATCGTGTGTCGTCTTCAAATCGAATTGTCACGGTCGACCAAGTAGCATATGACAGGCATCCATATCGACAACATCACACAATACCTCGTCCTAGTATTTGCCGATAGAAAAAGGCATGTGACATTGCTTCGTCACTCTTGTTTCACCAACATCTTTGATCCACCCAATACGGTATGGAGATGGATGAGGCTGAGTTGGCAATTGTAATTTGTCCACCATAGTTTTGGATACATTGTTTTCGCTATTGCCACTGTCAATGATAAGATCACATACACGTTGACTAACAGTGCACCGGGTTTTGAAGATGATGTGCCGCTGGATGTCCTCTTCTTTTTTTGGGGTATACATTAGTCGCCTTATTACTAAGGATACGACAAACTTACCATAATAAAAAAGATTATTGAGCTCAAGCCTTCTATATAATAAACTTGTTATACGGGGTGGAGTTATTTTTCTAGCTAAATGTGGTGGTTATTAGACGAAGTCTAAATGTTCCCCTCCAATTCTATATGATAATAGGAAAAAATAGATATGTATTATTATTCATTTATGATACCAATTAGCTTATTTCAAAGTTCCATTCATTATTCAATTATGCATGGGAAGATTAAGATTTACTTAGTGGTTGTGTAAGTGAGAAACACTTTCTATCAATTTTGAACTTTTTTAGCTAGAAGCACAGTTGCACAATTCACTTAGATTTGAAATTTTTTGCAGCTCTTAAAAGCTAGAACATGGATAGGAGTTAGTAGAAAATGCCTCAAATCTTAGAATGAAAGTTTAAATTACCTGGATGTTAGTTGTTTCAGCAGTTAGGGTGTTATAACTGTCAATGTTAATTGTTGTCTCCTGTCATCATGGTGTCTCCAATACGGTATGGAGATGGATGAGTCATCATGGTTGCAAAACATGTTTACAAAACATGGTTTCCTAGCATTTCTCTTTAGAGTTATGGTATCTGATTTCGGAAATTCTAGGGGTCGAGGGAAGGAGCGAGGAAAAGAGGGCGAGGGATGGGTGTAACCGTGTAACCACCCATCCCCCTCGAGATGAGCGTTGACGCTTGTCTCGAGGAGGATGGGTGGTTACACCCATCCCTCGCTCCTTCCCTCGACACTTAGAAGGACTCATCTGATTTAGTAAATGTAGTCATGGTATCTGTATTACCATGCCTTTCTCCAATTTTCTAATAGAATAGCAGTAGTAAATGTTCTCTGTTTTGTTTATTTTTTGGAACTATACAACTTAAAATAGGCTTTCATATTTTAGACTTCTATATATTTTAGTTTCACAGAGTTCGGATTTTTGTGATTCATAGATTGTTGTTCTTTGTAATTTCATTTTATTTTTCTTATTTTTAGGGGAGATCGGGAAAGAATAAAGTAAGTCGTGCTAAGCAAACAATGGGCATTCATCTGGATCGAAGTCATATGCATGTGCTCGAAAAAAGATTATGTATGTGTATTTTTTCCTCTTATTATGTCACAATTTTCATTCATATATGTACAAAAATATGATCGATTTATTTTTTGGTTCTTCATGTTCATACGTAGAAGAAGATGAGTAGAGGATCGAACTTCCTGGTCCTCTTTCCTTATTTCGTTTTCACCCACACAAAGTGTAATACCCGCCTAATTAAATAAATATTAAAAAAAAATTATTTTGTAAACCCTAATGTTGATGGGTTGTTAGTCAATTGTATTTGGGCTTGGTTTTGGGCTTTTATTAAACTAATAAGTAGGGTTTTATTTTGTGAAGAAGGGTGGGTGTGTTTAGTCAAAAAAACCCTAAATTTTTATTTAAAAAGAAACCCTAGTTTTTCTTTCCTCTTTGCACACACACAAAAGAAAAAGAAAAAAAAATCTGCGTTGGGAGGCATTGGAAGAAGAACCTTGGAATCTTGCCAAAGAAAAAAATATTAGTGAGTTAAATTCTATCAAAATTTTAAATCTACAATATCGATTATTCTATGATTTTTTTTATGTACGAACTCAATTTTTTTACAGATGTTAATCCTGATATAAACCCTAGATTCCTCGTTTTCTTTTATTGATAGTGATTGGTATCTTTACATTTTTTTTATTAATAGTGAGGTGGTATGAAAAGGGTTTATTTGTTTTTTTGTGATTGACATATGTAAGAGAAAAGTTTTTGGTTGTAAGTTTTTGTTGTTGTGATGTGACGATTGGAAGAAAAAGTGATGGGTGGTTTTCAAAAAGTGATGGGTGGTTTTCCATATATGGTTTGCATCGATTAGTGATGGGTGGTTTTTCATGTGGTTTTCAAAAAGTGATGGGTGGTTTTTCATATGTGGTTTGCATCGATTAGTGATGGGTGGTTTTTCATATGTTGTTTGCATCGATTAGTGAAGGGTGGGTATGTCCCAATTGTCATGTTCTGTAAAAACATTCCCAATATTAAGCAACCTCAAATCTCAATTTCTAAAAATGTGTTTGCGTCATTGCATAGATCCTCTCTTCCCTTTATTATAGTATTGCATAAGTTGCATTTTGAACCTCATTTAATTTGTTTTGAAGTATATGCACCACAACAAAGATCTCTGCGAAAGATCCTTCCTTCGTGCATTATAACAAGATTCAATATGAAAGAGTTCATAGAGATCTAACTAATTTGATGTTGATTTCTTTTTGGGAAGAATATCACTCCCCGAGCATGTTTTTTGTGTTTTTCACAACTTCTCACAACAAATTTTCAAACATTATCTAGATGATTGTATTTTAAGGACAAAACTGATGGGGAAATTATGCAAATTTCATATAAACCAAATTAGCGAGAATGCAATAAATAAATGAACACACAAGTATTTACGTGGTTCACCCAACTTGGGCTACGTCCACGGGCTGATGCAAAACTTTACTTAAAGGAAACAAATTGTTTACAAACACTCACGACCCACAACCCAATTACACCCGAGAAAATTACTCTCAATTTTTTTTTCTCTTTCACAAGCTTAATTTTCTAAGCTTTTACTCACTCTCTTATCTGAGGAGGAGATATGTTTCTCTTTGCAAAGAGAAGAATGGTTGGGATGAGATAAAAAATGAGGAGGGAGAGAGGCATTTATATATGCTTCAAATGAGGTGGGTGAATTAATGAGGTGGATGGATGGTTGCAATTAATTGGGTAAGCATCAACCACCATCTTCTCACCGTCCTTTTTCTTTGACTTTTTCAACAATCTTTAGACCTGTCTCATTTTCAACCATAGTTTTCCATCTCCTGAAAGTCTCAAACACTTCATAAAGTAAACCCATACCTTCCGAGAGTGATCATCGATGAAAGTCACGAAGTAGTGTTTCCCACCAATGGATGAGACGGTCGTTGGTCCCCAAACATCAGAGTGAACGAGCTCCAACCTTTCCTTCTTTAGGGTTCTGCCACTTGTCTGAAAGCTGACCCTCTTCTGCTTTCCAAGTATGCAATCTTCGCACATGTCAATCTCAACTGATTGTAGACCAGGAAGTTTCCCTTTCGAGTGCATAATCTTCATCCCCTTCTCGCTCATGTGGCCAAGTCTCTGGTGCCACAGATTTGGAATTTTGTTTCCTGCTGCAACTGCAATTGAACAGCATGCCCCTGCTGTCATGTAAAGAGTACCACCCTTCTTACCTCGAGCAACCATCATTACACCCTTTGAAATCTTCCAGTCATCACCATGGAAGATCGTAGTGTAGCCTTCGCTAGCTAATTGCCCTACTGAGATTAAGTTCTTTCTCAGGTCGGGAATATGTCTGACATCTTTCAGCTCCCAAACAGACCCGTTCAACTTAATCTTCACTACACCTTTACGAACGAATATACATGGTTGGTCATCACCAAGGTATACCTTACCAAGGTTTTCGGGGACATACCTCTCGAAGAATTCTTTTTGCGAAGTGGCATAGAACGATGCTCCAGAGTCTAACACCCAAGACTCTTCCTTGCTCTCCAAAGAGCATATCAGCGCATCATCTCTTCCTGAGGTGGAAATAACATTTTCCTCTACCTTCGCCTTTGCCTCCTAGTCCTTCGGTGCACTCTTGCACTAAAATTTGTAGTGTCCGATCTTCCCACAGTTCCAACACTCGACGGTCTTCGAGCTCTGAAAATTATTGGGATTTCTGGATTTGGACCTCCTGTCCTTTGATCTACCTCGATAGTTTGATCTATCGCGACCATTCCCTCGAGTTGAGTTTCTTCCTCTTGACTCTGTATGCAAGACTGAAGAGGTTGACGATTCACCCGATTCTCTCCGTCGGATCTCTTCACTGAGAGCTAGATCACGAACATTTTTAAATTTTAACTTGTTGCTTCTCAACGAGCTACTCACAGCTGTGATAGTTGCATTCCAGCTTTTTGGTAGAGAAGACAACAATATCAGTGCCCGTACTTCTTCATCAAATTCAATCTCAACTGAACTCAACAAGGTTGTGACTGTGTTGAGTTCATTGAGATGTTGAGCAGCCGATGCGCCTTCCATCATCCGCAAATTGAACAACCGTTTCAAGTGAACTTTGTTAGAGGCCGATGGTTTCTCATACATACTTGAGAGAGCCGCCATAAGACCCGCCATGGTCTTCTCCTTTGCTATGTTAAAAGCAACATTGCGAGATAGCGTCAATCGGATAACTCCAAGGGCCTGTCTATCAAGCAGGGCCCACTCCTCATCCTTCATAGTTTCTGGCTTCTGCCCTATGAGAGGTAGATACAAATGTTTCTGGTATAGATGATCCTCTATCTGCATCTTCCAAAATCCAAAATCTGTGCCATCGAACTTTTCGAGTTTCACCTTCCCTTCGTCTGCAGCCATCGCTCCCACTTGAACTTGGCTTCTTCTGGATCGTTTCTGACAATTCCTGCGAACCACCGTGTATTAGAACACCTTTGTTGACAGATCAGTACCGTCGACGAAATTTCATTATTCACGAAATTCACTATTCACGTGAATAGTACCATTGCAGAAAAATTGCCAGAATACACAACCAAGGCTCTGATACCAATTGATGGGAAAACTACGCAAATTTCCTATAAACCAGATTAGCGAGAATGCAATAAATAAATGAACACACAAGTATTTACGTGATTCACCCAACTTGGGCTACGTCCACGGGCTGCTGCAAAACTTTACTTAAAGGAAACAAATTGTTTACAAACACTCACAACTTACAACCCACAACCCAATTACACCCGAGAAAATAACTCTCAATTTTTCTCTCTCTCACAAGCTTAATTCTCTAAGTTTTTACTCACTCTCTTCTCTAAGGAGGAAATATGCTTCTCTTTGCAAAGAGAAGAATGGTTGGGATGAGATAAAAAATAAGAAGGGAGAGAGGCCTTTATATAGGCTTCAAATGAGGTGGATGGATGGTTGCAATTAATTGGGTAGGCATCAACCACCATCTTCTCACCGTCCATCCACTAGCCTCCCCCTTTTTTGATTTTCTCAACAAAAACCTTTAAATTATCTCAAATTTTGGCTTAGAATCGTCTTCATCACAAAGCCTTTGAGTTCATATCGTCTTCATCACAAGCATCGTATTTTAAATTAAAATAATTTAAGAAAAAAAATCCAAAGTTGTGGCTTGAAGAAAATCCAACTTTCTACTCCAATGTATTTCAAATTTGAAAAAAAAAAAATTAGAGCAAAATAAACAAACTACCTTGTTATATACAAGCATATAAAAAAGGCTAGAATATCTTGAAGTAGACATGTACTGGCACAATCCATCGAAAGCCGAACAGGAAAGTCAAGCAATAAGGTATTATTTCATCTGAAGACATGCACCACCCTTAGCAATCCTGCCAACAAAAAATTAAAGTTTCATAAGAAACTCAATCAGCTGTGCCCAACTAGAGACCAATGCAACCAAAACATGACTCTTTCTTGCAAAATATTTTATGTACCAAATGGACATCTTATGTCTGGCAAAACAATAGCTACCATATTTTATTATGAACTTTCTAAAGATGAATCTCAGGGTGTGTTTGGTTGTATGAAATTTTATGTCATTCGTGAGAAAACCCCTACATTTTAGGTTAAATTGATGTATCACTTGACATCCACCATGATTAAAGGTGGAACGAAAGTCCCATTAACATGGGAATCACATGAACATTAGAATCACTCTCCTTGGTCCATGTGATTCCCATGTTAATGAAACTTCCATTACCACCATTGATCAAAAAATCAAATGGTGGATATGAGTGATACCACAAATTAACCTAAAATATAGGGAGCCCTCATAGATTCCTGTGGCATAGAATTCCATTGCAACCAAACACACCCTAAGATTCAATTTTAGGAGGATTTTAGGTTGCTCAATGTCAAATCAAGGGGAAAAAAACGAGAGACTGACTTTGCAGTCATTCAATTATAAACATAGCAAACAATAACATCTTTCATTACTATTTTATAGTGATTCATGCATTCGTTACAATGACCGGCCTGAAACAGATCGATTGCACATCAAAGAGCAAGAAACCAAAGCTATTGGTGTTGAGCATACGAGTTGTTGACAGTAGCTCTGGTCTGAGAGATTTTGATGAGCAGGCAAGCTCGTCTCCTTTGACTAGAAGCAATCAAACACAAGTGAAGAAATGAAAAGATGATGAAAATTATTTTGGGGTCCCTGAAAGAGTAAACTCTTGCTTAAAACGAGGAAAGAGGGCATGTGCAAAAAAATTGTTTTTCACCAGATGAAAATCAAACAGAGTTATAGGTTTTCGAGAAATTTTTTCATTTCCCACAGAAACGTGAAAATCAAATACACCCTCAGCATTTGCACTCAATGATGTCTCCTTTTTTAAGGCCCAAATGGCCACCTATGCTAAAACTATCTCGTGGTGGAAAGATAAAGAAGAAAGCAAAGTTACATGGTCACACATAAATTTTTACAACACGGTACAACCAAAACCTTGCCATGCCAAAATTACCAAACAGTAACACACACACACACACACATATATATATATATATATATATATATATATATATATATATATTTTATCCCTTAACCCCTCCCACCCCATGCGGCCGGCTGGGTTCGACCCCGTGACATAGTGATACCATCCGCCACTGTTCAACCATTGAGCCTAATAACTAAAACCTATTTGACAACCAAAGTTGACACCAGAAAAACCAAAACCTGATGAACAATACAAAACTTTAATCATCACAAATTTCATGAATTCGTAAAGAACAATTCAAGCAAATCAAAGAACCAAGTAAGAAATCCAAACGCGAAAACCACAATTATTCTCAAAATCTGAACTAAAATCCTCTGAAAGAAAATAACCCATTTTAACAAGCCTGAATCAACAACATATACAAAACTCTAATGATCACCAAAA
Source organism: Berberis vulgaris (assembly GCA_963556465.1). Classification (NCBI taxonomy): domain Eukaryota; kingdom Viridiplantae; phylum Streptophyta; class Magnoliopsida; order Ranunculales; family Berberidaceae; genus Berberis; species Berberis vulgaris. The sequence goes on along the minus strand of OY747129.1, from coordinate 2,971,440 downwards.
AATTGACTTGTACGCAATATAGAACCAATCATTAAATCCGAACAAAAACACCACAATAACTCTCAAAATCTGAACAAAAATCTATTAAAACAGAATACAAGCAGATCTATTGCCAAAGGGCAATTTGGCTCATTGAAAGAAGAAACAATCAATCTTGATTCAACACGGCAAAGGGATCGAATTAGAAATAATTATCTAGTAAGGATGGAATCGTGAAAAGATGTTACAAACAAAGAAAGAACAGTATATATATATACACAGCAAAATCGAAGAATTACCCTGCAGGACTAATTAAGAAGTCTTGTAGCATCTTTAAGCATTCCATTTTCCCATCTTCATTGTCATTATCTTCCGCTTCTTGTTTGCTTGATGTTTGGCAGAAATTCTCAGCTTTCTCTTCGCATTCCGCATGGGGTTGACCACAGCCATGAGCTTCTCTTGGTGCTTCCTCTTGTCCCTCTTTGATTTGAGACTCTTTCTGATCTCATTATACGTAATCACAAAATTCTCCAAACCTATTACTCCTTTTATACTTTCACGCACTTCCTCTGCAAGTTGTTTAATTTCCTCTGGAGAATAACATAAAAAACATGTGTATCATATATAACTTCACATAGTAGAAATTGTCAATCTAGATGCAAACAGCCTAAAAGCATTAAAGAACAACTAAAAGCATTAAAGAACAATCCACATAGGCATAGGGCAATAACTTTTATATAAACAGAAGCAATTACAACGAAACAACATAATCACTAAAAAACAACCCACATAGGTATAGAGCAATAATAGCTCCCAAATAAAACACAAGTATTGCACAGATGACAATTCAACATGAGTATAGGACTGAAAACAGTTCAGCTTTACCTGTAAAGACTTTCCCGACAAATCCTTCACAGACTTTATATAACGGGTAGAGTAAATCAAAGGCATAGCGGGTGCAGCCCTTTTGACCAAACTGTGATGACATTGTTTTGAAAAAGTTCAAGACAATCTTCGTCTGTGCATGAATAGTAATTTGAGCAGATGTTAAAAACGTTAAAACTCACGTAAATCGTGGGAGGAGATAGAATTTCAAAACATACACCAACCTGAACAACTTCCATTTGAAGTGCCAATTTTCCCATTCTCTTCAGCAAAGGTGAGACGAAAAATGATTGAAGATCCTCGACAGGGTTTTGACCATTCTGACTGCTTGCATCAGACAGATAAGCTAACATGATTTTTCCTCTTCTCGAACCAAGCAACTGAAAGGCCTTGACAATATGGCCCTGTTCACAAACTTCAAGGGTAGACCAGAATACTTTGGCATCAGCATATTCTCTTTGTCCTGTCAGTGAGTATACACCACATATTGCAAACACAAGATTCTGTACTATGAGATTGGATGCCGCATCATCGGTTAGTTGCACCTTAAGTTGACAACAAAAGGACACAGCTACTGCAAAAAGTCTGCTTGATTTCATAAGCAGGAAAGTTTGTAACTTGAACTTTTCAGGATTTGCTTTTCCGGCTTCTGAAACTGCTGAAAAATATGAGGCTACAAGACGATTTGATATGTTACGTATCCACATGTGTGGATACAGCAGTGACTCACAAATTGAATCCCATATATCCTGAAAATGAAAAGAGAGATGAAGAATATCAAAACTCTTGATATGCAGTACTTTCAAACTTCAGATTATCCAAAGCATAAACCATACAGAAAACAAGATAATTCAGAATGGTAAAAGGTCAAGTTGATCATGACGAGTGAAAATGTACTGAAGCAGGGCTAAAAGTGCGGTTTACTAGTTCGACATCACTTAAATGCTATATTGAAAGACGATGATCAGTGTGGGTCTTGCAAGTTGTGAAGACCAAATTAGATGATCAGTAGCTAGTAGTCAAAACTCATGAGGTTCAACTGTTATCCTTTCTCTCATAAGAAATGCATATTAAATCCAACCAACTCTGTCATTCAAAAATCAGTTGTAGAACTCTGAAGTAAGAATAGTTCATGTTCAATTGAGCTGACACCAAGATAAAAGGTTTGGGACGTGAAAATGGAGGGATTCATCTCATACATAAAGACCTTCCACAAGAACCAAGTCACCAAATGGCACCTATAAGGTTAGGTGACCAACTACCTCTGGCTTTCTCACTTTCAAAAAATAGCACTATATGCTATGACCTATGACCAAGGATTGTGATTTAGTTTTTCGAATTAATTTCAGACTCCTGGTTTTAAGAAATATTTCGTAAAGTATTTTGTTGTGTAGAAAAAACGTAAAAATTTCGGTCGTGATTTCAAATTTAACAGTATAAATTATGCATTTTAATCTATAAAATACTACATAAAAAGTCTCATACAACTCGTAGTGTCATACAAACTAAATGTTACATAAGAATCAATACATAACAAACTTTTGATACTAAAATAACATTATAACTTGTTAAAATATACAAAGATTAAAATATTTATTTCTTTTCTTAGGAAAATTTTGACATATTACAGATTTTGAAAGAGATTTTGTTAACTTCAAAATAAGAAATATTCGGTGAAACTTTGACGTATTTCAAGAAATAACATTCCTTGCCTATGACAAATGTCCTCTAAAAAGGTTGAATTTATCAAACACGCATATGTAATATCCCAAAATCACAACATTTTAAATTTAGCTAGCTGAACAATTTCTCCCTACACAAGGTATATAACTCTTCTCCCTCGTGCACATGCATACTCTTTTTTTCATTGTTGTTTTGCACTTGGCATACTTTTTATTATAAACTAACAAATTTTAACAGCAGAGAGAGGCAGCGTCGATGGATGGTTTCCCGGACTTGGTGCTGATCCAAGTAAGGTACCGCTCCTCGTTGTTCATGAATTTCTTCTTCTTCCTCCTCCTTCGATGGGTAGGGTTTGGGTTCACAATGATTTTTTTTTTCTGCTTGTGAATAAGGTTTGGTTGATTGTCTTGTGCAAATCACAATTTGCAATTGGCAAATTTTTCCTTCTCTATGAACCCTAGAATTAGGGACTTTCAACAAATCAGAAAAATTAGATTTATTCTCCACAGCCACCCTTTTTCTTTCGATCCTCTTCATAGAGAATATTGTTGTGAACTACTGAATTTGGGTATTGTTCGTTCAAATTAGTAACGCGGGTTTTCATGGACTCTCGATGCGACAAGTTGAGGATAGCCTGAATATTTGACTCTCAAAGGTCAAACTCCTCTTCCTCACCTTCGTAATCTTCAAATGAAGGTCCTTTTTCCCAATCAAATGCAATATGGTTCACGTTATATAAAGAAAAAATCTTGTCTCGTTGTCTACCCTAACGGGATTTTTCACGAATAGCTTCAGGTTCTTTCAAACCAAGACAACAGTCAACTACTCTGAGATGTCCGCAAGGGATTTCTTCATGCTCTCTATCATTGCGTTGGTGAATCTAGTAAAACCCTAACCTAGTTCTCCTACTTAGGCTTACATTGGACCAGCACAATTACTAAATAATTAAAATAAATAAATAATATTAATATACTCTCATAAACACAACATTGGATAGAGTAAACCCCACCAATCAATCCTAGAGGAGAAAGAAAAACAAAAACTAGCAACGTCTAGCAAATGCAAAAACAAAAAAAAATTACCGAACAAATTTTTTTCCCACATTCACTCCTTTTATTTTCTCTCTCTACCCCCCCCCCCCCCCCCCCCCCCCCCCCCTCCCCCTATTTCCAAAAATTAAATCTAACCTAGCTAAGTTTTCTCCCCATGCCTCTTCATCATCTTCTTCCCCAAAACAAATTCCTCTGTCTTTGTTTCCTAGACATACTGAAAAGCCCTTAATTTTCTGCAATATCAATAAAAAGAAAAACTCAATGTAGTTGACTATATTTTTCCAGGTATATCATAAAGAAAGAAACACCAACAAGTGCACAAGATTCACATGTACAACAAAATTCGACTATAACACCAATGGAAAAAAAATATACAACAATCATTTTTTACTTGTGTTGCTTAAGTGGCTACAAAAATAAAAGATGATTAAATTAAAACATGATCATGCAGTGTATAGACTTTATGTAAAAAATAATTAAAAAATATCAAACTTAGTTCAATCAGCGTGAGCAGATAACCCAATCTTAAGTAAAATAAATACATAAATAACAAATTAAAAAACAAGATGTCAAAAACTCTAAAACTAAACATTTTCTTTTTCTTGAAATTTTAGTAGGTTTATAAAATTTTGTTTTGGGGAAGAAGACGACGAAGAGGGATGGAGTGAAAAATTAGCTAGGTTAGATTTGATTTTCGGAAAGAGGAGGGATGAAAGGGGAAAGTGATAGGAGAGAGAGGGAAATAAAGAACTTTTCATGGGAAGAATCTATTTTTCTAAGTGGGACACGTTTCAGACTTTCGGTCTCGCTTTTGTGTTTGCTAGCAGTCCCACTGCTTTTCCATCTATGACAGATAGTTGCAAAGTGGGGTAGAAAGGCAAAGCCACAAACATGGTAATTATCATCAAATCGACCATGTCCATTTGTAATCGGAATAACCGAATATCATTCTGTACCTTGTTCATATTTTTGAAAATATTGATTCATTTAAGCGATACCAAACTAATTTCTTTGAGCTAAACTATAGAACTTCTCTATTATTGAGCCCAAAGCCAACATTGTACACAAGGAAGCACATTGAAAATCCCAGAAACTTCAAAAGCAATTGTATTATACCTCAAGATCCTGCTCGAAATGCAATTCTGGGAACTGATGCAGCATCTTCTCTAACAAAATAAGAGAATAGTACGCTTCTCTCCACAAGTGAACTGTGGCTTCAGCTGAACAATTTGACTGCTCATTTGTAACAAATAAAGATGACTTCAGAATATTTTTGGCCGTAGGCAATACATCGTTGATATGTCTCCAAAAGCCCTTCTTCAAGACTTCAACCAGCAATCCTAAGACCTATGAACAAATAATGAGAGCTATAATGTAAAGAACGAAAATGTCATCTGGAGCAGAATGGAGAGCAAATTTGCAACTATTTCTTTTCATAATTCAATAACGTCCAGTAAAATTACCCAAAATTTTCAAAAATATAAATTGATAAAGAAGATTGATGTGAATGACAGTAAACAATATAGCCGCACAAGCACTTCCGCAGGAGACGTATAAGCTTCAACCAAAAAATGGAAGATGACAAAGTAATACTCTTCCGAATCTAGCTTGCCAATATCCAATTATGTGTATACCTACCGGGTCATGTTTAAAGGGAAACGGAGGAATGAGTTCTTTCAATTGATGTCCACTTAATCAATGAAGATCATCTCCATCTAGTAGAGAGCATCCTCCGAAAATCGCAAGATATAATGAAGGTTGCATCCATGGAGATAAAGGGTTGTTCACTTTGATATTTTAGAAAAAGTTCAAAAGAAATTAACCTCAAACTCGACACTGAATATAGTCATTAAAACAATCATTGAACAACTAAAAGTTTTGCACAGAAATTTAAAAAAGATGTTAATCGATTATATTTTTTCCACTTATGTCTTTTACCAAGTGCATAAAATTGCAAACCATAATAACATCATAAGAAAATGTTATTGATCTCGAATTTCAGAACATCATTCATTCCAGTAACAGCAGGCATTTCTGAAGAGATTATGCCAATAACATCATACAATTATCTTGTGAATTTCTGGATATCCTTGGGAGTTAATAATCATCTCATTATACATTCGTCATTACTTATTTTTATTTTTTTTTAGCAAGAAAAACAAACAAGAGAAACTAAGTGAAATCCCGAAGGAGTGCCAATAATAGCTTCTATTATGCCAAACAACAAACGGTGAGTTGTAAATGAGCAGTTGGTGCAGTGGCCTCTAAGCTGACTTCCAATATACATTTGACCTCATGATCGTCTTATTGTAGGATTTCCAAAATAGTTCGAATCTTATTGACGACGGAAGGGCCAGGCTATATTCAATCAGGCAAAGCATTGTTTTACTATCAACAGAAAAGGATTAAACAACACAATAAGCAAGTACAATGATAGGCCTGAGTGACAAAGAAAATCACTAGGTTGATAAAAATGGAAGGAGAGAGGATTAATCGGATAGATAGACCGACCCAGTTTTGCTTGCAGATGTGAGAGAGCAGGCAATAGATGAAACATACGAAGAGAGATTTGAATTACAGATTAAGGAGCTTCAAGAATAAGGAGATCTTATTTACAGGGATAATTATCCACATTTTATTTGAGGTAAGGGTGGTGGGAATCATCACTCCCTTGTAAATAGTATTTTAACTTTCTTTTATTTTAATTTTTTTCCTCTTTTTGCTGATTCAGAGAGAATGTAGCAATAAGGTGATTATATCCAGGGATCACCGACTCCTGTTTCATCATAATCAACATCTCATCTCAACCTAACAACCACGAAACAAATAGAAAAATTAACTATAACACTTCCAGCTGCAAAAATCAGTCTCAGAAACAGAAGTGAAGATGTTGAGATAAAAATCAATAATCAGGAAATAGTATAACTATATCCTACTAGCATGTATCAATCCTCACATTGACATATTTTTGCACATGGTGATTCAAACTAAAAGTCTTTAGATCAACCTTTAGTCTAGATAGCTCAACTCAAGAATTTACAAACAAAATAATATCAATGTTACCTGGGCTGCAGCACTCAACAAGTTCTTCCTTTCATCCTTGTACCATGAGAGACTGTATTCCAAAATGGATTCGAGTGTATTTTGGCTAGTACGTCCAATTAAAAGCTTAATTGCCGCACCAACCATGGAACGTACTTTATTGTCTTGATCATTAGCCAAACAAAGGACTAAATGCATGAATAGGGTCTTGGCTTGCTCATCCACAATATGTTTCGGGAACTTAATGATAATAGCATGTAACATTTCAAGAACAGCTTCTCGTCCCGTTGAATGCTCGTAGCTGCAATTCATGCAATGATTGTAAGATAAATTCAGAAGTGGGAAAATAAAGTGTTAGTCTAATCGAAGTGATCCTCACCTTAGATTTGCAAGGAAGAAATCAAGATGTTGTTGTAATCGCTTATTAGAAAGTGGATAATCAAGCAAGAATTGCAAAAGTATTTTGCTACACTTCTTTCGAATATGTTCATCTTGATTTGTCACCATCAACTCAGCAACACGAGTGACAATATCATAAATTTCAGGAACTATCAGCTTACGGCCAACTATTGCCTTTAAAACTGAAAGAGCGATAGAGGATGGAGTTCTTTCAAGATCAACAAAAAGTGGAAACTGTATAAGCATATGAAGCTGATCATTGGAAAGTGTAATTCTAGTGCTTCTGAGAAGTGCCGTGAGTAACCGTAAACAGGCATCTACCAGAGGACTGTTATTACTTCCAGATTTTTGGGCAATATCTAATAGTAATGACTTGATGTCACCAGCCTGGATCTCATGGGATGGCAAAGGAAGCCTTAGCAAAACAACAAGGCATCTGAGAGCTACAGACAAGATATCTTCATACTTGGAAGTCAGGCAGTTGCCCAGAAGTTTGACAAAGGGATCTAATATGGACAACAATTGCTCATCTTTCTTGGCAAACTTTATGTTACTTAAACGACTGTGCAGTACCCCGAGAGCAAAGACCGTAACTAGATGAGAACTTTGCGATTGATAGCTAGTAATCCATGGTGAAGACTTTCTATTGTTAGAAACTTCATTGCTCGATTGTTTACTTGACCTAGGAGTTAATGAATTTCCGCCTTTCAGGGTTTCTTCTGCGATCCCATCTTCAATTAAGCCATAAACAAAGACGAATAGGTCAGTCTGGTCTACAGATGAATTTTTCTCTATACCTTTAGCTATGTGGCTCAACATAGTTTCAAGCTTTGCTTTCAGTTTTGGTGTAAGATGACTCTCCAAATGAGCTTTAACAGGTGACAGTAGCTTTAAAGCATGGGTTTTGAACGTAACATTCTGGGCAATCAGCTTTAGGGTTTCGAAAGACTTCGATTTCCCGGTTTCTTTCATTTTTGAAGCAATCTTTTCAACCTCTTTTTCTTGGGCAACATTTCCTAGAATATCGTTTTCCAATACTAATAGAAGCTCATCCAAACAATAATCAAGCTTACCTGTAGCAGAATCAAGAACGTTCAACAATATAAAATTGAGAGTATAACCCAATACATGCAGCTCATACCCTCGCTTCAAAGTCGCGCGCAAAACTTTAACTATAAGCTGTAGGTATTCCAAACCGAGCTCTTTTAAACATGCAGCCAAAGCAATTCTGGCCTCGTCACGTATGCTTTCCATACGATTCTTCAAAAAGTTGCATACACGATGAATGATGCTTGAAAGTTGGGAGTCCATAGTGTCCACAGGTAGCAACTTCAACAACTTTAATGCAACAAGATTGACAACAACGTTAATTCTTTCAGTATCAGCACTCGGTAACTTCTGTCTCTTTGGAAGTATTTTTTGAAAAAGGACCTGTATCTCAGAAGCATGACCAGGGTCGATGCATCCAGGTGATGTGGTCAAAGAAGTTACCCCAACTATACCAGGATTAGGAACCTCACATACAGTGTCATGGGTCACCATACTTGCACAAGTTTCTCTAAAATGGAATTGGTCCAGAATGCAGCATATTAAGCGTAACAGAATCTTTTGTTTGTCAGATCTTAAACTTAACTCCCGGAAGCATCTAAGTAAAATTGCATGGTACGAATCCCATCGCATGTGACCAGAAATAGCAGCTAGCGACTCCAAACATGGATTTCTGAGATGTTCTCCCTTTCCGTCTTGTACATCAAATAACATCTTGAAGAAGAGTGGGACAAACACTTTCTTCGTGATAGTCTGCATGTTATAGAAAAGTGTCAGATAAATAATTCCTAATAAACAATGAACAAGATGAACAAGATTTACCTCTGAGAATTCTGTAGTCTCTATGGTTTTTCTGAAGCGTGTCAACGCCCTTGCTCTCCTATGTATCTGTTGAAACGCAAAGAGGGAGATGAAAAGGAGAAAGAGGAGAGAGGAAAGATAGAAAGAAACAAATGACAACCAAAACAAGTTCAAGCAAGGTGAACCACCTGTAAATGGAGAATATTGTTGAAGAAGTCTACTTCTGCATCTTTGCTGCAAAGATCTTTAACAGAATTTAAGACTGGTATCTGAGGAAGCTTCAAAACCATTTCTCTCAATAAGGAAATCCATTCCTGAAACGATGGAAAACCCACTAAATTACACAGAAATTTGAAAATACTTCAGATAAATAAATTACTGCATTTCAATGACTGTTACCCTTTGAATGGACATTCCCTTGTTCATTGCATCTCCCATATGCTTCAGAAAGAACTTTTTAACAATGCGCTGAATACACACGTTTGTCCAACAAGGTGCAGTTTCATAAGCTACCACTGCTTCAGACGCTTTGTTGCTATTTCTACCTAAGGAGTCCAACACCAAGGCAGAGAAGTCAACAAATGAGAGAAACAACCTTTGTGCACATTGCCTTAAAATCAGTTCGTCAGATGACATGTCATAAACAGAGTGTGACAAGATAACTAATGCATGATCTTCTCTGGTAGTCGAGAAAATTTGATGGTCAACTGCTTCATAAGCATTAACCCTAGCATCATAATCAAGTTCACCAATTTCTGAAAGAGAGACTGCATTCATTTCCCGGATTAGCTTTGCCTACAATCAAAATAGAATTACATAAAAAAAGAACATGAGTTCAAAAGCAGCAGTGACCTTGATGGATCAGCTAGCTATCAAAAGAAAATTAAGGTATGACAAGAGAGAGATATTACCAGAAAAGCTACAGAAGGATCATTAAGAGCGAGGCTATCTAAAAGATCGCAAATTGCCAATCTTATATCCATTCCAACATAAATGAGAAGGGGAGCAATTGCATTTAGAATTTTTGCAGTCGTTTCACTTCCCAATCTAGGCACAATCTGGTGGATGACACGCAAACATTCTAAACAATCATCTGCCACACAAAAAAAAATATATATGAATTCAAACGGTGCTGTTGCTTGATTCCATAGGGACTGCAGTCAAGCTTTTACAAAAATTTTACTCACCGGAGCTTTGAGTTTTCCTTCCCAAGAAGGGGAGCAGAATATCAACAAATTGCATTGCAGCAGAGGGTTCAGTTATGTAACTTGATAACAGTTTAAAGATCCTAAGCTCTGTCATTTTGACCGACTTCCTACTGGATAAGGAGCATTAGCAAATATAAGATACTTACACCAAAGAACTGCAAACAGTTCACTAATGAACAATAACAAAACAAAGGATGCTTTTGCACGCTTTCCAATAGAACACAATGGCAACCAGAAATTAAAAGGCAAAAGCAGCAAGCATATTCAGAATATCCTACAAAAGTTTATCATGGGCTGGTACATATTAACAGGACAAGAATCCAATAACATCAAATCCTCTCTCGTAAAATTATAAATGTCAAATAGAAAAAATATCAAGCCCATTTGATCAAGAATATTAAAATGCAAAAAAAGAGACTCCATTAGGTGTCTTAATGAATCAGAGAACTATGCATGGAAATCTGAACAGTCCTAGTATTTCAAAATTGACAATAACTTGAACTAAGGTGTTAAAATCATTATACCTAGCATACAATTATCAAAGGTTGGGTGAAGCAAGAGACTCAACTAATCAAAACGAGGATGGACAGAAATGTTACCTTTGGTTTTCTGTGTGGCACTGAAAGAAACTGTGCAAACTGCTAATCAGAGTCCCAAGGTTCGGTAGCAAAACATTTCTGATTGCAAGATCATTTTGGTTGCCCAAGTCATTGTCAAGATTCAACAGATTTTCAATAAAGCTAAGAACTGAATCTGAGATAGCATTGGATGCTGTTTTCACAGTCAGCATAGAAAATATACTAGGAACGAGATCTCGCTCTCTTTGCATGAGTGAGGCAAGAGTATAGCTCCTACTCATTGCAATAAAGCATTTGAACAGTGAACTTGGTTGCTTACTACTAGAGCCCTCCTCCTTGAATGAGTCTATCAAATCCTTGACTGAATTAAAGAATATGTCCCAGAATGCACAACCAAAATTATGGTGTTCATATTTGTTGAGAACCAAACATATGATTTTCAAGCAGAAAGATCTCTGGTCCTTGAGCCGCTTTGGGGTCTGCAACAAACTACAATGTTTTAACATCATTTTCCTCTTACGAAGCTATTCATTAGACAAAATAAAGTAGAGGTTTTTTTAAGTGCTAAATACTACTTGGTGGATTATCAAGAGCTGATTCAATTTCTCAGACAATCAAATCATACACCTATTAACAAGATGCATGACATGAAGTAAAGCTAGCAAAGGTCCCCTTACTTGTGAACCTAACTGGTTAATCAGAAATGAGTTTGATTTGCTAACCTTTCAAATAAAGTTAACAAGGCCTATTAATTTCAACTTCGCTCCATGATTGTCTTTTACACACTTGTCTAGTCATTACCTCAAAAGGCCAGAAAACTAGAACGGACAACAATACCTAAAAAAGGCCAGAAAACTAGAATGGACAACAATCAGTTTCACTGATGCAGTGAAACTGCATCATTCACTAAGACAAAAAAAAAAAAAAAAAAAAAAAAAAAAAAAATCTTACAATTGTATTTTCACCGATTGTCTTTTGTATCGTAAGGTTTCTACCAGATGAAGTCTCGTAACTCTTGGCCAAGTCGAGGCTAATTGTGCAGCTTTCCAATATCCGCACAAGAAGTCCCATTAAGAGATTGAGGAAAGGACTGACGTGCATTTCATCAAACGATTTGAGTATATCTTCAAATACATGTAAGAAACCATATCTTTTCTTCCAAGATATCGACGTTATCTTATGGACTGTGAAGTACTCTACAACCTTCAACATATCAAACTCTTCTTGAGAAGTTTTGCGTGAGATCCAATACCACTTACTGAATTCTTCGATTCCACCTAATGGTAGTTCCAAAGGCCTCACCAATAAGAAGAAGAACAATGGAAGCTCGTTGATTTCAAGTTGTGCCAAGAAACCAAGTATTGCCCTTCGACGTTGAACACTTACACGCTGATAAATGCAGAGGATGTTAATATTCCAATTTTCCAAGAAAAATATGAATGCATAAACCTATAGATTCCACAGTAAATATTTGAAGTTAAGAGAGAAATATTACTTTTCGTGAAGCGAGTCTCTTCAAGTTTCTAACTTTCGATGTAAGCAATCGGACTATGATAGGAATTAGATGAACTCTATGTAGCTCTTGAATATGATGAGTCTCTTTGGATAATGTCCAGGTTGCAAGTTCTTCCCGCAAATTTTTCGAAGTGATCAAAATTTTCAGATGTTGATCATATGGGAGCAAGAAATCATCTCTCCAATTCAATAAACAGTCGAGGGCTTTCATCTGTATATCAGCATCTTTTTCATCCAGAAGTCTGGCAAAACCAACAGATAAAATATACAGTCAAATTCAAACACTAGTCAATTGAAGTTTTCAATTTAGGTGAGACCCTGAAAAGAAATCAGCACGCTAACCTATTCATCAAAACCTCCTTTAGGATTTGGCTTTGATATAGAGACTTGGGGTTCCGCATCAATTTCAACAAGTTCAACCATTCTTTGAGAACAGCCCTCCATTCTTTGCCTTTACAAGAATGTGAGTGAAACAACCCCACATTACAGCTTCTTAATTCAGGTTAAGAGCAGCCATCAAAAAGTTCAAGAAAGTCTATAAATCAAAATCGTAAAAAAAAAAAAAAAAAAAAAAAAAGGGTGAAGTCTCAGCAGTGTAATACCTCATAAGATCATCAGTGTAACCCAAAAACTTAAAGAACAAAGGTATAAGTGGCCGAGACCGAGGTTCTACTGCAGCCTGGGTTTTCTGTAGTGACCTCAGCAACAAAGATAACACCGTCAGGCATGGCGTGCTATCACTCTCCGGGCTCACAAATTGATTGAAGCAATCAACCAGATCTGACATCAGTGCAAAAACGAAACTATTAGTTGCATAAATTATCAGAAAGTAGTTCACTTCAGGTATCAAACATGTTTTTCTTCAGAAAAAAAAAAAAGGCAGAAAATTTTAGAGTAAACGCAAAAGGAATACATGTAGCATAAAGAGATTTTTCAGCTGATGATACAATACTATCCCAGTCCAAAGAATAATCCACACAGAAGTGGAAATGTTGTGCCCCGTTACCAAAGGGGTCCCAAAGCTCATAAAGGTGGTTTTGTTCCCTCCAACAACTTTATTGTTGAAAAGCCTCTTAATGCTTGGTCAAAAAAATAACACAAGTAATAGACCACAACACTGTCTCACTGTCCTATTCCAAGTTTTCGATTGTCACAAGTAAAGAAGATTCATTAATCGATTTCGGGAAGACTCGTCAGATTACAAAATGCGGGGGAAAAAAAAAGGCTCCACTCAACATGGGAAAAGTCACATCAAAGAAGGAGATGCTCTCTTGATTCACCCAAGCACCTGCAACTCCCCACGAATCCCACCATCATGCATTCCTCTCCTCATTAGCACACCTCCACTAGATTTCCTACAGACTTGGTTTGGAAGAGCTATAATAGAAATCAATGTCGAACTTGTAAAGATAATTACAGGTGTAGAGACGTGTTTTAACTTCACTACATATTTTTTTATAAGCCAAACAATTGCATGAAAAAGTGAAAAGAAAGGATACAAGACTGAGCAATAAGCTCATGAAGAAAGAAAGAAAATTTCAAAAGAAAGCAGAGGCAACAGAAAAAATAAATAAAATAATACAAATACAGGTACAAGTAGAGAACAGAATCTGAAACATAAATCAGACACCTAAGCTCTAAAATATCAAAATCAAATCCACTGACAATCCCTTTGTCAAGGAATATGAGTACAAAAAATTCAAAATAATTCATGTAATAGAAATCTTGGCTTTATTTTGGCATTGGGCATCACCATATACATCCTAAGGGTTTCTGGTGCAAGTCCCTAACTGTTGGTAGGGACTTCATATGATAGTGCCTTAGTCTTCAAGGTCATTTCCATTTGGATTCTTGAAGTATTCTTTTTGAAAGTTAGACCTTAATCTTCAAGATCATAACCATTTGGATTCTTGAAGTATTCTTTTTGAAAGTTAGAGAAGATGACTATCCCAGTGAATCAAATAAAGGGACTTGCTTAAACCTAACATTACCGGATTGTTGCTAACACCAGTTACAAATACGACTTTGAGGTGTATATTAGGCAATGGGAAAATCTTTTGTTTGACAAGAATGCTTTTCTTTTTGTTAGCTTGCTTATTTGTATCATTTTGTCATACTACTAGTCTCCACAATATACAAGTTTGTTTAGTTTCTTTCCTTTTCCACTACAAATTTTTACTTTAACCCTAAATCTCAAAAGATCAGCCTCAAGGGAGTTGTAGAGATCTCGGTAAAAATATAAAATAAAGAAACAAAGAAAGGGCAGCGGGATACAAAATATCAAACGATAAACAATAAAAAATAAAAATCCAATGTGCAACATGTTCAACCATTAGATGAACACCTATGTCCTGGATTTCGGATCCCCACCATCAACGAACCAAACAGAAATTAAGGGAATGGGCATAAATTTCGGACATAAAGAAATGCGCACCCTAAGCTCTCTCTAGGTCTCAAGTTAGCCATAGTACATGTTTACCCAAATATCAAATCTCCATGAATCTGTGGTCTTATTAGATATAGTGACCATATAAAGGAGCATGTGATATTAGACACTTTGCAGGAAGCGTGAAACAAAAGCAAATGCAAACTCGGAACATTTTACTGAAAAGGGGAATTGGCTCATACCACTTGATTTCCTTGAGCAGTGGTGGGGAATTGGCTCATACCACTTGATTTCCTTGAGCAGTGGTGGGGAATTGGCTCATACTGAAAAGAAGATTCATTAATTGATTTTGGGAAGACTCGTCAGACTACAAAATGCGGGGAAAAAAAAAGGCTCCACTCAACATGGGAAAGGTCACATCAAAGAAGGAGATGCTCTCTTGATTCACCCAAGCACCTGCAACTCCCCACAAATCCTGCCATCATGCATTCCTCTCCTCATTAGCACACCTCCACTAGATTTCCTACAGACTTGGTTTGGAAGAGCTATAACAGAAATTAATGTCCAACTTGTAAAGATAATTACAGGTGTAGAGACGTGTTTTAACTTCACTACATATTTTTTTATAAGCCAAACAATTGCATGAAAAAGTGAAAAGAAAGGATACAAGACTGAGCAAGAAGCTCATGAAGAAAGAAAGAAAATTTCAAAAGAAAGCAGAGGCAACAGAAAAAAATAAATAAAATAATACAAATACGGGTACAAGTAGAGAACAGAATCTGAAACATAAATCAGACACCTAAGCTCTAAAATATCAAAAATCAAATCCACTGACAATCCCATTGTCAAGGAATTTGAGTACAAAAAATTCAAAATAATTCATGTAATAGAAATCTTGGCCTTATTTTTGCATTAGGCATCACCATATACATCCTAAGGGTTTCTGTTGCAAGTCCCTAACTGTTGGTTGGGACTTCATATGATAGTGCCTTAGTCTTCAAGGTCATTTCCATTTGGATTCTTGAAGTATTCTTTTTGAAAGTTAGACCTTAGCCTTCAAGGTCATTTCCATTTGGATTCTTGTAAGTATTCTTTTTGAAAGTTAGAGAAGATGACTATCTCAGTGAATCAAACAAAGGGACTTGCTCAAACCTAACATTACCGGACTGTTGCTAACACCAGTTACAAATACAACTTTGAGGTGTATATTAAGCAATGGGAAATCTTTTGTTTGACAAGAATGCTTTTCTCATTGTTAGCGTGATTATTTGTATCATTTTGTCATACTACTAGTCTCCACAATATACAAGTTTGTATAGTTTCTTTCCTTTTCCACTACAAATTTTTACTTTTACCCTAAATCTCAAAAGATCAGCCTCAAGGGACTTGTAGAGATCTCGGTAAAAATATAAAATAAAGAAACAAAGAAAGGGCGGCGGGATACAAAATATCAAAGGATAAACAATAAAAAATAAAAAAAATAAAAAAATAAAAAAATAAAAAATAAAAATCCAATGTGCAACATGTTCAACCATTAGATGAACACCTATGTCATGGATTTCGGATCCCCACCATCAACGAACCAAACAGAACTTAAGGGAATGGGCATAAATTTCGGACGTAAAGAAATGCGCACCCTAAGCTCTCTCTAGGTCTCAAGTTAGCCATAGTACATGTTTACATAAATATCAAATCTCCATGAATCTGTGGTCTTATTAGATATAGTGACCATATAAAGGAGCATGTGATATTAGACACTTTGCAGGAAGCGTGAAACAAAAGCAAATGCAAACTCGGAACTTTTTACTGAAAAGGGGAATTGGCTCATACCACTTGATTTCCTTGAGCAGTCTGCGTTCTCGTTTCCAAGATCCCCACCACTGGTGAGAAATTCCAACTGACACAGTTCAAGATGACTAATGAATCTATCCCATACGTGCCTCATATATCTGTCTACTATAACCGAGAGACAATCTAAGGCAGGATCCCATAGATGGCCAAAGCGCTTATGGAAGATACCAATGATCCCATTAAACAAAAGAGGCACATAAACTTCAGAAAACCTTGCAGCAGTAAGCCCCATTTGTATTCGAGACACCAATACGATTACTTTCCTGCTTGTAGAAACTGAGAGAGGGGTTGCCTCAATCAAAAGGAGGAGCTGAATAACCTGATTTTCAGATATCTTGAATCAACAATCAACCAGAAGTAGCATTAAATGAGAACATATACATGACCAAAAAAATGCATACGTTACTGTCATTAGCATCTCCAGTGCATGACAGATTAGCATCTGTCTGCAATTTCTTTTCAGCAGGCTGATCGCTCACAGATGACATTCCACCTACAGGTTCATAATGACTGAGTATCCTGAGAGTTGAAATGCGGATGATTTGATCCGGAAGGCACAAATTATCAGCAAAAACATTGATTGCCTGGATGGCTTTCTTTGCCTCAAGCTCTGGATGAAATGCCTTACTCCCGGAATCTTCTAGCAATGGCGACCTATCATAATATGATGTCATCAAACACATAATTCTACAACATAACCAATATGTTTGCACATGACAAAGTGATGAATAGGTCTTCGAAACAACATGGACACAGAATTGAAACAATATTAACTTCTGACGTATGGAGCACCTTACCCTTGCACAAAATCCAAAAATTCAGCTACGGCAGACAAAACTTGCGCTGATGATTTGTATTTTTGAGCAAGATCCAAGAATGTCATTGTTTTTTCAGCAAGTGCAGACTTTTGACCCAGATGTAAATTGTGATAGGTCGCTAGTGCTGCACCAAGTAGACTTTGCCAAGTTTGCGATGGAACACCTGCAACTTTGTCTGAGAGAAGAACTTAGTTTTAGTTACCTGCCCTAATATGCATAAAACTCCAGTACTACTAGAAGAATGATGATATAAGCCGAAACAGTGAAAAGAATCTACTCATTCACATATCCAGTCAACGACATTAATTTGAATGGTTAAAATACCTGGGTAAAAATCAATTTCAAAAGTATAGTCATATGTAACACAAAACCAGTGACAAACAAATCACAAGATTCACCTGAGGGGTAAGCAAAGTTGGTACGCTATTTGGGGTCGTAGTTCGTATACTTTTTAATTTGGTACGTAGGTTCGATGATTATTTTATATTTCCAATATATTGGGACAATAATAATAATAATAATAAATGTATGAAAATATGAACGTAGACACAATGCATGATACTTTATCCAGTGATCTTAGATAAGGTTTTTTTTTTTTTTTTTTTTTGAAATTTGAAGGGTTTTTTTTGGAAACACCAACTCTTTACTAAGTGAACCTAATAAAAGAATAAAAATTATATCTAAAAGGACTCAAGTACCCTCGTTTTGGATTAGACTTTTCCTATTTATTCTCCCTCCTTTGTTATGTTCTTAACCATATGAGTTGTTGAAATCCATCGATCCAAGTCACGAATCATACCACGAATCAGTACGGCTGACCCAATTTGAAATTTGCAGGAGGCTGAGCGAATAGGGTATATAGGTTAAATACACAAGAGGAGCAAGTGGCTATGCCCGGAGACATCACATGAATTGAGAATTTCTTATTCTCTAACTATCAACTGTTTTTTTTTTGGACATTGATCCTTATCCACAATAGTATTGTGAGTAGATCTACATCATGTATCATGAAATACTGACAGGGTGAGTAGTTGATGGCTATATGACAGGGTGAGTAGTTGACGCCAAAAGTGTTCGAAGCTTTGTCAGGTAGCTTATGAGATTGATATGGCATACTCTAATATAATCAATGAGTAGAAAATACCATATCTTACCCGCTTTAGTTATTGGAAGTTGATCAAGCGCTCGTACTAAATCCATAATCAAGGACGGATCGGCTTGGAGAGCCAAAAAATGAGGGTAACAATTCAGGATTGCCCAAACAATAGCCAATTTGGATTCATTGAAGTGCATAGCTGATTCATCCCCCTTTGCAATATCATTTATAGAAACCGTAATAAATTCCTGCAAGAAACTGCAAATCCTCGAAACTTCCTCTTTGCCAACTCCATCCAAGCAGTTATAAGTCCCTTGCAGATTCTTAAAGAACATCATCATCAGAAAAGCAACTACCTCTGATGATTGTGAAGCTTCAACAAAATAACTTAAGGCACTGAACATCCATTAGAAAAGATTAGCGAAGATAAAATCAAAAGACTGCAAAGGCATCTGAAGTAACAGTAAAATCTATTGTACCTCAATATATAGCTCCCAAAGGCATCCACTACATGTGGATCCTTTTGAATAAGTATTCCAATGAAAGTCAGCAAACTGGAAAAACGGCAAGAGAATTCATAAGGTAAATATTGCATACCTACCAAATGGAATGTGCAACAAAATTGAACTAGCAGACGCCTTACCTTTCATTTCTCAGCTCAAATACAGGAGCCCATTGGGATGAAATGCTATTAATGGCTGACATATCACCAGAATTGAGAAACTCATCAAGAAGGCAAAGCATTAACCGCAAAACCTTATCAACAACTTCGTTATAATGCTCCGCCTGCTGATGCCCAGGCGCAACGAATTTCACTACCAGAGATCGAACAAGGCCAAGCATCGATTGGTAATCTGTGAAAAATAACAGAATGATGTCCAGATAATAATAAGAATGGACAACATCATTTGCAAGGAAGCACGTAGACGCTCTAAGATACACTGAGATGGCAGAATCAAAAGTAAAGTTGTTTCATAGCTCACCGGAAATTTGACCCCCTTTACTGCAATTTATAGTAGAGATAAGAAGGGACAATAGATGACTCAGGTGCAACAAGCTCCCACTACTCATGGCACTAGATATTTCATCAAACATGCAATCCCACAACAATTTCAACTCCTTGGGATTGAGTTTGAGTTCCTTACATATTCTCTGATATGTAGCAGCTAAAACTTCAACCACGGTTTCTGACCCTGCGAAAGTGATAGGCAAGCAAGTCAGTGATAAGAAGGGAAGTAATGCATTGTCGCATGCAAGGGTATTGATGAAACAACCAAACCAATCAGCTCTGTGAACACTAGTCCATATATTAAGAATTGCATCACAAGCTACTATGATGCCAAATTGACAAAAGAACAGATTTACTCCACTGTCAACTTAAACAATCCCAATTAAAGTACTAACTAAAGTATAACACTTCCATCCCTTCATGGCAAACATTTCTTCCTCGAACCATGGTCAAGGATGGCTAATCTCCTCCTGGCTAGAACTTGGAAAACTAACATGCTGCTTCTTTTACATGATTACAATTTTTCAAACACCATACCGTTCTCAGGTTTTGCTTTGTAAAAATTTATATATGAAATCCACTTAACAGTGGCCTGAAGCTTTTCTAGGATCAAACCTTGGCAGATCACTTCATACACCAAATTGGCATTTTTGTAACAACCACCAAAACAGTAACACTTTTTAGCTGTAACGGTCCACCATACAATTTTACACATTTTCACAAACAAAGTGATATTACCATGAAGAGTTTGGTGCTACAAGTGATACCATCCATGTGATCCAATTTATTGTAATTGTTTTTCATCTTTTTTAACTAAATTTAGTTTTGACTTGAAATTATTTGGTGGACTGTTACATCTCAAAAGTGTTACTGCATATGGAGTTGTTACAAAAATGCCAATTTGGCGTAATGTCACTTTTATGCACGCCAGGTTGCTAAGCAACGTAAGCTAATGAATGATATGCCCAGTCTATTAGCTAATGAAAATGATAAGTAACCCCAATTCATTTGAGGGAACCTCTGATGCACCGACTCTCCGAAAAACTCCTGTATCACGTGTCAAATACGTGTCAGACACGGATTCGCGCCCGACACACGCTCGACGCGTATTTGACATGTGGTCAACGGTCAAAATTCGTTGACTGACACCGACACGGTCCAGACTCGGTCTTTGCAAATAAACTCTCCTCTTCGATCGATCCTTCCCACATTTTTCAAACCCTAATTATAGAGAAATGAGGGCAGAACCAGAGAGTCGACAGAAAGAGAGGGAGAAATTGATCGATCGATCTGGACAGAGACAGGTTCTCCCTCTCGATCCATATTAGTCTCTTCGATCGATTCTTCCCACTTTTTCAAACCCTAAACAGAAAGAACAAAGAAAAGAGAAACCTCTCCTCTTCGATCGATCCTTCCCACTTGGGGTTGGGTCGTCATCGAGGATGAAAGAGTTGATGAGGGAAAGAAATCTTGGTTTTCTTTGCCAGTTTTTCTTCTTCTTCTTGGGGTGAAGAGGTGGGGAGAGAAATGGGTCGTCTTCTATTGCTTGTTCTTGTTGGTAAGACATTTGGGAGGAGTGGAAGAAAGTGGGAGGGTTTTGTTTTGCGTCGAGTGGAGAGTTTTAGGGACTTCAAAACTTGGTCTGGGCCTGGGCTTCAAAACTTGGACTGGCTAAATGGTCCAGCTACATACACCCCACACAATCCTCTTCTCATACCACTCCACTCTAAAAGCAAATCTCCATTTGTATGATTTGAGTATTTACATTATCAAATTAATGAAATTATGTTGCGTATGCTTTATGAGTATGACTTGAGCTTGACTTTATGATGCATTTGTAATTTTGAATGAATGAATTTAAATGTTTTATTGATATGTTTGGATTGTTCAATAGTATTATTTATGATTTTATCTTCATATGAGTTAAAAAAATATATATTAAAAAAATAAGTTTGACCATGTCGCCGAGTCCTATTTTTTTAAAAATTGCCGAGTCATCGTATCATATCCGTGTCCAACACGACACGCGTATCTGAGTTCGTGCATCATTGGAGGGAACCCATGGCTGGTCTGGTTTTAAGGTGAAGTGCAATAAACTAAATGGACAACAGCTTGATAGTCAGCATTTATAAGCCATTCGATGTTCAACTAAACTTAAAAGGATTTTAGGGAAGTCCTATTTACCACCTCCTTCCTATGCTTCCGGACAAATATCACCACATCTATAGATGTATCATTAATGATGGAGTTTTTCTACTAATATGGTTCCCTATTGCGAACCAAAAAATCAACTAAGTGCAATAACTGCATCAGCTACTATTTTTACTCAAGCTTATGCTACTTCAGGTCTTTTAACTGAAATGAAACAACCCCTAAATAAGTATCGTTCTCCAATAACAATGGTTAATGATGCATTTAAGTAAGAGGATCAACTGCAGACAAACTTCTCTCTCTCAATTATATTTTTATGCCAAAATAGAAGCTTATTAAAGTAAACCTCAAAGAACCATAAAATGCAACACAATGTTTTTTTTTTTTTTTACCGGTGATATGAAATAAATATATCCAAATCTAAGAATAAACTGAACAGAGAATGGCTAAATCGGGGTCAAAGATGCCACATGGTAAAAAGAAGTACATGCCACAACTAAATAAATACTTAAAGAGAAATAAGATCTTGCCTTGAGCAGCATCACTCCCAACCATGTCATTGCTCATCAATAACCGCAAAACCCTCTCAGCTTTTGAATGAAAGTTTGATGACGTCCCTCTCATAACATGCCATAGAAAAGCGCTTATCCCAGATTTTCTCGCATCTGAGGGCGTAGTTACAACTTCGTGTATAATCTCATTAATACCTGTAACATGATAGCATTCAATGTCATATGTTCATTCGCAGCAATAAAAGACAAGAAAACCATTAAGCACTCCCTATTGACTTGTGGACCTAACTTATGCCAAGCAGAGGACAATCAAAAAGACCAAGAAGCCCCAGACTCGTTTTTGGTGTGTGTGCTTTGTGTGTGTGTGTGGGGGGGGGGGGGGGGGTTGGGTTGGGTTGGAGAGAGGATTGTTTCAGCATCAGAATATTTTCCACAATAAATTGGTGCTAGGATAAGGACTGAATTCCAAGAAAAGAAAAGAGAATAAATAAATAAGTATAGAAATAATACTAATCAACTAGTCCCACTTCCTACATATGTAACACTTGTCCGCATCTATGATGAATGTCCCTGAGTAAAGCTTGTGGAGTGAACACAATGAATTGCTTATATCAAGTATAATCCTATAGATGACTTGTAGGGGACACAGTGCATGTACTTGCTGGGTTCTTGTTGCATATCGGACTGAATGAAATACCGTTGAACAGATTTTTAACCATTCAAATGTATAGTCCCCACCCTTCTCTTTTATGTCAAAAGAAAACATAATCGATATTGTTGGCTAAGAAAGCATGTTCGCAGAAGAATAGTATTTTAAGAGATATGATCACTCCAGCTAAGGGCAAAGGTGTACCAGCTGAGTTGGTAAAGGTGTGGCGGATGGAATCACTCGTCAGGAATTCGAACCCGGCCGATGGCATGGGGTGGGGAGGGTTAAGGGTGGCCACATGGTAACATAAAACTTAAGTAAAAGCATACAGGAGGCACCTAAACAAACTGACCAAAAAGTAAATATTGCAAAGGACACTTCCCAGTTTGTAAGTGTTCTCAAAATGAAAGCACCTAAACTCTAAAAATACATTCCACATGCTTAAGAGAAAGCTCTTCCCTCCACAATCAGCTACTGAATCTCTTGAATTGAGGCGTCAAAAGATAGACATTTGTATTTGCATGCTTGAGATGTTAACTTGCATTATAAAGAATTTAGCAAATCAAGTTGAAAAGCAACGACTCGGAACTAAATATTTGCGTGCTGCAAAATGCTTCACAGAAAAAAATATCTTATCTCCATGACCATATCCACGACTACTGTAATTATTCGACATCACTCGGAACGAGTCGAAATATCAAGTGTTCTCTTTTGGAGAAACTTGATTATATCACATCTCCAATATACGCTAAAATCCAAGTAATATAAGATCATGACATTTCCAATATACAATAAAACTAGTAATACCTTTAGCAAGTTGCTTATCAGGTGCATTCCTCAGCAAAAATGAAACAGATTCTGCCATGAATTCTTCAATATAATCTTTAGGATAATACCTCAAATGAACTGTCGTCCTTCAAGGGAGAAAGGTGTTAGCCTATTAAGTTGCAAAACATTACCAAGTAAATGTTAAACTAAAAGTTTCACAACTTTTAGAGTTAACTAGGTCATAACTGTTAGGTTTCTCACAGTGAATTAAGGATTATAATAACAATGAAAAAGAGGATTGCATCAGGTCACTAGGTCAGTGAATTAGTGAAACTTACTCAGACCTCATAAAATCATCCTATGGACCAAACCCTACCAAACTCCGACGTGTTAAATCTAAATTAGTCGAGCAAATTTCTCAAACATCAACTACATGATAATTTTTTACCAACAAACTTGAAAATCCATGTCAATCATCAATGAGCAATAGAATTATTTTGCACTAGAAACCAGCAACTAGCATTCAAGCAGTTGCATCATAACAAATTTTGCAAATCCATGTTCAACATCCAGTGCCTTGTACACCATGCAGCACACTCTACTTTAATGCCACTAGCAAAATCACTTCCAATTTGCAAATCCATGTTCAACATGTATACAAAGTTCCAGTGCCTTGATACAAAGTTCCAGTGCCTTGTACACCATGCAGCACACTCTACTTTAACGCCACTAGCAAAATCACTTCCAATCTAGTCACACAGCACAAACTAAAAAGTTTTCCAGAAAAGGGCGCCAAGTTTAGGTGGTGGGATTGGGTACAAGATCATGACGTTCGTCATGACCATCGATGAGATTTTGAAGTACCTTATGAAATGACTTGTGTAATTATGTTCACCTTTCAACCAAATTATAATTCTTCCAAAGCACAAACTTGATCTAGTTTCCAAAATCACAATACAATGCTCCCCATGATAAATAAAAAAATTAAGAGAAGAATCCAACTCATTCAAGGATTTAAGTTGTAAATGGTTGTTCCTATGAGATCCAAGAAGATTCTCACCATTATGCATAAGAATACTTAAAATTACAGTTCAACAACAAGGCATGAGGGTGGTTGACTATATTATGATAAGGTAGAGACAGAGATCAGAATGAGAGATATAGGAGGAGAGGGGCTGATGGGGGAGTTTTAACTTTTATAGAGGAATACAAAGTGAAAATTGCAAGGCTTTGAAGCACAAGTAACAAGTGTTGCACAAGTTTCCAGGAGCTATGTAGTAAATGCGAGATTATAAATAGTTGAGAGACTTCCCCAGTATAATAAGGCTGCTCTATGTCAGTCACCATGTAATGTTTTCTGCCAATATTTTTTTTTTCTTTTTGTTAAATGAAGCAATCAAGGGGGGAGATACATAGTACTACACATATTTGTAACCAGTCTGTCATATTTGTTTCAAATGTCAAATGTAGTGAAGTTTAAAAAATAAAAATAAAAATAAAAATGTACATTTACTTACTTCAGAAACTCGTGAATGTCTTGTATAAGATACCGCTTCAAGTACATCATAATATATGACCATGAAGTAAATATCTGCCAAACACGAGATTCAGGTCAAAAGCATCAGATAAGGCCCTGAAAATCAAAAGTAAACACAACAAAAAGAAAGCTCGCCACATCACAAACCTGCTCAGTGACTTCAGGTTCCCTTTCTGCGCCATTCTCAAGGAGATCCAAAATTGCATTGGTAATCCTTGGTAGGAAACTGCAAAAGATTCAGAGATTTTAGGTTTCAATCATATCACTTATTATAAAATACTGAGATTCTCTTTTCGTGGCTGGTAAAACATTTAAAAAACTAAAATTTCAGTCAAACAATTAAGTACACCTAGTCAGTTAAAAAAAAAAAATTAGGAGTATCCTATCCTAACATCCGTAACTCAGTCTAGTTGACTTTTAGGACCATTTATTTTTATTTTGCAGGTGAGAAGTCCGGTGGCGCTTATTTTCATTCAGAAGTAAGAAGTTTGACTTCTTAAATTTTTTTAGTGAGCACTTTGATTTTGCTTACTTGAGTCGAAACTTTAGCTTCTAATTAGAAGCAAGAAGCAAAAACAAAAAGTTTGTTGATTATGAAGCAAGTCAGAAGTTTGCTTTAATTAAGCAAATACAAATGAAAAATTAGTATATTTGAACGCTTTTACTGTCATCAATGCATTGGCAGTACATAAAGAAACTAAATATGTCTTAAGACCTTCATAGGTAAAGAATGGTACATAAAATTAAAAATATCCCTATACAGGTAAAAGTGGATGTTCATCTAATGGGAGAAAAGGGTACTCACGGCAAAAAATCTTTCAAAAGATCTCTGGAAAGAGCCGCTATCAACCTGCAACAGTGTATTTGTTACTTCCACATCAAGGAAAAGAAAGAGTAGGATAAAGCACAACCGAACAAAACATAATATAGCTTTATAGACAATCCCTAATGGAGAATGATGGAAATAAATACATAAGCATCCTAATATTTAAATAAAAACAAAGATAGAGAAAGACTAAGTGGAAAATGACGAGCTTTGGACAAGTTAAATAGGCAACATCCACAAACTTTTCATTTGCGACCACGAGTTAAATAGGCAACATCCACAAACTTTCCATCTTCAAGGACTACCAAACAAAACTTGTGCAGTGGCTAAGGTGCAAGTAGAGCAAATATGGTGCAAGTGATTATGTCGTCATCTTCTACAAATATTGAGAGAAATTGTGATTACTATGGCTCTGGTACAGCAACAAGAAGGCAAATCAGGTAAAATGGGGTTCATGTCGTACCGAAATCACGAAGTGCTAGAATGTCAGGCTTGAAGGGGGGAACACAATGGGGTTGGCATGGTGTCAGCTAAGTGGACTTAGGCAAAGCAACAACATCGTCTACATCACTCCCAAAGATAACAACAAATGACTCTGGATACACTCCAGTTGGCGATGCAACGATAACCAGACGTCTTTGCACTTTAGTCTTTTTTAATCCGAACAAAAGGATATCATGGTTGATATGACAATATACCCACCAGTGTTCCCACACAACACCGTGATTATATGTCATAATAACAATCTTGTCATCAAGGTCGAGAATGGCTTCAGCAAAAGACGTCATGGTTTTATAAGAAATTACTATGGTTCCCTTAGAATAGCTGGGTTATGCCAGCTATGGTGGGTGTACAGCCTGAAAGGGTTATGCATAACCTCAATCGTGTGTTGAAATGTGGTGTCTCAAGCAATGAACAGGGCTGCACTTAGTCAGCCTTACTTTCTACACCAAAACACACGAAATGAAAGGCTTGGTTCACTAGCACATGGAGCTATGGCAATGCCCAAGGTAGGGACACCACCGCTGGGCGCTGGTGGCGTCTCTGGCGGTCTGGCCTATAATGTTGACTAAGTTGGTAGTAATGTTAGATGAGGTGGCAGTTATGGGAGAGGTTTAATGGCAATGAGGCTGGTAGCGCTGCTGATTACGATGAGGGGTGTGGAGGCGGCATTTTTAGCCGACAACGTCTACTGTTCTCATTCTACCTCCACAACTTTTCGTCTTACGCCTAGGTTTGAATTTTTCAATTCTCTCTTTTTCCTCTTTTTTATCAATCAACTAATCAACAAAAAAATAACATAAAAAAATTTCAATCACTCCACGGAAATTGTTGAAGCAATCACTCTTCTTACACAATCTATAGTTTGAAAGCAAAATCGGAATTACAAATAGAGAATAAAGAGATACGTCTTTTATTCAACTCCAATGCAACCTAAGAACTAATCACTAAATTGGTATAGCCTCCCATTTAAAACCAAATGCTTACAAAGGAATAGAGTAGTCGTAATTCAAATGGGAAAGCTAATTCTAATTAAGAAATCAAAAAATAAAATAATGTACCCTAAATATTCTTAACATATTCTAGAAATAATCTCAAGCTTTGATGTGGATCCTGATACATGATTCCCATCTGTTCACACAAAACATACTTGAAACAAAAGGCATCCAATATGCATTTAGTGCAAACCAATCAATCACAAACCCCTAACATAAATACACAAACATCAGCCAACAAGTCACATAATCCATTAATGACTCCAAGTTTTAAACTAATTTTGACTGAGCAGAGTGGAATACGAGTATCTGAGAGACTAAGACAGCAACAAGGTACAATAACCAGTCAAACAGAACATACCTCAGTATGGGTTCAAGTGACAATCTAGCTTTAATTTGCAATCTAGATATAAGTTTCGACATAATTGTATCTTTGTGAAATAGAACTTGTGGCAATGTATGTACCCATGGCATCATTTCCTCATAAAACGATATGAAATCCTCTGCTGTATTTAATTCCTAAATGATAACAAAGACAAAAAAAAAAATTAAAAAAATTATCAAATTAACTGACTAGTGATAAAATGGAAAACATTGCATATATAGGTACTAACTTGGAAGAGATAAAAACATGGGGCAACCATTAAATAACTAAGAGTGTGCAAATACGTGCAATTGGAAGTACATGAGTTCATAGTGATGCAGTCGTTTTTCGCTCCCCGTTTTTCGATGCCACTCTGGCACTAAAATCAGACAAAGATCTGAGGAAGGTGTAATATTGTAAATAGAGAATTTGTAGCGTACCTTAGCATACAAACCTCATGTCTTATTTATAGTGCAAGAGTCCTGACTCGACCAGGCCATCAATAACATAGTTTAGGAAAAAACTGCGTGGAGATCCTTCTCTAATTAGGAGTCATGCTGTGAAGGGAAGTTTTCATGTTAGCCATGTGCTCCTAGATATCTGAGAGATAATTCCTGTTTCGAGAGTATTCTATAGGTGGAAGTCTCCATATGTGATATGTACTCTAGAATATGCTTTCTAGTTAAAAGCAAAGAGTCATTGTAATTACCCGTTCGAAGCTGATCCTCGAGATATTTGCCTTAACACGGCTTATGGGTATTGAAGATAGTTGTGAGATGCGTGGGCATAGCAGACTATAAGAATTCAAGTTCATTTGGTGGACTGCATTGAACGGGCTTAGAACCACATGGGGCAGATCAGTGTTGAGCTAACGACAGAGTCATCTTTCCTTAAAATCATCATGACACGTTTACGAAGTAGATCAGTGTTGAGCTGACGCTGGGGTCATCTTTTCTCAAAATCATCATGACACGTACCATACTGTAAGTGTTGCAAGGCATTATTGTACTTTAAAGACTATGATGATGACATTTTGACCATCGATGCGTGACTTATATATTCTAGATGTATTTAGAAAAATAAATAATAATATTTTTGGGTAAAGCTAATGCTTGTCCTTAATTTCAAATTCTCAGATGGAATATATCTAAACCTTGCAACATCCCCAACTCCCCTCACCCTAGCCTTGTCTTGTATTCATTGACGCCAAATTCTCCGTCTAGTTCAAAACCAACCTACAACTTATACACAACTAAAAAAAAAAACTGTCCTTTTGTTGAACTCAAATATCCTGAGATTTTGAATTCAAGAAAATCTCAAGACTGTACTGCTTTCCTTTCTATCGGTTTTCGACCAAATTATTCACCAACAGGAGTCTGTAAATATCACAAATTGAAGCATAAATTAAGATTGTGCTTACCCGCCATTCAATGAGACAGTCGCGAAGAAACGAAGAACCTTCCGAGGGCTCCGCTTTAAGAGGGTCTAGGCTTCGGAAAACTTTTTCGCCAATGTCGATTTCTTCTATTCTCTGAGAGAAGTTCTTGAACTGGAAAAGCCAAAAAGAACAAAAAAAATTGTTAGTTTAAATGAAGGAAGTGAAGCGTAAAGGAGATGGAAGTATGGTTTTGAGAGCTTACAACGAAGCGTTTTCCGCCGGGGGATTTGTTTACTGACTTGACGGCTTGTGAGTGTGAGGACGTCGCCATTGGAGAGCGAGTTCTTGATCTTCGATGAAGGGTTTTGAAGAGAGAGTTGGGATTTCAAGCGTGTTTGCTTTGATTTGTTCTTGATCTTCGTTCGTTCGTTCGTTGAGACGGGTGTTTGCTTTGCTCGAATAAGTGGGGCAAGGGAGGGAAAGAACAGAAGAATAAGAAGCCGTAAAAAAGACCGCCGAATTTAGTTTATTTTAGGGTAAGACACGAGGAGTAGCGTGCGGGGTGCACGTGTTTTAAATGTTTGAGTAATACTGTAATAGTAAGTTTCTATTTGGAAGTGTATTCTCTTTCGAACTATTTTAATTAATTGAAAACTAATCGCAAGTAGAAATTTTAGGATGCTTGGCCCTATGTTTGGTGTTGTGCCTGGTAGGTGTCAGGCATCGTTGCTCTTGCCTGGAGATGGGTGTTACACCTATCCCGATGCAATATCAACGGTGCCTGCCCCTGCCAGGCAACGTAGTAGTGCTCAATCGCGAGTGACTGCTATGCGTACAAATAATTATTTATTTTATTTTTTTAAAATTAATAAATTTAAATTTTATTTTTCTTTTAATGATTTTGCATTGAATCTATATACATTGAGCAAATTATCGATTAACACAAAATATTTAATAGTGTTAATACTTAAGTTTTGTGTATCGCTTATTAGATTAACAAAAATATTTTGAATTTAATTTTGTGTGTACTACTCATACTCTTTACAACATTATAAAAAATAAATACTAAAACCTTTAATTGGATGTAATTATGATGATTAAATGGTTTAAATAAATATATTAAGTTTTAAGTTTCTTCAAAATGTGATAACATTGAGAAATTAAATTCATGAAAAATATAGGAAAAAATAACTTAATCCTATTTTTCTATTGGGCATGAGACAAAAGCCCATCTTATCCCATTCTACATTTTCTTTAGATACACAAAAAGCTATTAAAAAAATAAAAATAAAATAAATAATAAATAAATAAAAATAAAAATATTTGGAGTTGCCACATGACCCAAAGTAATGTATCGCGTAACCCCTTGTAGTAGTGGATATTATAGTAGTGTGGGTTCCACCAATAAGGCAAGAGAGAATTAAATGCAACATTGTTAATTTTTGCAATCCAAAACCTCTTGTTTTTACTACTTTAACCAACTTATTTTGATTGTAAATAGGATAAATGTCTTAGGGAAAAATTGAAAATCTAAGAATCAGGTCGAAGACAACTTTTACTATTCATTTGAGAGAATAATCGTTATATAGTTTAGATAACATCATAATATATACTAGAAATTTCTCTTTTATTTCTTATTCTGTATATTTCATTTATCACTTCTTTTTATTATGCAAAATCTCTATGTTGATTTTTATTCTATATCCTATCAGAGTAGGTTATAATATGGCCTATTTACAGACAATCATATTCATCAGCAACTTAACACCTCATACCCCCAAAGCCTCCACATGATGTCACCTCAACGTGATGTGGACATTTATAATATTCCAGTACACTCCCCTTGGATGTTCATCGCATGTTATCGCTAGACTTAAGTATTGTTGGATACGTGAAATGTTGTCTCATGAAAACCTTTCTGAAAAAAACCCAATGGAACAAAATCGCAACGAAGTGAAAAAAAATACATGTGCAAATTGTCAAAAGTCTTCAGCAAAATCAGGTCCCTCTTATGAAACGTTCTCCTTGATAATCACAACAAATGACATTCAAGTTCACGTCTCTTCTAGAGTGCATGAGTATATCTTTATGTAATGAAGGTTGTATTACCATCCTTGTTGCTTCGATGGTGCTTCATTAAAACCTTAACAGAAAAAATCAATGGGATAAAATCACGTCGAAGGAAAAAGATTACAGTTACTTCTTTTGCATACTTCAGGATGCTCTATGCACATAATGTTGTCTCGTTAAAACCTTCGTAGAAACCCCAATGAAAAAAACTTTGTCGAAGGAAAAAAAGTACAACGCGCACAAATCAAATATAACATATTTGTTGAATGCTTTCGCAGCATACTTTTGGATACTTTCATAATATACTTTTGAATGCACATCAGGGGGTATACTTCTAGATACTCCCTCTAATAATTACTTCCTCTTATGATATTAGAACTTTAATTACTTGGATGATTAAGTCTTGGTTATACCAAATTTGATGAAGATATCCGCAAGGTTGTCATTATACTGAATTTGTTTGACTTCAATCACATGGTTCTTCTGAAGCTCGTGTGAATAGAATAATTTTATTGGATGCGTTGATCGATCTCAAATCATACCACAAACGCACGGTTATATATCTATTGAGTTAGATAACGACAAGTACGGATTGAATCCCACAAGGAGAGCTATTAAATATCGGAAAACTAATTTTTAAATCTCTTTTGAAACTTAACCTAGTTAGAAAGAAATGATTGTTGAAGTGTTTAAAATAAATTGCAAACTAAAACATAAATATGAGAGTTGGGGCTTTCAGTTTACCATCATGAGTAAATGGTACCTTTAGGCCACTCTTAGATTAATCATTCTATATTCATTAACACATCCTAAGGTAGATTCTCATCTCACCTTAGGATGGAAAATATGGCTTTATGAGCAAATTGATTTCAAACTTTAATTATATTAGTAATATCAAATGTGAATCTAAAAGCATACAATGAATCCATACTTAAATGAAACACCAAATATCTAACAAATCAAAATGAAATTTAGACTAATAATATATAAACATTATAAGTATAAGCTTGTCAGAGAAATTGCAATGATAGAAACTTATCTAATATTGAACTCAAAAAATAAAAGAAGTAAACTTGAATTCAATTCATATAATGAAACACAAAACATCTAACTTACCTCTTTCATTCATGACATAATCAAGTTACAAGATCAATATAACTACTTGTTTCTCTAATACATAAACTTAGAAATAAACTAAGCTAGAGCCATCTTGGAGCTATCCTCTCATGGGCTCACCCACACCCAAAGGTGTGATGTTAGCAAAACATTGTAAGCTCTAGACCTTTCCTCAACTTATTATTCTAAACTCTACAAATACTCAGCTTCTCTCAATTTGATTACAACTCTTTGATTTTCTTCCTTTCTCCTAGTATACTCAAAGCATTGGGTATTTATAGGTGAAGAAGTGTGAAATGGTAGAATAGATGGTGGAATAAAATAAGAAAAAAATATGTCGAAATAAAATAAGAAAAAGATAAGGGAATATGTTAAAAAAAAATAGATGGTGGAATAAGGAAAAGATAAAAGAATATGGTAAAATATAATAAGAATAAAATAAGAAAAAAGATAAGGAAATATATTGGAGAATAAATGGTGGAATATGTAGAGATTTCTTTTAGCTAGGATGAAGTTGTCATGTGGATGTCCAAATATTTAAATAATTTTCTCGAGATCCATAGATGATGGTGCTTTGTAGGCTTGACTTTATGGACATTGGGCTTCAAAATCATTGGTAATGCATGTGTTATATTCCAATGAACTTTGTTGTTGAACTTAACCTTATTGTGTCATTTTGTGCATATTTGAAGATTAATACTTGAATTCTTGCATTATACACAAAATACACGTAATGAGAGTATTTTATTAGATAATAGAATATAACAAATATAGAGTTAGGGGATTAAAATGTATAATTTATAAGGCTATCACGCGTTTCGTATAATCTCTTTGATGAAACTTTCTTGCATTAGAACAATACATGCTACATTGGCAACATATATTGTAATCGACTGATCAATAAGTTTGTGTAATAGATACCTAAGAAATTAATAGTCGTATTGCAACTCATAAATACAGAGTCTGCCTATGAGTAACCCTTCAAACTTAGAACCTGAATGCGCACAGTCAACTAGATGGGAATGGTTAGTTAAATCACAGGAAATAAACTCACATAAATGATCCCGCGAAGACAGCATGTCATGCAAATATCTACAAGTTTGTGAAAAATTATACATTGCTAGTAAATGTACAGAAAAAAGACTATATCAGGTTATGTACTTGATGCCAACCTTTAATTGTTTGATACAAGTTTTTCTTGAGATTTAAAGATCGGGCAACTATGTTAAAAATGTTATAAATATAAATTGATTGATGAACCACTATTCTACTTCACTCGATCTGTAAGCCGAGACAAAATTTGTTCTTCCAAGGTCTTTATTTGCAAATATTACCATTATATCACTACACCACAAATCCTCATTTATAACATGCCAAAAATGCTATAACTAAATAAGATAACGTTGTCAGACACTCTGTGTCCGCCGACGCTATTAAAAGTCAACTCTATGATAGCGTTTTTGGACTATTAAACGTTATCTTTTAATAGTGTTTATATGCTATCGTAACCCCTTCTATATCGCTTAGAAAATGTTGTTGTATCGTGTTAAACATTGTTGTAACATTTTTCATAGCGCTTAAAGAATATTGTTACACATTTTATACAACTTTTATAGAATGCTATAAATTAGTTAATCACAATACTTTAAAAGTGCTATTAAAAGTGTACGACACTTTTTTTACCCATTTGTTTTTAGCTATATTAGTATCATTTGCAATGTTCTATCTGCTATTAAAAGTGCAACAGTAAATAGAATCCAACCATGTAAGAAAATCCCATTTCTTGATAATCGTACTAATTCAATACATAGTAAAAACATAAGTACAATGTCAAACAAAATAAGTCTCATTAGTTCTTACATAACATATACACATGGTATAAAATATCATTTCTTCAAGGTAAATAAAATCCTCTCTGCCTTCACCTTTTTCTTCATCATCTTCATTTTCCTCATCATCACCCGCCATATGAACATGAAGATATATCAAAAATTTTGCAAGACAAAAGCACTATGCAATATATATTCACAAGGCCAAATTCAAAGCTATAATGAATGGAAAATCATAAAACAACCAAACTATAACCAAGTTGGTCTCCCTTATCTCTCTTTGAGCTGCACATTATAACACACATAAATAATATTGTATCATCAAGTAAAAGCAGTTTATCTCTCCATCCACAACAGTTCCCTGCTATCAGAACAACTAACCAATAGCAATTTTACATAACTATATATGATCATTAAATGTGAGATGCATAAAGTTCAATATTTACCTCTGGATCATCTAAAAGCCTAAGTGGTATACCCATTACAAGAAAACAGGTGTTTAGTGACTGTTTTCAAGAGTGTTTAGTGACGGTTTTAACCATCACTACATAATACAGCGACGGTTGGCCAACCGCCACTAATAAAGGCGTCACAAGAGCATTCGGTGGCTATTTTTTGCAACCGCTAGCATAACCGTCGTTGTATGTTATTTAGCGACGGTTAGTAGTAACCGTTGGTAAACCCATCGCTAAATACCATATAGCAACGGGTGTCAACCATTGCTAAATATGGGGCAAGAATTGACGTTTTATAATATGCTGCGACGGTTCTTAACCGCCACTATAGTCCGTGGCGCCTACAACGGTTTATACCCGCCGCCAAATTCCAATTGGTAATTCTTTTAGTGACTGTTAAAACCACCGCTAATGCATGTCATTATTATCATGATAATTCTATTATGCGCATTAGAAATATGTAAACAATCTATAGTCACATTTTAACCTGTAATCACATTTTTCAACGTGTAAACAATCTATAAACAACCCACAATTTTACACAACTATTTTATATTGAAATCATTAAAGAAAACTTAACTTCAACTATATTGTCATCAACTTTAACAAAAAAAATCTATATTATCATCAAAGTTAACAATATATCAAAGCTAGTACATGTAGAATTTCTTGAAGTTTGATAGTTAAAATCAAATTTACTACAACTGCAATTGTACCATGCTCTTGAATGAAATTAGACAATGCTATGGAGAGTGGAGCCGATGAAGATCCTCATTATTATTTTGACTAGGTGATGAGGGCCTTGCAGTTGCTGGTGAAGCTTTCCCACTTTCTTCGTCTTGTGCCTGAAAATGACGAGTTAACAATTACTCTAAACCTGAACCAAATTACAATAATTAATTGATTTATATTTAGTAAGTAACCAATATCACTGATAACTAATATATATTAAAATGATGTAACGGCAAAGAAACATACGGGTTTAGCAAATAATCTTGCAAACTCAGCAGGCACATTTCCATCCAACTTCTGAAAAATGTATGTAAATGCTCCCTCATATCCCTGCCTCTTTAATTTCTCTGTCTCTAACTGTGACTCCAGCTGGTGAATTCTCTGTTGCACTTGAAGATCAGTGTTTTGCGTTGGTTGTAAGGACATCATCCCACTAAACCTACTATTGATGCTGCCAAAGACTTGAGATGGACATGGCTCGAATCCCAAAGCTCAAACTCGGCCAGAATGTTCTTTTCCTAACACCTTAGCAAGTGAATATTGTTGTGATATGGATCGTGATGTGGAATCTTCTTTCTCAATCTCTAAAATTTTCTCCTACATTAATGAGGCAAGCCATCAAACTTTGGATTCAAAATTTATCTAGACATTAATTGATATAGTTTGATTAAAAAAAATAGTTAAATTACTTACACTTATCTGTCTCGCTTCGTCAGTTACATAAGACCCGTCCTTTTTTGTGTGTGTTGCAATATACACCTCTCCCTTACTCACAGGTCTCCCAAGTTCATATTCCTATACCGATATTATGAAGTCATGTAGCTTTAAATAATATTGTTGAGAATGATAACTTAAAGTGTGGTAGGACGTAAAATATTAATTACCATCTCAGCCTTTAACCTGGAATTGCTTTTTGATCCTCCTGTGTGTGGATTGATGAGTTTCTTCCGAATTTCAATGTTTTTTTTTTTTGCATTTTTCTCATCAATGTATAGATAAAAACATATTGTTAGCATATATTCCTAATTATCTAAATGAATAATGTAAATATTTTGTGTTACCTTTGTCCTTTCATCCAAGCGGTAGTCAATAAAATGTGCCCAATCATTACGATCAATGCCTTTGGGATGTTTTGCGATATTAGCATCTCTGGACAGTGTAGGATCATAAAATTCATGAAACAATTTATGCCTATTTTCCTTCCATTTCTTCCCAATGTTTTGAAAGAGTTGTAAAAGTTGCAAAAAAAAAAAAAAAAAAAAAAAACATAGAAACATAGAAACAAACAGTGAACATAGAAGAACAGTGAACACAGAAATAAGCAATAGTGGTTTCAGGACTCAAATCGATTTACCTGTTGATGATTTCACTTCTTCTTCCTCCTTATTCCTCTTTCGTTTCTTCCTTTGTCGTTTCTTCTTCCAAACAGTATTCTAGCTAGCTAGGTTAAATAAAAGAAAAAAAGAAATAATAGGAAGTTAAAATAAATTAGTTTGGTTTGGGGTTGAAACCTCATCCATTAGATGGTATTAAGATCTAAAACACAATCAAGATTTGTTAATTGCACCCCATTTGCACATTTTTCCACCACGCTGAATTTGGACCAAGCATATGGCGACGATTAACACAGCCGCAATTAACCATAACCATCGTTAACCAATATTATTTGGCGACGGTCAACGAAACGTCGTTAAATAAAGCATTTAACAGCGGTTTTGCGAACCGTCACTGAATACCCGCCGCTAAATTCCCATTTTCTTGTAGCGACCATCTATACACATTAAAGCTCAACCCTATGCAACATTTTAATGATTGCCTTGTTCACTTTGAGAAAATGTCATTGAAACCCTGCAACAAGTACCATTCAGATGACCCAGGTCTAACCAATTTTATTAATTGAGTTAAAGTAATAACTATAACTTACATGTCTTAAACGGAGGAGTTGCAAGATGGTTTTTGACTTAAGGTCCATTGCATTGATACTACAAAGAAAAAAAATGGTCAACAATATAAAGAAACACAGTGAATTGAGCATGGATAATCAAATATAGGACTTCATGTTGTTAATTACGATATATTAAAGCCAATTTTTCTTAAAGCATTGCAAAAATCACCAAAAGAAAGCATTTCAATATAATCAAATTATTAACAAACAAACATGGGGATAAACAAGATGATTGAGTAAGTTGGGGACGAGTGCAAAATTGGATAAAAACAATTCAAAAGTGATGTCTTGTGCAAGATTGATGTACATGTGCAAAGTGTCAAAAATCATCTTCCTTTTAATCTAAGATATTTATGGGATTTGAAGATTTTCCTCTCAAATCTTCCCCCCACCCCCACTCCACCCACACATATACGCATTCGAAAAACCATGTTATGAACATATATGATGTTCTTTTTTTTTTTTAAATAAAGCTCCAGTGGGGAGGGGTAGCTATGGGATGCCAGACCTTTATTACTTAAAAAACATCTTGTACACACGGGGGTACATGACGACTTTACCCGAGAATAAAATAAAAAAATGGACATACATCCTAAAAAAACCCGAAAAAATTCCTAGATCAAAGCAACCTTGAACCCAAATGATACGGCCTAAAAAGACCTAAACAAGCTAATTTTAGATCTTAATAACTCAACCCACCACAGAACAACTTGATCAAACTCACCAGAATCAACTTGAGCAACTTGAAGTAGATACCATCCGTTCCCTGCATCGTGTACTAAAAAAGACTGCAAATTGAAAACTCGCAACTTGCCATCAATATGCGGACACAAAAAGCAAAGTGGGATAAATACAAGCACAGCCAGCAGTAGCAGCACCCTACACGTCCGAAACTCGCCATAAGGCATCCATATATGGTGCTCCAGGCAGCGTCAAGACAGAGTACTCTGTAAAAACAGAGCACTCTGTCCAGTTCAAAACCTGAACAGACCACCACGCATGGCTGCATGCAGCACGGCTACTCCTCCGTAGTTTTTGGATCCCCAAACCAGTGAATTTTCGAAATTCTTAAGAACACATCCTGCAGTCCAGTTTCCTTGCAGAACACATCCTGCAAATCAGATTCATTGTATAATACATCATGCCATCCGGCTGGAATGTTGTTCCCGACTCCTCGTACTTGCCCTTCATCTAGCATGACGGATATAGGGAGTATTGTTCTTGTCTAGGTGTACCAACCCTCTAATCTTGGGAGGGAGGTCAGCTGCTTTGTATTCCTTACTAACTCCCTCCTTTTGAGTGTAGTTCGCAAGTGCATCAGCCACCGCATTAGCCTCCCTGTAAACATGGACGCAACTAAAATCCATGCGAGAAGTCAAATTCATAATCTCCCACCAAACGTTCGCAAGGAACTACAGGATTTTAAAATCTTCATAAAACCAACCCCATACTAATTTTGAGTCTGTTTGCAAGATTACCTTTCTAATCTCCATTTTTTTTAACAAAAGGAGGCCCTCAAAATTAGCTCCGACCTCTGCAAAGTTGTTTGAACCGTCACCAAGAACCACTTGTTTAGCCGCTAAACAATAACCCAAGTTATTCCTGATAATAATGCTAGTTGTTGCCTTGTTCTTCCTTGAAGAACCATCAAAATTATGAGCCATAAACCCCTCCTGCTGGACATTCCAATAGACAACTCTATTGGTTCTCCTGGCAATCGGGACAATAGGAAATCCAAGGGACACATGTGGATTTCTACTCACACTAACCCGTGTGGGACAAAAAAAGGAGGCGACGAAATGAAGACTCTTTCAAACAAACAAAATAACAGCCAACAAACTCGGTGTCTCATTCTCAAAAACACCTCTGCAACGTTGTCTCCAAATCTCCCAAATGATGAGCATAGGCGTCAAAAAATAAAGTACTCCAACCTGAGTTTTCGTATCCGATCTCCTAAACCAAATTTTCGGAAGGGTGCTAAATTTCGCCGGCCTTTTAACATGAATATAAAAAATCCCCTCAAAGTGTCTCCAGACCCCTTGAGCCAGATTGCTGTCAAGGAAAAGATGAGTTAAAGTTTCCACATTAGGAGACACATAACAATAATATCTCGAGGCTAGACTAATCTGACATCTGTAAAGCTCTCCATCAACTGGCACACCTCTTAATAGAAGTTTCCTTACAAAAATTGATATTTTGGAAGGCAAAAAGGCCTGCCAGAGTTTACCAAACAAGAAGGATTTTCTCCGCTTTTCACGAAGGATCTCATACACCGAATGAGAGCTGAAATTACCAACAGGTTCCGGGGTCCACATACAGAAATCTTTCCTCTGGTCATTACCCTGAAATTTGTCTGCAAAAAGATATCTCGCCAAATTTCTAGCCATTGGTGAAACCAATTCAAAATCCCCATTCCGAACTTCTGCAACTGTAGGCCAATAGTTTTGTTCTTGCAAGGACCCTGATCTCAAGAAAACTGTAGAAGTATTCCAATTATTCGAAAAGAAACTCGAATCCCCACTGCCTATCCGCCATAAACTGTTTTCAACAAAAACTTATTTACCTTTCATGATTTCTTTTATAAGAGGTGAGGCACTATTTCGAATAACCTGATAGACCAATGGAACATCCTTCAACCAATATTTACTCCTCATGAAAGTTGCCCATAGCGATTCCGCATTAATCATGTTCCATAGTGTTTTCAAACGAAACACTTTAGCTACTGTAAAAAGATTTCGAACTCCCAAGCCTCCTTATGCTTTAGGAAGACAAATATTTTTCCAAGAAATTCATTTCTTCTTCAATCTACCTTCACAATCTTCCCAAAAGAAATCAGCCAACAATTTATGAATTCTAGTAAGAACTTGAGTAGGGACGCACATGGCACTTAACGTATACACTGGAATAGAGTTCAGAACATGATTGATCAAAATTAAGTGCCCACCAAGAGACAAAAATTTCGATTTCCAACCCACAATTCTACTTTGAATTTTGCTGACCAGCACATCAAAATACATGACCCTGCACCTTCCTTGAAAAATAGGAACACCCAAATATTTCATAGGAGAACCTGTGTATTGAAACCCTGTGTAAGTCTTAACCGCCACAACCTGGTCCACATAAGCTTGTACATCAATCATGAAAGAGCTTTTGCATGCATTGATTTTTCCCCCAGAGGCTCTAGCATATATGCCCAAGAACTTCATACAACCAATAATTGAAGTCTTTCTCCCAATAAGGAACACCAGAGTGTCATCTGCGTACAAAAGATGAGTGATGGGCCAACAATTTCTAGGCGTATAATAATAAAAAATTTCCCCTCTAGAAAAAACAACCACCAAGCCTCTATTAAGGACTTCCGAGGCAATAACAAATAAATTTGGGAAAAATGGGTCTCCCTGTCTCAACCCCCTAGAGGATTTGAAGTACCCATTAAAGACTCCTTGCATCAAAACTAATAACCCACAATTAGTAATACAGTTAGACACAAGATGACAAACTCTATTGGAGAACCCGAATCGTATGAATACCTAAAAAAGAAAAGGCCACTCCAATCTGTCATAAGCTTTCTCCGCATCTATTTTAAGAACCACATTACCGCCCATGACCTTTTTATTAATGTCGCGTACCATTTCCTGAGCCAAACCAATGTTCTCCACAATAGACCTGCCCTTTACAAAAACCCCTTGTTCCTGGGCTATCAACTCAGGTAAAAGTAAAGCCAATCTATTGCACAGAATCTTACTAAAATTTTTGTAAATAACATTGCATAGGCTAATTGGCCTGAAGTCGATCAGAAAAGGCACCTGGCGAGTCCACCTTAGGAATCAATGCAATGAAATTAGCCGAGAAAGCTGCTGGTAGTGCATCACCTTCTAAAAACTGGATGGCCATTTTCCAAATATCGATACCCACCACCTCCCAACACGACTGAAAGAAACTAGCTGTGTATCCATCAGGACCTTAGGCACTGTTCGCCGGGATATCAAAAGTTGCCTTTTTCACTTCTTCCATAGATGGGCTTCTGACTAGCAGCTCACAAGTCTCGTCTGTCAAAACCGAAGGTATGCAAGCCAATAGTTAACTATCATGAGCCTGATTTGCCTGTGAAGAGAGAAGATGTTGAAAATAGGTCGTGGCCTCTCTAGAAATATCCCCCGGATCAATTATTATCCTGCCACTGCAAGGTAATAGATGCAATTGTCCTTCTAGTTTGTTTAGCTTTAACCGAGGCAAAACAATATTTGGTACAAGCGTCTCCTTCCTTGAACTCTTTTTCTCCTGACTTTTGTAACCAAAACAATTCTTCTTGCCTTAGCGCCAACCTATAATCTGCCTGGCACCTGCTCAAATTACAGCATGCAGTAACATCCCAGTTAGCATTCACATTGAATCTGTTTCTGCTATTCGATTCCCAACCTGTAATACGAACATTCTCCCACTGGCTCATTTCATTTTCCAATGCCCTCAATCCACTAAAAATATTTTCAAACACCTCTATATTCCATGTGATGAGAGCTTTACGAAGGGCTTTAAGTTTAAGAAATGCCTCATAGAAAAATCATCCGAACCCCACACAGTTTCTACTAAAGAATCAAAGGACGGATGTGTGATCCACATACTCAAAAACCTGAATGGATAAAAACCCACTCTAGACTGCACTGGCATGTGTACTAAAATTGGCGCATGGTCCGAAAAAGTGCGCTGAAGATGTTCAACCCGCAGGTTAGATGATACAGCTAACCAAGCAGAATTGACAAATACTCTGTCAATCCTAGCCCAAATGCGCCCCCCCTCCCCCACGCCTGTTATTACACCAAGTGTATGATGGGCCACTAAAACCACAATCAATAAGCCCACAATGTTCAATGCAATCTGAGAAATTGGACATACTTGCCAACGCCGGTGAATTACCTCCTAACTTCTCATGTTCACTGAGGACTGCATTGAAATCTCCTCCAACCATCCATGGCCCTGTAAACTGGGGTGAAAAAGATTCTAGATTCGCCCATAAGTCCCTTCGCTCTTCCACCATATATTTAGCATAAATGAAAGTTATAAAAAAAGACGTAGTATTCGAAAGAGTTACCTGGCAATGAATACACTGATCTGACACTCCCAACATTGTGACTGCAAGATTCGGATCCCAGAAAATCCAAATCTTCCCTCCCGCTAATTCATTAGAAGCGAAACCAGCTAGTTTAATTTTGTTTCCAACCTCCGAATGATGGTTAGCTTCAATCATGGGTTCTGCTATCATAATCAAACGCACCTTGAATTCTTTAACCAAGTTTTTAAGTCTATTCCTCGTAGCTCTGTTACCAACTCCGTGGGCATTCCAAAACATAATATTGTCCATCATTTTAGACATCTATATCACTGACAGTCGGCCTCGTCATTCTGTGCATGCCCGGGGGTAGCACCATCTTAACTTTAGTATTCTTCTTCTTGCTAACCTCGCTTTCTAACTAGGCACCTAATTCCAGATCCCTAGTGAAAGATATATGTGGACCCACTTCCAAATCTGATCCATGCTCATCACTCTCATCGCTAGTATTCTCAAGAGTATTAACATTCATCTTCTTCCTACGGAGCCTCCTAGATTCCTTAACCAAAGAGATAACCATGTCCAGGGTGTCGCCAAGATTTTGAGCATTAAAATCTGAATTTTCAGTTCTTTCCTTTTTCGCCAACAATCCCTTGATCTTAATTAGGGATTGGAAATCTTCATCAGAGAACCCACACTCCTTGTCATTCTGATCCTGATCTAAAGGACTGCCCATACCCTTGCCTGCAACAAATCCCTGCTCTGGACCTTTAGCGAGTGCATCCCCAACGAGCTCTGCTACGCTCATTGTGAGTCCTCCATGCCTTGCATCACATACGTGTTCTACACCACTTACATGCCCTCCACCAGTATTGTTTTCATGCATAAGCATGCCACCAGCAGTATGATCATAAGCAATATCAACCCTCGTATCGGTTCCCAGTCCAGGCTCAATACTGTCCTTACCGTGCTTGTCCCTGGCGTCAAACCTGACATTTAATTGCTTGTTGTTCTGCTTCACACCAAGATCTCTGTTTTGCTTGTAGCTAACCTCCTTACTCTGCTTATTGCTAAAAAATGTGCCCTTTTTAATACTAACCTCAGTGCTCTGCTTGTTCATATCAACATTGTTTTG
Source organism: Berberis vulgaris (assembly GCA_963556465.1). Taxonomy (NCBI): domain Eukaryota; kingdom Viridiplantae; phylum Streptophyta; class Magnoliopsida; order Ranunculales; family Berberidaceae; genus Berberis; species Berberis vulgaris. The sequence continues at coordinate 2,928,081 of OY747129.1, read as the reverse complement.
CAACTTACTAACATCTCCACTTTGCTTCATTCTAATATCATTAGTCTGCGGATAACTATCCAGCCTGCCCTGCATGTTACTCACATACATGCCCCGCATGTTGCTCACATTAGTCTGCAGAAAACTAACATCTCCGCTCTGCTTCTTGCTCTGCATGTTGCTCATATTAGCAGTCGATGCAATGAACTACTTAATGCACCTCTCGATCTCTTCCTTACTTGCCATCGCACCATCCTGATTGGCTATGCCAATTAAAGAGTCCACCTCTCCTGAATCGGGGTTCAATAAATTCAACGTTAATTTCATATTTGGAGTTGGCACCACATCGTCTCCTGGACCAAGAGAGTTCACCGAATCCTCCACCAATTCATCTTGTATAGCCAATGCAATCCCACTGGATGTATAACCTGCTTCTTTGCAATCAGAGACAAAATTGGCAACAAAATCAGTCTTAGAACAAGACAAATATTGCTCTTTAGCTTCCAAATTAGAACCCAATTCCATATTATTGTTTCCTATAGGATTAACAACCTTTCCCGACAAACTTGGCAATTCAGTACCCGATTTAGCAGTGGCCACATCCTTGACAACTTGCAAATCTTGTTCTTGATCTAGACTTGCCAAGGCCTCAAAAGGATTAATAACAATAATGTTTTCCGCTACTGTTTTAATATTCCCAGGATTTGAATTAGAATGTTTGGCTGGATTTTTAATAGGGACAATAATCGTCTCTTCCTCCACCCTGTTATGGCTACTTGGACCAGCCTTGTCCACCCCGGGGACAGCCAAAGACTTAGATATCTCCGCCTTCATCGTGACAGGCTTGTATACTCTAGCAATCTCCTTACCTTTCAGCTGGTTCTCTAAACCCTTCTCCCTTCCGGTGTAAGAATTCAAATGGTCCTCCCTCAACTTAAACTCCCCCTCCTTCTCCCCTTTATTTGTACCCTTACGGATCCCCAATTGTTTTTGACAAACATCAAAGGTATGACCAATCATGGAACAATACTCACAGTATTTAAACCTGGGTACACAATACTTTGCCAAAATCCTACGGATCCGGAAAATTCCAACCATATTCTACTTGGAATCTCCTTCGACAAATCCATCTCTGCACACATCCTAGCCACCGCAGAACGAGTAAACCCTAGGGTGCTATCATCAATACGGAGAAAGGAACCAATGGAATCGCCAACCTCTTTTAAAAACAATGGATGAAAAAATTGTAAAGGGAGATCCACCCACAAAGGGGCTAGCAATGGATCTTCCCTAAGGCTAAATCCTTGATGCCAACGAAAAGCCTTAAATCTAACCCCATGAATCATAAAAGAGTCCCTTGACAAGGCCTTATTCACTTAATCCTCCGATTGGAACCTAACAATCACATGTCTTGGATCTAACAATCCCATGGTGAAATCACTCATGACTCCCCAAGATCTATGGATGGTTTCACGAATAGCCTCAAGAGAAGGGCAATAGCTAGAAAACTTTAGAACTATGACAAACTTCTCTACATACCTTTCACATCGCTTTGCCTGCAAAACATTCATTGAAAGAGCCGGGCATCCATCCTTTCGAAAGCGAATCATAAAAGAGTCCCTTGACAAGGCCTTATTCACTTCATCCTCCGATTGAAACATAACAATCACATGTCTTGGATCTAACAATCCCATGGTGAAATCACTCATGACTCCCCAAGATCTATGGATGGTTTCACGGATAGCCTCAAGAGAAAGGCGATAGCTAGAAAACTTTAGAACTATGACAAACTTCTCTACATACCTTTCACATCGCTTTGCCTCCGAAACATTCATTGAAAGAGTTTGGCATCCATCCTTTTGAAAGTGAATCCCCTTCATAGGTTCTTCTTCAATGATGGACTTCTTCACCACTCCCAAAGCTTGGAGGAAACTACGGTGCTTAACCTCTAAAGGGGCTCCACCATTCCCCAATGGGGGATCTTCTCCCTTGGCGGCTTGGAGAGCCACCATGAGAAAGATGAGACGCCCTAGGGTAGACGATCCAGATTAGATCTTAGGAATAATCAAATGGTTCTAACTTAATAGATCAGATAATTGTAGCATAGATATATTGCTACTGGAATCAATTTTATTGGTAAACAATTATTATTGTACCTTTTTGGACCGTCGTATTAGTATGTGGAAGCTTCAGATTAACAAAAAATGTAGAATTTGACAAGCACCGACGTTGAATGATTGCCAGGTGAGAATCCATTTGAATGAAATCGGGCTCAAGAAAATCCATATTGATAGAAGAGCCAAGTATGAACCTAATCCAAAGGGCATAAAAAGGGGCAATCTCGTTGGCAGAATAAGTGCCAAAAGCTATATCTGCAAATTCAAGACTGAAGTGTATAAAATAGATAAAATTTTCCAAGTAAGGTGCCAATATATTCATAGGATTCCTTAATAGTCAAAGTGGATTTGAATCCTGGTGAAACATATTCTAAATACCCGTTAGACCATGTTGTTATTCCAATCAAGGTATGTTATTGTGAAATAAAGGAGTCTAGGAGAATACTGATGTTGCTCATGTCCATAAGAGAGGTGTCTTAGAATTAACAAAATTATGTACTCTAGATGAATGCTAGACAAGTTTTTAAAAATAGAAAAGAGAGAAGTGGGCGAAGAAAACTGCAAACTATCTCTATTTGTAAACAACCTAAGGACATGGGATGTGGGTAAGGGCATCAGTTTGCCTTATTTGATTTTTTCATGTCGCAGATTCTGTTAATGAATGGTATGTGGAACTGACTCTATAAGCCATGTGAGGTCATTTTTACACCAATATGAAAAACATGTTTCGCTAGTGTTGAGAGACAAACTTAATGATCACCATCCATACTCAACCTATTCACCACTAAGACTAACATATATGCACAATTTCAACCGCTGACTAGTGTGCTCAGGGCTCAAGTTGAGAACAGTTAACTCATTGTAGGAGCAAATCAATGAATTCAAGATAAGAGAAGTATCACTATGAAAGTAGTATAACATGGCAGTACTCACTCAATCACAAAATAAAACGACTAGTGTTTACGATCCATTCATTTAAAATCCTCCAGCAAGTTTATTTTCATAGACCATGATGACCATTCAACAATGATAAAAAAAACACACAGTGATAGAGCCATAAGGAGTCAACTGGAGGCAGATGCCTCCACTGAATTTTCATAACAGCCATGCCTTTTGCCCTCACTTGGATTTTTTTTTTTTTTTTTTAATAACTTTTACCCTCAACCTCTCATTGTTAGGTATATAATTTCTCTAAATCTAAACCATTCCCGACCCCTGACTCCATTATTGAAGACAAGCTTTCCAATGCCAACAAATTTTCTTACCCAAATCACTATAATAAAAAAGCTCCTACACATAATGATCCACATTTTTCGCTTCTTAAACAATAAACAAAAATCATAACTTTATAAACATATCCAAAAATTCCAATACAAACAACCCCCACAAGAAACCAAACTCAAACACATATCAAGCAATCTAAAATCTGTCTGGTTCTTTATACGATTCAATCTAGCATGGATCATGTGTTGGGATTATGTTTGTTCTCAACTTGATTTTTCGCTAACCCTTTCAAAGACCAAACCTCAATGGTTTTGTCGCCGCTTCAAAGTTAAATGGTGGCCAAGATTTGATCATTCCAAAGTTACAAAAGAAGGTGTTCTTACCTTCTTCTCCATAAAAGATGTGTCTTCTACACCACAGTTACCATTACAAATTGGCCCTCCGCCAGAATCATCATCCAGTGCAAAGCTTCTGAAACAACAGATTCTGAAGCATATTCTTGCCAAGCTAACAAAAGCTCAGCTTATGGAAACTCTGTCCCAAATCTGTTCAGATGAAGCAGACGAAGAAGAATATCCAACAGTTGATCTCAATGAAGATGATTGTTTCAACATCTTCGATCCTCGAGATCTGTAGTGGACCCATGTCCATTATCAAAGGTAGAATCTGCCAGCTCCATGATCAAACAAAATTGCTTTCTGCTATCACCCGACAAGCCTCTTTTCAAAAGCATCCGCGTGAAGCTACAACCCGCTCAAATCATGCAGCTACAGTTAAAGCATCTTCAACAGTACTTGCCAATAGTCAAAAGGTGAACAGTTAAAGCATCTTCAACAGTTCTCCTCCACTCAAGCAAAGGGATAAGCATCCTGCTCATCCTCCACTCAAGTTTCGAGAAGGTTTATCCCTTCTCTCTTCTTATCTTGTATCTCCTATAAATAAGAATAAGGTCTGAAAGCTAAGGGGCAGACGAGATTAGAACCCCATCTCCTGATTGTATCCCTTAGTATCTACTATTGTAATCTCCCGCCTTCATCCTTCCCTTCCATTGTACATTCCTAGTAAGTCTCCTCTGTAATCTTTTACTTATTTTCAATATATAAGCATATTTCTATCTCTGTTTTCTTGTTAAAACTTAACCAAGATCTACACTCTGATAAGATCTTACAGGGAATCTCTAAGTGTAAAACAGGAAACTGTCTTAGAGCTGTATCGATCGATTGGGTAGATCTAAGTTAAATTTTTCATAAAATGTTGTAGTAATTTCTTGTTTGTTCTTTGTATTCTATCTTCATCGTGCTCTTGCTAGGCTAGGATATCCTGGGTAGAATTGGTATCAGAGCCATGCTTTTCTTTTTCTCCGGGCAATGGTAGTGAGTCCTAGGTGTTGTTGGTAAGCCGTTGATAGCGTTGGTAAGTCGTTAAGAGTGTTGGTCAGCCGTAGAGCCTTTGATCATTGTAAGTCGCCATGGTGAGCGTTGTACGTTCAAGGTTAGGTGGTCCCACTTAGGTGTTCCAGCTGTAGGTGTTCCAGGCACAGTGTTCCTCCCAATACCCAAAAGAATTTGAAAATTATGTCTTTGTTTTCAAGGCTTTCCAGAGCTTCTAGCTCTAGGTCAAATAATCCAACTTTACAAAACAGAATGGAAGGAAGAATTCCAGAAATATAACAAGATTTGCAAAACTGGTCCATACCAGTAATCCCTCAAAAAGAAATTTACTAAATTTTCCAATCAATCTTTTCTCCAAAAACTGAAGATTTAATTAGTATTGTTGAGCAAAAAATACCAATAAATAAATCTTTAGATTTAAAACAATTGCTTTCGTTTCAAACAATTAATTCTTTAATTAAAGAAAAATACAAATATATCCATTTAAGATTAATTCAAGTAGCCCTAAAACCCTTAACCAGTTAGGACTTGATACTTGTGCTTTAGTTGCTCTTCGCGATTGTAGACACAACAAATTTGGTGATTCTCTGCTTGGAATTGCAGAATCATCACTATCGACGGGTCCAGTTTATTTTAACTAGTTACCCTAACTATTCAGTGTCTCTTTGGGATCCACATATCCTAGACACACTAACTCTCAATATTCAGACCAGTGGCTTTGACATGGCTGAAGGATCTGAACCTCTTGCTCTGATCTATAAGATTACATATAGAGCAATGAAAACCCAACTTTGTCCAAAAGCTCTGCACATGGATGAGAAAGGACAAACAATCCTCTTTGAAATCAATGACCAGAAAACTAATGTAATTGTGCCAAGAACAATTCATTGGAATCAGGTCACACTTCCAGAATCATGGATCATAGAAGGAGTTGTTGTTCCTAAAAGCCTTCCTTCAAGTCAAATAGATAAAATCTACACGCGCCCAAATGGGATAGTAGAATTAAGATTTAGCGATCTGCGTATCACTAATCTTGATCCTTCTACATTTCAATCAGGACGAAGGTCTGAATTTTCATTCAGAACTGCTCCTACTCAACTGCCCAGAGTTTCAACTCCTGAAACTCTTCCCCATCTTAATTTGACAAATATTAGAACAATCCTAATTTTCCACAAATTCCTCAACCAATTTATAATCCTCCAGATCAAGCTTCTAAACAAACAGAAGAAAATCAATCTCCAACTCAATCAGAAATGAATTTTCTGCCAGCAGTTCATTGTCTAAGTAAACCCTTTACATTAGACAAAGAACACATTAAGAAAGATTTTATGTCTTCCACAAACACTGATAGAAGAACTAAATTTCAGGCTTAGACAACTCCATCTGAACGTCTTGAACTTAGTAAAAAATTCTATGCATGTTGTGAAGCTTTAAAAGAAAATTTACCATTTTTAGATTGGTATTTTAATGTTCATATTCCCAATATTCATGTTTTAAATGTTACGCCTAAAACATGGAAAACCGCCGATGATAAAAAGTTTAATGCAATTCTGCCTCCCTTAGCAGATTTAAAATTTTCTCTATCTGATCAAAATTACCAAGCTTCGCCATTCCAATCCCATGCGAATGAAAGCTATGGTGTCAGTAAAATTATTCAACAGAATAATTATACTAATATTCTGCTCTCAAAATTAGGTGATAAATTAGTCCAAGATCAACTTGTGACTAATGAACGCAAAAAGAATCAATTGGAAGAAAAACAAAGTAAAGAAACACTTGAAGCAAGCCATGCTCAGGAACAAAAAAAAGAAAAATGTCTTCTTTCAACCTCCTGAACCCATTGCTCCTCGTACCTTTACTTCTTCCAGTCAATTATTAAAAGAAATTGATGCAAAATTAGAAGCATTGAAATTGGATTCAAGACTGAAAATCAATACCTTATCAAATCCTTATCATACAAAACAGGATTCTGATATAAGTGCTGATTTTGATCCCATGTCTGAATTGGATAGATTAAACTATATCCCATATCAGGCTAACCCAATTAGACATGCAAAACCAGCAACTAAACATCCAAAATGGAAAAATCCTATGCCAACATCAAGGAATTATTATCCAAGGCCTTCATTGCCTGATATGCAATATGAAGAAAGAGTTCTTCAAGCCTTTGGATTTTTTTCTACAAAAGAACTTTATATCTGGAACATAGACGGTGTTTCTGAAGAAGGAATTCTTGAAGTAACTCAAGAATGGTTATGATGGCTTCCACCCATAGAACTGAAAATAAGGATGACCTTACTATTGCAACTGCAATTACAGCAGGGTTTTCAGGCCTTCTTAAAGGATGGTGGGATAACTATCTATCTTCTGCAGAAAAACGTAAAATTATGTTTGCTGTCAAAATAGGTCCAGATAGTCAACCTATGAAAACTGAGCAGGGTCAGATCATTCCTGACTGTGTGCCTACCTTGGTCCAAACCATTCTAAGGCATTTCATTGAAAATCCCAATGAATATCAAGGTAAAGCAAAAGACCTGCTGATGATTCATAAATGTCCAACTCTTAGTCATTTTAGATGGTATACAGACATATTTATGAAAAAGGTTATGCTCCAAAGTGATGCAGCTAATCCTTTTTGGAAACGCAAATTTATTTCAGGATTGCCTGAAATATTTGCTGAAACTGTTCGTGGCAAACTCCAAGAACAATTTCATGGCGATATTCAATATGACCAATTAACCTTTGGTGATATCATTGCCTTCATCAATAAATGTGCCCTTACCATATGTAATGATCTTAGGTTAAAAAGACAACTTAAGAAACAACATAGTAATGGACCTAAATAATTAGGTGATTTTTGTCAACAGTATGGGTTTGAAGATTTTCGTGCTCCAGGCCCTTTAACATCAAAACAAAAGTACAGGTCACATCCTGCTAGACAATTTAAGTCCAAAAGACCTTATAGTCCAAAGCCTGAAACCCAAAAGACATGGACACCATAAGTCCAAACCAATCTACAAGAAATCCACATCAAAGCCCATTTGCTTTAAATGTGGACAACCGGGCCATTATGCAAAACGTTGCAGAACAGCCCAAAAGATTCAAGCCTTAGATATTCCTGACCAAATGAAACATATGTTTCTCTGTACCCTTGTAGATACTGAAGTCGAATATTCTGATGATGAGTTTCAAATTGGAAACCTCAAATATTCATCCGACTCTTCTACTTCTTCCGATCAATCTGACAATTGTGCAGCTGGTGCCTGTCATTGTCATCATTCCAAATCCAAAACCATCAATATGTTATCCAATGCTAAGCAATCTCAAATATTGTTAGAATTTGTGGATAAAATTGATGATCCAAATCTTAAAACTGAATATCTTCAGCACATTAAGACATCCTTAACTCAACCAAAACCTATCCCAGATGTTATAACTCCTTTTTATGACCATAAAGAAATTATAAGTAGATTTCATCAATCCAAATTAACTTCATCACCTGTCAGTTTATCTGATCTCCAATATGAGGTCAATAACATCAAAAAAAAAGATTAATCTCTTAAAACAAAACCAAACCTTGGTTAACCTCCAAATTCAAACACTTCAAGATAATCAATTCAATCAACCCTCTGAGAAAGAAGAAGTTGTAGGAGAACCTTCATATAAAGAATTAGATGAATCTCAATTTTTGAACAATATAAATAAAAAACAAATCATTACACATCAAGTTACCATTCAAAAATGGTATGTGGCCATAGACTTATTTATTCAAGGGGAAACTCTTATCTCAGTCATCGCCTTGATAGATTCAGGTGCTAATATGAATTGCATCAAAGAAGGATTAGTTCCTTCTAAATATTTCAAGAAGACCACTCAAAAGTTGTACACCACTGACAACTCTCGTGTTGAAATATTTCATAAACTTCCCAATGCCCATATCTGCAAAGATAAAATTTGCATTAAGCAACATTTTCTTCTTGTCCGAAATATGGAACAAACAATGATATTAGGGACACCTTTTATCAATACCATCTCTCCATTTACAGTCTCTAAACTAGGTATCCAAACTTCCTACCTAGGAACAAAACTCGAATTTCCATTTTTATTTAAACCTGAAATTTATGAACTTAATCAAGTAACAAAGAAAGTCTTTTTAAATCGTTTAATATGTAAACAACAACAATTAAATTTTTTAAAACAAGAAATTGAATACAAAAGAATTGCAGATCAAATTCTTGATCCCAAAATTCAAGCTCAAATTATTCAATATCAACATCATTTACAAAAGGAACTTTGTTCCAATCTTCCAAATGCATTCTGGTATAGATCCCAGCATGTTGTTCGACTTCCATACGAACCAGGATTCGACGAACGCAAAATTCCTACAAAAGCTCGTCCTATTCAAATGAATAGCGAACTTATGGAATACTGCAAAAATGAAATCCATCAACTCTTGGAAAAACGCCTTATTAGGTCTTCCAAGTCTCCTTGGAGTTGTGCGGCCTTCTATGTCAGAAAAGCTGTTGGACTTGAAAGAGGTAGTCCTTGCCTTGTGATCAACTATAAACCTCTCAATTAGGTTTTACAGTGGATCAGATACCCAATTCCTCATCAAAGAGATCTTTTAAAAAGACTCCACAATGCATGTGTCTTTTCTAAATTTGATCTCAAATCTGGATTTTGACAAATCCAAATTCATCCCAAAGATAGGTATAAAACTGCCTTCAATGTACCATTTGGCCATTACGAATGGAATGTAATGCCCTTTGGTCTCAAAAATGTTCCTAGTGAGTTCCAGAATATCATGAATAATATTCTTTCTCAATTTTCGCAATTTACCATAGTATATATCGATGATATATTAGTTTTTTCAGATTCCATACCAGCCCATTGGAAACATTTATATCAATTTGAAAATTGTATTAAGAAAAATGGTTTGGTTTTATCTCCGACTAAAATCAATCTATTTCAAACAAATGTAAGATTTTTAGGTCATAAGATTTTCAATGGAATGGTTACACCCATTTCTAGATCAATTGAATTTGCAGATAAATTTCCAGATGAAATCCGGGATAAAACCCAATTACAAAGATTTCTTGGATCTTTAAATTATGTTGCAGATTTTTACAAAGGCCTCCGAGTTTTACTTAAGCCCCTGTACAGTCGTCTTAAGAAAAACCCAAGCCCATTCTCAAATAGTCCGTCAAGTGAAAGCCCAAGTCAAAAATCTTCCTTGTTTAGGAATCTCTGATCCCGAGGCTTTTAAGATTGTAGAGACTGATGCGTCTAATGTAGGGTATGGGGGTATTATGAAACAGCGTCTTCCCAACTCTTCCACAATCTAATTGGTCCGATACCATTTAGGTATCTGGAATCCCACTCAGAGTAATTATTCCACAGTGAAAAAAGAAGTTTTAGCAATTGTTTTATGCATCATGAAATTTCAAGATGATTTAACAAATCAAAAATTTCTTTTACAAGTTGATTGCCAATCTGCAAAAGATATTTTAACTAAAGATGTTCTCAATCTTGTTTCCAAACAGATTTTCGCCAGATGGCAAGGTTTGATTTCTGCATTTGATTTTGAAATCAAATATATAAAAGGAGCAGACAACTCACTTGCAGACTTTCTCTCTCGTGAGTTTCTTCAAAAATGGGTTCCTCTCAAAACTCATCTCCAAAGCAGGTTCTTCCTGCAAAACCCCAAACCAAAGCCAGTTATGCAAAGAAGCCTTCTGCTTCTCCGCCTCCAGCCCCTCTTTCTTACGCCCTTCAATTGTCCCAAAAGTTTACACCTTTAGGACAAGTCACAGAGTCTGGTTCTTCCATGACTAGTTTTCCAAAGCCTTCTCAGGCACCCTTGCCATATATCAATAAGTCAAATGTAGACTTTTTATGTATGGTTGAACCTTGTTTTCATGATTCGATCCCTGATCCTCAAAGCATTTTGAAACATCTGTTCTCTTCAGATCAACAATTTGAAGAAGCAGATTCTTCAAAAACAAGATAATTCTATGAATTCATCCTTGTCGATTCTGATTCTGTAGCCATCACACACCATTATGATGACTTGAACTCCAGGATCACATTCTCCAAATGTCAGATCTTTAAGATTTTGACTGAAGCAGAGTGGGGACAAGTTCCCCGATATCACAAGAAGTTTTCCCAGAACTTCAATCCTCCATCTTACAATTATCTTGACTACAAAAATGCATGGTCAAGAGCTTTCCTTGTAAGTCCTCATCAAAGTGGCCATTCTTGGTTCTTTTTATTTTGCAAAAAATTCAATCAGAAAACTCTTCCATTCTGGTTCCAACATGTTTGGTGGAGTTCCTTTGGTCCAGTTCTTGATATTCTTCCCCCATCAGTTAAAGAAGGGTGGAATGTCTTCAAAGATAAGTATCGGCCTCCTCTACCTGTAAATGAACATGTATTAGAAAAATGAAGGAAAGAGATTGCAATCGAGCGAGACCCGAGAATGCAAATCAAAGTATGCGAAGGAAGGTTATCTGAAAGATGATATTGTCGAATAAAAACCTAACGATAAAGAATAAGAAGTAGATAGTGATGAAGAAATGTTGACCATCCGGTGGGCCATTCTCGCTCCAGATCGATTACAAGATTCTTCTCCTTCGGAACCAACAACAATGCATCAAGATATCCCTCTCCCATGTGTCGTCTCTCTTTATCCCTCGATCTCTATCTACCTTGCTCTCTCCATCGATCTCTTTCTCCCTGAATCTGTCACTTGGTTTCTCTTTCTCTCATAAGAGCTGTGTAGTTTTTGGGTTGAAAGATGAGTGAAATATTGGGCTAAGAGGGAGAGACGAGAAGAGCTGCAATAAGTGAAAATACTTAGCTAAGTGGCTACTGTTGCTGGAGTCTTAATACCGTTTCTGGTTTCATCAAAAAAAAATATTTCTATTTGGAAGCCAGAACCTGATTTTAATTTTTTTTATGTGCATTCGAACATTATTTCTTCACCCACACAAAAATATATAAATCAATTTGTTTTAAGTTGCTTCGATGCCAATAGAAATGGCTTGATCTTTTTTGTCCAAGTTTGGGGACATCTTTCGCGCACTAGGACCACATATAATCCCACATGAAAATGATGAGCAAGATCATCTTCTCCTCTTCTACCGCTACCACCTGGGGGTGGGCAAACGGGTTGAGGAACCGCAAATTCAAATCAAACTGGATCATTTTGCTCCAAATAGTTCGATTTTTTTTGTGTAATTTAAGAAACGATTCGAATCCGTTACAGAAACGGTTTGAGTCAGGCTTCAAACATGTATATAGAACGGTTCCAAACATGTATATAGATTCCAACCCGTTTTGAGTGAGAGGGAAAAGTCACCAATCAGAGAGAGAAGATAACAACATACCTAATCGATTGATTACTCACATCCCTTCCCTTGTAATCCTGATCAGTTGATTACTATTCACCCCATCTTCTTCCACCACCACCCACCCACCCATTATCCATATCCTTGAGATATTTAATCCTTAACATGTTATTTAGGCACCATTCAGTTTTATTTATGATTGATTGATAATATGCCGAACACTTTTCAACATCCATGAACAAGCACCCTACATTTATAATTTAGTATCTTGTTGGAAGACTTTGAACACTTTTCAACTTCCATGAACAAGCACCCTACATTTTTTAATTCTACCAGTTTGATTGTCAGTTCCATATTAGGTTTCTTAAAAAAAGCATAAATAGTGGGCCAACACAAATTAAAGAGAAACTGAAAAACGTCAAAGCTAAAAAAATAGGCAAGTTGTCAATTTAATGTATTTTCATTATTATTAAACCAAACCTTTAGTCCATATTAAAAATTATTTACAGTCTGTATGGGGTATATTACGATTTTACACAAATAAAAAATATTTGAAAAATGAAAGAATTAACATTAGGAAAACTAACATAGCACAAAGGCTATTAATCGAAGTCTGCACTATCAAAATTACACTGAAAATTTTCGCTGCCTTCAAGACCTTAAGGTCTGCCAAACACGCAAAAAGCTACCTCGCCAAGCATCAACAAAACAGGAGAAAAGCAGCATTAAAAACAAAGCAAAAATACCACAGCTAAGCACTGTCATGTTCTCCAACTGTTTTAACAAGGCTACCCAGCCCCTCCCTTCAAATCACCACTCTGTAGGGCCCCAACAACACCACTGCAACCACCAACTTGTGCTCAAAATCTGCCATAAAAATAAGAGTGGAATAGAGGGCATATACATATTCTCTTTCATTAAAAATTCTGCCACAAATCACCGTTAGCATTTTGATTTAAAAAATTTATGTCAATTGTGAATATATGTTGTATGATTTTTATCCAAATAGACTAGCCCTGCAATTCCCATGGATCAATCTCTGTACTTATTGTTACGTTTCTTAGTTCTAGATGATCTATGAGGACTAAGCCTAAAGTCTTTGGTGCAGGCGTTTAGAAAATTCTTAGTAGCCGATTCTCTTGAAATATTTTCACTTGAAAGCATAAACAATAATTTGACAGCTAGGCATTGCAAGCTAAGGATCTATACCATTGCTCTGTTTTGACAGCTAGGCATTGCAAGCAGTGCTTGACATTGATGTTGTCTATATAAACAATGTAACTTGTACATTTGCAAGACATTCGAAGATCATATAGTTTTGTTTCTCTCATAGCTTTCTTTACAAGTTAACATGGTATAATTATAGCTGCTTTAATTCCTCTTTCATTCGTCTTCTTCATTTCAAGTCTTCTCAGTAGTAATGACAGACTCAACTTCTTCCAATGCTACGCCAATTACAAACTCAGCAATGGCAAATTCAAGACCAATAATGTTTTCGCATACCTCGTCTGTGAAGTTAAATGAACACAACTACTTGTTATGGAAACAACAAGTGATGGAAACATTTAGAGGGCATAAGCTTCAGAAGTTCATTGAGAAAGCTTCACCTCCATTAAGATTTCTCTCCAATGAAGATCAAGCAAACAATAGTGTCAATCCAGAATTTCTCAATTAGGAGTAGCAAGATCAGCTCTTGTTTTCATGGCTTCTTTCTTCCATGACTGAATCACTACTTACAAGGTTAGTAGGCTGCCATACATCTGAACAGATTTGGAAAATTCTTGAAACATTCTTCAACTCTCAAGCTGTTGCAAAGATCTCCCAATTCAGAACTCAGCTACATAACTTCAAGAAATGAGATCTTTCCATCAATGAGTACCTACTGAAACTTAAGTTTATAATTGATCAATTAGCATCTGTCGGGCATCAACTTTCTTCAAGAGATCATGTTAATGCCATTCTTGATGGATTGCCACAGTTGTATGATACGTTTGTAGTATCAGTGAGTTCCAGATCACAAGATTACAGTGTAGCTGAGATTGAGTCTCTTTTACTTGCTCAAGAATCAAGAATTGAAAGACATATCAAAGATCTTGATGTCTCTAATTCCATAAACATGGCTCATACATCATACAAACTCTCACCTAGATCATTTGTATCTAACTCACAAGGTTGGAAGTCTCAAACTAGAGCACCATTCAATCCATTTTCAACAAGAGGAGCAAAGTCTGGATTTGGTAGAGGTGTGAGACCATCTGGATCTGGCTATTCAAATCGTTCTCAATGTCAGATTTGTGGTAAAGTGGGACATCTTGCATTCAAATGCTATAATAGATTTGACAGTAATTTTTCCAATCCATGGAACTCTACTTCTCAGTCATCATCTTCAGGCATACCATCTCAACCTACTCCTCGTCATGCTTTCTCTGCCTCATCTAATCAGCCTACTCATCCTGGGTGGAGAGCTGAATCTCAATTTCAGATGCCATCGAGTATTACTTCTACACCTCCTGATTATAGATGGTATCCTGATTCTGGAGCTACTGATCACTGCACTTCACATACTCAGAGTTTGATATCTTCTAATCCTTATGATGGCAATGAACAAATTTTTGTTGGCGATAGTACTGCTCTGCAAATTGAGAACATTGGTCCATCAGCTTTACAATCTTTTAATTCATCTAGAGTATTACATCTAACAAATGTTCTTCAGGTTCCAAAATTAACTAAAAACTTGTTAAGTGTCTCTAAGTTTGCAAGAGACAATAGAGTTTTCTTTGAGTTTCATCTGATATTTGTTTTGTTAAGGATCAGGTCACACACCAAATTCTTCTGGAAGGGAAGCTTAAAAGAGGTCTATATGTCTTCCCATCGATGAACCTTGTTGATTCAAAGTCCAAGTCTTTCACTGATAAGTCAACATCTCACAATGTCAGTCCACACATTCCAGCCAGCAGTCAGCATTTCAGTAAGCAGTCTAGTCACAACATTCCAGCTAGCATTAAGCAGCGTTTCAGTAAGCAGTCTAGTCCTAGCATTATAGCTAGCATTCCAGTTAGTAGCAATCACACAATGTCAAAGTCCAAGTATTTCATGCTAAGTCAGCATCTCACAATGTCAGTCCCAGCATTTTAGGCAGTCAACATTTCAGTAAGCATTCTGGTCGCAGCATTCCAGCTAGCATTCCAGTTAGTAATACTAATGCTTGTGTCAATACTACTACCACCAAGTCTTCCTTGTCTACTTAGCATGCTAGACTAAGTCACCCCTCGTATCCCATTGTACAGAAAATTCTTACCAGTTGTAATATTGTACCTACTACTGTCAATGAGGACTTATGTACTTCTTGTTGCTTGGGGAAAATACATAAACTTCCGTTTTCTACTTCTTCTACTGTGTATAACAAACCTTTGGCACTCATTCACACCGATCTATGGGGTCCTGCATCCACTATATCTTCATGTGGTTACAAGTATTACATTCATTTCATTGATGCATACAGTCGATTCACTTGGATTTTCCTGCTACAAAACAAGTCTGATGCATATTCAACATTCCTTAAATTCAAAGCTCAGGTTGAATTAGAATTTGGTCTTCTTATCAAATGTATTCAATCTGATTGGGGAGGGGAATATAGGTCTTTTTCAAGCTTTCTGAGTCAACATGGAGTCTGACATCGCCTCGCTTGCCCAACTACACATCAACAAAATGGGGTTGCTGAAAGAAAACATAGGCACATTATTGAGTCTGCTTTTTCTCTTCTTGCTCATGCTTCACTTCCCATGAAATTCTGGGATGAAGCTGTTAAAACATCAGTCTTTCTTCTCAATCGAGTTCCATCTACTGTTCTTAAGGGTCATCCTCCATTTGCAATGCTTTATCACAAGGTCCCTGATTATCATGCTCTTAAAGTTTTTGGTTGCTCATGTTTTCCCAACACAAGACCTTATAATTCTAATAAACTTCAGTTTAGGTCAGTAGAATGTATTTTTCTTGGTTATAGTCTTCAACATAAGGGATATAAATGTCTTTCATCTACTGGTCATATCTACATTTCTAGAGATGTTCTGTTCAACGAAAGTTGTTTTCCTTATACTATATGGTATCCTAGCTCTTCAACATCAACCTCAGCTACACTTGTTAATACATCTACTCCTGCTACCATTACTTTGGCTTCTACACCTACTGATAGTCACTCATCCAATCCTAGTCATACTTCTACTCATAGTCCAATGGTTTCTTCTCCTAATCCAGTATTAAATCCGACTACTTCTATTACCATTCATAGTCCTACTCACAACCCTGTTCACAGTCCTACTCATAGTACTACTACTGTTCCTACTCCTAGCATTGCTCCTACTACTGCACCCAATATGGCATCTGGACATCCAATGGTCACTAGATCGAAAGTTGGTGTTTACAAGCCTAAGGTGTATCTTACTTCAGCTGAGCCTTCCAGTTTGATTGAAGCCTTAGAAACTCCTCATTGGTTCTCTGCTATGCAAGATGAATACTTGGCTTTAATGAGGAACAATACTTGGTCACTGGTAGATCCTCCACAGGATACATCAATTGTTGGTTGTAAATGGCTTTTTAAAATCAAGGAGAATGCAGATGGATCAGTACATCGATACAAGGCTCGCTTGGTGGCTAGAGGCTTTCAACAAGTGGAGGGTTTTGATTAATTATGCAGAAACCTTTAGTCCAGTTGTCAAACCCACTACCATCAGAATCATACTCTCAATGGCTATCACATATGGCTGGTCAGTATCTCAACTAGATGTTAATAATGCCTTTTTAAATGGAGATCTACAAGAAGAGGTATACATGATGCAACCTCCTAGCTTCATTGATCCTTCCTGGCTTAACATGATTGGTTTTGCTTCTACTAAGTCCGATTCTTCTCTTTTCATCAGACATTCTCCTTCTCCCATATTTCTTCTAGTATATGTCGATGATATACTTGTCACTGGTGCTAATCCACAGGATGTATCTCAGTTGATTCATCAGCTACATGCCCAATTCTCCTTGAAAAATTTAGGTCTTGTTCACTACTTCCCTTGCATTCAAGTTCAACATACTTTCAATGGCATGTTTCTTTCTCACTCTAGTATATAAAAGATCTCCTATGTCATGCTAAGATGCAGTTTGCAAATGGATTACCTACTCCTATGAGTGGTGGAGAAAAATTATTTGCCTCTTGTAGTGATTCGATTCAAGATGTTCAATTGTATAGAAGCATAGTTGGTGCTTTACAGTATGTTACCATCACTAGACCTAAAATTGCTTACTCTGTGAATAGAGTTTGCCAGTTAATGCAGAACCCTCTTGAATCACATTGGCGGGTGGTGAAAAGAATATTACGTTATCTCAAGGGTACCTCCAACTTTGGATTGCATATGGTTCCAACTCCTTCTTTTCAATTAACTGGTTACTGTGATGCAGATTGGGCTTCTGATCCCACTGACAGTCGATCTACTTCTGGCTGTTGTGTCTATTTGGGTGATAATCTTATCTCTTGGTCATCAAAGAAACAAAGTATTGTCTCGAGAAGTAGCACTAAGGCAGAGTATAGAAGTCTTGCTGCTATTATGGCTGAACTTACATGGTTACAATCTCTTTTTTCGGAGCTGAAGATTAGGTGTCATACTCCCACTATCTGGTGTGACAACAAGAGTATTGTTATGCTTAGTGCCAATCCTGTCATTCACTCTAGGACTAAGCACATTGAGATAGATGTTTATTTTGTGCGGGAGAAGGTTGCTCGAAAACTCATTCTTGTTCACCACATTTCAGCAACTTATCAAGTTGCAGATGTCTTTACAAAGGCTCTTGGTCGTTCCAGGTTCTTGTTGCTGCGAGACAAACTACGTGTATTGGATGCTTCTACACTTCGTTTGAGGGGGGATGTTAAATGTAATTAGTTTTGAGATGCTTAGTTAGCTTAGTGAATCTGTTACTAAGCATTGTTAGTTAGTTAGCTTGTTAGTTTGTTTGTTTGTTTTGACAGCTAAGCATTACTTTGCATTGCTCTGTTTTGACAGCTAGGCATTGCTTGACATTGATGTTGTCTATATAAACAATGTAACTTGTACATTTGCAAGACATTCGAAGATCATATAGTTTTGTTTATCTCATAGCTTTCTTTACAAGTTAACACTATGTGTGCAACAAAACCATAAATCTTTTTTCTTCTCTCAGTTTCTCATCAAAATCAGAGAGAAAGATATGAAGAGAGGAAGAAGAAGCCTTGCTCAGATCTGTTTCTTCTTTCAGTTTTTTTTAATCTCTCTCTCCTCCCCACGTGCTAAAATCACGACATGGGGCTAGGGCCTCGCTCTCTAGAATTGTTGTTTTTTGTTTGAGTTTCATACTACTTGTGAATAAACAAGTCGTTCTTAAACTATAATATGTTACTTTTAACGTATACATATAATTGCATAAAACCATTTTATGAAATTGTTTTTTTAGGGATGGTAACATTTAGAGAAATTAAAAAATCTATGTACATGTTAAACAAAAAATTTCTTAAACTTGCATAAAAACATTTTATGAAATTGTTTTTTAGGGATGGTAACATTTAGAGAAATTAAAAAATCTCTGTACATGTTAAACAAAAAATTTCTTAAACTAAAAGGAAACCAAATTTGAGTCATTAGTAATGAAGTCTTAAGGACCAACCATTGTACCACAAAGTTGATATGTCCTTTATTGAATAAAGTTTATAACATTGTCTTTACATTTATATTTAAAAAATGTCAACGTTGTTACGTACATACTTTTTTTTTTTAATTGAGGCGGTGTAGTTGCACCTTTGTATCTCCGCCCCTACCAAGGGCGGAGTCAGGATTTTTTTCGAAGGGGGGTAACATAATTTTTTAATTGATAATTAATTCTCTATAAAATAGCTCAAGTATATATATATATATATATATATATATATACCATTCTATAAAAAGGCCATCGCCACCCCCTCTTCCCCTTCACCACCACCTCGCCACCATGACCACCATGCAACAGGGAGATAAAAAAACAAGGAGGAGACCATCGACACTCCCTCCTCCCCCCCTTCACTACCACCATACCACCACCACTACCATGTCACAGGGAGAAGAAGAAAAATAAAACATATAAAAAAGTAAATGAGGAGAGGAGGTGGTGGTGGTGGGAGGAGGAGAGATGGCGTAGTGGAGTTAATGGAGAAGAGAGGGAAAGAGGAGAAGAAGGAGTTAGGGTTAGGGGTGGGCATCCCATCCCGCGATTCCGATCCCGTCCCGTCCCGATTTTTTCGAGTCTTAATGGGATTGAATACTTCCATCCCGATCTAGAATGGGATGGGATGGGATGGGATGAAGATTTTCAATCCCGCTAATCTCGTTCCGTCCCGAACTAATTTTTCAATATTTAGTTTTAATATTTTTATGTATTAGTTGGAATGAGTCAATTTTCGTTATTCTCGAGTTTTATCCTATCACTATTGCATTTTGTTCTCTTTATTTTTGAAAATTGTTGCTACCTGTTATTGCATATTTTCTTAACCTTATATACATAGACAAAGTGATTGCCTTCTGACTTTTCCATGGGTTTATAAGCTTGATACAAGCAAAACACGGTCCTGAGTCCTGATTCAAAATGGTGTAGAGATTTGGTAATTGAAAAAGAAAGAGCGGCCTCAGTTTTTTTTATGCTCAAATGACATGGATGGGTTATGAAGTTCCTTTTGAAACAGGGAGCTTAAATTATGTGTTGTGGTGTAAACAATCTCAGTACTTAATCAATTTGGACTTTAGGGTAGAACTGTTGTTGCATTGCTTCAATCATCTTATTTATATAGCCAACTTCCCAAGTGAATAGTTTGATTGTCAGACCCTTATCGATGATAATCTTCGCAGCAGTCACAGGCAGCACGCTGATCCCGTTCCGTCCCAAACCCGTTTCGGATGAGACGAGGTTGGGATGAGGTTTTTTCCATCCTGTCCCGTCCCGATCCCGTATGAACGGGATGGGATAGGGATGGGTCTATCTCGTCCCATCCTGTTCCGTGCCTACCCCTAGTTAGGGTTATGATTTTTTATATAATGGGGGTGTTCTTTAGGAGATTAAAAAAAAAAGAGAAGTTCTACATGGCGAGGAAATGAGCGAGGGGAGGGAGGTGGCGGGATGGGGACCGTCCACCTCCCTCGGGATGTGTGCGCCGAAAAAGACGGCACACATCCCGAGGGAGGTGGCCGGTCCCCATCCCGCCACCTCCCTCCCCTCGCCCACTTCCTCGACATTTAGAATTTCTGAAAAAAAAAATGTGGTAGGTAATGTTCATGGAGAAGTGGTGGTGTTATTGCAGAGCCTTAAAAGATCCCATTGGGCATTTTCGAAATCACGAGGCAAATCACATAAAGCCGTTGCAGGCGAATGTTTATTCCTTTTTGTACAAAACCTCACGTTCTTTTTACCAACTAAACATTGCCACGTTGTGCAGATCACGTAAGTGGTTACCGACACGTGTCTCTCTCCGACTAAGTATCCCAACAGATGAAACCATTCAACGGTCGAGATTTCTCCAATTTTGGCTATATAAGAGTGAGAGTGTCACGTTTTTCCCTCCATCTGGTCTCACCTCTCCCTTTCTTCTTTCGTCTTTTCTGCTCTCACTCACAGAGAGAAAGATGGAGAGAACTAAGAAGCTGAAGTGAGTTTTCGATCTTTCGCCATCTACATTTTTGAAGCGATTTTGAGTTCGAGCGCGAAGAATCGGACTCGCGTGTTTTCTTCGGTGGATTTTGGATTTGATTTTAGTCGGATAGATTAGTGTTATTTGTGGTTTTTAGAGTAGATTTGGACGTATTGTGTTATTTTGTTTAATCGTAGTTGATGAAGAAGGTATACTAGGACTCTTTGGTGTTAGTTTGGAGTATATTTATTATAGTGTTACTCTCTCTGTTGATTTCGTAATTTGCAGATTTCAAACTGATTCAGTAAATTTTAGAGTTGTAAGGTGTTTATGTCATGGATTCAAGTTTGTTTCAAACAGGTTTTTCTTATACTGATGTCGATTTGTTGAATGTATATAGGAAAGAAGTTCAGAGGGAGAAACCTGAAGCAGGACCAGACGTGATTGTAGTAACACCAGATCTTAAACCAAAGAAACTTGAGATGCCTATGCCTGAAGTAGAGACTCCTAAACGTTCGATCATGGTTAGACCTCAAGGATATAGGAATAAATCTGGAGATAAGGGAAAGTCGAGAGAATTACTGACCAACCACATAAAAGTTGCTATGAGTGTCCCGAATGCGGTATTTTATCAGTATAGTGTAAGTCTTGGATACGCATGTTTTTTCTGATGCTCTTATGGTGTTTCTTCCTATTAACTTCAAGTTAATGTGATTTGTGCAGGTTTCTATAACTTCAGCAGTTCAGGGAGCGGTTGTAGGGAAACGCATACGAAGAATGGTTATGCATAGACTCTGTTTGGAGTATTCTGCTGAGTTGCGGGGCAAACAATTCGCTTATGATGGGGAGAAAAGTTTGTACACATATGGCCCACTTGCCCAAAATGAGTTTGAATTTAATGTCATGTTCAATGAGGATACTCTGAGAAGGTTGATTTTCGTTTATTATTTGCTTTTTCTGTTTTATTTGTGTCGTTAGTAATTACAGAATATTCCCTTGTGATATTTATTTTTGCAGAATTAGTAGCACAAAATTGGCTACGAGCCCAAGTGAGATTGGTACGAAATGGGTCAAGCCTTCACCCTTATCCAGATTCTATAATGTTCAGATTGGTTATGTTAATAAAATACAAATGAAGCCAATTAGATTAGCTCTAAGAGGAGGTGATGCAGAGAACACGGACGATGCACTTAGAGCTATTAACACTATACTGAGACAACAAGCAGCGAAAAGGTTCGGTCACATGTTTCAGTGTTGGAATTCCAGCACTTATTCTCTGTGAAGTTCTTGGCCTCTTACTTATTTGAACATTTCTTGTTTTTTGTACAGGGAATGCCTTCTACTGAGACGATCCTACTTTGATGATCAATTTAGTGTAGATGTTGGCGGTGGAGTTTCGGCTTGCAGGGGATTCCACTCAAGCTTCCGTATCACTAAGATTGGTTTGTCATTAAATATGGGTATGAACTTTTCATTGTTGTAAAAAAAATTATTATTATTATTATTATTATTATTATTATTATTATTATTTGTTTTGTTAAAATCATTGTTGTAATGTTATTTGTTTCCAATTTACCTACATTTGTTGTTTATTACCTTACCGACATTTGAATAACTACATTGTGCAGATGTTTCCTCAACACTGATCTTGACTCCAGGCCCTGTGTTGAACTTTTTATTGACAAACCAAAATGTCGAACGTCCTCAAGAAATTGACTGGGGAGAGGTAAATGAGAGTTGTGTTTTTGCTTTAATTTTCTTGACCACTTTCTGTCAATTTTTTTTTACTTAAAATTATGTTTGTAGGCCAAACAAATGCTAAAGAACTTGATAATCGAGACCAAGCATAACCAAATGGAGTTCAAGATCACTGGAATCAGTGACAATTTATGCAGTGAACAACTGTACGTTCTTAAACCTAAGACTTATCCACCTCGTAATTAGCTTTAAAAATATAATCCAAAACATTTTCCCATGTGTTTTATGGGCTAAAACTTTAAATCTGTTGAATTTGCAGGTTTCTTTTAAAGAATAAAAGAGACGGTGCTGAGGTTGAGTTGACCGTTTATGACTATTATACCAAAATATGTAAAGTAACGCTCTCCGATTCTGTGCACTTGCCCTGTCTCAATGTTGGAAAAGAAAATAATCCAATTTATATCCCATAGGAAGTTAGTATTATCAATCTTGTTTGTAACAATGTGTTTTTTATTTTTTTATTTTTTTATTTACGTTTGATCTATTGTTCTTTTTCTGTATTTCAGATATGTTGGCTTGTTTCATTACAACGTTATACAAAATCACTATCTCCGATGCAGAGATCTTCTTTCGGAGAGAAGTCCAGCCAAAAGCCAAAAGAAATAATTCAAACCATAACAAATGTTGGTAAATTAGATTCTTTAAGCTAATCCTAGTTCATATATTTGATTTTCAACCTTTATTAAATGTGCAGGTTCTTAGCACATATCGCTATGGTAACGATCCAATGCTGAAAAGGTGTGGTATATCAATCGAAGATGAATTAACTGCTGTATATGGTCGTGTTCTAGAGGCACCCACAGTAAGTTTGTTTCTTTGTAACTTATAGATCTCTAAAATCCTCAAATCAAATAAATTAGACTAAAATTTGTTTTCTTAATTTTTCTAAGTTTCCTCTACATTTGGAGATCTTTGAGTTTCAAGCTTTAAATGACAGACTGTGTCCTCATTCTTGTGTTATTTTTCTGGTCCCCAGTTAAACTTCGGAGATAACAAGATTTGTAAACCTCAAAATGGGCGCTGGAATTATAATCAGAAGGCAATACTTTTCACTTGTCATGAAGTGATTGGTGTTAATTTTTCAGCAACAGCTCTTATGTTAATTATTTTGTGCAGAGGTTACATAGTCCAATGGGAATTGAACTATGGGCTGTCATCAACTTTTCTGCCAGATGTGATACCAATCATCTTTCCCAGAATCTTATAAGCTGTGGACAAAGCATAGGAATGGTAGGTGTTACTGATTTGATCTTTTGTGCATTTGAGCTTTTATTGGTTCTATAAAAGTTGTATTTCTGCACATTTGAGTCTTTATCTGCATAGACGCATACGCACATGGTAAATACTTCCTCCTGTGCAGCTTATAAATCCTCCATTCAAGCTGATTGAGGAAAATCCCAAATGGAGGACAGTTGATCCTATTGCGAGGGTGGAAAAGATGTTGGGACCCTTTGACGAAGATAACGGTTATGTGGAATTTTTCCCAGAATTTCTTCTGTGTGTTCTTCCGAAAAAGAAAAACTGTGATATTTATGGTATATAATAGTTCACTTAAAAGTTATTATTATTATTATTATTATTATTATTATTATTATTATTATTATTATTATTATTATTATTATTTATTTATTTATTTATTTGGTATAAAATGTTTAAGTTTTCTCACTCTGAAGGTCCTTGGAAGAGGATGTGTCACAAATTGGGAATTGTCACACAATGCATTTCTCCAACAAAAATCAATGACCAGTACTGTGATATTTATGGTATAATAGTTCACTTAAAAGTTATTATTATTATTATTATTATTATTATTATTTATTTATTTGGTATAAAATGTTTAAGTTTTCTCACTCTGAAGGTCCTTGGAAGAGGATGGGTCACTCATTGGGAATTGTCACCCAATGCATTTCTCCAACAAAAATCAATGACCAGTATCAGTACCAGTACCTCACAAATGTACTTCTGAAGATAAATATCAAGGTAAACTCTACCATAAAGAATTTTCCTAGATCATTTTCTTTGTTTCATTATATTTTCCCTGTTATAATGGAACCTGTTCTTATTCATTCCAGCTTGGAGGCATTAACTCGTTGTTAACACGTGAGCTTGTTAAACGAGAACGCTTTCAGAAAAACCGAACTATGATAATGGGAATGGTCCTAAATCGTGGGTCACCTGGTCAAGATGCACCATCTGTAGCTGCGGTAGTCTCAGTATGCTTATTCTAATGATTGACTTATGTTTGTACAACAAAATTTGGAAATAATTTTGGAACAATTTGATGGAAATCTCAGGTTGTTGGTTCTCGAAATTGGCCAATGATCTCAAGTTACATGGCAGATGTACGAACACAGTCACCAAAGGAGCACATGATTGGCTCTTTGTACGAACCACTGGCAAATGATGAAGATTATGGCATTATGAGGTAGTATCTTTGATGATTGTATAACCTTAATTTTTCTAATGATAATACAAATGGGATGCCCATTATGTTATTTCGACATGCTGCTGAAATATGATTTTTTACCTTGAATTGCAGAGAATTGCTTGATGAATTTCGTGAATCAAGTTGGGCCATGCCCGAACAAATCATAATATTCAGGTATTTTCTGTTTAAAAATATGCTTTTGATTGTATAAACCTCATATATGACCATGGATCTGATATATAACAAAATATCCTTTGATAAAGTTTCACACAAACACGACTGTGCTCGTATATCTTTTGGAATTTAGAAGGCAATTTCTCCAGGCCAATGTCTCAGCTGCTGTTTCATTTTATGATGTTCTTGTACTTTATTCCTTTCCGTCTAGAATGCACTAGTCGTCGTTTCATTGTTATTCTGCTCTATGACCAAATAAGGTCATCAAGGGCCATGTATTTTGGTGGCAATGTCACGCATTCTGGTCAGCTCAAAACATTGAGCATTCACTCTGTACCACAAAATATGAATCCTATGCTTTATGTTATCATGGGGTTTTGCCGTTCTATTATCAAAAGCCTGGCATTTCCATGCAACTCTAATACTCTCGTCTTTATAATTTATCTACTTTCCTCTTAGGGGTGGAGTGAGCGAATCTCAATTTAACCAAGTTCTGAACATTGAACTTGAGCAGATCATACAGGTAATTGGCACTATGTTTTAGTTTCGACCTCTAATTGATGGCATATAAGGTTCCTTACGAAGCAGCGTGCCTTAAAATCTCTTATCCATTTAATAGATCATCACAAACATTGTAAACCCCACAAATGGTGTGGTTCAGAAACTAAACTGACTTCTTGTGACAACCAATTGAGGCTTTGTTACACTTATTTCACCTTTAAACTCGCCACAAATAGCGTGGATTGTAAGCCATTCTCTGATAGATCTAGTGAGACAGGGACCATAGTTACATACATAAACAGTTCAATTTTAGTAAGATTTAGCATATATATTCTTCTTTACTTCCAAGCAGGCACTTAAGCGCATGGGTGAGACTACACTGCCAAAGTTCACAGTCATTGTAGCACAAAAGAGCCACCATACAAAGTTTTTTGCTGTGGATAGAAAGATTTTTGAAGAGGATATACTTGAGAATGTTCCAGCTGGTTTGTTTCCTTAATCTAGCCATTCTTTGTATCTAATGCATTTTATAGTAAATTAGTTTATGACATCAAATGTTATAAAATGGATTTAACTTATTAGTATAAATATAATCATTGAACAGGAACGGTGGTTGATACAAAGATTGTGCATCCAAGGAATTATGATTTCTACATGTGTGCTCATGACGGAGGAGCCAATGTAAGTTTTGTATTTAGATAGTGTGCTGCATGCAACAAGCTATCTGATAGACATGCTCAGACTACCTTGTTGCTGCTTAAAGTGTTCTTCTACTGTTTATTGTTCTTGTCACATAAAATTCTAAGTTGCATACATAAAATAACAGGGCACGTCTCGTCCAGCACACTACCATGTCTTGCTTGATGAAATAGGTTTCTCAGCTAATGCTCTGCAAAGGCTTGTGCACTCACTCTCTTACGTGTAAGTTTACAACTTTAAACACTCTTTCTGCAAATTCTTTGTTAAACTGCACTAGTTATTTGATTTGTTGTATCTTTTATTTGTTCAGGTACCAGCCTAGCACGACAGCTATATCAATTGGTAACTTACTTACCTTGTATAGTAGCATAAAGCTACAAGTATATACAATTTCGTAATTGATCCTGCTTTCTTTCTTGTACTGCTTAACCTTACTTTCTGCTTGTTTGGTTGTTAAAATTAAAATCTGATATTTGTTTCTCTTTTCTTTTTACCAGTGGCACCAATACGTTATGCCCAACGTGCTGCTGCACAGATGCGGCAGTGCCTCTCCTCAGCCACCTCCTCTGAGCTGGAGGCCATTGGTGCAGATGATGTCAATCTTCTAGTCCTTCCCGATCTTGCTGATCAAATAAAAAAGACAATGTTCTTTTGCTAATTGTTTGACATGATGTGATTGGACTTAATATGTTGATACTGAACCAGGAGACTATAACATCTTTTACTGCTAGAGACTATGGTGTTGATACTGAACCAGGATATTTTCAATGGATATCTCCTGATTCTACACCTGCATACAAATTCATTTTGCATCCGTAAGTAATGCATATCCGATATAGTAGGGACTGTATATATGTATGTATATAGCAATTTCCTATGCACAAGTTAGGGGTCAAAATTGCGTAAACATTCAGAATTTTGGCAAGGTTTGTGTGGTAAATATGATAAATGGTGATTGAGGTAAATTACATACTGCCAGAAACTAAGTTTAACAACATGAACTAAGACCTAATGCCAGAAACTATATCTTGCTTATTTCAAAACATTTTTAGGTGATTCAAATTTTGTTCATTAGATAACTTAAGAGTACTACGTTTTTATGTTTTGATGAGCTTGAGAATCAGTCTCAATCGAGCGTCAAACTTGGTCGAAAGTCAATGACAGAGTCTGAAACTAAAATGGGCCATTCGCAGCGGCTCATGCTTGTGGCAGAATTGCAGCCGCGGTGGCTCATGCGAATATGGTAGCGGCATGCGCATGTGTTACTGCCACGGGGTTCTTCTACTCGCATGGGCTGCTGCAGTTGGCCAATTTTATGTCATTTACATTGTTTCCTTCCTCATTTTTTTTTTTGCCGTGATTATACTTTTTTAGATTGTTGATAATCCTCCATTTCTCATTTTCTCTATTGATTTTCTTTCTAATGTGTTTGTTCTTGATTGATTTCATATGAGTATTTCTTAAATTCTCATTTGTGTTTGTTAATTTATGACATTTTGTGCAAGGAACGATCGCGAGAGCGAAGATTAAAAAAAAATGAGGAGAAGGCCACCGCCACCCCTCCTCCCCTTCACTACTACCTCGCCACAACCACACCACTACCACCATGCAACAGGGAGAAAAAAAAGAGGAGGAGGCCACCTCTCCTCCTCCTCCTCCCTTCCACCACCACCGCCGCCACTCGCTATCACCACCACCACCTTGCTACTGACAAGGAGAAAAAAAGAGGTGAAGAAGAAAAAAAATGGGAGGAGGTGGGACATCGCCACCTCTCCTCCTCCTCCCCTTTACCACCACCACCACCACCTCACCATCGCCACCTCACTATCACCACCTCGCCACTGCCAAGGAAAAAAAAAGAGGAGAAGAAAAAAAAATGGGAGGAGGTGGGACACCGCTACCTATCCTCCTCCTCCCCTTCACCACCACCACCTCTCTAACGCGACCTTGCCATCACTACCACCATCACCTTGCCACCGCCAAAGAGAAAAAAAAAAAAGAGTAAAAAATGGGAAGAGGTGGGACACCGCCACCTATCCTCCTCCCCTTCACTACCACCATCTTGCCACCGCCAAGGAGAAAAAAACAGAAGAAAAAGGAAGATGGGAGGAGGTGGGATGACAGGTGGCATTGGTGGTGAAGAAGAAGAATGGAAGAGGAGGAGAGGTGGTAGTGATGAAGGGAGGAGGAGGTGGTGGCAGTGGTGGTTGATGGAGAAGAAAGGGAGAGAAGAAGAAGAGAAGAGGAATTAGGTGTTATTTTATTTTATTTTATTTTATTTTATAGGTAGTGTCCTTCAGTAGTGGTAGTGTCCTTAAGAAAATAGCCTGATGGTGGCATCCATAAGGAAAAATGATGGTGTTATTTAGCAGCAGCCTATTTTAAAACATGAACAAGGAAGAAACTTAGAAAAGGTGGTAAACAAAGCAAGGATAGTGATTTCGTTTTTTGAGTTAATTTCGGTGTCTTGATTTTAAGGAATATTTCAGTTTGTAAAGAAAAATGTAAAAATTTCTAGGATACATGAAATACATACTGAATTTCGAGAGTATATTAAATATATGAAAAAAATAATATGCAAGTAAATAAATGTATTAAACACAATAAATAAAATTAAAATACCTATAATTAAAAAATCAATGAGTAGTTTAAAAAATAAATATATAAGTAGAATAAGCGATAATTAGGACATTAAGGGGTGGTTTCAAAAATTTATAAATAATTAGAATAAATGATAATTAGGAAAAAAAACTCTAATTTACAAAAAAATCCCGAAATTTTTGAAAAAAGTAAGTTAAGAAAAAAAACCTCAAAATTTACTAAAAATTTGAAATTTTTGAAAAAAAATATAATTTTTCTTTCACCCTTTTTTCTTTTCGTAATTTCAAAATAAAAGAAAAAAATTGTATATTACGAAATCACAATCGTTGCCTTCAATAGCTATTATAAAAAAAAACTCACGTGCCATGGACAGTTGCTACTTTGGTGGGGCCGCTTTTGTTGTCACTCAACCTCCCCCAGTAAGTACATTTTCTCTATTTTTATTTTATTTTTTTAACCTTATTTCCATTTTTGCATATGGAATCTCCATGTTGAAGTGGACCCCATATGTCGGGCCGTGAGGAAGGCCCACGTGGGTTTCTGAAAAGTTCAGGACATTTGTGGTTATTTACTGATAAAGCTGTAAGCCATTTTTTGTCAGGGTTTAGGCTATTTACACTTTTATCACTTTTATAAATGTTGTTTGTGGCTGTGTTCTCTCGTTGCTTCGATCACTACAAGTAACCATAGACTATGTTTCAGTTGGATTGCTTCTGTTAATGAAAAAGATGCATGCCCCTTCCAGTTTTGAAGCAAGCTGTGTAAAAATATAATAGAATGTAAAAGAGTCAAACCATGACAAAAAATAACTGGTAGCCCTGGCTACCTAGAGTTACTCTCGAAAAAGATAAATTTGTGTAATTGAGGAAGCATGAATTGCCCATAGAGTAATTGAGGAGAAGACAGACAGAGGGTTTAGGGGTGGAGTTTCAGGAGGAGGAGAAGCTGTAATTTTTTTTATTTTTTATTTTTTATTTTTTCAATCTTTTTGGTTTAGTACGTTATTAGGTATTTACTATGCTTTTGATTACTATGTTGTTATTTATTTGTTAATGTAATATATACAAAAGAGTTACCATTTTGTCTATTTTGTAGCAAGCTTTTGATGAAATTTAGTAGTATATAGTTGTCACGAATTGACAAAAAATTCAAGGAAAATAAGAATCAGATGGACTGAATTACTTGAATTGAAGATTAGATACACAAACTCTCTTAATCGCTCGGATTGGAGACTTGATTCCTTCTAATTGCTTGAAAAAACGAGTTTCACAGTACTTCCTCTCTTTAAAGGGGCCACTCCTAACAGAAATTGAAATCTGCCAGTGAGATTAATACACGTGTCCATCTACAGTACTTTTAACTAACAATTCTCTATCTATTACACAATTACCCTTTTCTTTAAATTCGAATCTCATTTCCTTTCCTACCTAATTTTTTGCAACTAATTTCTTTATTTCCCACTGTAGTTTCAGCTATGCTCGTGATAATACCTTCCCCTCCACCACATCTATGTGCTCAAGGATGGAAAGAAGGAAACTTGGAGGATATAAAGGACCAATCCTCCCTAGCGTGCATCTGTTGCAGAAGAGTTTGCCCATTGAATAAGAAACTGAGTTATTGCCTTGTTGTTGTGCAGAATGAAGTGTCTCGCTAAGACTTTGACAGATTCAGCAAGGAATTGGCCTTGGTTGTCAACTAAAGGAAGAGTTGGGGACAGAGTATGAGCAGTTCCGAACTTCCTCTGGAGTTGAGAGACGTGGAACACCGGGTGAATTTTTTAGGCAAGAGGAAGTTCTAATCAATAAGCCACAAAACCTACTCTCTCAATCACCCTAAAGGGGCCATAATATCGTGAAGATAGCTTCAAATTCTTCCTTAACTACACTGATATTTTTCTATAAGGTTGTAGTTTCATAAAAAAACCTAATCACCTAACTCAAACACACGTTCTGTTCTGTGTTGATCAACAAATTACTTCATGCGTTCTTGAGCTTTAAGTAGGCGTTCCTTCATAATGTTCACCATCCGTTCTCTGTTAGCCAGGTATTGTTGAATGTCTAGGATGTCAACTGAAGATATTGGTGGAAGAGCCAAAAGAGGGGGTGTATACCCATATAAGGTTTGAAAAGGAAATGTTTTGAGGCTCAAGTGGTAATTAGTATTGAATCAGTATTCAACTAGGTACAACCAATGTGACCACTTGGTTGGAGCAATGGCCCGACATGCAATGCAAGTATGCTTCTAAACAAGCATTGGTCCTTTCCGTCTGTCCATCACTTTGTGGATGATAAGATGTGCTCATATGGAGTGTTTTCCCTAGTGCTTTGAATAAGTGTTGCTAGAAGGAGCTAAGAAACACTTTATCCCTATCAGAAATAATAGTACTGGGTAGTCCATGCAACTTGTAGACAGATTGTAGGAAGATGTTAGCAACTTTAGAGGCTGTGAATGGGTGTGCCAAGGCCATGAAGTGGTTGTATTTCGTCAAGCGGTCTACCACTACAAATATGACTGATTTACCGTGGGAGAGTGACAACCCTTCTATAAATTCCATGCTACTGTATTCCCAAGCATGATTTGGGACAGGTTGAGGTTGCAACAGGCGGCCATACGTCTCACAGTCATCTCCAATACCCGTAAGACCTATTAAGGCAAGTATCTCGGGGATCGGCTTTGGACAACCAAGTCAGCAACAACTTGTTTCCAACTAGGAAGCAAATACCAGATATACGTCGTACATGAAACTTCCATATATGGACTACACTTCAATTAGGAACTATCTCCTGTGTATCTAGCAGCACAGATCTAACATGGAAACTTCCCTCCTCAAGACGACTCTTAATTAGAGAAGGATCTCCAAGAAGATCTCCTTTTCTAAACTACGCCACTGATGGCTTGGTCAAACCAGAACTCCAACACTATAAATAAGACATGAGATTCGTGAACAAAGGTACGCCACAAATTTTATGTTTACAACATTAAGCCTTTCTCAAATCCTGTTTGACTTTAGCATCGGAGTGTCATCTGCCACCACAATGGTGGTCTGTGGCTCACGTGTGTTTCTTATGCAGATCCAAGTCAACTAGGGAACGAAAATCGGCTGCATTAATCTGGTGTCTTCCGTGGGGACGATAGAGTTCCTAGCGAGACACTAATATCATATCTTTTCAGAGTTCAAATAAGGTGGTGATCACAAGATCCCATAGCAATGGAGACCGGGGAGGGACGCATCCAACATTGTATCACTACTTCAAGGGGTACCGCTGACATAGGGCGAACATGCTCTCATCCCCGGCCGTGTTGGCAGCAACGAACCCCAGGATGAATATGCAATGATCTTATATACAACAGATATCGGACTCTTGCTGGTTTTCCTCTTTGAATGAATGTTATCTTCCCGTGGTCCGTCATTTCGTCTTCTCTCTTTCTTTATTTCTTTCCCAATTCCTCGAATGATTCTCTCTTTCCTGGTCATTTTCCCTCCTAGTTGCTTTCATCTTCTCAAAACAAATGTGTTTTAGGTTGTTTTCAATAGGACCGCCATGCCTTTTGGAGGTTCTAGGTTGATAGCATAAAAAAGGGACATTTTTCGGTCCG
The DNA here is from genome assembly GCA_963556465.1 of Berberis vulgaris. Lineage (NCBI taxonomy): Eukaryota > Viridiplantae > Streptophyta > Magnoliopsida > Ranunculales > Berberidaceae > Berberis > Berberis vulgaris. The sequence goes on along the minus strand of OY747129.1, from coordinate 2,895,595 downwards.
GCAATGAAAGTTGCAACGGTTGTTGTAACATCCCTAATTTTTATAAAGATAATTTATTTTATTTTTAATTAAATAAAATAGGTTTACATTAAATTGATTGTGAATTTTGAAATTTTAGGGTTTATTTGGTTAGTTAAAGGGCGGGTGTTCTCAAAATTTTAGTGGGAGCGAATAGCCACCCACACCACATAAAGAGAAAACCCTCTTTTCTTTCTCCTTCCTTCTTCTTTTCTCCTTCTCCTTCCCCTTCCCTTGTGTTTTCTTTTCGATGGCGGCGATGGGAATCAAGTGATGAGGACGAAGGAAGCAATGAGTTTGGTGATGGGAGAAATTTTATTTACCTCAGCATCATCCAATCCATCGAAATACTCGCAGACCATGCCATCTTTTTTAGAGGATAAGATATCTGTGGAAAGCTAGACAAGAGAGGTTGATCTCCTATTGACAAACCATTCAGAAATAGAAAGGTTATCCACAGGAACAGCAGACCTATTAAAATCATTCTGCGTGAACGTGATGGCTCTCCATAGGCCACATCTGTGAGGGTAATTGATCTGGTAAACTATCTATCATTCTGCGTGGGCCTTTTTTCCCTGTTAGCATCTGATAAAAGCAAGAGGCCTAGTGGGACATTTCAGTTTAATTATGAAACTACTACTATCAATCATCAGTTATCTCTCATATTCATGTTTAACAGAAAGATCATCGATTGAAGTTGCACAAGGTTGATGGTCCAAACTTGTTCAAGACTTCCTTCAGTACTAATGTTATTAGGAAAATTATGAATGGAGCCCACTCTAATTGCAAGTAGAGTAAGCACTAGGCTGAGGGTGAACTTTAGGTCAATCTCACACCCTAGAGGACACGAAACTACTGCTGGATAGTGTGGACTAGCAAGGCCTGACATTGATTTGGGGGTATCAAGTAAAAACCATTGCATTGTGCAAGAATTATCTTTTGATCCTCATCCATGCGATGATTCAGTTAATGATCTTACAAAAATGGTTGAAGAGAGATGCATTGGTCAACTTGTATCCCTTTCAGTCAGTATTCTACCATTCTGTAAATACAAATGGAGCATACCAATGCAGCCTTCTTGTTCAGGTTTGATATTAGGGTATGCAGCATTTGTGCTGGTTCACGAATTGAAAGTTGGAATCATTATGTTGCTACCATCTGAATGAGAGCTTTGGAACAAAAGGAAGAACACGTTTAAAGATTTGAAACATGGTCAGCAGTCTATCAGTGTACATACTAAAGGTGAGTTTTCTTCATTCTTCCTCTTTTACTGTGAGTTTTCTTATTCCTTGTATTTTGTAAAATCCTGGTTTCTTAACTAAATTAGTGATTGTATTTGTGAGGAGTTGATGATGGGGTTTGTGAGTTTGTTGCGAGGGTGTGTGGTTATGATTTGGATTTTGGTTTGACGGTGAGATGACTGGTATTTATGTGTCCTTGATGATTTTGGATTGGATACTTAGGCTTTTTATATTGCGTGATTTAAATTCTATTTCAAAGGTTTTGGGTGTAAGGTGTAAGTGAAACTCTTAGCCCTTTTTCTCTTTGGATGAGCAATTCAGTATACTGTATGTATATTGCTTGTATGGAAATGACGAGTTTCATTTCAGGAATTCCAATTGTGAAGTTTTAGACATGTTTGAGAATTAGGCCGTCTTATTTGTGGTGTTTGGTGCTGCAAACGCTTGATCTCCAATAGTTTTGATCTGTTTGATGTGTGAGATTTTCTTAGCTTGCTGGATTCACGTTGGTGTCACACCTATTTACCATTTTATTGATTGGGTGTGACTTTGTTTGGTTGGTATTTGAATGGTTGATGAATATTAATGCATTGTGATAAATTTGGAGATTTATTTGCATATTCACTTGTTTATGCATTATGAAGAATTGAGATATTTGAATAAAGGAGTGGCTTGATTGCCATATTGTTACATAGCATGATTAATGAATATGTTATGTTTTCCCCAAAAATGTGGGTGAATAGATTGTGAACCAATTCATGTATGACAAAATGTCATTGTGGAAGAATTCTGAATTATGAAAATAAATGATAATGGTAAGCCTTAATTTCTGAAAATATAAACCACTTGGGCTTGTATCACTTAGAACTACTACATCTCTTTTGTTTATGATTTCCCCTCTCTTACTAGAGAAACTAAATGACCTGCGGGTCGTCTTGCGGAGTTGGGGCACCCATTTCTTACTAGAGAAACTAAAATAACCTTCGGGTTAGTCTTGCGGAAATGTGGTGAGTTTGTATGCCTAAAATAGGCTTTGATATTTATCCGTCAAAAATGTGACGTGAGTTTATGCGCATTGATAGCCCAAGGGTGGCTTTTGGTACTCATATAGTTAGGGGTATCCGCGATGCATGCCTGTATGTGATGTCCCCACTTAGGCATGGATGACGGAGTAGTCCTCCTTTATATGAGAGAGGCATACGGGCATGTATGTTCGGCACGGAGGTGGTGCGAATGTGGTATCGTCTAAGTGATCAATCCGTTAAAAAGATGAACCTAATTCAAATAAAAAGAATAAATGACATTGCATTGTTTCTAATTCTTTTTATGCAGGATGGCAAGTCTACTAATATTTCTGCAGGTCCGACTTGCCATAGTCAACTCCTATAGGGTAAGTACAGGTAAATGCATATTTACATATTAGGATGATATGACTGCCTCGTTGAGGAACTAAATTCTTTGGACTGTGTTTTTCTTGCATCACACCTTTGCCTCGTTGAGGAACTACCTATTGGTGTGATAGTTTGTGGTTTGTGTTTTGCTTGATGTTTATCACGTGCGATTTTATTGTTTTTGGGATGAAGATTTCTCACACCAACTTTATTGCTGACCCAAGTGAGCTTTTGCTTCTTGGGTACATTCCTTTGGGAATGTAGCCGATTAGCTTTTCAGGTTTAGAGACTTTTGAGCAGCGTTACGGGAGTTTCGCTAGTGTGGCTAGCGACATCAGTTTTTCCTGGTCAGAGTTTTATTAAAATTTTTAGTTTGTTCCTATTTTCTAAATTATACTTTTTGTCTTTGCTGCTAAATGTCTCTGTTGTTATTGAATTTCACGTCCCGAGTTTTGGGGAAACGGATAATCCTACGTGAATTTTAGGATTTCGTTTTTCTCGAAAATTGGGGCGTGACAGTTGTGTCTTTGTTGCATCCATCAATCACCGCCATCACCGTCAGTACATTGGTGAAATGAGTAATGTGTTCTCATATTGTCTTTTCGTGGTTTTGCTTGATATGGAAAAAGGTAGTGTGGTCCTTTCTCCATTCGTTGGCTTCTGATGAATATGGTGATAAAGGAGGGAGTTTATGTTTGGAAAGAGTCTAATGACCTCGGTGATAGACTATTGCACCAATTCATTGTTGTGGAGGTAAGGCTAGTTGAAAATGTTTTGCACAATATTGACTTCGTGGTCTCCTTCAGTGCATGTCATCATGTGGTGGAAGTGTCACAGGTGATCTGTTGGGTCGGTGGTACCATCATGTACTTCGAACTTTGGCGGAGTGAATTTTTTTGGCATGGGAGTTATCATGAGGGCGTCGAAGAATGGCAACTTGGCTAGTTCGTACAATATTTTGGGATTATTAACTCTGATTTTGAACGAGATTTCAGCAAGCGTTCCATCACACTGTGGGGTCTTGCCCTGGAGGAGTTCATTGCTTTTGAGGTTTTCCTGTTGGATTTCTGTTGAGACTTCATCGCTCCTTTAAGTTCGGTTGGTGGAGTTTTGCTGGGGCGATGCTTGGACAGGATTAGTTGGTTGAATGCGCTCCTCGATGAGTTTTTCTAGCATTTTTGTCATGTAGTTCATCTGGAACATAAGTAAGGCTACCCGAGGATCCGTGGCAGCATCATCGGATGTCTGGGTTGTCTGGGCTATTGCAAAATTTTTGTCATGTGTTTTTCTTTTTTTTAAGATTCAAAATTATTCGTGGAAAATTATCCTCCGGGCAATCCCTTTCCCGATGCCAGCAATCCCAGCGGATATTTTATCCGCTAGTGCGGGATTTTTTTACAGGATATAGCCTTTACTGCACCGAGATTAGGCCTTTCCTGTCAGATATCATCCGCGATAATGTATGTATGTCCCAATTGTCATGTTCTGTAAAAACATTCCCAATATTAAGCAACCTCAAATCTCAATTTCTAAAAATAATTAAGCTACCTCAAATCTCAATTTCTAAAAATGTGTTTAAGTCATTGCATAGATCCTCTCATCCCTTTATTATAGTATTGCATAAGTTGCGTTTTGAACCTCATTTAATTTGTTTTGAAGTATATGCACCACAACAAAGATCTCTGTGAAAGATCCTTCCTTCGTGCATTATAACAAGATTCAATATGAAAGAGTTCGTAGAGATCTAACTAATTTGATGTTGATTTCTTTTTGGGAAGAATATCACTCCCCGAGCGTGTTTTTGTGTATTTCACAACTTCTCACAACAAAATTTCAAACATTATCTAGATTATTGTATTTTAAGGACAAAACTGATGGGGAGATTATGCAAATTTCCTATAAACCAAATTAGCGAGAATGCAATAAATAAATGAACACACAAGTATTTACGTGGTTCACCCAACTTGGGCTATGTCCATGGGCTGTTGCAAAACTTTACTTAAAGAAAACAAATTGTTTACAAACACTCACAACTCACGACACATAACCCAATTACACCTGAGAAAATTACTCTCAATTTTTTCTCTCTCTCACAAGCTTAATTCTCTAAGCTTTTACTCACTCTCTTCTCTGAGGAGGAGATATGGAGGGAAAGAGGCATTTATATAGGCTTCAAATGAAGTGGGTGAATTAATGAGGTGGATGGATGGTTGCAATTAATTGGGTAGGCATCAACCACCATCTTCTCACCGTCCATCCACTAGCCTCCCTTTTTTTTTTAAAGTAATTTCCTCAGGTTAATTGCTGTCTTCTCTAACCGAAAGCTGGAATGCTACTGTCACAACTGTGAGTAGCTCGTCGGGAAGCAACAAGTTAAAATTTAATGATGTTCCCGACGAGCTACTCACAGTTGTGACAGTAGCATTCCAGCTTTCTGGTAGAGAAGACAACAATATCAGTGCCCATACTTCTTCATCAAATTCAATCTCAACTGAACTCAACTAGGTTGTGACTGTGTTGAGTTCATTGAGATGTTAAGCAACCGATGCGCCTTCCATCATCCGCTAATTGAACAACTGCTTCATCAAGTGAACTTTGTTAGAGGCCAATGGCTTCTCATACATACTTAAGAGAGCCGCCATAAGACCCGCCGTGGTCTTCTCCTTTGCTATGTTAAAAGCAATATTGCGAGATAGCATCAATCAGATAACTCCAAGGGCCTGTCTATCAAGCAGGGCCCACTCCTCATCCTTCATAATTTCTGGCTTCTGCCCTATGAGAGGTAGGTACAAATTTTTCTGGTATAGATGATCCTCTATCTGCATCTTCCAGAATCCAAAATCTGTGCCATCGAACTTTTCGAGTTTCACCTTCCCTTTGTCTGCAGCCATCGCTCCCACTCGAACTTGGCTTCTTCTGGATCGTTTCTGACAATTCCTGCGAACCACCGTGTATTAGAACACCTCTGTTGACAGACCAGTACCATCGATGAAATTTCATTATTCACGAAATTCACTATTCATGTGAATAGTACCCTTGCAGAAAAATTGCCAGAATACACAACCAAGGCTCTGATACCAATTGATGGGGAAATTACGCAAATTTCCTATAAACCAGATTAGCGAGAATGCAATAAATAAATGAACACACAAGTATTTACGTGGTTCACCCAACTTGGGCTACGTCCACGGGCTGCTGCAAAACTTTACTTAAAGGAAACAAATTATTTACAAACACTCACAACTCACAACCCACAACCCAATTACACCCGAGAAAATTACTCTCAATTTTTCTCTCTCACAAGCTTAATTCTCTAAGCTTTTACTCACTCTCTTATCTGAGGAGGAGATATGCTTCTTTTTGCAAAGAGAAGAATGGTTGGGATGAGATAAAAAATAATGAGGGAGAGAGGCCTTTATATAGGCTTCAAATGAGGTGGGTGAATTAATGAGATGGATAGATGGTTGCAATGAATTGGGTAGGCATCAACCACTATCTTCTCACCGTCCATCCACTAGCCTCCCCCTTGTTTTTGACTTTCTCAACAAAAACCTTTAAATTATCTCAAAATTTGGCCTAGAATCGTCTTCATCTCAAAGCCTTTGAGTTCAAATCGTCTTCATCACAAGCATCGTATTTTAAATTAAAATAATTTAAGAAAAAAATCCAATAAAGTTGTGGCATGAAGAAAATCCAACTTTCTACTCCAATGTATTTCAAATTTGAAAAAAAAAATTAGAGCAAAATAAACAAACTACCTTGTTATATACAAGCATATAAAAAAGGCTAGAATATCTTGAAGTAGACATGTACTGGCACAATCCATCGAAAGCCGAACAGGAAAGTCGAGCAATAAGGTATTATTTCATCTAAAGACATGCACCACCCTTAGCAATCCTGCCAACAAAAAATTAAAGTTTCATAAGAAACTCAATCAGCCATGCCCAACTAGAGACCAATGCAACCAAAACACGACTCTTTCTCGCAAAATATTTTATGTACCAAATGGACATCTTATGTTTGGCAAAACAATAGCTACCATATTTTATTATGAACTTTCTAACGATGAATCTCAGGGTGTGTTTGGTTGTATGGAATTCTATGTCATTCGTGAGAAAACCCCTACATTTTAGGTTAAATTGATGTATCACTTGACATCCACCATGATTAAAGGTGGAACGAAAGTCCCATGAACATTAGAATCATTCTCCTTGGTCCATGTGATTCCCATGTTAATGGAACTTCCGTTACCACCATTGATCAAAAAATCAAATGGTGGATATGAATGATACCACAAATTAACCTAAAATATAAGGAGCCCTCGTATATTCCCGTGGCATAGGATTCCATGCAACCAAACACACCATAAGATTCAATTTTAGGAGGATTTTAGGTTGCTCAATGTTAAATCAAGGGGAAAAAAACGAGAGACTGACTTTGCAGTCATTCAATTATAAACATAGCAAACAATAACATCTTTCATTACTATTTTATAGTGATTTATGCATTCGTTACATCAACCAGCCTGAAACATATCGATTGCACATCAAAGAGCAAGAAACCAAAGCTATTGGTGTTGAGCATACGAGTTGTTGACATTAGCTCTGGTCTGAGAGATTTTGATGAGCAGGCAAGCTCGTCTCCTTTGACTAGAAGCAATCAAACACAAGTGAAGAAATGAAAAAGATGATGAAAATTATTTTGGGGTCCCTGAAAGAGTAAACTCTTGCTTAAAACGAGAAAAGAGGGCATGTGCAAAAAAATTGTTTTTCACCAGATGAAAATCAAACAGAGTTATAGTTTTCGAGAAATTTTTTCATTTCCCACAGAAACGTGAAAATCAAATACACCCTCAGCATTTGCACTCAATGATGTCTCCTTTTTTAAGGCCCAAATGGCCACCTATGCTAAAACTATCTCGTGGTCGAAAGATAAAGAAGAAAGCAAAGTTACATGGTCACACATAAATTTTTACAACACGGTACAACCAAAACCTTGCCATGCCAAAATTACCAAACTGTAACATATATATATATATATATATATATATATATATATATATATATATATTATCCCTTAACCCCTCCCACCCAATGCCGCCAGCTGGGTTCGATCCCGTGACATAGTGATACCATCCGCCACTGCTCAACCATTGAGCCTAATAACTAAAACCTATTTGATAACCAAAGTTGACACCAGAAAAACCAAAACCTGATGAACAATACAAAACTTTAATCATCACAAATTTCATGAATTCGTAAAGAACAATTCAAGCAAATCAAAGAACCAAGTAAGAAATCCAAACGCGAAAACCACAATTATTCTCAAAATCTGAACTAAAATCCTCTGAAAGAAAATAACCCATTTTAACAAGCCTGAATCAACAACATATACAAAACTCTAATGATCACCAAAAAATTAACTTGTACGCAATATAGAACCAATCATGAAATCCGAACAAAAACACCACAATAACTCTCAAAATCTGAACAAAAATCTATTAAAACAGAATACAAGCAGATCTATTGCCAAAGGGCAATTTGGCTCATTGAAAGAAGAAACAATCAATCTTGATTCAACACGGCAAAGGGATCGAATTAGAAATAATTATCTAGTAAGGATGGAATCGTGAAAAGATGTTACAAACAAAGAAAGAACAGTATATATATATATATATACACAGCAAAATCGAAGAATTACTTGCAGGACTAATTAAGAAGTCTTGTAGCATCTTTAAGCATTCCATTTTCCCATCTTCATTGTCATTATCTTCCGCTTCTTGTTTGCTTGATGTTTGGCAGAAATTCTCAGCTTTCTCTTCGCATTCCGCATGGGGTTGACCACAGCCATGAGCTTCTCTTGGTGCTTCCTCTTGTCCCTCTTTGATTTGAGACTCTTTCTGATCTCATTATACGTCTTCACAAAATTCTCCAAACCTATTACTCCTTTTATACTTTCACGCACTTCCTCTGCAAGTTGTTTAATTTCCTCTGGAGAATAACATCAAAAACATGTGTATCATATATAACTTCACATAGTAGAAATTATCAATCTAGATGCAAACAGCCTAAAAGCATTAAAGAACAACTAAAAGCATTAAAGAACAATCCACATAGGCATAGGGCAATAACTTTTATATAAACAGAAGCAATTACAACGAAACAACATAATCACTAAAAAACAACCCACATAGGTATAGAGCAATAATAGCTCCCAAATAAAACACAAGTATTGCACAGATGACAGTTCAACATGAGTATAGGACTGAAAACAGTTCAACTTTACCTGTAAAGACTTTCCCGACAAATCCTTCACAGACTTTATATAACGGGTAGAGTAAATCAAAGGCATAGCGGGTGCAGCCCTTTTGACCAAACTGTGATGACATTGTTTTGAAAAAGTTCAAGACAATCTTCGTCTGTGCATGAATAGTAATATAAGCAGATGTTAAAAACGTTAAAACTCACGTAAATCGTGGGAGGAGATAGAATTTCAAAACATACACCAACCTGAACAACTTCCATTTGAAGTGCCAATTTTCCCATTCTCTTCAGCAAAGGTGAGACGAAAAATGATTGAAGATCCTCGACAGGGTTTTGACCATTCTGACTGCTTGCATCAGACAGATAAGCTAACATGATTTTTCCTCTTCTCGAACCAAGCAACTGAAAGGCCTTGACAATATGGCCCTGTTCACAAACTTCAAGGGTAGACCAGAATACTTTGGCATCAGCATATTCTCTTTGTCCTGTCAGTGAGTGTACACCACATATTGCAAACACAAGATTCTGTACTATGAGATTGGATGCCGCATCATCGGTTAGTTGCACCTTAAGTTGACAACAAAAGGACACAGCTACTGCAAAAAGTCTGCTTGATTTCATAAGCAGGAAAGTTTGTAACTTGAACTTTTCAGGATTTGCTTTTCCGGCTTCTGAAACTGCTGAAAAATATGAGGCTACAAGACGATTTGATATGTTACGTATCCACATGTGTGGATACAGCAGTGACTCACAAATTGAATCCCATATATCCTGAAAATGAAAAGAGAGATGAAGAATATCAAAACTCTTGATATGCAGTACTTTCAAACTTCAGATTATCCAAAGCATAAACCATACAGAAAACAAAATAATTCAGAATGGTAAAAGGTCAAGTTGATCATGACGAGTGAAAATGTACTGAAGCAGGGCTAAAAGTGCGGTTTACTAGTTCGACATCACTTAAATGCTATATTGAAAGACGATGATCAGTGTGGGTCTTGCAAGTTGTGAAGATCAAATTAGATGATCAGCAGCTAGTAGTCAAAACTCATGAGGTTCAACTGTTATCCTTTCTCTCATAAGAAATGCATATTAAATTCAACCAACTCTGTCATTCAAAAATCAGTTGTAGAACTCTGAAGTAAGAATAGTTCATGTTCAATTGAGTTGACACCAAGATAAAAGGTTTGGGACGTGAAAATGGAGGGATTCATCTCATACATAAAGACCTTCCACAAGAACCAAGTCACCAAATGGCACCTATAAGGTTAGGTGACCAACTACCTCTGGCTTTCTCACTTTCAAAAAATAGCACTATATGCTATGACCTATGACCAAGGATTGTGATTTTGTTTTTCGAATTAATTTCAGACTCCTGGTTTTAAGAAATATTTCGTAAAGTATTTCGTTGTGTAGAAAAAACGTAAAAATTTCGGTCATGATTTCAAATTTAACAATATAAATTATGCATTTTAATCTATAAAACACTACATAAAAAATCTCATACAACTCGTAGTGTCATACAAACTAAATGTTACATAAGAATCAATACATAACAAACTTTTGATACTAAAATAACATTATAACTTGTTAAAATATACAGAAATTAAAATATTTATTTCTTTTCTTAGGAAAATTTTGACATATTACAGATTTTGAAAGAGATTTTGTTAACTTCAAAATAAGAAATATTCGGTGAAATTTTGACGTATTTCAAGGAATCACATTCCTTGCCTATGACAAATGTCCTCTAAAAAGGTTGAATTTATCAAACACGCATATGTAATATCCCAAAATCACAACATTTTAAATTTAGCTAGCTGAACAATTTCTCCCTGCACAAGGTATATAACTCTTCTCCCTCATGCACATGCATACTCTTTTTTTCATTGTTGTTTTGCACTTGGCATACTTTTTATTATAAACTAACAAATTTTAACAGTGGAGAGAGGCAGCGTCGATGGATGGTTTCCCGGACTTGGTGCTGATCCAAGTAAGGTACCGCTCCTCGTTGTTCATGAATTTCTTCTTCTTCCTCCTCCTTCGATGGGTAGGGTTTGGGTTCACAATGATTTTTTTTTTCTGCTTGTGAATAAGGTTTGGTTGATTGTCTTGTGCAAATCACAATTTGCAATTGGCAAATTTTTCCTTCTCTATGAACCCTAGAATTAGGGACTTCCAACAAATCAGAAAAATTAGATTTATTCTCCACAGCCACCCTTTTTCTTTCGATCCTCTTCATAGAGAATATTGTTGTGAACTACTGAATTTGGGTATTGTTCGTTCAAATTAGTAACGCGGGTTTTCATGGACTCTCGATGCGACAAGTTGAGGATAGCCTGAATATCTGACTCTCAAAGGTCAAATTCCTCTTCCTCACCTTCGTAATCTTCAAATGAAGGTCCTTTTTCCCAATCAAATGCAATATGGTTCACGTTATATAAAGAAAAAATCTTGTCTCGTTGTCCACCCTAACGGGATTTTTCACGAATAGCTTCAGATTCTTTACAAACCAAGACAACAGTCAACTACTCTGAGATGTCCGCATGGGATTTCTTCATGCTCTCTATCATTGTGTTGGTGAATCTAGTAAAACCCTAACCTAGTTCTCCTACTTGGGCTAACATTGGACCAGCACAATTACTAAATAATTAAAATAAATAAATAATACTAATATATTCTCATAAACACAACATTGGATAGAGTAAACCCCACCAGTCAATCCTAGAGGAGAAAAAAAAACTAGCAACGTCTAGCAAATGCAAAAACAAAAAAAAATTACCGAACAAATTTTTTTCCCACATTCACTCCTTTTATTTTCTCTCTCTACCCCCCCTATTTCCAAAAATTAAATCTAACCTAGCTAAGTTTTCTCCCCATGCCTCTTCATCATCTTCTTCCCCAAAACAAATTCCCCTGTCTTTGTTTCCTAGACATACCGGAAAGCCCTTAATTTTCTGCAATATCAATAAAAAGAAAAACTCAATGTAGTTGACTATATTTTTCCAGGTATATCATAAAGAAAGAAACACCAACAAGTGCACAAGATTCACATGTACAACAAAATTCGACTATAACACCATCATCATCATCATCATCAAAGCCCATTCACGAGATTTTCGGGGTCGGCTACATGGATTTTGGTTCTCCAAGCAATGCGATCTTCCCACATTTCGTCACCTAATCCAAGCTCAATGATATCTTCATTCACCGTCTTCATCCAAGTTTTCAACGGTCGTCCCCTCCGTCTACACCCTCCATTAACTTGCCAATCTAAACATTTTCTAATTGGCGCCATGCTTGGTCTCCTCCGCACATGACCAAACCAAGTTAAATGTCTTTCTCTAATTTTTTCCTCTATGGGCGCTACACCTAAGTATCTCCTAATTCTTTCATTTCTAATTTTATCCTTACGAGTTTTACGACTATAACACCAGTGGAAAAAAAATATACAACAATCATTTTTTACTTGTGTTGCTTAAGTGGCTACAAAAATAAAAGATGATTAAATTAAAACATGATCATGCAGTGTATAGACTTTATTTAAAAAATAATTAAAAAATATCAAACTTAGTTCAATTAGCATGAGCAGATAACCCAATCTTAAGTAAAATAAATACATAAATAACAAATTAAAAAACAAGATGTCAAAAACTCTAAAACTAAACATTTTCTTTTTCTTGAAATTTTAGTAGGTTTATAAAATTTTGTTTTGGGGAAGAAGACAACGAAGAGGGATGGAGTGAAAAATTAGCTAGGTTAGATTTGATTTTCGGAAAGAGGAGAGATGAAAGGGGAAAGTGATAGGAGAGAGAGGGAAAATAAAGAACTTTTCATGGGAAGAATCTATTTTTCTAAGTGGGACACGTTTCAGACTTTCAGTCTCGCTTTTGTGTTTGCTAGCAGTCCCACTACTTTTCCATCTATGACAGATAGTTGCAAAGTGGGGTAGAAAGGCAAAGCCACAAACATGCTAATTATCATCAAATAGACCATGTCCATTTGTAATCGGAATAACCGAATATCATTCTGTACCTTGTTCATATTTTTGAAAATATTGATTCATTTAAGCGATACCAAACTAATTTCTTTGAGCTAAACTATAGAACTTCTCTATTATTGAGCCCAAAGCCAACATTGTACACAAGGAAGCACATTGAAAATCCCAGAAACTTCAAAAGCAATTGTATTATACCTCAAGATCCTGCTCGAAGTGCAATTCTGGGAACTGATGCAGCATCTTCTCTAACAAAATAAGAGAATAGTACGCTTCTCTCCACAAGTGAACTGTGGCTTCAGCTGAACAATTTGACTGCTCATTTGTAACAAATAAAGATGACTTCAGAATATTTTTGGCCGTAGGCAATACATCGTTGATATGTCTCCAAAAGCCCTTCTTCAAGACTTCAACCAGCAATCCTAAGACCTATGAACAAATAATGAGAGCTATAATGTAAAGAACGAAAATGTCATCTGGAGCAGAATGGAAAGCAAATTTGCAACTATTTCTTTTCATAATTCAATAACGTCCAGTAAAATTACCCAAAATTTTCAAAAATATAAATTGATAAAGAAGATTGATGTGAATGACAGTAAACAATATAGCCGCACAAGCACTTCCGCAGGAGACGTATAAGCTTCAACCAAAAAATGGAAGATGACAAAGTAATACTCTTCCGAATCTAGCTTGCCAATATCCAATTATGTGTATACCTACCGGGTCATGTTTAAAGGGAAACGGAGGAATGAGTTCTTTCAATTGATGTCCACTTATTCAATGAAGATCATCTCCATCTAGTAGAGAGCATCCTCCGAAAATCGCAAGATATAATGAAGGTTGCATCCATGGAGATAAAGGGTTGTTCACTTTGATATTTTAGAAAAAGTTCAAAAGAAATTAACCTCAAACTCGACACTGAATGTAGTCATTAAAACAATCATTGAACAACTAAAAGTTTTGCACAGAAATTTAAAAAAGATGTTAATCGATTATATTTTTTCCACTTATGTCTTTTACCAAGTGCATAAAATTGCAAACCATAATAAAATCATAAGAAAATGTTATTGATCTTGAATTTCAGAACATCATTCATTCCAGCAACAGCAGGCATTTCTGAAGAGATTATGCCAATAACATCATACAATTATCTTGTGAATTTCTGGATATCCTTGGGAGTTAATAATCATCTCATTATACATTCGTCATTACTTATTTTCATTTTTTTTTAGCAAGAAAAACAAACAAGAGAAACTAAGTGAAATCCCGAAGGAGTGCCAATAATAGCTTCTATTATGCTAAACAACAAACGGTGAGTTGTAAATGAGCAGTTGGTGCAGTGGCCTCTAAGCTGACTTCCAATATACATTTGACCTCATGATCGTCTTATTGTAGGATTTCCAAAATAGTTCGAGTCTTATTGACGACGGAAGGGCCAGGCTATATTCAATCAGGCAAAGCATTGTTTTACTATCAACAGAAAAGGATTAAACAACACAATAAGCAAGTACAATGATAGGCCTGAGTGACAAAGAAAATCACTAGGTTGATAAAAATGGAAGGAGAGAGGATTAATCGGATAGATAGACCGACCCAGTTTTGCTTGCAGATGTGAGAGAGCAGGCGATAGATGAAACACACGAAGAGAGATTTGAATTACAGATTAAGGAGCTTCAAGAATAAGGAGATCTTATTTACAGGGATAATTATCCACATTTTATTTGAGGTAAGGGTGGTGGGAATCATCACTCCCTTGTAAATAGTATTTTAACTTTCTTTTATTTTAATTTTTTTCCTCTTTTTGCTGATTCAGAGAGAATGTAGCAATAAGGTGATTATATCTAGGGATCACCGACTCCTGTTTCATCATAATCAACATCTCATCTCAACCTAACAACCACGAAACAAATAGAAAAATTAACTATAACACTTCCAGCTGCAAAAATCAGTCTCAGAAACAGAAGTGAAGATGTTGAGATAAAAATCAATAATCAGGAAATAGTATAACTATATCCTACAAGCATGTATCAATCCTCACATTGACATATTTTTGCACATGGTGATTCAAACTAAAAGTCTTTAGATGAACCTTTAGTCTAGATAGCTCAACTCAAGAATTTACAAACAAAATAATATCAATGTTACCTGGGCTGCAGCACTCAACAAGTTCTTCCTTTCATCCTTGTACCATGAGAGACTGTATTCCAAAATGGATTCGAGTGTATTTTGGCTAGTACGCCCAATTAAAAGCTTAATTGCCGCACCAACCATGGAACGTACTTTATTGTCTTGATCATTAGCCAAACAAAGGACTAAATGCATGAATAGGGTCTTGGCTTGCTCATCCACAGTATGTTTCGGGAACTTAATGATAATAGCATGTAACATTTCAAGAACAGCTTCTCGTCCTGTTGAATGCTCGTAGCTGCAATTCATGCAATGATTGTAAGATAAATTCAGAAGTGGGAAAATAAAGTGTTAGTCTAATCGTAGTGATCCTCACCTTAGATTTGCAAGGAAGAAATCAAGATGTTGCTGTAATCGCTTATTAGAAAGTGGATAATCAAGCAAGAATTGCAAAAGTATTTTGCTACACTTCTTTCGAATATGTTCATCTTGATTTGTCACCATCAACTCAGCAACACGAGTGACAATATCATAAATTTCAGGAACTATCAGCTTACGGCCAACTATTGCCTTTAAAACTGAAAGAGCGATAGAGGATGGAGTTCTTTCAAGATCAACAAAAAGTGGAAACTGTATAAGCATATGAAGCTGATCATTGGAAAGTGTAATTCTAGTGCTTCTGAGAAGTGCCGTGAGTAACCGTAAACAGGCATCTACCAGAGGACTGTTATTACTTCCAGATTTTTGGGCAATATCTAATAGTAATGACTTGATGTCACCAGCCTGGATCTCATGGGATGGCAAAGGAAGCCTTAGCAAAACAACAAGGCATCTGAGAGCTACAGACAAGATATCTTCATACTTGGAAGTCAGGCAGTTGCCCAGAAGTTTGACAAAGGGATCTAATATGGACAACAATTGCTCATCTTTCTTGGCAAACTTTATGTTACTTAAACGACTGTGCAGTACCCCGAGAGCAAAGACCGTAATTAGATGAGAACTTTGCGATTGATAGCTAGTAATCCATGGTGAAGACTTTCTATTGTTAGAAACTTCATTGCTCGATTGTTTACTTGACCTAGGAGTTAATGAATTTCCGCCTTTCAGGGTTTCTTCTGCGATCCCATCTTCAATTAAGCCATAAACAAAGACGAATAGGTCAGTCTGGTCTACAGATGAATTTTTCTCTATACCTTTAGCTATGTGGCTCAACATAGTTTCAAGCTTTGCTTTCAGTTTTGGTGTAAGATGACTCTCCAAATGAGCTTTAACAGGTGACAGTAGCTTTAAAGCATGGGTTTTGAACGTAACATTCTGGGCAATCAGCTTTAGGGTTTCGAAAGACTTCGATTTCCCGGTTTCTTTCATTTTTGAAGCAATCTTTTCAACCTCTTTTTCTTGGGCAACATTTCCTAGAATATCGTTTTCCAATACTAATAGAAGCTCACCCAAACAATAATCAAGCTTGCCTGTAGCAGAATCAAGAACGTTCAACAATATAAAATTGAGAGTATAACCCAATACATGCAGCTCATACCCTCGCTTCAAAGTCGCACGCAAAACTTTAACTATAAGCTGTAGGTATTCCAAACCGAGCTCTTTTAAACATGCAGCCAAAGCAATTCTGGCCTCGTCACGTATGCTTTCCATACGATTCTTCAAAAAGTTGCATACACGATGAATGATGCTTGAAAGTTGGGAGTCCATAGTGTCCACAGGTAGCAACTTCAACAACTTTAATGCAACAAGATTGACAACAACGTTAATTCTTTCAGTATCAGCACTCGGTAACTTCTGTCTCTTTGGAAGTATTTTTTGAAAAAGGACCTGTATCTCAGAAGCATGACCAGGGTCGATGCATCCAGGTGATGTGGTCAAAGAAGTTACCCCAACTATACCAGGACTAGGAACCTCACATACAGTGTCATGGGTCACCATACTTGCACAAGTTTCTCTAAAATGGAATTGGTCCAGAATGCAGCATATTAAGCGTAACAGAATCTTTTGTTTGTCAGATCTTAAACTTAACTCCCGGAAGCATCTAAGTAAAAACGCATGGTACGAATCCCATCGCATGTGACCAGAAATAGCAGCTAGCGACTCCAAACATGGATTTCTGAGATGTTCTCCCTTTCCGTCTTGTACATCAAATAACATCTTGAAGAAGAGTGGGACAAACACTTTCTTCGTGATAGTCTGCATGTTATAGAAAAGTGTCAGATAAATAATTCCTAATAAACAATGAACAAGATGAACAAGATTTACCTCTGAGAATTCTGTAGTCTCTATGGTTTTTCTGAAGCGTGTCAACGCCCTCGCTCTCCTATGTATCTGTTGAAACGCAAAGAGGGAGATGAAAAGGAGAAAGAGGAGAGAGGAAAGATAGAAAGAAACAAATGACAACCAAAACAAGTTCAAGCAAGGTGAACCACCTGTAAATGGAGAATATTGTTGAAGAAGTCTACTTCTGCATCTTTGCTGCAAAGATCTTTAACAGAATTTAAGACTGGTATCTGAGGAAGCTTCAAAACCATTTCTCTCAATAAGGAAATCCATTCCTGAAACGATGGAAAACCCACTAAATTACACAGAAATTTGAAAGTACTTCAGATAAATAAATTACTGCATTTCAATGACTGTTACCCTTTGAATGGACATTCCCTTGTTCATTGCATCTCCCATATGCTTCAGAAAGAACTTTTTAACAATGCGCTGAATACACACGTTTGTCCAACAAGGTGCAGTCTCATAAGCTACCACTGCTTCAGACGCTTTGTTGCTATTTCTACCTAAGGAGTCCAACACCAAGGCAGAGAAGTCAACAAATGAGAGAAACAACCTTTGTGCACATTGCCTTAAAATCAGTTCGTCAGATGACATGTCATAAACAGAGTGTGACAAGATAACTAATGCATGATCTTCTCTGGTAGTCGAGAAAATTTGATGGTCAACTGCTTCATAAGCATTAACCCTAGCATCATAATCAAGTTCACCAATTTCTGAAAGAGAGACTGCATTCATTTCCCGGATTAGCTTTGCCTACAATCAAAATAGAATTACATAAAAAAAGAACATGAGTTCAAAAGCAGCAGTGACCTTGATGGATCAGCTAGCTATCAAAAGAAAATTAAGGTATGACAAGAGAGAGATATTACCAGAAAAGCTACAGAAGGATCATTAAGAGCGAGGCTATCTAAAAGATCGCAAATTGCCAATCTTATATCCATTCCAACATAAATGAGAAGGGGAGCAATTGCATTTAGAATTTTTGCAGTCGTTTCACTTCCCAATCTAGGCACAATCTGGTGGATGACACGCAAACATTCTAAACAATCATCTGCCACACAAAAAAAAAATATGAATTCAAACGGTGCTGTTGCTTGATTCCATAGGGACTGCAGTCAAGCTTTTACAGAAATTTTACTCACCGGAGCTTTGAGTTTTCCTTCCCAAGAAGGGGAGCAGAATATCAACAAATTGCATTGCAGCAGAGGGTTCAGTTATGTAACTTGATAACAGTTTAAAGATCCTAAGCTCTGTCATTTTGACCGACTTCCTACTGGATAAGGAGCATTAGCAAATATAAGATACTTACACCAAAGAACTGCAAACAGTTCACTAATGAACAATAACAAAACAAAGGATGCTTTTGCACGCTTTCCAATAGAACACAATGGCAACCAGAAATTAAAAGGCAAAAGCAGCAAGCATATTCAGAATATCCTACAAAAGTTTATCATGGGCTGGTACATATTAACAGGACAAGAATCCAATAACATCAAATCCTCTCTCGTAAAATTATAAATGTCAAATAGAAAAAATATCAAGCCCATTTGATCAAGAATATTAAAATGCAAAAAAAGAGACTCGATTAGGTGTCTTAATGAATCAGAGAACTATGCATGGAAATCTGAACAGTCCTAGTATTTCAAAATTGACAATAACTTGAACTAAGGTGTTAAAATCATTATACCTAGCATACAATTATCAAAGGTTGGGTGAAGCAAGAGACTCAACTAATCAAAACGAGGATGGACAGAAATGTTACCTTTGGTTTTCTGTGTGGCACTGAAAGAAACTGTGCAAACTGCTAATCAGAGTCCCAAGGTTCGGTAGCAAAACATTTCTGATTGCAAGATCATTTTGGTTGCCCAAGTCATTGTCAAGATTCAACAGATTTTCAATAAAGCTAAGAACTGAATCTGAGATAGCATTGGATGCTGTTTTCACAGTCAGCATAGAAAATATACTAGGAACGAGATCTCGCTCTCTTTGCAAGAGTGAGGCAAGAGTATAGCTCCTACTCATTGCAATAAAGCATTTGAAGAGTGAACTTGGTTGCTTACTACTAGAGCCCTCCTCCTTGAATGAGTCTATCAAATCCTTGACTGAAGTAAAGAATATGTCCCAGAATGCACAACCAAAATTATGGTGTTCATATTTGTTGAGAACCAAACATATGATTTTCAAGCAGAAAGATCTCTGGTCCTTGAGCCGCTTTGGGGTCTGCAACAAACTACAATGTTTTAACATCATTTTCCTCTTACGAAGCTATTCATTAGACAAAATAAAGTAGAGGTTTTTTTAAGTGCTAAATACTACTTGGTGGATTATCAAGAGCTGATTCAATTTCTCAGACAATCAAATCATACACCTATTAACAAGATGCATGACATGAAGTAAAGCTAGCAAAGGTCCCCTTACTTGTGAACCTAACTGGTTAATCAGAAATGAGTTTGATTTGCTAACCTTTCAAATAAAGTTAACAAGGCCTATTAATTTCAACTTCGCTACATGATTGTCTTTTACACACTTGTCTAGTCATTACCTCAAAAGGCCAGAAAACTAGAACGGACAACAATACCTCAAAAAGGCCAGAAAACTAGAATGGACAACAATCAGTTTCACTGATGCAGTGAAACTGCATCATTCACTAGGACAAAAAAAAAAAAAAAAAAATCTTACAATTGTATTTTCACCGATTGTCTTTTGTATCGTAAGGTTTCTACCAGATGAAGTCTCGTAACTCTTGGCCAAGTCGAGGCTAATTGTGCAGCTTTCCAATATCCGCACAAGAAGTCCCATTAAGAGATTGAGGAAAGGACTGACGTGCATTTCATCAAACGATTTGAGTATATCTTCAAATACATGTAAGAAACCATATCTTTTCTTCCAAGATATCGACGTTATCTTATGGACTGTGAAGTACTCTACAACCTTCAACATATCAAACTCTTCTTGAGAAGTTTTGCGTGAGATCCAAAACCACTTACTGAATTCTTCGATTCCACCTGATGGTAGTTCCAAAGGCCTCACCAATAAGAAGAAGAACAATGGAAGCTCGTTGATTTCAAGTTGTGCCAAGAAACCAAGTATTGCCCTTCGACATTGAACACTTACACGCTGATAAATGCAGAGGATGTTAATATTCCAATTTTCCAAGAAAAATATGAATGCATAGACCTATAGATTCCACAGTAAATATTTGAAGTTAAGAGAGAAATATTACTTTTCGTGAAGCGAGTCTCTTCAAGTTTCTAACTTTCGATGTAAGCAATCGGACTATGATAGGAATTAGATGAACTCTATGTAGCTCTTGAATATGATGAGTCTCTTTGGATAATGTCCAGGTTGCAAGTTCTTCCCGCAAATTTTTCGAAGTGACCAAAATTTTCAGATGTTGATCATATGGGAGCAAGAAATCATCTCTCCAATTCAATAAACAGTCGAGGGCTTTCATCTGTATATCAGCATCTTTTTCATCCAGAAGTCTGGCAAAACCAACAGATAAAATATACAGTCAAATTCAAACACTAGTCACTTGAAGTTTTCAATTTAGGTGAGACCCTGAAAAGAAATCAGCACGCTAACCTATTCATCAAAACCTCCTTTAGGATTTGGCTTTGATATAGAGACTTGGGGTTCCGCATCAATTTCAACAAGTTCAACCATTCTTTGAGAACAGCCCTCCATTCTTTGCCTTTACAAGAATGTGAGTGAAACAACCCCACATTACAGCTTCTTAATTCAGGTTAAGAGCAGCCATCAAAAAGTTCAAGAAAGTCGATAATTCAAAATCATAAAAAAAAAAAAAAAAAAAAAAAAGGGTGAAGTCTCAGCAGTGTAATACCTCATAAGATCATCAGTGTAACCCAAAAACTTAAAGAACAAAGGTATAAGTGGCCGAGACCGAGGTTCTACTGCAGCCTGGGTTTTCTGTAGTGACCTCAGCAACAAAGATAACACCGTCAGGCATGGCGTGCTATCACTCACCGGGCTCACAAATTGATTGAAGCAATCAACCAGATCTGACATCAGTGCAAAAACGAAACTATTAGTTGCATAAATTATCAGAAAGTAGTTCACTTCAGGTATCAAACATGTTTTTCTTCAAAAAAAAAAAAAAAGGCAGAAAATTTTAGAGTAAACGCAAAAGGAATACATGTAGCATAAAGAGATTTTTCAGCTGATGATACAATACTATCCCAGTCCAAAGAATAATCCATACAGAAGTGGAAATGTTGTGCTCCGTTACCAAAGGGGTCCCAAAGCTCATAAAGGTGGTTTTGTTCCCTCCAACAACTTTATTGTTCAAAAGCCACTTAATGCTTGGTCAAAAAAATAACACAAGTAATAGACCACAACACTGTCTCACTGTCCTATTCCAAGTTTTTGATTGTCACAAGTAAAGAAGATTCATTAATCGATTTCGGGAAGACTCGTCAGACTACAAAATGCGGGGGAAAAAAAAAAGGCTCCACTCAACATGGGAAAAGTCACATCAAAGAAGGAGATGCTCTCTTGATTCACCCAAGCACCTGCAACTCCCCACGAATCCCGCCATCATGCATTCCTCTCCTCATTAGCACACCTCCACTAGATTTCCTACAGACTTGGTTTGGAAGAGCTATAATAGAAATCAATGTCCAACTTGTAAAGATAATTACAGGTGTAGAGACGTGTTTTAACTTCACTACATATTTTTTTATAAGCCAAACAATTGCATGAAAAAGTGAAAAGAAAGGATACAAGACTGAGCAAGAAGCTCATGAAGAAAGAAAGAAAATTTCAAAAGAAAGCAGAGGCAACAGAAAAAATAAATAAAATAATACAAATACAGGTACAAGTAGAGAACAGAATCTGAAACATAAATCAGACACCTAAGCTCTAAAATATCAAAATCAAATCCACTGACAATCCCATTGTCAAGGAATATGAGTACAAAAAATTCAAAATAATTCATGTAATAGAAATCTTGGCTTTATTTTGGCATTGGGCATCACCATATACATCCTAAGGGTTTCTGGTGCAAGTCCCTAACTGTTGGTAGGGACTTCATATGATAGTGCCTTAGTCTTCAAGGTCATTTCCATTTGGATTCTTGAAGTATTCTTTTTGAAAGTTAGACCTTAATCTTCAAGATCATAACCATTTGGATTCTTGAAGTATTCTTTTTGAAAGTTAGAGAAGATGACTATCCCAGTGAATCAAATAAAGGGACTTGCTTAAACCTAACATTACCGGATTGTTGCTAACACCAGTTACAAATACGACTTTGAGGTGTATATTAGGCAATGGGAAAATCTTTTGTTTGACAAGAATGCTTTTCTTTTTGTTAGCTTACTTATTTGTATCATTTTGTCATACTACTAGTCTCCACAATATACAAGTTTGTTTAGTTTCTTTCCTTTTCCACTACAAATTTTTACTTTAACCCTAAATCTCAAAAGATCAGCCTCAAGGGAGAGTAGAGATCTCGGTAAAAATATAAAATAAAGAAACAAAGAAAGGGCAGCGGGATACAAAATATCAAACGATAAACAATAAAAAATAAAAATCCAATGTGCAACATGTTCAACCATTAGATGAACACCTATGTCATGGATTTCGGATCCCCACCATCAACGAACCAAACAGAACTTAAGGGAATGGGCATAAATTTCGGACATAAAGAAATGCGCACCCTAAGCTCTCTCTAGGTCTCAAGTTAGCCATAGTACATGTTTACCCAAATATCAAATCTCCATGAATCTGTGGTCTTATTAGATATAGTGACCATATAAAGGAGCATGTGATATTAGACACTTTGCAGGAAGCGTGAAACAAAAGCAAATGCAAACTCGGAACTTTTTACTGAAAAGGGGAATTGGCTCATACCACTTGATTTCCTTGAGCAGTCTGCGTTCTCGTTTCCAAGATCCCCACCACTGGTGAGAAATTCCAACTGACACAGTTCAAGATGACTAATGAATCTATCCCATACGTGCCTCATATATCTGTCTACTAGAACCGAGAGACAATCTAAGGCAGGATCCCATAGATGGCCAAAGCGCTTATGGAAGATACCAATGATCCCATTAAACAAAAGAGGCACATAAACTTCAGAAAACCTTGCAGCAGTAAGCCCCATTTGTATTCGAGACACCAATACGATTACTTTCCTGCTTGTAGAAACTGAGAGAGGGGTTGCCTCAATCGAAAGGAGGAGCTGAATAACCTGATTTTCAGATATCTTGAATCAACAATCAACCAGAAGTAGCATTAAATGAGAACATATACATGACCAAAAAAATTCATACGTTACTGTCATTAGCATCTCCAGTGCATGACAGATTAGCATCTGTCTGCAATTTCTTTTCAGCAGGCTGATCGCTCACAGATGACATTCCACCTACAGGTTCATAATGACTGAGTATCCTGAGAGTTGAAATGCGGATGATTTGATCCGGAAGGCACAAGTTATCAGCAAAAACATTGATTGCCTGGATGGCTTTCTTTGCCTCAAGCTCTGGATGAAATGCCTTACTCCCGGAATCTTCTAGCAATGGCGACCTATCATAATATGATGTCATCAAACACATAATTCTACAACATAACCAATATGTTTGCACATGACAAAGTGATGAATAGGTCTTCGAAACAACATGGACACAGAATTTAAACAATATTAACTTCTGACGTATGGAGCACCTTACCCTTGCACAAAATCCAAAAATTCAGCTACGGCAGACAAAACTTGCGCTGATGATTTGTATTTTTGAGCAAGATCCAAGAATGTCATTGTTTTTTCAGCAAGTGCAGACTTTTGACCCAGATGTAAATTGTGATAGGTCGCTAGTGCTGCACCAAGTAGACTTTGCCAAGTTTGCGATGGAACACCTGCAACTTTGTCTGAGAAAAGAACTTAGTTTTAGTTACCTGCCCTAATATGCATAAAACTCCAGTACTACCAGAAGAATGATGATATAAGCCGAAACAGTGAAAAGAATCTACTCATTCACATATCCAGTCAACGACATTAATTTGAATGGTTAAAATACCTTGGTAAAATACCTGGGTAAAAATCAATTTCAAAAGTATAGTCATATGTAACACAAAACCAGTGACAAAACAAATCACAAGATTCACCTGAGGGGTAAGCAAAGTTGGTACGCTATTTGGGGTCGCAGTTCGTATACTTTTTAATTTGGTACGTAGGTTCGATGATTATTTTATATTTCCAATATATTGGGACAATAATAATAATAATAATAAATGTATGAAAATATGAACGTAGACACAATGCATGATACTTTATCCAGTGATCTTAGATAAGGTTTTTTTTTTTTTTTTTTTTTTTTTTTGAAATTTGAAGGGTTTTTTTTGGAAACACCAACTCTTTACTAAGTGAACCTAATAAAAGAATAAAAATTATATCTAAAAGGACTCAAGTACCCTCGTTTTGGATTAGACTTTTCCTCTTTATTCTCCCTCCTTTGTTATGTTCTTAACCATATGAGTTGTTGAAATCCATCGATCCAAGTCGCGAATCATACCACGAATCAGTACGGCTGACCCAATTTGAAATTTGCAGGAGGTTGAGCGAATAGGGTATATAGGTTAAATACACAAGAGGAGCAAGTGGCTATGCCCGGAGACATCACATGAATTGAGAATTTCTTATTCTCTAACTATCAACTGTTTTTTTTTGGACATTGATCCTTATCCACAATAGTATTGTGAGTAGATCTACATCATGTATCATGAAATACTGACAGGGTGAGTAGTTGATGGCTATATGACAGGGTGAGCAGTTGACGCCAAAAGTGTTTGAAGCTTTGTCAGGTAGCTTATGAGATTGATATGGCATACTCTAATATAATAAATGAGTAGAAAATACCATATCTTACCCGCTTTAGTTATTGGAAGTTGATCAAGCGCTCGTACTAAATCCATAATCAAGGACGGATCGGCTTGGAGAGCCAAAAAATGAGGGTAACAATTCAGGATTGCCCAAACAATAGCCAATTTGGATTCATTGAAGTGCATAGCTGATTCATCCCCCTTTGCAATATCATTTATAGAAACCGTAATAAATTCCTGCAAGAAACTGCAAATCCTCGAAACTTTCTCTTTGCCAACTCCATCCAAGCAGTTATAAGTCCCTTGCAGATTCTTAAAGAACATCATCATCAGAAAAGCAACTACCTCTGATGATTGTGAAGCTTCAACAAAATAACTTAAGGCACTGAACATCCATTAGAAAAGATTAGCAAAGATAAAATCAAAAGACTGCAAAGGCATCTGAAGTAACAGTAAAATCTATTGTACCTCAATATATAGCTCCCAAAGGCATCCACTACATGTGGATCCTTTTGAATAAGTATTCCAATGAAAGTCAGCAAACTGGAAAAATGGCAAGAGAATTCATAAGGTAAATATTGCATACCTACCAAATGGAATATGCAACAAAATTGAACTAGCAGACGCCTTACCTTTCATTTCTCAGCTCAAATACAGGAGCCCATTGGGATGAAATGCTATTAATGGCTGACATATCACCAGAATTGAGAAACTCATCAAGAAGGCAAAGCATTAACCGCAAAACCTTATCAACAACTTCGTTATAATGCTCCGCCTGCTGATGCCCAGGCGCAACGAATTTCTCTACCAGAGATCGAACAAGGCCAAGCATCGATTGGTAATCTGTGAAAAATAACAGAATGATGTCCAGATAATAATAAGAATGGACAACATCATTAGCAAGGAAGCACGTAGACGCTCTAAGATACACTGAGATGGCAGAATCAAAAGTAAAGTTGTTTCATAGCTCACCGGAAATTTGACCCCCTTTACTGCAATTTATAGTAGAGATAAGAAGGGACAATAGATGACTCAGGTGCAACAAGCTCCCACTACTCATGGCACTAGATATTTCATCAAACATGCAATCCCACAACAATTTCAACTCCTTGGGATTGAGTTTGAGTTCCTTACATATTCTCTGATATGTAGCAGCTAAAACTTCAACCACGGTTTCTGACCCTGCGAAAGTGATAGGCAAGCAAGTCAGTGATAAGAAGGGAAGTAATGCATTGTCGCATGCAAGGGTATTGATGAAACAACCAAACCAATCAGCTCTGTGAACACTAGTCCATATATTAAGAATTGCATCACAAGCTACTATGATGCCAAATTGACAAAATAACAGATTTACTCCACTGTCAACTTAAACAATCCCAATTAAAGTACTAACTAAAGTATAACACTTCCATCCCTTCATGGCAAACATTTCTTCCTCGAACCATGGTCAAGGATGGCTAATCTCCTCCTGGCTAGAACTTGGAAAACTAACATGCTGCTTCTTTTACATGATTACAATTTTTCAAACACCATACCGTTCTCAGGTTTTGCTTTGTAAAAATTTATATATGAAATCCACTTAACAGTGGCCTGAAGCTTTTCTAGGATCAAACCTTGGCAGATCACTTCATACACCAAATTGGCATTTTTGTAACAACCACCAAAACAGTAACACTTTTTAGCTGTAACGGTCCACCATACAATTTTACACATTTTCACAAACAAAGTGATATTACCATGAAGAGTTTGGTGCTACAAGTGATACCATCCATGTGATCCAATTTATTGTAATTGTTTTTCATCTTTTTTAACTAAATTTAGTTTTGACTTGAAATTATTTGGTGGACTGTTACATCTCAAAAGTGTTACTGCATATGGAGTTGTTACAAAAATGTCAATTTGGCGTAGTGTCACTTTTATGCACGCCAGGTTGCTAAGCAACGTAAGCTAATGAATGATATGCCCAGTCTATTAGCTAATGAAAACGATAAGTAACCCCAATTCATTTGACGGAACCTCTGATGCACCGACTCTCCGAAAAACCCCTGTATCACGTGTCAAATACGTGTCAGACACGGATTCGCGCCCGACACACGCTCGACACGTATTTGACACGTGGTCAACGGTCAAAATTTGTTGACTGACACCGACACGGCCCGGACACGGTCCAGACTCGGTCTTTGCAAATAAACTCTCCTCTTCGATTGATCCTTCCCACATTTTTCAAACCCTAATTATAGAGAAATTAGGGCAGAACCAGATAGTCGACAGAGAGAGAGGGAGAAATTGATCGATCGATCTGGACAGAGACAGAGAGAGAGAGAAAGATTGATCGATCGATCGATCGATCTGGACAAAGACAGAGAGAGAGGGAGAGATCGATCGATCGGCTATTGCGGGACAGAGACAGGTTCTCCCTCTCGATCCATATTAGTCTCTTCGATCGATTCTTCCCACTTTTTCAAACCCTAAACAGAGAGAACAGAGAAAAGAGAAACCTCTCCTCTTCGATCGATCCTTCCCACTTGGGGTTGGGTCGTCATCGAGGATGAAAGAGTTGATGAGGGAAAGAAATCTTGGTTTTCTTTGCCAGTTTTTCTTCTTCTTCTTCTTGGGGTGAAGAGGTGGGGAGAGAAATGGGTCGTCTTCTACTGCTTGTTCTTGTTGGTAAGACATTTGGGAGGAGTGGAAGAAAGTGGGAGGGTTTTGTTTTGCGTCGAGTGGAGAGTTTTAGGGACTTCAAAACTTGGTCTGGGCCTGGGCTTCAAAATTTGGACTAGCTAAATGGTCCAGCTACATACACCCCACACAATCCTCTTCTCATACCACTCCACTCTAAAAGCAATTCTCCATTTGTATGATTTGAGTATTTACATTTTATTTACATTATCAAATTAATGAAATTATGTTGCGTATGCTTTATGAGTATGACTTGAGCTTGACTTTATGATGCATTTGTAATTTTGAATGAATGAATTTAAATGTTTTATTGATATGTTTGGATTGTTCAATAGTATTATTTATGATTTTATCTTCATATGAGTTAAAAAATATATATATTAAAAAAATAAGTTTGACCGTGTCGCCGAGTCCTATTTTTTTAAAATTGCCGAGTCGTCGTATCATATCCGTGTTCGACACGACACGCGTATCCGTGTCCGACACGACACGCGTATCCGAGTCCGTGCATCATTGGAGGGAACCCATGGCTGGTCTGGTTTTAAGGTGAAGTGCAATAAACTAAATAGACAACAGCTTGATAGTCAGCATTTATAAGCCATTCGATGTTCAACTAAACTTAAAAGGATTTTATGGAAGCCCTATTTACCACCTCCTTCCTATGCTTCCGGACAAATATCACCACATCTATAGATGAATCATTAATGATGGAGTTTTTCTACTAATATGGTTCCCTATTGCGAACCAAAAAATCAACTAAGTGCAATAACTGCATCAACTACTATTTTTACTCAAGCTTATGCTACTTCAGGTCTTTTAACTGAAATGAAACAACCCCTAAATAAGTATCGTTCTCCAATAACAATGGTTAATGATGCATTTAAGTAAGAGGATCAACTGCAGACAAACTTCTCTCTCTCAATTATATTTTTATGCCAAAATAGAAGCTTATTAAAGTAAACCTCAAAGAACCATAAAATGCAACACAATGTTTTTTTTTTTTACCGGTGATATGAAATAAATATATCCAAATCTAAGAATAAACTGAACAGAGAATGGCTAAATCGGGGTCAAAGATGCCACATGGTAAAAAGAAGTACATGCCACAACTAAATAAATACTTAAAGAGAAATAAGATCTTGCCTTGAGCAGCATCACTCCCAACCATGTCATTGCTCATCAATAACCGCAAAACCCTCTCAGCTTTTGAATGAAAGTTTGATGACGTCCCTCTCATAACATGCCATAGAAAAGCGCTTGCCCCAGATTTTCTCGCATCTGAGGGCGTAGTTACAACTTCGTGTATAATCTCATTAATACCTGTAACATGATAGCATTCAGTGTCATATGTTCATTCGCAGCAATAAAAGACAAGAAAACCATTAAGCACTCCCTATTGACTTGTGGACCTAACTTATGCCAAGCAGAGGACAATCAAAAAGACCAAGAAGCCCCAGACTCGTTTTTGGTGTGTGTGCTTTGGGGGGGGGGGGGGGAGAGAGGATTGTTTCAGCATCAGAATATTTTCCATAATAAATTGGTGCTAGGATAAGGACTGAATTCCAAGAAAAGAAAAGAGAATAAATAAATAAGTATACAAATAATACTAATCAACTAGTCCCACTTCCTACATATGTAACACTTGGCCGCATCTATGATGAATGTCCCTGAGTAAAGCTTGTGGAGTGAACACAATGAATTGCTTATATCAAGTATAATCCTATAGATGACTTGTAGGGGACACAGTGCATGTACTTGCTGGGTTCTTGTTGCATATCAGACCCGTTGAACAGATTTTTAACCATTCAAATGTATAGTCCCCACCCTTCCCTTTTATGTCAAAAGAAAACATAATCGATATTGTTGGTTAAGAAAGCATGTTCGCAGAAGAATAGTATTTTAAGAGATATGATCACTCCAGCTAAGGGCAAAGGTGTACCAGCTGAGTTGGTAAAGGTGTGGCGGATGGAATCACACGTCAGGAATTCGAACCCGGCCGATGGCATGGGGTGGGGAGGGTTAAGGGTGGCCACATGGTAACATAAAACTTAAGTAAAAGCATACAGGAGGCAAACCCAAACAAACTGACCAAAAAGTAAATATTGCAAAGGACACTTCCCAGTTTGTAAGTGTTCTCAAAATGAAAGCACCTAAACTCTAAAAATACATTCCACATGCTTAAGAGAAAGCTCTTCCCTCCACAATCAGCTACTGAATCTCTTGAATTGAGGCGTCAAAAGATAGACATTTGTATTTGCATGCTTGAGATGTTAACTTGCATTATAAAGAATTTAGCAAATCAAGTTGAAAAGCAACGACTCGGAACTAAATATTTGCGTGCTGCAAAAATGTTTCACAGAAAAAAATATCTCATCTCCATGACCATATCCACGACTACTGTAATTATTCGACATCACTCGGAACGAGTCGAAATATCAAGTGTTCTCTTTTGGAGAAACTTGATTATATCACATCTCCAATATACGCTAAAATCCAAGTAATATAAGATCATGACATTTCCAATATACAGTAAAACTAGTAATACCTTTAGCAAGTTGCTTATCAGGTGCATTCCTCAGCAAAAATGAAACAGATTCTGCCATGAATTCTTCAATATAATCTTTAGGATAATACCTCAAATGAACTGTCGTCCTTCAAGGGAGAAAGGTGTTAGCCTATTAAGTTGCAAAACATTACCAAGTAAATGTTAAACTAAAAGTTTCACAACTTTTAGAGTTAACTAGGTCATAACTGTTAGGTTTCTCACAGTGAATTAAGGATTATAATAACAATGAAAAAGAGGATTGCATCAGGTCACTAGGTCAGTGAATTAGTGAAACTTACTCAGACCTCATAAAATCATCCTATGGACCAAACCCTACCAAACTCCGACGTGTTAAATCTAAATTAGTCGAGCAAATTTCTCAAACATCAACTACATGATAATTTTTTACCAACAAACTTGAAAATCCATGTCAATCATCAATGAGCAATAGAATTATTTTGCACTAGAAACCAGCAACTAGCATTCAAGCAGTTGCATCATAACAAATTTTGCAAATCCATGTTCAACATGTATACAAAGTTCCAGTGCCTTGTACACCATGCAGCACACTCTACTTTAATGCCACTAGCAAAACCACTTCCAATTTGCAAATCCATGTTCAACATGTATACAAAGTTCCAGTGCCTTGTACACCATGCAGCACACTCTACTTTAATGCCACTAGCAAAATCACTTCCAATCTAATCACACAGCACAAACTAAAAAGTTTTCCAGAAAAGGGCGCCAAGTTTAGGTGGTGGGATTGGGTACAAGATCATGACGTTCGTCATGACCATCGATGAGATTTTGAAGTACCTTATGAAATGACTTGTGTAATTATGTTCACCTTTCAACCAAATTATAATTCTTCCAAAGCACAAACTTGATCTAGTTTCCAAAATCACAATACAATGCTCCCCATGATAAATAAAAAAATTAAGAGAAGAATCCAACTCATTCAAGGATTTAAGTTGTAAATGGTTGTTCCTATGAGATCCAAGAAGATTCTCACCATTATGCATAAGAATACTTAAAATTACAGTTCAACAACAAGGCATGAGGGTGGTTGACTATATTATGATAAGGTAGAGACAGAGATCAAAATGAGAGATATAGGAGGAGAGGGGCTGATGGGGGAGTTTTAACTTTTATAGAGGAATACAAAGTGAAAATTGCAAGGCTTTGAAGCACAAGTAACAAGTGTTGCACAAGTTTCCAGGAGCTATGTAGTAAATGCGAGATTATAAATAGTTGAGAGACTTCCCCAGTATAATAAGGCTGCTCTATGTCAGTCACCATGTAATGTTTTCTGCCAATATTTTTTTTTTCTTTTTGTTAAATGAAGCAATCAAGGGGGGAGATACATAGTACTACACATATTTGTAACCAGTCTGTCATATTTGTTTCAAATGTCAAATGTAGTGAAGTTTAAAAAATAAAAATAAAAATGTGCATTTACTTACTTCAGAAACTCGTGAATGTCTTGTATAAGATACCGCTTCAAGTACATCATAATATATGACCATGAAGTAAATATCTGCCAAACACGAGATTCAGGTCAAAAGCATCAGATAAGGCCCTGAAAATCAAAAGTAAACACAACAAAAAGAAAGCTCGCCACATCACAAACCTGCTCAGTGACTTCAGGTTCCCTTTCTGCGCCATTCTCAAGGAGATCCAAAATTGCATTGGTAATCCTTGGTAGGAAACTGCAAAAGATTCAGAGATTTTAGGTTTCAATCATATCACTTATTATAAAATACCGAGATTCTCTTTTCGTGGCTGGTAAAACATTTAAAAAACTAAAATTTCAGTCAAACAATTAAGTACACCTAGTCAGTTAAAAAAAAAAAAATTAGGAGTATCCTATCCTAACATCCGTAACTCAGTCTAGTTGACTTTTAGGACCATTTATTTTTATTTTGCAGGTGAGAAGTCCAGTGGCGCTTATTTTCATTCAGAAGTAAGAAGTTTGACTTTTTAAATTTTTTAGTGAGCACTTTGATTTTGCTTACTTGAGTCGAAACTTTAGCTTCTAATTAGAAGCAAGTAAGAAGCAAAAACAAACAGTTTGTTGATTATGAAGTAAGTCAGAAGTTTGCTTAATTAAGCAAATACAAATGAAAAATTAGTATATTTGAACGCTTTTACTGTCATCAATGCATTGGCAGTACATAAAGAAACTAAATATGTCTTAAGACCTTCATAGGTAAAGAAAGGTACATAAAATTAAAAATATCCCTATACAGGTAAAAGTGGATGCTCATCTAATGGGAGAAAAGGGTACTCACGGCAAAAAATCTTTCAAAAGATCTCTGGAAAGAGCCGCTATCAACCTGCTCAACAGTGTATTTGTTACTTCCACATCAAGGAAAAGAAAGAGTAGGATAAAGCACAACCGAACAAAACATAATATAGCTTTATAGACAATCCCTAATGGAGAATGATGGAAATAAATACATAAGCATCCTAATATTTAAATAAAAACAAAGATAGAGAAAGACTAAGTGGAAAATGACGAGCTTTGGACAAGTTAAATAGGCAACATCCACAAACTTTTCATTTGCGACCACAAGTTAAATAGGCAACATCCACAAACTTTTCATCTTCAAGGACTACCAAACAAAACTTGTGCAGTGGCTAAGGTGCAAGTGATTATGTCGTCATCTTCTACAAATATTGAGAGAAATTGTGATTACTATGGCTCTGGTACAGCAACAAGAAGGCAAATCAGGTAAAATGGGGTTCATGTCGTACCGAAATCACAAAGTGCTAGAATGTCAGGCTTGAAGGGGGGAACACAATTGGGTTGGCATGGTGTCGGCTAAGTGGACTTAGGCAAAGCAACAACATCGTCTACATCACTCCCAAAGATAACAACAAATGACTCTGGATACACTCCAGTTGGCGATGCAACGATAACCAGACGTCTTTGCACTTTAGTCTTTTTTAATCCGAACAAAAGGATATCATGGTTGATATGACAAAGTTGCTCCACCAAAACATCTGTTACCTACAAAAGTAAGCAATTCAGTGGCCTATCTCATATGGACAATATACCCACCAGTGTTCCCACACAACACCGTGATTATATGTCATAATAATAATCTTGTCATCAAGGTCGAGAATGGCTTCAGCAAAAGACGTCATGGTTTTATAAGAAATTACTATGGTTCCCTTAGAATAGCTGGGTTATGCCAGCTATGGTGGGTGTACAGCCTGAAAGGGTTATGCATAACCTCAGTCGTGTGTTGAAAGGTGGTGTCTCAAGCAATGAACAGGGCTGCACTTAGTCACCCTTACTTTCTACACCAAAACACACGAAATGAAAGGCTTGGTTCACCAGCACATGGAGCTATGGCAATGCCCAAGGTAGGGACACCACCGCTGGGCGCTGGTGGCGTCTCTGGCGGTCTGGCCTATAATGTTGACTAAGTTGGTGGCAATGTTAGATGAGGTGGCAGTTATGGGAGAGGTTTAATGGCAATGAGGCTGGTAGCGCTGCTGATTACGATGAGGGGTGTGGAGGCGGCATTTTTAGCCGACAACGTCTACGGTTCTCATTCTACCTCCACAACTTTTCGTCTTACGCCTAGGTTTGAATTTTTCAATTCTCTCTTTTTCCTCTTTTTTATCAATCAACTAATCAACAAAAAAATAACATAAAAAATTTTCAATCACTCCATGGAAATTGTTGAAGCAATCACTCTTCTTACACAATCTATAGTTTGAAAGCAAAATCGGAATTACAAATAGAGAATAAAGAGATACGTCTTTTATTCAACTCCAATGCAACCTAAGAACTAATCACTAAATTGGTATAGCCTCCCATTTAAAACCAAATGCTTACAAAGGAATAAAGTAGTCGTAATTCAAATGGGAAAGCTAATTCTAATTAAGAAATCAAAAAATAAGATAATGTACCCTAAATATTCTTAACATATTCTAGAAATAATCTCAAGCTTTGATGTGGATCCTGATATATGATTCCCATCTGTTCACACAAAACATACTTGAAACAAAAGGCATCCAATATGCATTTAGTGCAAACCAATCAATCACAAACCCCTAACATAAATACACAAACATCAGCCAACAAGTCACATAATCCGTTAATGACTCCAAATTTTAAACTAATTTTGACTGAGCAGAGTGGAATACGAGTATCTGAGAGACTAAGACAGCAACAAGGTACAATAACCAGTCAAACAGAACATACCTCAGTATGGGTTCAAGTGACAATCTAGCTTTAATTTGCAATCTAGATATAAGTTTCGACATAATTGTATCTTTGTGAAATAGAACTTGTGGCAATGTATGTACCCATGGCATCATTTCCTCATAAAACGATATGAAATCCTCTGCTGTATTTAATTCCTAAATGATAACAAAGACAAAAAAAAAAAAAAAAATTATCAAATTAACTGACTAGTGATAAAATGGAAAACATTGCATATATAGGTACTAACTTGGAAGAGATAAAACATGGGGCAACCATTAAATAACTAAGAGTGTGCAAGTACGTGCAATTGGAAGTACATGAGTTCATAGTGATGCAGTCGTTTTTCGCTCCCCGTTTTCCGATGCCACTCTGGCGCTAAAATCAGACAGAGATCTGAGGAAGGTGTAATATTCTAAATAGAGAATTTGTAGCGTACCTTAGCATACAAACCTCATGTCTTATTTATAGTGCAAGAGTCCTGACTCGACCAGGCCATCAATAACATAGTTTAGGAAAAAACTGCGTGGAGATCCTTCTCTAATTAGGAGTCGTGCTGTGAAGGGAAGTTTCCATGTTAGCCATGTGCTCCTAGATATGCAGGAGATAATTCTTGTTTCGAGAGTATTCTATAGGTGGAAGTCTCCATATGTGATATGTACTCTAGAATATGCTTTCTAGTTAAAAGCAAAGAGTCATTGTAATTACCCGTTCGAAGCTGTTCCTTGAGATATTTGCCTTAACACGGCTTACGGGTATTGAAAATAGTTGTGAGATGCGTGGGCATAGCAGACTGTAAGAATTCAAGTTCGTTTGGTGGACTGCATTGAACGGGCTTAGAACCACATGGGTCAGATCAGTGTTGAGCTGACGACAGGGTCATCTTTCCTTAAAATCATCATGACATGTATACGAAGCAGATCAGTGTTGAGCTGACGCTAGGGTCATCTTTTCTCAAAATCATCATGACACGTACCATATTGTAAGTGTTGCAAGGCATTATTGTACTTTAAAGACTATGATGATGACATTTTGACCATTGATACGTGACTTATATATTCTAGATGTATTTAGAAAAATAAATAATAATATTTTTGGGTAAAGCTAATGCTTGTCCTTAATTTCAAATTCTCAGATGGAATATATGTAAACCTTGCAACATCCCCAACTCCCCTCACCCTAGCCTTGTCTCGTATTCATTGACGCCAAATTCTCCGTCTAGTTCAAAACCAACCTACAACTTATACACAACTAAAAAAAAAAAACTGTCCTTTTGTTGAACTCAAATATCCTGAGATTTTGAATTCAAGAAAATCTCAAGACTGTACTGCTTTACTTTCTATCGGTTTTCGACCAAATTATTCACCAACAGGAGTCTGTAAATATCACAAATTGAAGCATAAATTAAGATTGTGCTTACCCGCCATTCAATGAGACAGTCCCGAAGAAACGAAGAACCTTCCGAGGGCTCCGATTTAAGAGGGTCTAAGCTTCGGAAAACTTTTACGCCAATGTCGATTTCTTCTATTCTCTGAGAGAAGTTCTTGAACTGGAAAAGCAAAAAAGAACAAAAAAATTTGTTAGTTTAAATTAAGGCAGTGATGCGTAATGGAGATGGAAGTATGGTTTTGAAAGCTTACAACGAAGCGTTTTCTGCCGGGGGATTTGTTTAGTGACTTGACGGCTTGTGACTGTGATGACGTCGCCATTGGAGAGCGAGTTCTTGATCTTCGATGAAGGGTTTTGAAGAGAGAGTTGGGGTTTCAAGCGTGTTTGCTTTGATTTGTTCTTGATCTTCGTTCGTTCGTTCGTCGAGACAGGGGTGTTTGCTTTGCTCGAATAAGTGGGGCAAGGGAGGGAAAGAACAGAAGAATAAGAAGCCGTAAAAAAAGACTCCCGAATTTAGTTTATTTTAGGGTGAGACACGAGGAGTAGCGTGCGGGGTGCACGTGTTTTAATTGTTTGAGTAATACTGTAATAGTAAGTTTCTATTTGGAAGTGTATTCTCTTTCGAACTATTGTAATTAATTGGAAACTAATCGCGAGTAGAAATTTTAGGATGCTTGGCCCTATGCCTGGTGATGTGCCTGGTAGGTGTCAGGCACCGTTGATCTTGCCTGGAGATGGGTGTTACACCTATTCCGATGCAATATCAACGGTGCCTGGCCCTATCAGGCACAGGGGCCAGGCATCGTAGTAGTGCTCAATCGCGAGTGACTGCTATGCGTACAAATAATTATTTATTTTATTTTTTTAAAATTAATAAATTTAAAATTTATTTTTCTTTTAATGATTTTGCATTGAATCTATATACATTGAGCAAATTGTCGATTAACACAAAATATTTAATAGTGTTAATACTTAAGTTTTGTGTATCGCTTATTAGACTAACAAAAATATTTTGAATTTAATTTTGTGTGTACTACTCATACTCTTTACAACATTATAAAAAATAAATACTAAAACCTTTAATTGAATGTAATTATGATGATTAAATGGTTTAAATAAATATATTAAGTTTTAAATTTCTTCAAAATGTCATAACATTGAGAAATTAAATTCAAGAAAAATATAGGAAAAAATAACTTAATCCTATTTTTCTATTGGGCCTGAGACAAAAGCCCATCTTATCCCATTATACATTTTCTTTAGATACACAAAAAACTATAAAAATAATAAATAAATAAAATAAAAATAAAAATAAAAAATCTTTAGAGTTGCCACATGACCCAAAGTAATGTATCGCGTAACCCCTTGTAGTAGTGGATATTATAGTAGTGTGGGCTCCACCAATAAGGCATGAGAGAATTAAATGCAACATTGTTAATTTTTGCAATCCAAAACCTCTTGTTTTTACTACTTTAACCAACTTATTTTGATTGTAGATAGGATAAATGTCTTAGGGCAAAATTGAAATCTAATAATCAGGTTGAAGACAACTTTTACTATTCATTTGAGAGAATAATCGTTATATAGTTTAGATAACATCATAATATATACTGGAAATTTTTCTTTTATTTATTCTTCTGTATATTTCATTTATCACTTCTTTTTATTATGCAAAATCTCTATGTTGATTCTTATTCTATATCCTATCACAGTAGGTTACAATATGGCTTATTTATAGACAAACATATGCATCGGCAACTTAACACCTCATACCCCCAAAGCCTCCACATGATGTCACCTCAACATGATGTGGACATTTATAATATTCTAGTACACTCTCCTTGGATGTTCATCGCATGTTATCGATAGACTTAAGTATTGTCGGATACGTGAAATGTTGTCTCATGAAAACCTTTCTGAAAAAAACCCAGTGGAGCAAAATCGCAACGAAGGGAAAAAAATACATATGCAAATTGTCAAAAGTCTTTAGCAAAATCAGGTCCCTCTTATGAAACGTTTTCCCTGATAATCACAACAAATGACATTCAAATTCACGTCTCTTTTAGAGTGTATGAGTATATCCTTATGTAATGAAGGTTGTATTACCATCATTGTTGCCTCGATGGTGCTTCATTAAAACCTTAATAGAAAAACTCAATGGGATAGAATCACGTCGAAGGAAAAAGATTACAGCTACTACTTTTGCATA
This sequence comes from Berberis vulgaris, assembly GCA_963556465.1. NCBI lineage: Eukaryota > Viridiplantae > Streptophyta > Magnoliopsida > Ranunculales > Berberidaceae > Berberis > Berberis vulgaris. The sequence goes on along the minus strand of OY747129.1, from coordinate 2,857,395 downwards.
CTTCAGGATGCTCTATGCACATAATGTTGTCTCGTTAAAACCTTGACAGAAACCCCAATGAAAAAAACTTTGTCGAATGAAAAAAAGAACAACGCGCACAAATCAAATATAACATATTTGTTGAATGCTTTCGTAGCATACTTTTGTAATATACTTTTGGATGCACATCAGGGGGTATACTTCTAGATACTCCCCTTAATAATTACTTCCTTTTATGATATTAGAACTTGAATTACTTGGATGATTAAGTCTTGGTTATACCAAATTTGATGAAGATATCCGCAAGGTTGTCATTATACTGAATTTGTTTGACTTCAATCACATGGTTCTTCTGAAGCTCGTGTGAATAGAATAATTTTATTGGATGCGTTGATCGATCTCAAATCATACCGCAAACGCACGATTATCTATTGAGTTAGATAACGACAAGTACGGATTGAATCCCACAAGGAGAGCTATTAAATATCGAAAAACTAATTTTTAAATCTCTTTTGAAACTTAACCTAGTTATAAAGAAGTGATTGTTGAAGTGTTTAAAATAAAATGCAAACTAAAACATAAATATGAGAGTTGGGGCTTTCAGTTTACCATCATGAGTAGATGGCACATTTAGGTCACTCTTAGATTAATCATTCTAAATTCATTAACACATCCTAAGGTAGATTCTCATCTCACCTTAGGATGGAAAATATGGCTTTATGAGCAAATTGATTTCAAACTTTAATTATATTAGTAATATCAAATGTGAATTTAAAAGCATACAATGAATCCATACTTAAATGAAACACCAAATATCTAACAAATCAAAATGAAAGTTAGACTAATAATATATAAACATTATAAGTATGAGCTTGTTGGAGAAATTGCAATGATAGAAACTTATCTAATATTGAACTCAAAAAATAAAAGAAGTAAACTTGAATTCAATTCATATGATGAAACACAAAACATCTAACTTACCTCTTTCATTTATGACATAATCAAGTTACAAGATCAATCTAACTACTTGATTCTCTAATACATAAACTTAGAAATAAACTAAACTAGAACCATCTTGGAGCTATCCTCTCATGGTTTCGCCCACACCCAAAGGTGTGATGTTAGCAAAACATTGTAAGCTCTAGACCTTTCCTCAACTTATTATTCTAAACTCTACAAATACTCAGCTTCTCTCAATTTGATTACAACTCTTTGGTTTTCTTTCTTTCTCCTTGTATACTCCAAGCATGACGTATTTACAGGTGAAGATGTGTGAAATGGTAGAATAGATGGTGGAATAAAATAAGAAAAAAATATGGCTGAATAAAATAAGAAAAAGATAAGGGAATATGTTAAAAAATAGATGGTGGAATAAGGAAAATATAAAAGAATATGGTAAAATATAATAAGAAAAATATAAGGAAATATATTGGAGAATGGATGGTGGAATATGTAGAGATTTCTTTTAGCTAGGATGAAGTTGTCATGTGGATGTCCAAATATTTAAATAATTTTCTCGAGATCCATACATGTTGGTGCTTTGTAGGCTTGACTTTATGGACCTTGGGCTTGAAAATCATTGGTAATGCATGTGGTATCTTCCAATGAACTTTGTTGTTGAGCTTAACCTTATTGTGTCATGTTGTACAGATTTGAAGATTAATACTTGAATTTCTGCATTATACACAAAATACACGTAATGAGAGTATTTTATTAGATAATAGAATATAACAAATATAGAGTTAGGGGCTTAAAATGTATAATTTATAAGGCTATCACGCGTTTCGTTCAATATCTTTGATGGAACTTTCTTGCATTAGAACAATACATGCTAGGGGTGGACATCCCATCCCGCGATCCTGATCCCATCCCGTCCCAATTTTTTCGGGTCTTAATGGGATTGAATAATTTCATCTCCATCCCGTCCCGTCCCGTTCCGTTCTAGAATGGGATGGGACAGGATGAAGATTTTCAATCTTGTCCCGTCCCGAGCTATTTTTAATATTTATTATTAATATTTTTATTTATTTATTTATTTTTATTCATATAAACTTACAGATGACTGACAGAAACTCATGATGTTTGCAGTGGCAACAGAAATGTTACTTCAAGAAATAAATATTCATTAAGCAAGAGAAAGATATCAGACTGTTGCTTGGATTCCCAATGAAAGTGGCTCCAACTATTTAACTTCCAAATATTGATAATACCCAGATGAAGATGAAAAATGACAATTAACAGAGTAATACATATTCAGAAAGGAACATTCAGGGGCGGAGCCAAGAATTTGAAATGCCCCGGACTGTAAGAATAAATTTTTTTAATTACAATATATGTATTGATGGTAAACTATTATGAATATGTTAGAGCATCACCAATAGGTCTATATTTCTTTCCTAACAAAAGATGAAATGTCATTTTGTCAAGGAACCATGAATTTTGTTTCCCACAGTAATGAAATTGTAAAATCATTTGGGAGACCATCACAATGACACAATACTCTTAGTGGGTCCCATTTATCATGCCATTTTTCTAAAAGTCAAGCCCACTCGACTTCATTGTTAGGGGATTTAGTGGCTACCCTTATATTTGCATGCCACATCTATATAAAATTATAAGAAAGTTATTTTTCACGCTCTTATATGATGATAATCTTTGCGGCAGTCACAGGCAGCACACTGATCCCGTCCCGAACCCGTTTGGGATGGGACGAGGTCGGGATGGGGTTTTCCCACCCCGTCCCGTCCTGATCCCGTATGAAGATTACAACGTTGTCAGGCAACAATCCTTGAGATTACCCAATCTCAAGCCAACAATACCACCAAAAGTTTGACGAAACTCGCAAACGAAAAACACTCAAAATCACTCGATTCCAATCCTTCTATTTGGCTATTGTTTCACGTTACACACATACCGAATCACGCCCTTATCGTAGCCTGTTTCTAGCCCTTATCACATCCCGTTTCATGCCACACTACTGCTCTGTTTCAGCTGCGTTGTTGTTGCATATTGTTGCGTATTGCTGATGCATTTCAGCTATGTGTTCTTTGCTAAATCACGTTGTATTTTTTCTTACCTTTACATGTTGTGTTGCTTGCTATATAAACAAAAGAGAGAACATGAGTTTAAGTCCTTGTGAATAAAGGACTAACTCCCTCTTAAATTCCTCCCTTAAAAATGAGAGCCACAATTACACAAGGACTATGAACCCTATGTTTTTGTCTCACAATCTCCACCTTGGCGAACAATTTCAGGCCACCACACAAGCATCACAAGCAACTATATAAGCATATAAGCATCTCCACCTTGGCATGAAATACCGCCAAGACCCATCTCTCGGTCACGAGATTCGTCATCATGCCCCTAAGGGCCCTGCCCCCTTGGAGCGTCAACACTGAGAGAGCCTGATCAAGTTGAGACAATGCTCTAACTTGATCCCTGGAACCGCTTTTGTCAACATATCAGTTGGGTTGTCTTTAGTACTCACCTTCTCCAAGAGAACCTCACCATTCTCAATGACGTCCCTCAGAAAATGATACTGCACATCAATGTGTTTCGTTCGAGCATGATGAACCTGGTTCTTTGCCTAATGGATAGCACTCTGACTGTCACATAACACTGTCACATCATCCTGAGTAACACCCAAATCACTAACCAAGCCTCGAAGCCAGATGGCTTCCTTCACCGCCTCTAATAGAGCCACGTACTCTGCTTCAATAGTAGACAAAGCAACTGTAGACTGTAACTGAGACTTCCAACTCACCAAACCCATCACCAATGTAAAACAATAACCTGTAGTCGATCGGCGCCTATCAAGATCACCAGCATAATCCGAATCTACATAACCTCGGATCATATTTGACACATCTCCTCTCTCATTTATTAAATCAACATCCAGCGTACCCCGAAGATATCTCAATATCCACTTCACTTTCTGCCAATGTTGTTTTCCCGAGTTTGTCATAAACCTACTAACCAAACTGACTGCATGAGCGATATCCGAACGTGTGCAGATCATGGCATACATAAGACTACCAACTGCACTAGCATAGGGAACCTGTGATATGTATTCCCTCTCATCCTTCGTGCTAGGAGACAACTTACTCGAGAGCTTAAAGTGAGCAGCCAAAGGAGTACTTACCGGCTTAGGCATATCCATGTCAAAACGGTGAATAACCTTTTCTAAGTATTGTCTCTGTGACAATGTCAGTCTGCCCTTCTTCCTATCTCTCACTATCTCCATCCCAAGTATTTTCTTTGCTGAACCAAGATCTTTCATCTCAAACTCCATGCTAAGTTTCTACTTCAATTTATCAATTTTCTTCATGCTCTTCGCAGCAATGAGCATATCATCAACATAAAGTAAGAGAAACACGAAAGACCCATCCTTGAGCTTCTGTGTGAATACACAAGGATCATACTGACTCGTCGCATATCTCTGCTCAATCATAAAAGTATCAAACCTCTTGTACCACTGCCTCGAAGATTGCTTCAACCCATACAGTGACTTTTTCAGTTTGCATACATTTTCTTCCTTACCAACAACAGCATATCCATCGGGCTGAGACATGTATATGTCCTCCTCCAAATCTCCATGCAAGAAAGCAGTCTTGACATCAAGTTGCTCGAGCTCTAAGTCAAATTGCGCTGCTAAAGCCAAAAGGACTCGGATAGAAGTGTGTTTTACCACCAGAGAGAATACTTCATTGTAGTCCACACCTTCTTGTTGTGCATATCCTTTAGCCATCAATCTTGCCTTGTATCGTATACCTGTACAAGTACCCCTGGAATCTGGAATCTTGTATTTCACTGTGAAAACCCACTTACACCCAATTGGTCTCTTCCCTTTAGGGAGTGTCACAAGCTCCCATGTATGATTCTTCTGAAGAGATAACATCTCCTCATCCAAAGCTTCCTTCCACTCCTCTTTCTGAACACTTCGCAAAGCCTGCGTATATGTGGTAGGAACATCATCATACCCATCAAGAACTGAGAATACGCAAGCTGCGCCATCCTCATAACCAAATCTAAGTGGTGCATGTCTGACTCTAGGTTCTCTGCCTGCTGCTAAAGACGGTGTTTGTAACTGTTGATCCTGTTGTTGTGTAGGATCCATGTCCCCATCAGTAGGAACCTCATCTTCTACCACTGTCTCATCAGGCATCATATTTGTATCGCCCATTTCCTCAGTAGAAGGAACATCATGCTCTGTATGAGATTTAGGAGCTCCAAGCTCCATCTGCAGAGAATCTCCGGCATCATCATCTTCATCATAGCTATATCACCCCTCCAAATAGGGGAACCATCTTTGCATCTCTCACATTTTGCCTGTAACAAAGCCTCCTCATGGAACTTCACATCTCGACTGATCACAAACTTCTGCAAGTCAGGGCACCATAATCTATACCCTTTCACATTATCTGGATAACCGAGAAAAAATAGCTTTCCTGGCCCTTACTCCAATTTTATCTTCCCTAACATGAAAATATGTTGGACAACCAAATACTTTCAAGTTAGAATAATCTGAAGAAATACCAGACCATACCTCCATAGGAATCTTAGACTCAATAGCTGATGAAGGAGAACGGTTAATGAGATAGCACGTCGTGTTTACTACTTCAGCCACCATATTCTGCCCAAACCTGCATTGGACAACATGCACCGTGCTCTCTCCAACAGAGTACGGTTCATCCGCTCTGCTACCCTATTCTGCTGTGGTGTCGACTTCACTGTGAAGTGTCTTCTAATACCATGTTCCAAACAAAACTGTTTCAAGGGATCCTCGATATACTCACCGCCATTGTCAGATCTCACTACTTTGATCATCTTTCTTGTTTGTTTTTCAATCATGGCTTTCCACTTCTTGAAGATATCAGTGACTTCATTTTTATGTTTCATGGTATACACCCATACTCTCCGGCTGAAGTCATCGATAAAAGACACAAAATACATGGAACCCCCATTGGATGAGACTCTAAAGGGTCCCCAAACATCAGTGTGGATGTAATCCACAATCCATGCGGTGCTATGAGTAGCATCACTAAAACTGACTCTGCACTGCTTCCCATAGATGCAATGTTCACAGAAATCCAGTTTTGCCATTTTATCACCTCCAAGCAAGCCCCGCTTGCTTAAAGTTTTTAGTCCATTCTCACCTACATGCCCTAATCGCATGTGCCATAACTGTGTACGCATCAAGCTTTTCTCATCAACAACTATAGAAACCATAGCTCCACCTTCAACTATACTTCCTTGAAGGAAATAAAAATTGGCATGCCTAACCGCTGTCATAAGCTATCTGTCACCAAAATAAACACTGCAATATCCATTCTAACCAATATACTTGTAGCCCTAAGCTTCAAGCACCCCAAGAGAAATCAACCCCTTTGAAAGAGTTGGAACATAACGTACCTCGGTAAGCTGTCTACATAACCCATCTGCCAACTGGAATTTGATGTACCAACACCCATTGTCTTGCAAGGCCGAGAGTCACCCATTTTAACTGAACTGCCCTTAACCTCACGATAAGTGTTGAACCATTCCCTTACGGGACACATATGATACGAAGCTCCTGTATCTAACATCCAACCGTCATACTTGGTCATAAGATTTTGCCATCAGTGCATGTGCTAAGACACCCCTGATTAGAATATCTTCTACCACATCCGGTGTCTCAATAATATTCACTACGCCCTTACTCTCATTCTCTTGCTTATTGTTCCTTTTGTAATTTCTTCCCCTTGTCACTGAAAGGCCATGTGCTTGAATCTCTTCATTCGAAACACTCTTTCTGGAAGCCTTTGCAAGTACAGCTTGAACAATATCACTATACACAAATTTCTCTTTCTTCAATGTTGTCATTTGATCAACAAATGGTTCCCATTCTGGTAACAAAGAAATTAACAAAAATAATGCTTTCTGACTATCTTCAAATTTAGTTCCCAAGCTAACACAATATGAATATAAACATTCAAATTCATTTATGTGATCAGTCATGAGTTTACTTGGCTGCAATCTGAAAGTGAAGAGCTTTTTTTGTAGGTACATCACACTCATCTGATCATTCTGAAGATACATAGCCTGAAGCTTATCCCAAATACCCTTAGCCGTCATCTCATCAGCGAAGTTGTAAGCCACATTGCGAGAAAGACACAAACGAATCGTACTGCATGCCTTCTGATCCATTTTACTCCACTTCTCGATAACCTCAACCGTCGCCTTATCTGATGATGGTTTCCTTTTCTCATCAAATGAATTAATCTGATCCAAACTAACTAGAATATCTTTACAATCCATCCGCCAAGCATTAAAATTGTTCCTACCATTGAATCGAACAATATCGAACCCGTGAACTTTCACATAGCCATCATCACGTGATGAAAAAGACCTTTCAGCCATTTTAATTGACACATTCAAAACACAAATACCAACTAACTGGCGCTCTGATACCACTTGTAAGGGAAAATACTAGCTAATGCAAATAATCCCAACACAAATCCTAGATCTAGTTGGTGATAGTGAATGGCTAAAACGCTATGCAAGTAATAGCAAACAACAAGCAATATGCAGAAAATAAAGATGACACCTAAATTTACGTGGTTCGGCTTTGCCTACTCTACGGACGACGACTCTATAACTTTCTTATTAATATGGAAACACTTACTTGAAGATTACAACGTTGTCAGGCAACAATCCTTGAGATTACCCAATCTTAAGCCAACAATACCGCCAAAAGTTTGACGAAACTCGCAAACGAAGAACACCCGAAATCACTCGATTTCAATCCTTCTATTTGGCAATTGTTTCATGTTGCACACACACCGAATCACGCCCTTATCGTAGCCCGTTTCACGCCCTTATCGCAGCCCATTTCACGCCACACTGCTGCTCTGTTTCAGCTGCGTTGTTGTTGTTGTTGTTTTGCTGCATTGTTGCTGCGTATTGCTGCATTTCAGCTGTATGCTCTTTGCTAAATCACGTTGTATTATTGCTTACCTTTACATGTTGTGTTGCTTACTATATAAACAAAAGAGAGAACATGAGTTTAAGTCCTTGTGAATAAAGGACTTTAACTCCCTCTTAAATTCCTCCCTTAAAGTTGAGAGCCACAATTATACAATGAGTCTTATGTTTTTGTCTCACAGTAATGTGGAAGGTTTAGGGCATAAATTCCGCAATGGGAGAATAGTTTGTTGAAGCCGAGCAAAACGAAGAAACAAACATCTTTATACATGTGTTAAATTTAATACATCAACAGAGATCCATTATAGAATTAGAGACGAAGTGAAGACATTCTCTGTATCAAATAATGATCTTATATGGATTCATAAGATAATATGCAAAACGAACAAATATACCAAGAACAGGCCAGGACTGGTTGTTTAAAACTAGAACTGAAAATTTTGAAAATGGACAAATAAAGTGACCAAAATCGACTTGACTTTTTCCCCTTGACGATAGTACTGGGTATCAAACCCTGGTATCCATGGCCCTGGCTAGAGGTAGACAGATTTCCCCATTTCGAATGTATATGTACAACAACCGCACTGTAAATTTTTGGTCTGGATACAAAACAAAGGGGAAATTTGCATCGAACACTAGTTGAGGTGCATGGATACCTGAAGTTTGCTTCTCAACAAGAACATTTCTAACTCGGAAAAATCTTCAACTTCCTTTGGACAGAACCCTTCAAGACCCTAAATATCAATCCAATTCCTCTCACTACAGTGTTCACTCCATTAGGCCACAACATACGAAAATCCCACGAAATTGATCAAATTTTAGATGACTCAAACCTAGATAAATGTAAAACTTCAACCATTCCTGAAGAGTATTTAAAACTTTTTCGAGAGGGTTCAAACTCTTTTGTGGTCACCAGCATGTGCAAACACTTGCAGTAATCAGAAACTTCTCCTAATAGTTTCCGACACTCCCTGCAACATGACATTCTCTCCAAATTTTTAGCAAACTATATCTTGCAATTTGAACATCTCATTGTCATGGTTTGAACTACTACTTTTCATAATACCATTGCATTTTACACAAATTTCCCACAGAAGATAAAAATCTAACAACAATGCAAATGAATGTTTTTGTGCTTCATAAGCCATTGCATTAAAATGCATGCCTAAAGTCAACCCAATTGGGTTAACATCATTGGGGATAAAAAAAAAATTTATGCCTAGCAATGGGTCAGGTTGGGTTCGAGTCGGGTTGACATACCTCTCAAACGGATTGACACGACCAGACCCGTCGTAACCAATTTAGTAACAAGTGACAATATGACACAATATGACAATGGAATAATACAATATTAAGTGGTTTTGATGATGCATCAAATAAGACTATCATCGCGATCATACACGTGGCAGAGATCATCCATCACGAGGACTAAGTAACTCGAAACCGAACCAACTTACAAAGCCAAAAAAAGGCAAACCCAATCATTAAAATCCAAAAAGGGCCCATCAGAACAAATCATAGTCAGATGCCAAAATTCAGGCCCGATAAAGCTCTCTCTTAAAGAGGAAGACCGTTACATTAAAAAAAAAATCGTAGAGGGAGTTACTCCCCCAAGGATTTATCTTCATAAAGGAGAAAGTCGTTACAGAGAACATCTCCCTTCGTTGAGCCTCACATACTTAAGTCACGCAGATAATTAATAAAGAATGCTATATAAGGTAAAGGGAACATTCAACAAAGGTTTACAATTTTTAAGTGAGTTCTGTCCAGATTAATTTCCTTTTCCAACAGAGTTACTGACTTAAGCATCAGAGTGCATTCGACCACCAAATTGGTGGTCTTTGACAATCTAACATTTGTTATGCAGATCAGATTCTCAGGAGACCAGATTTGGACGCATCAGGTTTGATATGAAATTTTGTTTTTCTTATCATAACTTTGGTTTTGAATAAAAAGTGCACCACTTTGATTCAGTGTTTGGCTTTATGCTTTTGATTAGGATAAGATTTTAATAGGTTTTGGGGTAGACTGCCTCTTATAGATCGTTTAACCTAATAAGGTCGAGGCCATCCAACATAAAAATACACACTTCGCCGTTGTTTTAGACATTTTTTTAATAAGAACAAAAAAAAATATGAAAACATGAATGTGCATTGAGATACTCAGTAATTTCCCAAAGTTTCAAAATTTGGTTGACAGTTGAGACTCTACTCTTATCACGTGACACCAACTGTTTCATAAAAAAACCCTTATATGTTTTCCCAGCAAAAAAGGAATCTCATCACTTTCTACACCTCTCACCAAACCAAACAACGAACTAACAATGAAAACCTTCCAACTATGAAAACCAAGAGATTAGTAGACCTAGGAAGCAATCCCATAATCACTTTTGGATTTTGTTGATCCGTAATATACATGAAATGCTCTCTAATGGGCAATGCAGTACATACATTCCATCGAACATCTCAATGAGACACGGTTTCTTACACACTGTGAACTTTGACACGTGTGCTAACCTTGCTACATTTCACTTGGAAGTAGAGATGGCAACGAGGCGGTTGGGGCGGTTTGGGCAAATCCATCCCCGCCCTGTTAGGGATCACGGATCCCCGAATCCGCCTCAAATATCCGTTTATATAAAATTTTAAAATCCATCCCCAATCCGTTCGAATTGGTGGATATCTGCCCCACCCCCGAATAACCGATTAACAAAAAAAAAACTTCTTTCTCAACAGAACAGAAAGACGTCTCTTACTGGCCTTGAACTCATAAATCAGCAAATCCATCCCCGTAAAACTTCTTCTTCTTTCATTATGAAAAGGAGATGGTTTGTTTGAGAATGCCTTGAACTAGACTTCTTTTTCTATGATTCAGTTTGTTGGTTTTCCCATTGATTGATTTACTGGAAATTGCATCAAGAACCCATGAAAGAGCATTTGAGGAGAGGATAAGAAGACTGCAGATGGATAAATGAGTTGATTTCTGGAGAAGAGAAGAAGAGACGATCTCCACCGATGTCCTGGGCTTCAACTTGAACAAACCCTTCATCTCTTCCTCTAAAAATCAGGGCTTTTTAAGGGAATCCATGTTAGGGTTTAAAAAGAAAAGAGAACAGAGACGATCGAGTGTGGGTACTTAAGAGTGGTAGAATAGAAGATTTAATGGGAATGAGATGGTGTCGAAGCAGATCCTTCACAGATCTGAAATCGATAGGTGGTGAGGTTGTTGAGACGCTCACTAGATTGACCGCCATCATGTCCCCCTTTTTGATTTCTTTGCTCTTTCGTCTTTCTTTAAGAAAAAGGGAGTGAGAAGTATGTAAGAGAATGGAAATGAGAAGTATGTTGGGGATGAATCTTGTGTGAAGATTGGGCGTTTGTACCTGTATTGTAGCTTGCTTGTTCCTTAGATCTGTGAGATGAGAGGATTGAGGAGAGGAGGCAGAGTGAGACTTTGAGAAAGATGGTGAATGAGTGATCGAATATTAGGGTTAGGGTTTTGTTTTTCCTTTTCATAGGCTAAGGGTATTTATGTAATTTCCCCACTTAAACGGATATCCATGGGGCGCATATGGCCAAATCCATATCCCCCCGAATAATTAACAGATACTGTTTGGATATCCGTATCTGCCCCAACATGCATTTAACCATAACCAAAACTGCTCCAAACGGTGCGGGCGGGGAGTATATCCATGAAAATCTGCCTCACTACCATCCCTACTTGGAAGCCACAAATTATTAGGGATGGCAGTGGGGCCGATTTGGTTAAGGGTGTATAGAGGTTGGGGCGGATACGGATATCCAAACTGTATCCTTTTATTATTCGGGGCGGATACGGATTTGATCATATCCATCCCACGAATATCCGTAAATTTATTTAAGGACGTAAAATACTGAAATACCCTCAACCCTTTAAAAGAAAAAAAAAACCTATCCCTCCCTACTCATTATCTCTCTCACTCTCTGCATCTTTTTCCTCTCACTCAAAATAGAAAATGAAGCCCTTCATGCAAATCTGTTTGCACTTTCTTTCTTTCTGGTTGCTATCTTTTCTCCATCTTTTGGTAGGGGAATCACTTCCTCCAAAGACGGACACGAGCAGTTACTAAAACCAGGCAACTACTCAACCCCCCAAACACAGTCCCAGCCTTCACTGCACTCCAAACTCAAGCCAAAACTTGCCATCTCGACCTCTCAGTCGAGCTCTTCGGTGATGTTCGCGAAGCCTGCGGCAACACCCTGGATCGAAGCCGTTGTTGTCCTATCCTCACCGCTTGGCTCTTCGCTGCACACGCCAGAACCGCACTTGAAATCCCCCCCGCTCCTTCCCTTGACTCTCCCTCAAACCTCCAATAACTCATCAGTCCCTTAATGCCCGACAATTCTGGAACATCCCCCCTGCTCCAGAACCAGATCGAAAGAGAGTGTTTGGTCGAAGGAAGGGAGTCAGATCTGGTGGGTTTCTCGTCAGTCAAATCGTCAAAGGTTAGATCTGGTAGTTTGATCTGCGTTGGCTCGATCTAGTGGTTCGATTTGGTGAATGGTGGTGGCTTAATCTAGTTTGGGTTGTTCGATCTAATGGTGTGATTTGTTGTTATCTGAGATCTGTTTTTATATTTGAAATGATCTTTTTTTTTAAGAATGAAATGGTTGATATTTGAGAATGAAATGGTTGTTCGACTTCTGTTTTTTTTTTTTTCGGGTATTTGGGGTGGGGCGGATATCCACCAATCCGTCCGGTTCAGGGATGGTTTTTACAAAATATGGTAAAAAGATATTCAGGGTGGATTTGGATATCCGTGATTTCCAGCGGGGCGGGAATGGATTTGTCCAAATCCACCCCGTTGCCATCCCTACAAATTATAGAGTGAAAACTAAATAGTGGCAATCTTATTTTTTCGGAAGATGCCTTGAAATCCCATTCATGGAACGTCGTAATTTTCGGAGATGCATAGCATGATCTAGGAATGGAAGTACTTCAATTATATTGAAAGATACAACTTGAGAATTGATGATACATAAAAAAGGTCACATCTCTGAGTCGTACACGTGTCACGATGATCTCGAAGAAATGCGAGCCCCAGCATCAGCCCAACACTGAACAATCCAAGCGGTTCTGAGCCTGCTCAATTCAATCCATCAAACGGACTCAGACTTTCACATCATGCTAGACCCACACGTCTCACAACTGTCTTCAATACCCATAAGCCCTCTTTAAGCATGTATCTTGAAGATCTGATTTGGACGGGCAACTACAATTGTTCTTTGTTCCCAACTAGGAAGCAAGCACTAGAGTATGTCCCACACAGGGAAACTCCCTTCTACAGATTGCTTTTGGATTGGGAACTATCTCCTGCGTATCTAGGAGAACAGAGCTAACAATGAACTTCCTTCCTACAGCACGACTCCTAATTAGAGAAAGATTTCCACGAAGATCTCCTCCCTAATCTACGCCTACAATGGCCTGGTTAAACCAAGATTCATTGCACTATAAATAAGACATGAGGTTGGTAAGCTAAGGGACGCTACAAATTCCCTGTTAGAGCCTTGTCTGATTTTAGCATCAGAGTGCCATCGGCCACCACAACGGTGGTCCGTGGCTCACGTGTGCTACTTGTGTAGGTCAACAGGTCATCAAGAGCCAAGTCGGAACAGGGAGCGAAAAATGACTGCATCAGTTTGGCGCCGTCCGTGGGGACGATATATCTCGTAATTTTACACTAAGTGTTGTCTTCTTTCAAAACACAGAGAGATGGTGACCACCAGGTCATGTAACAACGGAGAACCAGGGGATACATCAAACATTTCGACTGTCCCTATATTGCCTCCTTCAGTAGCTCTGATCTTGCACGCGCAACCGACTCACGTTCCCATACCAACGGCAACAGGGACAGATCCCAGAATCGATACGTTGGCATCCCAAATACAGTGAATCGCCAAAGTGGTGGAGGCTCTCATGCGAAAAAATCCACCACCTGCTAATGGAGACTGGGAGCAGCATGGACCTCCACCTCCGGCAAACGATAGGGACCAAACGCAGGAAAGCCAAGCACTCGCCAATTCCTATTGGACTAAAGGAGGTTGTACAACTAACACTGAGTTCAACGCCAGGACAAAGAGGCTCAGCCCCGGGGGGTATGGCCAGTAAAGAAGGATCTGAATCCTTCATATGCATGACCTTTCCCACTAGTCTGAAAAGCTCTGCATTGACGTGGTTCCACAGCCTTCTGCCAAAGTCCATCGACTCATTCAAAACGCTGGCAAAGGTGGATGTCCACATGGCCAACTTTATCATAAAAAATCTCTGCAATACATGTTTCATTATTCAACCCCAACACCATTCCTTGTTTCACTCAACCATTCCTTGTTTCATTCAACCATGTTTCAATGTTTAACTCAAACCATATTTCATTATTTCACTCAACCATGTTTTATTATTTCACTTCAACCCTTTTTACCTATAAAACCCCCATACATGGAGTTCATAAAGAAGAGTTTTTTCTTAAATAGTTTTTTTAGAAAAAAAATTAGTTGTAGTTCTTGGCTTTATATTTTTGCTTGGTAGAGAAGTGCATGTACTACATTTTAATTCCATTGAATAAGTAAGTTTTATCTTTGTTTATCTTTCTCCTTTAACATTTAGTTTATTTTCACCATCTATTATTTTACTCTTCTCTTTATTTTTTAAATTGAAAGTCAGATTTGTCTTCTAATCCACGTGAAGTAGTCGATAACCCCTACTTTCACTATGCATTGTTGAAGTATATTGCAAGTTGAAGGAAAAAAATAAATAAAAAGAATAGATATTTCTTTGATTGATGTCGAAAATCATGCAACGACATTAATGTCTATTTTTGGCATCAATCAGTGACATTTGTGCGATTGCACCCCTTTTAGTTTTGACCGTTAATGAAAACAATTTTATCAGTAATGTGTTTGTTTGTCTCTATTGTATGTTTTTTCCTTTTGCCTTGTCGTTATGCTTAGGTTGGTTGAGTCAATAGAACGCTTGACTAGTCTGTTTGTGATAGAGAGCTAGACCGTTTTGTATTGTGAACAACTCGGGGTCGTTGTTGCGTAGCCATGTTCGATGGTGGGCATGTTGCGCATAGTTTAGCTGGGGGTTGCCCGCGTTGTGTTTTGTTCTCGAGGTAAGATGCTTGAGGCTTATCCTGTTTGTCCGACCGGTCGGCCATAGTTGCTGCTAAGAGCGAGTTGCAATGGCCGAGAGCACGTGTCAGAGCGTTCATGCTGAGTCAGGCGCCATAAGCTCGGGTTGGCATCCTAAATAGCTTTTATCTGGGCACTGGCTGTACGATCTTTGTATCGGCGCGAATGTTAGGATGTCAATTTGCTTGAGCGTGAAGACGATGATTCGGCAAGATTCATATTTGGCTACCAGGCTGAAGAGCAGTGGTTTCGTGGCAAGCCCTTGGGATCAGTGCGGGACTGACTAAGCTTTCACCTTCTAAATCGTGCATGACCAAGCAAAGTGGGCTACGGATTCGGGGAGTAAAAGTTTGGAGACCTGGCTGAATAGCAGTGGTCCAGTGGCAAGCCGTCGGAATCAGTTCAGAGCTGACAAGGCTCCCACCTTTCGAACCATCTACACCCTCCCCACGCAGTGGGGGCTACGAATCTGATAGAGGTTTGGCTACCAAAGCAGTGGTCTCGTGTCAAGCCATCGAAATCAGTTTCGGACTGACTAGGCTCCCACCATCCAAATTATCTACACCTAAGTGCACCAAGCTACAAATTTGAGAGGGTTCGGCGGCCACGCTAAAGAGCAACGGTCCCATGGCAAATCGTCAGATCGCATCACCACACCGCCGACCTCTTCCTCCACCTCATCATCTCTCTCTATCTTTCCTCTTATGTGTTTTTTCTTCTTCTCCTAATTTATTTTCTTCTTCTTCACAAAAAATGTTATGAATCAACAAACACAAATTGCAAATTTAGAAATACAAAAAAAAAAAAACTACAATACAAAAACACAAAACAAACATTAAACATTAGATGTTCCATTAATATTTGAAAATATTACAAAACAAATATAAAAAAATACATCTAATTGTCTTGGACACGGTCAACAAACTCTTTGAGGGGATGACGTGTGCGACCCTCTTCATCGTCGGAGAAGTAGTCCACTATCGAATTCCCACCATCATCATCATCATCAGAGGACGATGACGATTCACTCTCCTCTTCCTCATCAGACAAATTTTCATTATCATCGTCCTCCTAATTATCTAAAGACGATAACGAGTGGGGGTCCTCATACCAACTTCAATTTCATCAGATTCTTCTTTGAACATTGGCTTTTTTATCTTCTTTTTCTTGAATTGGTTATGAATATTAATAGACCACTCCTCTTTTATAATGCTTAACTTAAATGACAACTTAAATGAATTGGTTATGAATGTGTCTTCCCAACCAATTCTATTTTCCTTCTCAAGCAATTCTATTTATCTTCCCAATTAATTCTATTTGTCTTCTCAAGCAATTTTATTTGTCTTCCCAAGTAATGTTCTTCTGATTATGCAACCATGGTGATTTTCCCAAGTATGCTTGAATCTCATAGACAAAGGGAAAAGTGAAAATAATGCCCCGAGATACTCAAATGCAGCGGCAAAAGTAAGCCCAACAATAACAATCGCAGCAAATGGACGCGAATATGATCTTACAAATCACAGAAATTCGGCAATTGTTTGAAACAAAGTCAGCTTTTGCCCTAAATGCAGCGGCTCATGCGATGATCATAAACATCCTCGCAGTAGCCACTGCATTTGGACAGAAAACTGAGGTTTCCCAATTGTTTG
The DNA here is from genome assembly GCA_963556465.1 of Berberis vulgaris. Classification (NCBI taxonomy): domain Eukaryota; kingdom Viridiplantae; phylum Streptophyta; class Magnoliopsida; order Ranunculales; family Berberidaceae; genus Berberis; species Berberis vulgaris. The sequence goes on along the minus strand of OY747129.1, from coordinate 2,840,636 downwards.
AAACAAAGTCTGTTTTCTATCCAAACACAACGGTTGCTGCAGAAAAAGACACTGTCCATTTTTTATTTTTTGCATTTGAACCTTTTTTTTTCAATTCCTATGGGTTTGCTACAGTATTCACATATTTGATTATTGCTAAACTCATTTTTAACACCCAACTTGAAAAGGTCAAAATTGGGGTTTAGCAATAAATCAAATATGTCATTACTCTAGCAAATCCATTGGAATTGAAAAAATGAAAAAAAAAATTAATTCAAATACAAAAATTTGAAAATTTGAACAGAATCTGTTTTCTGTCCAAACGCAATGGTTGCTGCGACTGGTATCAATATCCTTGCAGCGACCGCTACGTCTAGACAAAAAAGACTATGTCAATTTTTTTGATTATTTGTAATTGAACCTTTTTTTTTCAATTCCTATGGGTTTGCTACATCATTGACATATTTGATTTATTGTTAAACCCCACTTTTGAACATCTCAATTTGAGAATGTCAAAAGTGAGGTTTAGCAATAAATCAAACATGTCATTACTGTAGCAAAGCCCTAGGAATTGAAAAAATGAAAAAATAAAATAAAATTTCAAATGCAAAAAATCAAAAATTTGTACAGAGTCTGGTTTCTATCCAAACGTAGCGGCATCACAGCGGTTCGAGTGATGTGATGTCATAGGTTCGCACTTGCCGTTGCATTTGGTTTTTTGTAGGCGTTAGCCTTTGTGAAAATAGGTGTATAGCTCGCAGGAACCGCTGCGCCTTGGTACAATGGATTTTTTTTCTACTTAGTTATGTTTCAGGGCACTTACAATGAGTTTTTTTTTCAAATCCTCGAGAAGTATTAGACAGGTAGACCCCCTCTCCTTTTTTTTTATTCATTCTAACAGCTGAAGTCTAGTGCAGGAATTAAAAGGCAAAATTTTATATTTTGAATTTGATGGAAAAAAAATATTTTGCGATGCGAATCAAATGTAAATGCTTTTGTTGTGTTTTTATATACTATGCATGCAAAAATTATAAGCAATAAAAATGCAATTGCAAATAATCACAAAATTTTTAACTGCATTATATAACCAGCATCGCAAAATTCTTATATTTACAAAGTAAATATATAAGCATCTCGGATTAGACACCAACATTTACAATTGGCTATCAACAAGATAAACATTTACAATTATTATATATACAAACTAAACATATGGGCATCTCGGATCAGACAACTACATTTACAATTGGATAAACAATATCAACATTTAGACTCGAAAATAGTGCCTTGTGCATTTTTTTTTTGCATTTTTTACAACTGAGGCGGTAACTGTGTTCTTGTCGCACCATCGATAAGAGAGATCTGAGTACACCTCGCATACTTTTTACAAACTGAGACGGTAACTGTGTTCTTGCTACACCATCGACAAATTTTTATAGCCCTCACGGAGGTTCCGACGAGTGTGGGTTCCCCACTCGTAGAAACTACCGCGAGAGCGAAGAGGAAAAAATGGCGAAATAAAAATAAATAATAAGGAATGAGAAGAAAAAAACAAAACAAAACTAGATAAGAAGAAGAAGATGGGAGGAGGTGGCGGTTGCGAAGTGGTGGTGATAAAGGGGAGGAGGAGATGGCAAGGTTTTGGTGGTGAAGGGGAGGAGGAGGAGAGGTGGTGGGGTAAGGGGGATGAGAATGAGAGGTGGCAGTTGCGAGGTGGTGGGTTGAAGAGGCTGAGGTGGCAGTGGCGAGGTGGTGGTGGTGGTGAAAGGGAGGAGATGGCAAGGTGGCGGTGAAGGGATGAGAAAAGGTGGTGGGGTGAAAGGGGAGGAGGAGGAAGCGGTTCTAGAAAAGAGGAAGGGTTAGGGTTTTATTTGTTTATATAGTGGTGGTGTCCTTTAGTAAATTAAAAAAAATGGTGGGTAGTGGTATCCATTAGTATAAGGGATGGTGTTATTTAGCAAGGGCCTTTCCAAAACCTTCTAGTTAAATATATCATGAGGAAAACAAGAGTCAAATTTCACAAGCCAACCTACAATAATAATTCAATAAACAATCCCAAAGTAGGTTGTGGTAACCCACTAACATTCCTGTTGTTCATTTGAAAAATAGAATTTACATAAACTAAGGTTCCGCTTGGTACACAGTAAAAAAAAAAAACTTCATAATGCAAAAGTTTACAGCAATTACATAAAGTTGGGTGCTTTGTTGACTTTACGAAGCACCACCACCTTCACAACTACCGTGATTGCCACCACTACAACGGACTATACCATAACAATCAAAACCAATGCCGCGGCTACCACAACCATAGTCACCGCCACTATTACCACTACCATAGCATAATCACCATAACCAATGCCTACCACCATAATTGTTGTCACTGCCACCACCATAACAAAACCATCACAACCACCACCACTACCACCATCACCGCCACCTTCACGATCACTACTACCATAACATACTCACCAAAATCACCACTAACTTTGCTAGTACCACCAAAAACGTTCTTGCCGCCGCCACCACCAGCACCACTACAGCATAATGACTACAACCACCACTACATTCACTACCACCACTACTGCAACCACCATTGCCACCGCAGCCATCACCACCGCCACTCCTACCCCCACCATTATATTCACTGAACCACCATAGCTTAACCACCACCATTTTAACAATCTCTGCCCTTACCACAATCATCGCCCACATTCGCCATCACTATTACCACAACCACACCATAATCATCGCACCATGACCATGCCACAGTTACAACTACTACTATCATCACCACCACCCACAATCACTTACTCGATTTGTATTGTTTTTTTTAATTACTACCAAGCGCCCGTAAAGTATATGCATTGCAAACCAATGCAAATTAATGCATATGCATCAATTTGCAAAATGTATTACCTTACAATGTACCAAACAGAGCCTAAAAATGTTCACCAAATCTCATGCCAAAAGATTGATATAGACTTCCACATTGTTTATGTGATAATAATTCAAGCTATTTATGTTATCATCGTGCAAGTTCTGAGGATCACAAAGGAATCACTCCTAGTTGAGAATCGAATAGCTCAGGTTTTTAAAGTTTGAGGAGCACAACTGTAACTCATAACATTCAGACGTCGATCTATTTGTTTCCGTTGTTTTTTTTAACCCCCGGTGGATCTCGAAACTCCAGAAGAATGTTGGTATTTGTTCTAAAAGGTATTGTGGTTGAGCAATAAACATAACAAACTTATAGGGGTTATGCTAGTTTAATAGAACCCTAATACGTCTCTCAATGCCTTCTTAGAATGGAAGCAGATGCCATAGTAAAGGATGTTCAAAGTAAAGTTGGATTTCTCGAACACCCTCATAGAGGTCCAACACCCTTTCAAAGGGGGGTCAAACATCCTCAATTGTGGATGTTCTTACAAAATGACATGAAAATAGTGAATTTAAATCAAGTTTATGATATGGACTTATTGTCATTTTATAAATGAAATTGACTTAAATTGTCAACCTAATTCTAACACACTACCAAATTATCACCAATATTGAATTCTTGAAAGGCAAGTCCATTTTAACACCACTAAAAGTATTGGCCCACACCACCATCTAGACTTTTTTTTTTACCTACTGACATACATTAGCCAAGAAAATGTTTTTAGAAAAAACAGTAACAATGAACGCGATAAGAGAATCATCTCCCTCCACTGTTTTCTTTGTCTTTTCTCTTCACTTCTCTGTGGATCAACAGACAACAGAACAACACCACCCCTTTTCTCCTATCTTCGTAAAACAACCTGGCTATCACTCATTCAAAATGATGCGGCAAAAAATCGTGCACCTGTGAGTTTGACCTGCAAAACAACTACTAGTCTACCAAGGACCACATTTTTTGTGGTTGAAGTCTCTCCGATGCTTGAGTCAGTAACTCTGTTGGAATAAGGATGTAAATCTGAATAAAACTTAGTTAAAGTTGCATACCTTTGTCGAATGTTCCCTTTATTTTTTATAATGGTCGTGGTTAACTCTTTGCGTGACTTACGCATGTGAGGCGCAATGGAAGGAGATGTTTTTATAACAGTCTCCTCCTTAATGGAGATGCGTTCATGGAGCCGTAAGTCCCTAAATGGCTCTTTCTTGGTGCAACATTTTTCTTCTTTATGAGAGAACGCGTACTGGGTCTGGATTTGTGTCCTGATCCGTTTAGGTATGGATTTAGGTCCTGTTTGTTTTCCTTATTGGCGAGCCTCGTTCGGACCTATGTAATTGGCCTCATTCTTCCTGGGCTTTATGAGTTGGCCCAATAGATCGGGTGTTGTATCCTCGTGATGGTCTATACCACATGTACAACCGTGATGATCAATCTATTTTGATGTATTATCGGCTACTCCCCCTTAGTTAGTGGGCATGCTGACATGGCCACTAACTTTGGTGATGGTTTGCCTTTCAATTTCATCATTACCTTGTATTTAATGTTTTCAGTTGCTTTTTGCGAGTTGGTGTTTCGATCCTTTGCTTGCCCGTGCATTTTTTATGCACATTCTTGGGATTTCGCATACCCATCATATCTCCACGTTTTCCCATGACTTGTCTCTTCATTGATTGGCTATATAAAAGTAAATGTGACGAATATGTTTTCCCTCTTCACGCTATCTTTGAATTTAGGGTTTGTTTGTTCTTTCATCTTCTTTATTTTCATTGCTTCTTCACTCTTCAACGATTTTTGTTGGTGAGAAGTTAAGTGGTAAGTTGCTTACTCTTTGTGAGGCTTATTACTCTCCTAATAGAGCTTTTCAGTCGATTCTGGAAACTCCTCGTTTTGATTATAATCTTTCACCCAACCTCGAGCTTGTACTGCCTAGACAGGACAATAGCCCATGTAACCCAAAGGCTGGATACATCGTACTGTATTCGTGCATGTTCTCTTCTGACTTTTGATTATTTGTTCCGGAGCTGTTTTGGAATATCTGAATTTCTTGGGCATTCCTCCTGCCCAAATGGGCCCTAATGGCTGGAAGGTGATGGTCTCTTCTTATGCACATGCTAATCTTTCTGGTATTCCCTTAACCGTTAGGATTTTGCACTCGGTGTACAGGGAGATTTGTTTCCTTCGTTCTCCTAATTGTTTTGAGAAACTCAGTGATAACATTCACGATTGGTCGCGGCCTTGATTCTATGCATCCATGAATTCCGACTACTTCCGGTTGCGAGGTCATTCAATTTTTCGATCATTCCGAGTTCCCACTAGAGGAAAGAATCTTCTCTTATCAGATGAGGAGCAAAAGATCAATAAATGATTCTTTAAGCTTTATTGTTTTCCTGTGGAGGCATTTCTTTCCGAGGGCATCCTGGAGCGTAGTGGTTTATACACTATGAGTGAAGTAGAACGAGCTTTATTTTATGAGTCTCGTGCTAAGGCATATGTTGCTCATGTTGGCGTTAGCGATGCTAGCATTGATTGGGAAGTGAGCTCGGTCCGAGATGTTATGGATCTCGATGCTCTTGTTATTGCTTATGTTCTTGCTTCACGAAAAAGGAAACTTGCAACGTCTATGAGTCCATCAAGGCGATTGCCGGTAGATCATGTTTGAGTTCCGAGGAAGAAATGACTTTCAAATCATAGTTCCGCTCAGTTTGTGACTCATCAGAGTTTTGTTAGGGATATTGCTTCTCGCCCAAGTCCTTCCCAAGATGACGTTGTAAAAGAACATCGTGAATCTCTTGAGGAGGGTGAGGAGCTAAGGCTCGCATTAGAAATGAGCGAGAAGGAGACTATCCGTCCACTGGATGACGATGAGATGAAGCTTATTTCTACTTATGGTGTTTCGGACACTGCTGAGTTGTCCAATGATGATCCTCGAGTCATTAATAAAAAAAATGCTCTAGTTGGCGGTGGAGCAGTCTAAAGACATTGTTGGCGGTCAGAGTTTTAGGGATCATTATCATTCTCCTTCTATTGATATCAACGAAGCAAACGGGTTCCTAGTTTCCTCTCCTGTTCGACAGGTTTCTCCTAGCCCTCTTGTTACCGTCAGTCCTTTTGTCGCGTGCACTTCTCAATTGGAGGGTAAACGCAGTTTTTCCGTTGTTACTGTTATTCTTTCTGTTCTCCTTGCCGTTGGAGGTGGTTTTTCGGTGCTTCCAAATCTTCTTGTTCTTCATCCATGGATTAGTTGGATTGAGCCTGGGCCGAAGGATATCCATATCAAGTCTGACGGCAAGTTCTGTTGTTTACTCAGCTCGACATGCAGGATGGTGCACGTAGATTGGTAAATGAATGGTACAGGTGGTGATGGAAAGGCCTTCGATGTGCGTGCTGGACCCATTTGATCATATTGACCATGGTCTTGAGCAGATAATGGACGAGATGAATCGTTTCGCTTATGTAGGGGTGATGGGCTCGGTTTATCGAGCTGGTCATGATCAAGTGGCTCTTTTTTAGAAGAGGTTGGCAGCGTTATTGCTAGTGTTTTCTCATGTTCTTTCTCAATTTGATGTGTTGAAAATGCAATGCACGAGCTCAGAGAAAGCTACAGTGGCCGCTCAGATGTCTTTGACGAAGGCAAAGGATATGCGAGATAAGTCCGTTGTTGAGCTTGACTTTTTGAAAGCCAAGCTAGATGAGGTTTGCGCCCGTCTACATGATGTGGAAAAAGAGTTATCCACTGAGAAAGTGGTTTTTGATGAAGCTTCTCTTTCTGAATTGGAGCAATTCGTTATGTGTGATGCTGCTGAGAAGCGGGTGGAACAGATAACTATTGCACTTAATGATGTCAAGGCAGATGTTTCCGGTATGCTCTTCACTGCTGAATGACAACTTGTTGCGACCAAAATGAACTCGTTGCTGCTAAGGATAGGTTTCGTGTGGTCGAAGCCGAAGATTGGAAGCGAGTTGTTGATGGGCGGGTTGAGCTTCTTGATTATATCGAAGGGTTTGGCGAAGACTTGTCTAAGTATCGTCACTTAGTCGGTAAAGCTTTTGAGGATAATGATGTCGAGGAATCTGCTCCAATAGCAGAGGAGTCATTGGCTCTTCCACCATCGAGCATTCTGAAGCCATTAACACTCTCCTATCTTGGAAAGAATTCTTCTCATGTTCCAACGAGTATTGATCCTGCTATGGCTTCTATTTCTTATCACACTTCTGTATTGCCTTCTCCGGATGTAACAGAGTAGTGTTATCAATAAAAATTGATTTTTGTTGTTTTTCTTCTTCTTTTTTATTTTGTTGTAACTATAACTGCTTCTGTGCTTAGGCTCATTGCTTGTCTAATTGTATGTTACTATTGTCCTTCCTGATTTGCTGTAAAGAGTTGTTTTTCGCTTGTACTTTTTCGTATTGCATTGATTTTTTTCTTAACTCTGACTTTTTGTCTGTCAGATCGAAGTCCTTTTGTCAATCTATTTGCTGAGCATTTACTTTGTCAACTTAACACTTTGGTCTATTCGAGGTTTGTGTTGACTCGGGTATCCAACCTTTACTTCATTAGTTCAACATCTCGGTCAATTCGAATTTTCTTGTGTTTAGGTGACTCGAGTGTCCAACATTTACTTTGTTAGTTCGACATCTTAGTAAATTCAAAGTTTTTTGTGTTTAGGCGACTCGGGTGTCCAACCTGTACTTTGTTAGTACGACATCTCAATTTATTCGAAGTTTCTTGTGTTTAGGTGACTCGAGTGTCCAACCTTTACTTCCTTAGTTCGACATCTCGGTCGATTCGAAGTTTCTTCTGTGTTTAGATGACTCTGTTGTCCAACATTTACTTCGTTAGTTCAACATCTCGGTCGATTCAAATTTTATTGTGTTTAGGTGACTCGGGTGTTTCAACTTTTACTTCGTTAGTTTGACATCTCGATCGATTCGAAGTTTTTTTGTGTTTAGGTGACTCGGGTGTCCAACCTTTACTTCGTTAGTTTGACATCTCAGTTGATTCTAAATTTCTTGTGTTTAGGTGATTCGGGTGTCCAACCTTTACTTCATTAGTTTGATATATCGGTTGGTTCGAAGTTTTTTTTTGTGTTTAGGTGACTCGGGTGTCCAACCTTTACTTCGTTAGTTCGACATCTCGGTCGATTCAAAGTTTTTTGTGTTTAGATGACTCGGTGTCAAACCTTTACTTTGTTAGTTCGACATCTCAGTCTATTCGAGGTTTTTTTTGTGTTTAGGTGACTCAAGTGTCCAACCTTTACTTATTGGTTGATCAGACCAGAAGTAGAGTGTGTCTGACTTTTATCGTTTGATTGCTTTGTACGGCTAGTTTATTGACATATCTATCTTGTTGTTCGCACGAAGATTTGGAGTTCATGAATTCGTAATCTTTATTGATGTTTCTTTGAGTTTTTCATCAGCTTTGGCCGTTAAGGCGTTTATGCTGGTTCCGAGTGTGATTTGTTACATATTCCTTTGCTCATTGTCAGCCTTTGTATTGTGGGCTGGTATTTTTGTTGCTTTGCTTCATCTTCGTGTGTTGTTAATGGTTCGGACAAACTTTCAACTACTTATGAGGCCCTTTGACTTGTACGAATTGACTGATGCAAGCTTTTCATGTCTTGTTCATTTGTGAAGTGTTTCGTCAGTACCCTTGTTCCAATATAGATTGGTTCGAGTGAGGAGTTCGCCTAATTGCTTCGCATGCTCTGCTTTCTCTAGCTATGCAGCATGTAGTGTATATCAACTCTCGAAATTGTTCCTTTGATCCTGCAGCATGTCTACTTTCTCCCTCTGCGCTATCTGTTTGTCTTGTATTCCGATGAACTCGTCAAGTAGTCCTTTATGATCCCAGTGCTCGATTTCGTCTTTTAAGTTGTAGCATTTTTCGGTATCATACCCATGGTCTTTATGGAATGAACAATATTTGCTTTTGTCTCTCCCTTCAGGATCCCTTCTCATCCGAAGCAGCCAGTTGACGTTATCCCACTTTGCTATGTGTTTCAGTATATTTGCTCAACTCATTTTCATGGTTATGTATGGCTTGTATGTGGTCTTCATTGTTGTAACCCCCCCCCCCCCCCCCCCCAAATTTTTGTCATCATGAATCGCTCATTCCGCCATTTCGATACTTTTTTTTACTGTTTTTCGCATTTCTGTTGTCCATCACCAAGCCTTTTTTTTCATTTCTTTCCCATTTTCTTGAAAATTTTACCCTTTCTTGGTCATTTTTCTTCCTGGCTGCCTTTGTTTTCTCCAGAAAGATATGTTTTTGTGCTATTTTTAGTAGGATTGTCATGCATTCTAGGGGCTTTAGGTTAAGAGCATAAAAAAGGGTCTATCTTCAATCCGGCCACAAAGGTTGCAGCGGTTATGTCATTGCTACATCTGTCAATCATTGTTAATTCGTTGGTAAAGCGGGTAACATATTCCCATATTATTTCATCGGGATTTTGTCTGATGTGCATAAGGTGGTGTGGCCTTTTCCTCATTCACTGGCTTTCGATAAATCTGGTGATGAAAGTGGTAGCCAGAGCTTGAAGGAATCTATTGACCTTGGTGGTAGACTATTAAACCAGTTCATCGCGGTAAAAGTGAGGCCGAATGGGAATTGTCTGCATAAATTGATTCTGTGGTGTCCTTCAGGGTTGATCATGTGGTGGAAGTGTCTCAAATGATCGGTTGGGTCGGAAGTTCCATCATATACCTTGAACTTTGGCGGAGTGAACTTTTTGGCATTGATGTTCTCATGAGGGCATCGAAAAATGGCGGTTTTGCTAATTCATATAGTACATTAGGATCTGTTACTCTTATCCTGAACAAGATTTCGGTAAGTGTCCCTTCATACAGAGGATTCTTGCCTCGAGGAAGCTCGTTGCTTTCGAAGTTTCCTTGTTGGGGTTCTGCTGGGATTTCATAACTCACTTGAGTTTGATTGGCGGAGTTTTGTTATGGTTGTACCTGAACTGGATTAGCTAGTTGAGTGTATTCCTGTATTATCTTCTCTAACATTGTTGTTACGTATTCCATCTGGGTTATGAGCAAATCCACCAGAGAGTCCGTGGCAGCGTCGTCGGATACTTGGGTTGTCTGGACTACTGCGTGTTGTAGATTCGCATTCTCGGATGCTGGTCGTTCAGTGATCGGCTATTTCTCCTTCTCTAGCTGTTAGTAATGCATCAACGGCGGAGTTGTCATGATCCACGGGCTGCATTGTTTTTTCTGGTAGCTAGTTGATTTTTTGTCAGGTTGTGGTGAGTTTTGCACTGCATGTTCTGTTTTCAGAAGAAAAAAAACTCATCGTTTTCAACGGACCCAAAAATCGCCCTCCTGTGAGTTTGACCTATAAACAACTGTTAGACTGCCAAGGACCACCTTTTTGTGGCCGAAGACACTCCATTGCTTAAGTCAGTAACGTTGTTGGAAGAATGATGTAAATCTGGAAAAAACTTAGTTATAGTTGCATACCTTTGTCGAATGTTTCATTTACCTTTTATAATGGTCGTCGTTAACTCTTTGCGTGACTTAAGCATTTGAGGCGCAATGGAAAGGGATGTTTTTGTAACAGTCTTTTCCTTAATGAAAATGCGTTCATGGAGGCATAAGTCCCTCAACGGCTCTTTCTTGGTGCAACATTTTTCTTCTATATGAGAGAACACGTACTGGGCCTGGATCAGTGTCCTGATCCGTTTGGGCCTGGATTTAGGTCATGTTTGTTTTTCTTATTGGCGAGCCTCATCCGTGCCTGTGTAATTGGCCTCATTCTTCTTGGACTTTATGAGCTGGCATAATAGATCAGGCGTAGTATCCTCGTGATGGGTCAATATGCCACGTGTATGGCCGTGATGATCAGTCTATTTTGATGTATCATCACAAAACATTAAAATGGGGTAACGTTCGGTCAATTGATATGCACAATTGAGACCGATTCTCAAGTTTATCAAAACATAACAATTGTAGTACTCTAAGTTACCTAATAAACACAATTTAAATCAGTTGAAAATTTTTTGAAAATAGAAAGTTATGGTCAATTTACTAAAGTCACGCAAATCTGTCCCGAAAAGAAAATGGGGTAGTGTCACTGAATTTTGGCCAACTTATACACTTGATTGAGACTGATTCTCAAGTTCATCATGAAAAATGTAGTACTCTGAGTTATCTAATAAACACAATTTGAATCACTTGAAAATGTTTTGAAATGAGCAACTTATGATCATTTTACTAAAGTCACGCAAATCTATCCTACAATGAAACGGGGTTGTGTTTCTAACTTTCGGCCAACTTATACTCTCTATTGAGGCAGATTCTCAAGCTCATCAAAACACAAAAAAATTTTAATATTTGAGTTATCTAATGAACATAATTTGAATCACTTGAAAAAATTTTGAAATAAGAAAGTTATGGTCATTTTACGACAAGCACTCAGATTGTACAAAAAAAAATTATGTTTTCACCTATTCGCGTTGGACAATGCGAGTGAGAGTCTCACATTTGTAAAGGTCCATGTGAATGATAGATCTGGGTGAATTGGAGACTTTAAATCGCATAGGTCTGGATGACTACTCAAGGCGAATAGGTGAAAACAGACTCTTTTTTTTCTGGACAGTTTGAGTGCTTGTAGTAAAATGGTTATAACTTTCTCATTTCAAAACATTTTCATGTGATTCAAATTGTGTTCATTAGATAACTCAGAGTAATACAATGTTTGTGATTTGATTATCTTAAGAATCTACCTCAATAAAGGGTATAAGTTGGCCAAAAGTTAGAGACACTACCCCATTTTCATTGCAAAATGGATTTTTGTGACTTTAGTAAAATGATCACTTGCTAATTTCAAAACATTTTCAACTGATTCAAATTGAATTTAGTAGATAATCCAGAGTACTACATTTTTCATGTTTTGACGAGTTTGAGAATCGGTCTCAATCAAGCATATCAGTTGGCCGAAAGTCAAAGACACTACTCCATTTTCTTTGCGAGATAGATTTGCGTGACTTTAGTAAAATAACCATAACTTGCTCATTTCATAACATTTGTAGCTGTTTCAAATTGTGTTTATTAGGTAACTTAGAGTACTACAGTTGTTTTGTTTTGATGAGCTTGATAATTGGTCTTAATTGAGCGTATCAATTGGCCGAAATCAGGGACAACACCATTTTTTATTCTGTTTTGAGTGAGTTTAGTAAAATAACCATAAGTTGCTCAATTCACGATGTTTTTAATTCATTCAAATTGTGTTGATTAGATCACTAAGGGTGTGTTTGGTTGCATGGAATCCTATGTCATGGGAATCCATGAGGGGGTCCTACATTTTAGGCTAAATTGATGTATCACTCCACATCCACTATTTGATTTTGTCATCAATGGTGAGAATGGAAGTCCCATGAACAAGAGAATCACATGCCTTGGGGGACCAAGGAATGGGATTATCATGTTCATGGGACTTCCATTCCCACCATTGATCACAAAATCAAATAGTGGATGTGGAGTGATACATCAATTTAGCTTAAAATAAGGGGGTCCCTCATGGATTCCCATGGCATAGGATTTCATCCAACCAAACACAACCTAAGAGTAGTATAACTTTCATGTTTTGATGAGCTTGAGAATCAGTCTCAAATGAGCGTTTAAATTAAACCAAAGTCTGGGATAGTACCCTGTTTTCAGGGACAGAGTGAGTGAGAGGTGGCGAGGTTGGTAGTGGTGCTTGATGGAGAAAAGATGGAGAAATGTGAAAGTGGCGGGGTGGCGGTGACAGAGTGGTGGTGGTGTCTGATGGAGAAAAGAGCTAGAAAGAGAAAGAGAAGAAAATGATTAAAGGAGCAAATTTTAAATTTTGGGATTATATTGGTGGTGTGAAAAAGAGGTAGTGGTGTAAGAAATAAGGGAGTGATGTGGAAGAGAAAAAGTTGAAATAGTGTTGTGAGACAATACTTTTGGATTGGTAGTGTCAAAGAAGACACGCCTTCTTGAAAATGAAAAGCCATGCAAATGAAAAGCCAAAAATTCACCATCCACAGATCCCCTAGTTGTGTTTTGTACCGATCATGGAATGTGGTTTTATTTTTCTACACAATTTCATACGCTGATTTTTAGGAATATTTTGTTGTGTAAAAAAAATATAAATTTTTCTTTTATAATTTTATAGTTAATTATTATATTTATATATACAAAACAAAATGGTGTTTGGGGTGAGAGATAAAAGACAGCTGAGATTTAGCCAAATATATGAATCTAACAGATCATATAGAACTTAAAACACCAATAGTGTATGGGTTCGATTCTCATACCCAACATTTTTATATTTATTTATTTCTCTTCAATTATTGGTGATGGTGGTTTTGAAAACTCAAGGATGATCATATTTTGACAAGTTTTAAACTTTTATCGTGCCAACGGCACGTGGAATACCCTAGTTATTATATTATTATATTATATATATACAAAACACGATAGTGTTTGGGGTGGGAGATAAAAGATGGCTGAGATTTAATCAAATATATTAATCTAACGGATCACATAGAACTTAAAGCACCAAGAATGCATGGGTTTGATTCTCATACCCAACATTTGTTTATATTTATTTATTTATTTTACATGTTGATGGTGGTGATGAAAACTTAAGTGTGATCACATTTTGGCAAGTTTAAAATTTTTATCGTGCCAACTTATGCGTGATCACGTTTTAACAAATTTTAAACTTTTAAACTTAAAGCACCAAAAGTGCATGGGTTCGATTCCCATATATAACATTTTGATATTTATTTATTTTTCTTCAATTATTGATGGTGGTGACAAGTTTTAAACTTTTATCGTGCCAACGGCATGGGGAATATCCTAGAGTGCATGGGTTTGATTTCCATACCCAACTTTTTTTTATGTTTGTTTATTTATTTTTCTTCAATTGTTGATAGTGATGATTAGGCATGTAAGTATAAATGATGAAAACTCAATGGTGATCATATTTGGACAAGTTTTAAACTTTTATCGTGCCAACGGCACGAAGAATACCCTAGTTTATATTACAAATCAGGATGGTGTTTGAGGTTGAAAATAAAAGACGACTGAAATTTACCCAAATATGTGAATCTAACGGATCACATAGAAATTAAAGCACCAAGAATGCATGAATTCTATTCTCATTCCCAACATTTTCATATTTATTTATCTTAATATTTAAAGTAGAATAAACTATATTCATCATGTTAAACATTTATCGTGCCAACGACACAGGGAATACCCCAGACTATCTTAAAAAGCAAGATAGTGTTTGTGGTGGGAGATAAAAGACTGTTGAGATTTACCGAAACATAAGAATCTAACGGATCACATAGAACTTAAAACACTAAAAAGTGCATAGGTTCGATCTCATACCAAACGTTTTGATATTTAAAGTAGAATCTACTTTATTTATTATGTTAAACTTTTATCGTGTCACCTAATCTTCTATATCACAAATCAGGATGGTGTTTGAGGTTGCACATAAAAATGGATGAGATTCATCCAAATATATGAATCTAATAGATCACATAGAACTTAAAGCATCAAGAATGCATGAGTTCGATTATCTCGTTCAACATTTTAATAGTCTTCTATATCACAAATTAGGATGGTGTTTGAGGTTGCACATAAAAGACGGGTGAGATTCATTCAAATATATGAATCTAACGGATCACATAGAACTTAAAGCATCAAGAATGCATGGGTTTGATTCTCACGTCCAACATTTTGATATATATATATATAAAACATGCGACTTATTTTTTTTGAAAGGCAAACGTGCGACCGATAGGTATAGAACCCAAGACATGGGGGTTAAACCACCACAACCTTAACCATTCAAACAGGCTATCATTGGTTTTTTATCTTGATATTTAAAGTAGACTAAACTCTATTTATCATGTTAAACTTTTATCGTGCCAACGACACGAAAAATACCCTAATAGTATATATTATGCATCTTAAATTGAACAAAAATGTACAAATTTTTCTAAAATAATTTAATATTATACGCTATGATAAATATATATAAAAATATATACAAAACTATTAGTTTTCCAATCTTTGAGATATGGACTCATAATCTACTACCATTAGACTCCAACTTAGCCCAACTTTTAATGTGCAAACACTGATGTCATCGTATAAACAATATATAACATAAGAATCATTCGCGTAACAAACTTTTAATATTAAAATAAAATTATATTAGGTTCAATGTATTCCCCCAATTTTATATTGGGTTAAAATTGATTCTTCCGATAAAAATAAAACTAATATTTTAAATTTCAAAACATATTTCGGTAATTCCAAAAAAAACATTTGATAAATTTTCGACATGTTTCGAAAAATCACTTTCCTTGGTAAGACAAAACAAAGTAGAGTCCTCCCTAACTATATTGAACAAGTCAACTAGTTTGGTTACATCCCAATTGGGGGGCCTTTCCTAACTTTGTCCCCTTAACATTTGTGGTGGGGGTCTTCAGCTAAGGGCCCCAAGGAATTTTCTCAAAGGGCACCGAAGTCCAAAAGGTGTAATCTGCCATTTCTTGATGAAGCAGCCATGTGTCTGTCGTCAGCTACTAAAGCTACCCCATCTTTTATTATATCTCTCAATCTACACCCACCATTTTCAACATCCCACGCCCTTATCACACCGTTGGTGCAGAAAAACACATATCCTCCATTTATACACCCCAATAATCTCCCACCACCACCACCTCAAGATCGGAATCTAGATGGAATAAAGCTGATTTTCGCAACATTCAAGCATGCATCCTTGAAACTCGTGCAGCCTTAGATGCTCTTCAGAATGCCCCTTTGTCTAGAGGTAATGCATCCTCTATTTCCGTTTTAGTGGCACGTCTAGACGAGCTTCTAGTTCGAAAAAAATTGTTTTGGCGCAATAAGTCAGGAGTTTCATGGCTATCTTATGGTGACCGCAACACTAGATTTTTTCATCTCTCTAATTTGATGCATTGCGAGTCGAACTTGATTTTGCGCCTCATAGACAGTCATGGAGTTTGACATGACGAACCGGGGTCTCTGGGTCAGGTTTCTATCCTACTACTACTCTGATCTGTTCAAAACTTCTAACCCCCCTCAAGCTCCAAGCATTTTATAACTCTTCCATCATGTCATCTCCAAAACTGATAATGAAACCCTGATTGTTGTCCCAAGTAATGATCTCATTAAGGAAACTTTATTCTCGTTCGGAAGCCACAAAGCTACCGGCCCGGATGATTTCCATGCTTTTTTTTCAACATTATTGGGATATAATACGAGAAGATGTTATTGTTGTGGTTCAAAAAAAATTTATCTCCAAAAGGCTCGACCCAAAGCTTAATGAGACATTTTTGGCTCTTCTGCCAAAGGTTGGTAATTCGACCACTCCGGATAAATTCCGACCTATGGGTCTTTGTAAAGTTATTTATTAGGTCATCTCTAAAATCTTAGCCAACCGCCTCAAACTCCTCCAGAACGACATCATTTCTCATTCTCAAGGAGCTTTCGTTAAAGGCCATTCTATTACAGATAATGTACCTTTTCATCCCCTCTCTCCTCAGGTCTCGCCTCATCAAATCCATCTATTATCATTCTAAATCTCTGTCCCAACTGGACAAACTTGCGACTCAGGCTTCCTTCGCCTGGAGAGGTATCTTAACCGCTCCCATGGCCTTTAAGCGGTTTTTTCATTGGCAAATCATCTATGGGGATACTATCAATCTATGGTACGTTGCTTGGATAAAACTTGGCTTCCTCTTAGCAGACTGTGTCCCGGATCCAACAACGCACAATCTCCCTGGCCGTCTATCAGACCTCTGGACGGTCTCGCCCTCCTTATCCATTTCATGGAATGAGGAACTCCTTTCCTTTTTGCCTGGTTCTGTGGTTAGGGATATTACCAATATTTGCATATGCCCATCATCCAGGCTTGACCGCCTCATCTGGGACAACGATAAAAAAATGAATTTTTCTGTTAAAAGCGTCACGCATATCCTATCCACAGGAAATGAGGCTAGCTCCTCCTCGGGCGCTAGTTACCATACTATTGCCCCAAAGATTCTTCGGCATATATGGCACTTGAAAGCACCTCCTAGAGCTATTCTATTCCCGAGGAAATTAAGTCGGAATCTTCTGCTTACTATGGCCAACTTGAGCAGGGTCCATGTCTCACTTGAGAATGAATGTGTTTTTTGCCACAGCCATAAAGAGGATATCATTCATCTCTTCTTCACTTGCCCCACCACTAGTAGACTCTGGCAGTTGTCCTTTCTTCTTATTGACTGACTTTGCCGATCCTTTGTCCAACCTACTATCTCAGCCTTCTTTAATTTTGCTTGGAAAACAGCCAAAGAACATTTTGTTTCCTCAGAGAAAATCCTATCTCAATTTTTAGTTGTCCTCCTGACCATTTGGAAGATACAGAATAATATTATCTTCAACAAATCCAAATTCAGGTCCATGATTTCACTTCGACTCTTCAAGCCACGTGGTCGTTTTGGGCTTCCCATTGGTTTAGCACTCCAAATGCTAGCCCTGAACTCACTATCTCCGCAATCTCTCACATAGTGAGTTCTGCCCGCACAGATCCAATTCATCATCACGTCCCTGTCCCGGCCCCTGTTGTTTTTGGTCCCCCTATGACTCTTGTAGCTGGTAGGCTTGATCTTATTCGGAAGCAACTCGAGTTCGCCAACTCCCATAGACTTAACAGTCATATCTCTTCAGTGTTTCGTTCCTCGGACTCTTTTGACCCTAATACAATGATTGTCAACTTTGATGTTTGCTTCTTTGACCATTGTAAGCAGGGAGCTATAGGGTCATAACAATGGATCTTGGAAGACATGTGCTTGCTACGGTAGCTAGTACAATTCAGGGGCAGGTATTGGATAGTACAATAGTTGAGCTCTTTGCAGGTGAGGGGGCTCTTATGCTAATCCAAACCCAACAGTGGAAATCTGGCCTCCTTTTTGGAGAGTCTTCAATGACGCCGACAGCTATGGAGGATGCAGGTACATCTTTTGTGTCTGATTGGGCCTGGCATCCACTTTTATGTAGTGTAAAGCGTCTTATTAAATTTCTTAATGGTTGGCAATGTATGTATATTGGTAGGGAACTCAACTATGAGGCCCATTATCTCGCTACCACAGCGGGTAGAACTTTGTATGATCCTTAGTAGTTTAATAAATTATGCCTCACCCAAAAAAAAAAAAAAAAACTCATTTCTTTATCAAGGTTACGGAGTCTTAACTTGTGGATTCAGATTTGTACTGGTGTTATATAATGTTTTCATAGGAAGAATGATTCCTATTAGGAAGTCAAATACAATCGCTTTTATTCGGAGTGGAATATAGTGCACATGTAGACAAGATGATTTATATGGTGATTGGAAACCTTCACTCTCCTATTCATGGGCGAGTGAGTTTCTTCTTCTTTTTTCTCTCTCGTTGCATTGAATTCGAAAATCCTAGGATTACCATCTCATGTTCAGATGTTCCCAACCTAAATTGCCTGCATGTCGATGTTGCTTACATGATCAATTAGTATTCAACTTGCTGTGTTTTTTTGTGGGCATAACCTTCAAAAAATAATAAAAGACATTTTAATGTTGATGACTCCACCATTTCAACAAAAACTTGAAATTTCCAAAACCTTTCTGCGAAAGTAATATTTTAGGAGGAAAATAAGAGTCAAATTTCACAAGCCAACCTACAATAATAATTCAATAAACAATCCCCGAGTAGGTTGTGGTTACCCAACCAACATTCTTGTTGTTTATTTGGAAAATAGAAGTTACTTAAACTAAATGTTCACCAAAATCTCATGCCAAAAGATTGATATAGACTTCCACATTGTTCATGTGATGATAATTCAAGTTGTTTATGTTATCATCGAGCGGATCGAGCAAGTTCTGAGGGTCACAAAAGAATCAACCCTACTTGAGAAACGAATAGATGGTGTTTTTTAACACAACTATAACTCGTAAAATTCAGACCTCAATCCATTTGTTTTCGCTGTTGTTTTTTTTTAACCCCCGGTGGATCCCAAAAGTTCAGAAAAATGTTGATATTTGTTCTAAAAGGTCTTGTGGTTGAGCAATAAACATAACAAACTCATAGGAGTTATGTTAGTTTAGTAGAGGATGTTTGAAGCAAAGTTGGATTTCTTGAACACCCTCATAGAGGTCCAACGCCCTTTCAAAGGGGCATCAAATATCCTCAATTGTGGATGCTCATACAAAATGACATGAAAATAGTGAATTTAAATCGGGTTTATCCTATGGACTCTATGTCATTTTATACATGAAATTGACTTAAATTGTCAAACTAATTCTAACACAGTAATACACTATCAAACAACAATTCTAGCCAGCCAGGTTTGGTAGTCATTTTTTGGTCAAGTTTAAAGTTTTGTTACACTTCTATCTCTTTTATAGATGGTGTTTGTAATTGTGTTTTAAAGATAAAGAATAAAAAATGTAAAAAAAATTAAAAATTTGACTCAAAAATAACGACCAAACCTGACTATTAAACTTACTCCACTACCAAATTAGCACCAATATTGAATTCTTGGAAACACATCAACTCCATCCTACAACCATGCAAATGAAATGCCAAAAATTCACCCTCCACAGATCCCCTTCCCACATAGTCAACCAACCCAACACATCTCTGTCAAGAGCATCTCAAGTGGCCTTTACAAGTCCCCATTAAAGAAAGGTACAATTCAATCTCCTAGTTTTGTTTTGTACCGATCAAGGACTCTGATTTTATATTGAGAGAAATTCTAAATGGCGAGGAAACGAGCGAGGGGAGGGAGGTGGCGGGGTGGGAGCCGTTCACCCCGCTCAGGATGAGCGCACAAAAAATGATGGCACGCATCCCGAGCGGGGTGGACGGTCCCCACCCCGCCACCTCCCTCCCCTCGCCCGTTTCCTCGCTGTGTAGAATCACTCTTTATATTTTCAACAATTCCGTATCCGATTTTTAGAAATATTTTGTTTTGCATAAAAAATATTAAAAATTTTCCCATTTATAATTTCAGAATTAATAATATATATGCGTCATATCAAATTGAACGAAAATATAAAAATTAAGATAATTTAATGATATACATTTTGATAAATGACGATACATAAAATCGTCACACAATCATAAACATACACGTGGCTCAAATTATCATAAATACTGGAGGGTTGTTACGAAGGCTCAAGTCATCATAAATATTGATGGACTGTTATGAAGGAAATGAAGGGAATCACTTCATCTCAATGAAGGAGGAGGCCATCATAATAAACATCCCCCATTCACTGTGCCAACCGAGCTTAAGTCACACACACAACTGAATGCAGTCATCAATTCACTTATTATATATGGTAAAGGAAAATGTACGAAAATGGGAGATTGATTCGACTATCCTATCTACACAATGTAATTTTAACCGAATTTTATCCAAATTTACATTCTTTTTCCAATAAAATTTTTGACTTAAGCATCTAAGTGTTTTCGACCACCAAAAAGGTGATCATTGACAGTTCAACATTAGTTTTGCAGGTCAAACTCACAGCAGGACAATTTTTTGAGATATAAATCCCGTAATCTACTATCGCTCAGCCCAACCTTATTTTGCAAACATTTTATGATATCGTCGTATAAACAATATATTACATAATCGTCGTATAAACAATATATTACATAATAATCACTCACATAACAAACTTCTAATACTAAAATATAATTATATTAAGTTAAAATGTATTTCCTTAATGTTATATTGGGTTAAATTTATTTCTCCCATAAAAATAAACTAATATTTTAAATTTCAAAACATATTTCAATGACTCCAAAATAAAAACATTTGATAAAATTTCGATAAACTTCGAAAAATCACTTTTCTTAGTAAGACAAAACAAAGTAGAATCCCATTAGTCAAACCTCTCTCTCCCTAACTATATTGATCAGGTCAACTACTTTTGTTTGGGGCCCTTTCGTAACTTGTCCCCTTAACATTTCTGGTGGGGGTCTTCGGATGAGGGTCCCAAGGGATTTCCTCAAAGGGCACCAAAGTCCCAAAGGTGTAATCCACCATTTCTTGATGAAGCAGCCACGTGTCTGTCGTCAGCTACTAAAGCTACCCCATCTCCTATTCTATCTCTCAAACTTCCCAAGTACACCCCACCATTTTCAACATCCCACGCCCTCATCACACCGTTGGTGCAGATAAACACATATCCTCCATTTATACACCCCAACAATCTCCCACCACCACCACGAGATCGGAATCTACACATCTCGACAAAATTGTCCACTCGATGCACTCTAGCATATCGACGAATGTTCACCATTAGTAACAAGTCATTGTTTACATCCACAGAGTCCACGATCACATCTCGTTCTTCATCAAATACAATCACTTGGTTATGTAGGTCAAACACCATGGCTCGAACACTTGTACATGCCACGGCTGATTCTTGACTAGTCATTCTTACTCGTCCGATTGAATCAGTCAGCTCAGTCAACAAATGCCACCCCATGACTGCTTCCGGATCAGTCAACATACCGCCGACGAAAACTAGCTCCTCCGTTTGACCGTTCCACACATGAAATGCACGCCCTGGAACACCAGCAAATAGACCAACCCACCATTGAGAGGACCCTGTGAAATCCACCAATGTACCATCATTTACAACATTGCCAAATTGGACCCTCCGAGGGCCCTCTTCATGGATGAGTGCTACATGGATATCGCCATCTACAGATGCAAACACAAGCTTCGAATCGGTCAAAACGATTCCTGAAACAGCTTGGGAGAAATGACCAAGCCGGTCTCGTTGGTGAGGGTTGAATGTTCGGATATGGAGCCTAGTTGTGAGATCAAATAGCCGGACTGATCCATCAACAAAACCACATGCAAGGTGGACATCTGACAATGCAAGACACCGGCATATAAGACTATCGCTCTCCTCACTTCCAGACACATC
Source organism: Berberis vulgaris (assembly GCA_963556465.1). Classification (NCBI taxonomy): domain Eukaryota; kingdom Viridiplantae; phylum Streptophyta; class Magnoliopsida; order Ranunculales; family Berberidaceae; genus Berberis; species Berberis vulgaris. The sequence goes on along the minus strand of OY747129.1, from coordinate 2,818,746 downwards.
AAATTCTAGTCTAGTGTAAACTGCTCGACGTGCACGAAAATTGTATGCTGTATGATGACGCTGCATGTACTCATCTCGCCATGTTTCTTGAATTAACCGGTCTCTACCCCAGATCTGACGGGTGAGGTTTTGCCAGAGATAATCTGACCGTGAGATCGCTCTCCATGTAGAGCATACCTGTATAAAAAGAGAACCATTAATAAGATTGTATACATAGATAACAGTGATCAAACAGATGTATAAACAAGATGTGAACTCGTCATTGTCAATAGAACACACTACATATAACTACTAGGGTTTGGGATTTTTTCTTTTATATGTACAATTTCGTGTCACAAAACTGAATCTCTACACCATAATGCAGACTACATCACAGAAATTTATCACCAGACTATTGCCACGACATGACCACAATAACACAAAGCATAACATGTTTCATTTAGACAAACATCGATATATTAGTCTCACTGCACGAATTAATCATAGTCTTATAGATATGGCCATATAGTTTGAGTTCAGGATTTTTGTTTTCACTATGAGAATGAGGTCTATTCAAATATTGGAATATGCTAAACCCAAACCCGCCTCATTAGATATCCCTACTTGCGAAACTCTGCAAGACTGGAAGGGAAGGTGGTGGCATGACTGACACTATCACCGTTAATGTCAGAAAAGGTGTCCATGATATGCTGTGTTGTAAATGATCCCTATTACTACTAAAATAGTCCAGTCAATTAACTCAGATAGCTAGTCCTTACTCAGTAACTCAGTCTGGTGTAGGTCTAGAAAAGACTTACCTATAGCTAGAGGGTACTTGACTTGTCATCATTGAATCTAGTTAAGAGGCACCTCCTGTGATTCTATGGCACCCTCCCTCCTTCCTAGACTATGATGGATGCATGTTAAAGATATGAAATGAACTTTGCTTGGAAGTAGGAAGTTTGGAACTTCTGGGAAAACTGGAAGATACCATTCCATCTTGGTCACCATCAACATCACAATCATACTCATGGACCCTCCCCATCCCAATAACCCTCAAATCTGAGATGAAGGTTCAGTCATGATATTTCTCAACTATTATGAAAATGGATACAAAATTCTACACCACCATTACTAAACAACTTACCAAAAAAATTATATTTTTGATTTTAACACTAAAATCCCATTTCTTCATTTTGCTTCTTCTAGATGGCTGCGTGCATGTTCAGAAGTCACATACTCGGACGTAACAAAGTCCATAACCTTGTCATTCTTAATCGTCTCTTTCAAGATCAGCACCCAAAGTTCAACCTTGTAATTAGATGTAAATCATTCTACATGATATTGGAGCGGGATTAATGAAGTATAATTCCTTGCGAGGAATTAGAACTAAATGCATCAAAGCATTTTTTACATTACTACTGATATTGGAGTACTCTGCATGTACAGTATATATCTAGTCTATCATCTGTACATAACCATGTTAGGTCTATGGTTATGGTTACTATTATCATTCAAGCCTGTAGATCTCTTTTCAGGTTAGTAGACTTGAACATCAAACACCCAACTACCGTACCTCCCCACACAAATGGCATAGTCCAGACTCAGGACACATATATTGGTGCATTTACATGGTCAGAAGGTGGTGTGAAACCATGAAACAAGGTACGAAATTTGTGGACCTATTTCATGGAGAGAAGTTTGAAGAATTGAGAGGGGAGGGGTGGGAAGGGGGTCCTCTGTTACATTGCTTAGTTGGAGAGGAAAGTGGAGACAGGTTAAAATCGATTTGTCTAGCAGTACAAAGCCTCACTCATCACATCCATTGTCAGGGGTGGGTGCTTTTATTACTCAAAACAGACCGGTTAAATGAAATGGTACGGAAGGAAGTACAAAAGATAGATAAAGAAAAAAACAGAGAAGATGAGTGAAAGCTTTCTGCCCTTCCTTCCTCTTAGTAGTTGGTAATGGTGATGTGATGGTGGTGGAAAAAGAAGAAATTTCAGAAGCAAGAAAAAGACAATGCGATTCAATAACGACTCTGAAAAAACTCTCTACTATTTTATAAAGAAAGATGAACAAGTTAGTGAAAGTGAAGCATGTGCCAGGTCAAGACCTGAGGAAAGTTATTTTTAGAATATTTGCATTTCTTTGGACCATATATATGGAACTATATTTATCAATGAGTGAGATTTCATAAAAGGGATAGTAGTTTTGTTTCCATTCAACTCAAACAAACAATACACTATTTTCCATGCTCTTATTTCTTTAAAAAAAAAAAAAAACTGGTCAATTGTGCACCAAACCAGAACTACATGCGCAAAATTATAAAAACAATATCAATCCAACTTGCTAAATAACCCCACTTTCCAGGATTAAAATAACCAGATAACACACAACCCCATCAACCCATGCACTTAATGTATGCAATAAAATAAGAGAGACCCAAAAAAGTAGATGGATCCTTTCACAAGAATATCAACTGAGATCAGTGAGACCCACTTATCATGAGCAAAGAGAAGGAATAACAAACAGTAAACTAGCAATGAATGATTACTGAGGGATCACAAATAATCATGTAAGATGTCTAACCAAAATAAGCAATAAAGCAATCTGGCAATTCTAAATAACATCATAATTCATAGCAACTAAAGTAACCTTTTTTTTTAACCTTATTTCACATTTTCATGTAAGAAAAGGTACCTTTGAAAAGAAAACATTGAATCTAAAAACTAACTCAAAAAAAAAAAAAACAATTGAAATTGTTGATTCAAGCAGGAAGAAGAAAAGTTCATGATGGTGATGATGCAATGTGGACCACAAGATCTACTTAATCTCATGTGACAGGTAGTATGAGTACAACTAGGAAAGGTGGACAGTAGTAGAAACTACAGACATTCTTCAGCAGGATAAACTTTGTGTGTGGGTTTTGTTTGTGTTTCTACAAAAAGAAACCATCATCATGATTAGTTCTTGTGATTTTTCCATGATGAGTAGATGAAGAACAAAAAAATAAGATGTTGTGTTTGTTGACCAATGATTTAACTAACCCAATCACATTGCACAATTCAAAGACAGTAAGTGAGTGAAGAGTATATTGAGTAATCTTCACTCACTCTTTGTGAGTTTTCTGCAAAAAAAAACTCACAAAAGACTATAAATGCTCTCGATGTTTCTTTGTAAATAGATGTTTAGAGATGGAACCTGAAAGACATTGGCAATGGCGGGAGCAGCGGAGAGACGGCCAGAGGAGTGAGAAGCATCAATGGCTACCTGATAAGCTAGGGATTCAACAAAGGGTTCAGGCCAGACTTCGTTAATGAATCGTTGGCGAGACGAAGAAGGTTCTCCGAACTCTCTTCCTTGTCCGCCTCCAGCACCAAGTAATACAATAACTTCATCATCACCACCACCACCACCAACACCAACTCCATTGTTATCTTCTGATGAAGAAGACATGAAATGAAATAGTGTTGTGTTTCAAATTGTGAAAAAAAAAAGAAAAAAAAAGGGGCTTTATAAAACCGGATAGATACGGTTTCAAGAGAGACAGGAATGGAAGCGTGAAGAGTGAATGAAATATTTTATATTTTTTTATGGGAAGAGAGATAAAGAAAAAGAAAAAAAAAAGGTTATTTTATGAAGAGTACAGCGAGAGGTATGTCTGTAAGACGGCGGGCACGTTATTCCCTGAGGGGAACAAGCAAGTGGAAGAAAGGTTTGTGTCTTGGAATACATAATGTTATTTTTGGGCCCCACAAATATATTTTCGTATTTTCTTTGTAAATCTTTTGTTAATTTTCAGCTTTTCTTACTATTTTGTACGGGTCGATACGGAACGGGATGGGACGAGATATTATACCAGGACAAGATGAGATGAGGTGGGATGGGATCAGCGTGCTATCTGTGACTGCTTTTTTATAATTAGATATAGATGTGACATACAAATATAAGAGTAGCCACTAAATTCCGTAACAATGAAGTCGAGTGGGCTGACTTTTAGAAAATGACATGATAAATGGAATCCACTAAGAGTATTGTGTCATTGTGATGGCCTCCCAACTAATTTTACAATATCATTACTGTGGGAAACAAAATTCATGGTTCCTTGATAAAATGACATTTCATCTTTTGTTAGGGAAGAAATATAGACCTATTGGTGATGCTCTAACATATTCATAATGGTTTACCATCAATACATATATTGTAATTATAAAAAAATATTTTTACAGCCTGAGACATCTCAAATTCTTAGCTCCGCCCCTAAATGTTCCCTTCTGAATATGTATTACTCAGTTAATTTTTTTTTCATCTTCACCTGGGTATTATCAATATTTGTAAGTTAAATAATTGAAACCACTTTTATTGGGAATCCAAACAACAATCTGCTATCTTTCTCTTGCTTAATGAATATTTATTTCTTGAAGTAACATTTTTGTTACCACTGCAAACACCATGAGTTTCTGTCAGTCATCTGTAAGTTTATATGAATAAAAATAAATAAATAAATAAAAATATTAATAATAAATATTAAAAAATTAGTTCGGGACGGGACGGGATTGAAAATCTTCATTCCATCCCATCCCATTCTAGATCAGGACGGGACGGAATCGGAATGAAATTATTCAATCTCATTAAAACCCGAAAAAATCGGGACGGGATCGGAATTGCGGGATGGGATGCCCACCCCTACTATTTTGGGATTCCTTGGAGATGCTCTAATGCCAAATACATATATTTTGAGTTCTTAGTCGATTTTTACGCGAGTCATTTTGAACAATCTCATTTTGACATACTTGTTAGAGCATCAATAGTAACCTAATTCCATGTACCAAAGATGAACACTCACCTTCTATACCCAGGGTCTCAATACGTGCTAAATACAGTCTTTGTGAAGCTTGTGTCCGATCTGAATCCCTAATTTAATTGCTAATTGTAGGTCAAGATCCAGGTTCTAGAGACCCATCACATTTAATTCGGATCATAATTAACTTATAGTAAACTTAGTAGTTCTGGTTAAACTTAACATCTGATACTTTTCACACCTATAAAGTAATTCTATAGTAGAATTTTGCATGCTAGATTCAAACTATTAAACATGGATTTGATTGTTAATGGCAATATTTTGAATATATAGTTCAAAATGGCTACCTGTCCTAGCACTTGCAAGTGTATTCAAAATGTGTGTTCTTTTCGTACATGACTTTAGGTTTTGATATTAGCACTTCACACTTACAAACTTGAGGCATCCAAATTTGTTCTCTTCGAAATCTAATTTGCAAAATAAGGTTAGATTGTTGAAGACCACCTATTTGGTGGTTGAAGGCACTCCGATACTTAAGTCGGTTAACTATAGGAGAAAATAAACCTAGACAGAGTATAGTTGTGATGTGCTTTCGTACCTGGACCCTCTTCTTCTTCCTTTACCTTATATAATAAAAGTAATTAACTTCGTGTGTAATTTACATATACATGGCACAATGAAGGGAGTGTCTCTTACAACAATCTCTTCCTTCATTGAGATAGTCCTTGGATGAGAGATTCCTGCCAAAACTTGTCTAATTCGTAACATCTATATCCTCTGAGAGGAAAATTTTATTGGGCCTAAAATATGGGCCTTTCGATCGTGGTCCGTTACCAAATGCCTTTTTAGGCTTTAGTGATTGGATTGATTATTCATGGTTAGTTTGAAGCATATGTTCCTTGTGATGGATAACTTGTTTCATGAGTGCGATCGTGATTAAATGATTATTTTCATGTATTATCAAAACTGTTGATTTACAAGTCCTCCCGTAGCAAACTAAAGTGATTTGTAATGATTAACTGTGTTTCTCAATTGCAAGTGTTCAATTCCATAAACAACAATACAATGGATCGAGTATGGTGTGCATGGTTTAGTAGAATAAATTTCGACCGTGATCTACTTTTCCTGATGTTTTGACTTTCTAACTTGTAGACAATGTAAGAAGTTTGGTCGACTCTAAAACCATAAACAATATTGTGGATGCTCTTAACAAACAAAATAGTGTAGGGTTCATTTAAGATTTAATGGGAATAACATCACATCAAGCAGAGTAATACCATGGACCATATAATTAAGAAAAGAAGATAAGTACAATAGTACAGACTGCATCATATAAATATATCCTATATAAATTGTTTTGGTGAAGGGACCCTAATGATTGATGAAACAATTGATATCCCTTCATCTGAGACTGAATCTTATGTTCTTGCCAACAGCAATACCCCCAAACCCAGAAGGCCACAGGCCCATAACATGTCTAGAGAGCCAGGTCAGGCCCGCCAGGCCAGGCTCAATAACTTACATCATTTTAGAGATGTTCATAATGCTCCTGTCGAACACAATCACACGCACAAAAAACCTCCGTTGTTGTGGCAGTAGGGGTCCGACTCTCTAGAGTTTTGGATTTTAAAGACTTCATTTTATTATCAAAAAGAAAAGAAAAAATTCAAATGAAATTACTCAAGTGGGCAAGTGTTGTTCTACTACTGAAATTTACTTTGACACTCTACCTCATCGTCTATGTTTAGAAAATAAATTTGCTAATATTAATAAGCTCATTTTTTCATTTGATCCACAAATTTTATTATTTATTTGAAATCCTCATTCAACTCGTTGTAATGCTAGTTATCCCGTGTTTTGCATCCAAAAGCATCTCTAATGTCGAGTTGAACTTGAAGTTCATAAGGTGGACACATTTGAAGTCGAGGTGGGTGTACTCTAATTGGTCATTTAATAAAAACTCAAACAATGGTCAAAAAGTGGTTTTTGAGGGGCAAATAATCATCTTTATACTACTTTCCTAGTGGATAGTGGGTCAAATAAGTTATTTAGGCTAGGCACACGGATGGAACATAAAATAGTCGTGACTATTTTGTGTGTTTGATAAAATTCAATCGACTAGTACCTATCACAACTTTTTAGGCTAAAACCTGAGTAGCTCTGGTCTTTTCATTTCACGATGAAGATTTACCTTCACTTTTGAACTCAAATGAGGGTGGGGTTGCCGTTGACGGCTAACTGTCGATGAAACCAGCAAGGGAGGACCCTCCATCACCCTCGCAATGCGAGCCTTTCGCAAGGGAGATGGAGGCTCGCTTGTTTCCTCGACAATTAAAATTACCATTCAATTAAAATGAAAAGTGTATCTCGAAAAAAATTTAACAATAAAAAAAAAATCGCGAACCCATTCATCTCCCCTTCTTCATTCCTCACTACTAATTGAATTCCCCCACCACCACCCGTACTCGCCGCCTCTATGTTTCCCGTATCCCACTTCTTTCTCACTGTTTCAGCACTGCCCTCGCTTCCACCAACATCGTGGACTGCACTGCCTCTCCCCACGCCCGCCTCAGCCTCCCCCTCTCTCTCACTCAATCCCCTCCCCTTCCTGTTTCACCTGCGACAGGGTCGCCTATCATAATATATCTAGAGGGTACCTGACTTGTCATCATTGCATCTAGTTAAGAGCCTCCTCCTATAATTCTATGGCACCCTCCCTCCTTCATAGCTAGACTATGATGGATGCATGTTTAAGATGGAGATGAAGTGAACTTTGCTTGGAAGTAGGAAGTTTAAAACTTCTGGGAAAATTGGAAGATACCACTCCAGTCATTCTTAATCGTCGCTTTCAAGATCAGCACCCGAAGCTCAACCTTGTAATTAGATGTAAATCATTCTACATGATATTGGAGTGGGATATTAATGAAGTATAATTCTTTGCGAGGAATTAGAACTAAATGCATCAAAGCATTTTTTACATTACTACTGATATTAGAGTACTCTGCATGTACAGTATATATCTAGTCTATCATCTGTACATAACCATGTCAGGTCTATGGTTATGGTTACTATTATCATTCAAGCCTGTAGTTCTCTTTTCAGGTTAGAAGACTTGAACATCAAACACCCAACTACCGTACCTCCCCACACAAATAGCATGGTCCAGACTCAGGACACACATATTTTGGTGCATTTACATGGTCAGAAGGTGGTGTATTTGTGGACCTATTTAATGGAGAGAAGTTTGAAGAATTGAGAGGGGAGGGGTGGGAAGGGTGTCCTCTGTTACATTGCTTAGTTGGAGAGGAAAGTGGAGACAGGTTAAAATCGATTTGTCCAGCAGTACAAAGCCTCACTCATCACATCCATTGTCAGGGTTGGGTGCTTTTATTACTCAAGGCAGACGGGTTAGATGACATGGTACGGAAGTACAAAAGATAGATAAAGAAAAAAAGAGAGAAGACGAGTGAAAGCTCTTCTGTCCTTCCTTCCTCTTAGTAGTTGGTAATGGTGATAGTGGTGGAAAAAGAAAAAATTTCAGAAGCAAGCAAGAAAAAGACGATTCGATTCTTTAACGACTCTGAAAAAAATCTCTAATATTTTATCAATCGTTCTAGCCGTGCTTGGACCCTTCTGGACACGTGTGCATGGACGATCTTGGGCACGTGCTTGACTCATTTGTGGGAGTGAAAGATTGGATTACCACACACTCTTCATTTACTCTACACAAATCACTCCAACACCATAGACAATAGAAATTCTAAGGGGGGTGTATTGTATATGGATTCTTATGGATTTGATAAATAATTTGAAAAGTCCACGGACTCTTTAAATTGTCCACAGACTCTTTAAATTGTCCACGGACTTCTGTTGATTTCTTAAATCCATAGACTTTTGCTACAGATTTTCTAGAGATTTATGAAAATCCACGGACTTTGTATGAACGACTTTTACAGATTTCTAATTATTTGCAAGATAAAAAAGAAGTTGATAAATAGTGATGAAACAAAAAAACGTCCGCATATAATTAACAAAAGTGAGAGATACATGTGCTAAATGGTTTAACAACAAGGTAATTTGTGGTTCACACCAGGTGGCTCGAGCACAAGCGACTTGAGTGATTGAAGGGCTTCATCGGAGATTTCATTAGATTGTATTCTCTTTTTCTCATAGAGAAGGTCCTAACTTTCATGTCATTAATTGTTTTGAGAGATGATGTTATCTCTGTTTCTGCTGCACTTTTATGCATTAATTCAATGCCCTTTCTTCTGAAACAATGATTATTTGTACACATAACAAGGATTTTATATTTCTAAGGAATGTGTATAAGTTTTTTAATGTCATTTTCTCAAGCTTTATTCGACAACTCTGTAATCTTACCAAATGAGATATCAAATTTCATAGATCAAAATGAAAATTTTGAATTGCACTGAAGGTGATAAAAATAGATCCACTTTCACTCATCCATAAGTCAAAACTGTGCATATCAGCGACCAAATCAAAACAAACAAAAAGCATAAAGTCTCAAATAACCCAGAAAAAAAAAAATTTAGTTCGAAGAACCAATCCATGTATTTGCTTCATGAAAGTTGAAACTCTACTCTATTTCCAACCCCTAATGTAAACCCAATTTTGCAAAAAATAAATGGAAAAGCTTATGAATAGCTCCACACAGATCTTGCATTTCTCCAATTAGAATGAGTAAGATGGGAGTGAAAGAAATGGAAATAATGTTGGAAGAGTAAGAGTAACCTCCTGCATCGTCTTTGATTCCACCGGGTGAGCCTCCAAGAGAGGGACTTCGACGAGCTCCTCCACCGGATGCTTGAGTTGAAGTGGACTTGGACTTGATGTTTGAAGACTTCACATTCGAATTTACTGAAAGTGGTCTCTCTAACTTCATCGATCCCTTCGAACTACCACCATTTCTCAAACCACTTGAACCCATGATTCCTTCCTTCCTTGCTTGCTTATTCTTTCAAACTCTTCACACCATTAAAAGATCCAAAAACCAGAGCAAGCCAACGAGAGGTTTTGATTTAAAGGTGAAATTATTTTTATGAGAGAGAGAGAGCAGTTTTTTAAAAGAAATACGAAGAAAGAAAGAGAAAAAGGGGTCCACTGATGAGTCTGCTTTATGAAGACCGGAGGGAGAGAATACTTATGCAAAGATAGAAAAAGAATCAAGAAAATAAGAGGATGGGAACCAACCTCTTCGCGGTTGGCATAAGAAAGAACTTTGAGAGACTTTTTTTCATTTTGAAATCTTTGATATGAAGGCTGGCAAATTAATGAACTTTGTTATTTATACTTAACACTACAAAGTCCATGAGAATCCATGATTTTCCAAATCCATAAATATGAATGATATTTTGAATACCCTAAAACTTTTGTGGACTTTTTGAAATCCATATTGAATACCTCTAGACTTTGTGGATTTCAGAAAGACTTTTTAAAATCCTGATTGAATACCCCTAGACTTTTGTGGACTTTTTAAAATCCAAATTGAATACACTTGGATTTTCAGAATCCATGGAATTTATTAAATTGCCCACAAAATCCAGATACAATACACCCCCCTAAGGCTCTTTCACAAATCACAGACTTTTCACAAACAAATCACAGACTCTTCACAAATCACTCAAACACTAGTGAGCCTCACAAACTCACAAACTCCTCACAAACTTCTCCCAATTTTAACCTAAAATAGAAGAAATTCAGTCTCAATCGGACAACTGAAGGTCCTCGTCGTCGTCAGCGAGCAGCCCGACCACAAAATTCAATCTCTAGCCAAGATCCGACCAAGGGTTTTTCAGACTTCTGAGTTTTTCCAGCGTCCCAAAGATATGTTCAAATGTTTTTCAGAGATCTGGTGCTTTGGGTTTTTTTGTTCTTTAAAAAAATTTGTATGCGATAAAAAAAATCGAAGTTTGGATGGTTTTGGGGTGATTTTGTATGCGATAAAAAAAATTTTGTATGCAATGAAGTTTGGATGAACTTTGTATGCGAATGTTGTGTAGATGATTGTTTTTCTGAATTTTTTTTTTTTTGGAGTTTTTTTTTTGCTAGAACGATTCTTTTGGATTTACAGAGATTATGGCTTTAACATGAAACAACCTCTTTGAGGTTTAGAGTATTTGATTGATGCATTTTCAGTTTGTATGCGATAAAACCTCTAGCATATTGAGAATTAGGGTTTTCAGAATTGAGGTTTTATGGAACATTTTGGTTTGGGAAAGATTTTGTAATGTAATATGATGATAATGCCTTCGGAATTTTCTGAATTTTTGCTTTGCTTTTCTTTGCTTTGATGTAATATGTATAAGAATTTTGCTTTGCTTTTATGAATTTTCAAAAAATATTCCTTCTTTGTTGCATTGCTTCTGTGATTTTTTTTTTAAATGTAGGAATGGCATTCAAAGCATACGTTGTGTATCGTGGTCGTAAATTCGGAGTATATCTGAACTGGCCAGGATGTTTATCTGCGGCATCAGGGTATAGCGGTGCTCTCTATAATAGCCGCCGAAGTTGAAGAATCATATGAGTTGTGGGTTCGCTCAGAAGCGGCGAGAAAAATTGGGAAGAATTAAACAACAATGACGATGTCAAAATTAACGATTGTGTTTTTTACGATCAAGCCGATAAAGTCAATGATCAAAGAAATGACACCCAAGGGAACAACGATCCTTGGGCTTTTACGAGGGACTTAATCAACACTTTATTAATAGTAATTATTATATTAATTGTACAATTAATTCTTAAGCTCTTGACCGAATGATGTATAGATGTGTAATGTAATATGTACATAAATATGTATTATGTGAATATATTTCATAATTCAATCCAATTTGTGTTTCATATTGTTCTTGTTTTTCTTCCGTATGGTATGCTTATATGCTAAGAGTTAAATTCATTTGATACCTCAGATCATTTTCGGGGCCTTGTCAAAGTTGTTATGATAAGTTAATTGAGTGCTCTGAACTGTGCATGATTGTGTCACTCCCTCAACCATTCTATGAAAATCCAAATAAAATTGAAGTCATAGTGCACCATATAAGGGTTTCATTATGTTATCCATTTGCAGATTTATGGTGAATTACATCATTGTTTATGTATGTAAGCCTCCAAAAGGACTGTCAACATTCTTGATATGTGGAAATCATATTTTCTGAACTAAATTCAGTTCCAAGCATTTGAGAAGTTCAGAACCAGTAGAAACTTTAATAACTTGAACTTGCACTTATCATGACGACTAAGCAATGTAAAAAATAGAAGATCATCCGATACTTGTCTTGATTGCTTAACTATATCAATTTGAGGTTTGAAATGCACTAACAAAGCTCAAGCACTTAAAAGTTTACGTAAGTTTTTTCTCTAAAATGAAAGAACAACAAAATGAATTGATTAAATGGTATTTGTTGCTATTGCTATTAGCAAATTGGACTTTCAAGTTTCCCTGTCTGTTTCTTCATCTTTTCTTCCATTTTGCCCTTAAGGTACCTTCTCATGGTAGCATCCAACCAAACAAAATACATTCATATATAGCATACCATCTGACTTGAAGCTTGACATCCTGTTGCAAAAATTCCACAAAAACTATAGCATAACGTTCATACATAGCAACACTACAAAAAAAAATTCCCTGACAGAATCCATATACTCAACACCTACTCAACATTGAATTTGTCAGACCGAATCCATATACTAAAAGATAAACCAAAATAACTCGGATGCCATTGCTCCCTTCCAAAACCAAACTAAACACTACCGAAGTTCTGAACAGAAAAACCAAACTAAACAATTGCCAAAACATAATCTGTAGTAACAATCTATTAAAGCAGGCCAAGTCCTCTACAGAAATACAGTCAGCTGGAATTACATCTTGATATTGAAATAATCTTGATCAAAGTGATGTAACCGGACATAGCCATCCTCCCCACCACTAGTGAGCAACCTAAATGAATGAGGTGTCATATATTCTGAACCTTAAATTCCAATTTGGGAACAACCCTACAAATGACATGTGTACATAAAATTTAATATTCTAGACTTAAGAAATTAAATATTCATAAAACACATGTTGCAAAACATACCACATTCCCCTCAGTGGCTTGATCTGTATTTGCTTGTTTTTTTTTTCGTTGTATTTTTTTTACAAATTTTTTCAACGGTGGATTGCATCCCAGAACTAGCAGTATTAGAGCCAAATTCCAAAAACCCATGTGAATCAAGCCCTATCTTGATCAGTGATTATAGCCGTCGGAGCATTGTCATTCATACACACAAGCCAAGTTTGGAAAAGTCAAACAAACTCTTCAATGGCCTCACCACATATCAATCCACATCCCAAAAAAATTAACTGACCGTGATGATTCACCCCAACAAAAAGAGCAAATGACATCTCATACTTATTTGTTAAGTATGTAGTGTCAAAGGTAACATCATCTCCAAACTCCTTGTAAGTTGCTCTGCTCCATGCATCAGCTCAAAAGACATTTCTCAACCTCCCTTTATTGTCCAAATCCATCATATAAAAGAAATCAGCATTGTTAGCTTGCATTTTTTTTGAAGTAGTTATGAATGGCCTCCACACCCCCCTCTCCCAAAGTCTCAACCTCCTCATTCTATCCATATAATTGTAACAATCTTTCTGAGAAAATTGCAGAATATCATGACCACCAGCTTCAACCACACATGAAGAAAAACTCTTACTTGGCCTAATACCCGCACTATCATTATAATCCAGCTTCTTCACATATGAGCTCATAACTCTATTTTTCGGATAAAATCTTGATTTTCCGAGGCTCAATTCATGATTGTGATCAAGTGTTACTCTTGTCACTAACACTGTTCCATCAGAGCATATTTTACCTCTAGCTTTAGCCAAACATCTACATTTAGTTGTACCCCGTTTTTTTACAACACTTTTTTTATTCACTTTTATGCTACCCTGACCGACCACATGCAAGCGTAATGAATATAGGTTTTCCATTTTCATCTTTTTCCGTATTCTTTACTTTAACTGGAAATCCTATTTTATTACCATAATCATGATAATAACGTTGGTACTCATTAATGTTGCTGAATTCCATCCCTTCTGTAGGATCCCTTATCTCTTCTAAATTTTCTTCATTCTCCATCAATTCATTATCTTCTACACTATCCATTCCTGAAATATGTGTTATAACATACAACAACTGTTATAACATAAATGCACAGCTAATAGCCCTAGTAATATTACATTCTATAGTCTATTTTGGGAAACAATGCTGCAACTAAAGATCCACCAGAGTTGTTATACAGGTAGTTCCGGCCAAATAGACTACAATAGAAGTACTATACAATACAAGCTAATGACAATGTATCCCTAAATAGAAACAAACCGACCGCATTAACAATTCACATGGAAATCAAATGAGGTTTCAAAAACAGAGGTCATTAACAAAATTAATTAGCAAACTTTGCTTCAAACATTAATTAGCAAAACTGACAAACCCCCATAAAAATTTTTAGAGAGAAATTCAATTTACCCGAGTAGACGAGAGATGTGTTTGTCTTCTAACGCAACAAGCGAGCTTCTGATCCTTGGATGTGAGACTCTCTGTTGTCGTCAAAGCCGATTTGGGAACTCTGAGAACCAGTTCAGGCTTCTTAAGGTCACGAACATCAGCTAAACCTTTCCTGCATATGATAAACACTCGATAAAAGAAGCAATTTTTTTTGGAAAAAAACATTAAAAAAGTCAAAACTACCTAAGATTAACCAAATAACATTATTCAATGGAAACCAAAGTAACCAAATACTACCTAAGATGTGAACCTTCAAAGAGTTATAACTTGCAAACAAATCTACAAGCTCAACTTGAACTTAGAGATCAATGCAATACTGTATTACTAAAAATAAGATTGAATCATAAAAGGGCATTTTCTCATGAGTCTCAATTTGAACTTAAGAGATCAAATTAAAGAATTTCAACACCCACCCAATTCGCAAATTAAAGAATTTCAACACCCACCCACTGTATTACTCAAATTAAAGAATTTCAATGCAAAACCTAAGTGAACCCATAACCAACTTATCACAAAAATCATAAAAGCAGACAACTTTAAGATGTAAAGCTTCCAAGATCAAACATTTTAAGCAATATTGTTGCTAGCCATTGCTTTCTTCCATCTCATCTCCATGATTACTTTTTAAGAAAGGGGTTTTTTTTGTCAAACATAAACAAGTTTGCTGGAAATTTAGCAATAATGTCATTGTTTATGTCGTTTTAGTGTCGGAATGTCCTCCCCCCCCAACTCAACCTAAAAATTGTAAATTTTGTCACAAGCACAACTTATAAGTTTTGACTTACCATGGCAACATTTGGAATTGTAAAGAAAATCCAGCATCATCAAGAACAAACGAAAACCAATACGATACTACAAATCCATCACTGAACCAACACTCAAATTTCCAGTTCATCACTTCATTTTCGGGAAAAAAAAAAAACCATTGAAGTGATACCCTCTGAAACTACACCTCAAATTCTTTAAGATGTAAAGCTTCCAAGATCAAACATTTCAAGCAATATTTCAGATATGAGAAACCCAAATGAAAACTGACCTCAGTAAGTGACTGTAAAGCTTCTCCAAATCGAGCTTCTCAAGCTCCAGTCGAGCTTCTCCAAATGGATCGATTCTCCAGTCATGATCGTCTTCAGAGTTTCTCCTTGTCGAAATTGTGAGCCAAACAACCACTCAAAAACCAGATATGTATGTGGGTCTTTGGAGCCAAAAAGCAAAATATTTCTCCAGTCGAGCTTACAGACTCTTCACAAAGCACTCGAACACCAGTGAGCTTCACAAATCACAGATTTGTCACAAATCATAGACTCTTCACAAATCACTCGAACGCCAGTGAGCCTCACTGACTCCTCACAATTGCCTTAAACACCCGATCTCGAACCCTAGAATTGAGCCAAAAACTTGAGAGTATTTCATCGTCGAAATTTTGAGCCAAAAAAGCCTCAAAAATCAGATCTGAAACGGGTCTTTGGAGCCAAAAACTTAGAATCTTTGGAGCCAAAACGATCGCACGTGCCCAACACCCTCCTAGGCGCACGTGCCTAGGAGGGTCCGGGTGCAAAACCCAGGCCGACTAGAATTATTGCTTTATCAATGAGTGAGATTTCATAAAAGGGATTCTAGTTTTGTTTCCATTCAACTCAAACAAACAATACACTATTTTCCATGCTCTCATTTCCTAAAAAAAAATAAAAAAATAAAAAAATAAAAAATAAAACTGGTCAATTGTGCACCAAACCAGAACTACATGCGCAAAATTATAAAAACAATATCATATCCAACTTGCTAAATAACCCCACTTTCCAGGATTAAAATAACCAGATAACACACAACCCCATCAACCCATGCACTTAATGTATGCAATAAAATAAGAGAGACCCAAAAAAGTAGATGGATCCTTTCACAAGAATATCAACTGAGATCAATAAGACCCACTTATCATGAGCAAAGAGAAGGAATAACAAACAGTACACTAGCAATGAATGATTACTGAGGGATCACAAATAATTATGTAAGATGTCTAACCAAAATAGGCAATCTGGCAATTCTAAATACCATCATAATTCATAGCAACTAAAGCAACCATTTTTTTTTTTTTTTTGTGTAAGAAAAAGTACCTTCAGTGAAAACGAAAGAAAAAGTACCTTCAGTGAAAAGGAAATAAAAATTTTTCAAAAAGAAAGAAATATTGAATCTAAAAACTTACTAAGAAAAACAATTGATGAAATTGTTGATTCAAGCAATGAAGGAAGAAGAAAAGTTCACGATGATGATGCAATGTGGACCACAAGCATGGACGGACCTATTAACGGGCGAGTGCTCCCCTTAATTTTTAAAATATTTTTTTTATATACTTTAGTTTTAAAAAAATTCGATTAGATAATTTAAAATACAATATAATAATTTTTTGAACGTGTCTTTGTTAGTGTAGTGGTTTGAGGTTTATCATTTTTAGTAAAAGACTCGAGTTTGATACTCTTCAAGTGCATTTTTATTTTATTTTCAATGCAATTTTATTAGCTATTGCAAACATTAAAAAATGTTTAGTTTAATAAAAAATTATTAACATTAAAAAAATAAATTATTTTTCACAGGTGGTATAAAATCTCCAACAAAAAAAATATCTAAAATAATAACTATAGAATTCGATGAAAATTTTGAGCCTCATATAAACTATTTTTTCTATGAAATTGTATTATGATCATATTAGGTTCGCAAATTTCAATTTTTTTTAGCTACACCTAGATATTTATCCTAATTATTTTGTGATATTAGTTATATATTCTAGTTATTATGCTCATTTGCTCACTGCTAAGGCTAATGATCTTATTTTGGTTTAAAATTGGACTACACTGGATCAAATTTGATATATGTAATGTATTCTTCAGCAGGAGAAACTTTTGTGTGTGGATTTTGTTTGTGTTTCTACAGAAACCATCATCATGATTAGTTCTTGTGATTTTTCCATTAGAAAAAAAGATGTTGTGTTTGTCGACCAATGATTTAAGTAACCCAACCACATTGCACAATTCAAGGACAGTGAATGAATGAAGAGTATAATGTATACTCTTCACTCACTCTTTGTGAGTTTTCTCACAAAAGACTATCATAAATGCTCTCGATGTTTCTTTGTAAATAGAGGTTTAGAGATGGAACCTGAAAGACATTGGCAATGGCAGGAGTAGCGGAGAGACGACCAGAGGAGTGAGAAGCATCAATGGCTATCTGATGAGCTAGGGGTTCAACGAAGAGTTCAGGCCATACTTCGGTTATGGATCGTTGGTGAGACGAAGAAGGTTCTCCGAACTCTCTTCCTTGTCCGCCTCCAGTACCAAGTAATCCAATAACTTATTATCACCACCACCACCACCACCACCAACTCCATTGTTATCTTCTGATGAATAAGACATGAAATGAGAGAGTGTTGTGTTTCAAATTGTGAAAAAAAATGGACTTTATAAAATCGGATACGATTTCAAGAGAGACAGGAATGGAAGAGTGAGAGTGAATGAAATATTATATATATATTTTTTTATGGGAAGAGAGATAAAGGAAAAAAAATTGTTATTTTATGAAGAGTGCAGCGAGAGGTATGTCTACAAGACGGCGGGCACGTTATTCCCTGAGGGGAACAAGCAAGTGGAAGAAATGTAATCGTCTTGGAATGATTTTTTTTAACAATTTTATCCAGCCTCGTTGGTTAGCATTTTTTATATTTTATTTTTTGAGTTTTGTTATACTTTCACCCAATGTATAAATAGTGTTTGTAGTTATGTTTAAAAGAGAATGAATAAAAGTGTATAAACACCCAAAAAAAAATGTCAAAAAAACTATCAAACAAGGCTGGCTAAACTTATTCAAATTTTTCTAGAGAGGCCAGGCCCAATATCATCCATCATCCTAGTGGTGCACATCTCGATGATGATGGATGGTATTGGGTCTGGCCCTCTAGAAAAACTAAGGGTGGGCACAGGATGGGATGGGATGGACCCATCTTGTTCATTCGAGATCGGAATGGGATAGACCTCATCCCGACCTTGTCCCATCTCAAACGGGATCGGGACGGGATGAGCACATACTAAATAGTCCCCCAATAAAAAATAACAAAAAGAGTTTTATCTCACATTATTCACACACCAATAATGTTAAATTTATATACATATAACTTACATCATAAATAATAATAGATATTAAATAAATATTAAACTTTTTTTGGAAGACAAATAAATATTAAATTTCATTTAGAATTAATGATTCAATTTATTTAGATTTCATATAGAATTTCATCTTACATTGATTTAATTTCAACACGTCCTAAACTTTAATTTAGAATAATATTTTGATTAAAATTAATAATAATAAAGATTAAATAAATAAATTCGGGATGGGACGAGATTGAAAATCTCCATCCCGATCCCATCCCACTCTAGATCGGGACGAAATCGGGATGGGATGCCCACCCCTAAGAAAAACTGGTCTTGGAATAAATGATGCTATCTTTGGGCCCCGCAAATATATTTTTTTGGTAAATCTTTTGTTAATTTTGTCATTTTTGATCTAGGAGAAAGAGTCTTTCTTAATAGCTAGGCTCCTCGCGCCAGGGGAGATTGAAGAACATGTTGAAGAAGAAAAAAAATGATGAATAATAATAATAATAATAATAATAATAATAATAATAATAATAATAATAATAATAATAATAATAATAATAATAATAATAATAATAAGAGATGAGGAACAAAAGAAGAACATAAGAAAAAGAAGATATGAGAATTGGAGGGTATTGAGCCTCTCCTGGTGCCGATCTAGCGCTAGGGGCCTAGCTCTTAAGAATTGTTGAGGAGAAAATCTAAAGAGTCGGGCCAGATGGTATTGGGTTTGACCTAGCCTGGCTCTCTAGAATAGTTGTCTAAGAGTGTTGGAATTCTGGAGTTGTGATCAAACCTACCCACTAACCTAGTACTTCATTGGCCATTAAAATGTTCAATTTGTACTATGGTAAAAGTTCAATTTGTATTTGGGTAAAAGTTAAATTTAAATATACTCCAATCACATTCTGTATTTTAACTTTCAAAAATGCTAGGAGATCAGGTTTTTGCGACCACGTTTTGCAACTAGGGCGACGTGGCATGATCTCGAAATAATGATGAAATCTCCAAGAAGTTTGTGTATCTCGAGGTTGTAAAAAACCTCATCTGTTGATGCCACATCATTCTAGTTACAAAACCTGATTCCCTAGCCTCACTCTTTAACTTTTTTTATTTTTATTTTTATTTTTATTTTTTATCATTGTTTAAATATATTTTTCACTTTTCATCATTGTTTTGGTTTTAGTTTTAGTTTTTATTTTTAATTTGAGAAATTAAAAGAGTTGAAATATTTTAATATTCTTTAGGATTTGGGGATGGTATGGATGCCTCAATATAGAGTAAAGTTAAAATAGGGATTCCCTTGGAGCATGGATTTTCTCACATAAATCCCCTAAATTCAATTTTTGACTATTTTAGGGGATCCCTTTGAGATGTTCTAATACCAAATACATATATTTTTAGTTGTTAGTTGTTTTTTACAAAAGTCATTTTGAACAATCTCATTTTGACACACTTGTTAGAGCATCAATAATAAGCTAATTCCAGATGCCAAAAATGAATGCTCAACTTCTATACCCAGGGTCTCAATACGTGCTAAATATAGTCTTTGAAAAGCTTGTGTCGGATCTCAATCCCTAATTTCATTGCTAATTGTAGGTCAAGATCCAGGTTCTCGAGACCCATCACATTTAATTCGAATCACAATTAACTTGTAGTAAATGGTTTTATAGTTGTCAGTAATCCTGGTTAAACTTAAGATCTAATTCGTTTCAAACCTATAAAGTAATTTTATGAAAGAATTTTGTATGCTAGATTCAAACTACTAAACATGGATTTGATAGTTAATGGCACTATTTTGAATATATACACCTAAACTAGATCAAAATTGTTACCCGTCCTAGCACTTGCAAGTGTATTCAAAATGTGTGTTCTTTTTCATTCATGATTTCAGGCTTTTATATTAGCACTTCGCAGTTACAAACTTGACGTGACCAAATATTTTCTCTTTGAAATCTGACTTGCAAAATAAGGTTAGATTGTTGAAGACCACCTATTTGGTGGCCGAAGGCACTCCGATACTTAAGTCGGTTAACTATAGGAGAGAATGAACTTAGACAGAGTATAGTTGTGATGTGCTTTCGTACCCGGTCCCTATTCTTATTCCTTTACCTTATGTAATAAAAGTAATTAACTTTGTGTGTGATTTACGTATACATGGCACAATGAAGGAGGTGTTCTTCACAACGGTCTCCTCCTTCATTGAGACAGTCCTTGGATGAGAGATCCATGTCACGACTTGTCTCATTTATAACATCTATATCCTCCGAGAGGATAAATTTATTGGGCTTGAGATATGGGCCTTTTAGTCGTGATCCGTTACCAGATGCCTATTTGGGCTTTAGTGACTGGACCGATTATCCATGCTTGGTTTGAAGCGTATGTTCCTTGTGATGGATGATTTGTTTCACGTGTATGATCGTGATCGAATGATTATTTTTCATGTATTATCAAAACTGTTGATTTATAAGTCCATCCATAACAAACTAAAGTGATTTGTAATGATTAATTGTGTTTCTCAGTTGCAAGTTGTGATACCCTTGTGTGAGCGGATTTGAGGGGAGGGTGCGGGAGAGGCACGTGATGGTGAAGCCCAATTGGCCCGTAAATCCCAAGAGGGGTTGGGCTCTACCAAAGAAATATTATAGTCTTATATCGCCTAGGCGAGGGAAAGGGATGTGCTATATATGTACGGGGTTGGATCTACAAAGTACTACGCATTTTAAAGCCGTGCGGGCCTTGAGCAGTTGAGCCCAAAGCGGACAATATAGTACTCTGTGGATCGGATCATGACACAAGTATTTAATTCCATAAACAACAATACAATGGATCAAGTATGGTGTGCATGGTTTAGTAGAATAAATTTCGACCTTTATCTACTTTTCTTGGTATTTTGACTTTCTAACTTGTAGACAATGTAAGAAGTTTCGTCGACTCTTTAACATGTAATGTAAATTTCCAAAAAAAACATGTAATGTATGTGATGCGTGCTTATGCATTTTTTTTTGCAGGTTCAGATCTTAGGTTTGTGATAATATTTGTCACAAGTCTTGCCAACTAAATTTGCACATTTTGACGCGTCTAACATGTCTAACTATGTGTTGCATGTTGCCTTCTAATTTATGTTATTTTTAATTTCTAAAGTTAGTAATAGCATTCTCATTCTTAGTCATTCATACAAACCTCAATTACACTTGTTGTTGTCTCACTTTAAGCTTCATCTCGAGAAACATCCTAAATATTAAATTTGTTCAACATCATACAAAAATCAACTTATTAGAGTAAGGGGCAAAACTCATATAAGATGAAATTGACGCACTCTAAAACCATAAATGATATTGTGGATGCTCTTAACAAACAGAATAGTGTAGGGTTCATTTAAGATTTAATAGGAATAACATCACATCAAGCAAAGTAATACCTTGGACCATATAATTAAGAAGAAGAAGATAAGTACAATAGTACAGAATGCATCATATAGATATATCCTATATAAGCTTTTTGGGTGAAGGGATCCTAGAGGTTGATGAAACAATTGATATCCCTACATCTGAGACTGAATCTTATGTTCTTGCCAACAGCAATACCCCCAAGCCCAGAAGGTCACAGGCCCATACCTTGTCTAGAGAGCCAGGTCAGTCAGGTCAGGCTTAAATATCCTCCAGATGTTTATAATGCCCCAATCAAACACAATCACACGTACAGAGCCCCCTTATTGCTGTCCTGGCGGAAGGGGCCTGACTCTCTAGAGTTTTTGATTTTAAAGACTTCATTAGACTTTGTTATTGTGTATTATTATGTTTAAACTTCAAACTATTTTTATTATCAAAAAGAAAAAAAAAATAATTCAAATGAAATTACTCAAGTGGGCAAGTGTTGTTGTACTAGTGAAATTTACTTTGACACTCTACCTCATCGTCTATGTTTTAGAAAATAAATTTTGCTAATATTAACTCATTTTTCATTTGATCCACAAAATTTATTATTTATTTGAAATCCTCGTTCAACTCGTTGTAATGCTAGTTATCCCGTGTTTTGCATCCATAAGCATCTTCAATGTCGAGTTTAACTTGAAGTTCATAAGGTGGACACATTTGAGGTCGAGGTGGGTGTACTCTAATTGGTCATTCAATAAAAACTCAAACAATGGTCAAAAAGTTGTTTTTGAGGGGCAAATAATCATCTTTATACTACTTTCCTATTGGATAGTGGGTCAAATAAGTTATTTAAGCTAGGCACAGAGATCGAATATAGAATAGTCCTACATGTGTATGACTATTTTGTGTGTTTGGATAATTTTTTTTTAATCGATTTGTACCTATCACAGTTGTTTAGGCTAAAACCTAAGTAGCTCTGGGCTTTTCATTGCACGATGAAGATCTACCTTCACTTTTGAGCTCAGACAAAACTCATACTTGGCTTTTAAGCTTGCTTCATTAGAGATGTTCTAACAACTAAAATAACATATGGTGTGTTTCTCGGGAGGGTAGAGTTGTACTTGACCAACACGCCAATACTCCATGAGAGGGTGTTTTGTTGCGATGGTGTATGATTCCTAGTTCATACTTACATAGTTTAATCGTGTAGGTGTTTGGACCAACTTTGTTTTGGCATTCATGTTTAATACTATTCTTAGAAACTTAAAAGAAAACCACATACTTTTTTGCATAAAATAATACATAAACTCACAAGCATATCCTTAATTTTAATTGTCCCCACACCTAGTACACAACTTAACAATTGCCATGATGTTGGCCAAATAACACAACTAGCTCAAAGAGATATTACAATGTCCCGTTTCAAATTTATTTATTTAATATCTATTATTATTAATTTTAATCAAAATACTCTTTTAATTTAAAGTTTATGATGTGTTGAAAATAAATCAATGTACGATTAAATTCTATATAAAATCTAAATGAATTGAATCATTAATTCTAAATAAAAGTTTAGGATATGTTGAAATTAAATCAATATGAGATGAAATTCTAAATGAATTAAATCATGACTTTTAAATGAGTTTAATATTTATTTATTTAATATCTATTATTAGTTGTGATGAAAGTTATATGTATATAAATTTGACATTATTGTTGTATGAGTAATGTGAGACGAAACTCTTTTGTTAATTTTTTTTTATTGAAAGACTATTTAGTACGTGCTCATCCAGTCTCGTCCCATCCCGTTCATTTGGGATCGGGATGAGATAGGCGGTGGTGGTGTGGGATAGAAAGGTAAAAGGTAGTGGTTTCAAAGATTGAAATTGGTGGTGTCAAATAGTGGCTGCTTAATGGAAACATTGTAGTTAGACCCTGGTTGGCGCAGTAAAGTTCCGGTACTCCCTTAAACCCTTTCAAAACCTCGGAAAAATCTCTTGGTCTTTTTATTCTCTGTTTAGGGTTTTAGAGTTCTCTGAAGACTAATCAGCAGTCATGATCTACGGTACCAATCTCTCAACTAAAGCAAAGCAGATCGGTAACTTTCTTGCAAAACCCTAACCCCCTTTTTGTTGTTTCAATAGCAATTCTTTCCTAAAGCTTTGATCTATTCTGCAGTATGCTGATGACACCGTAGTTTTCCTTGATGCCAACTCGGAGCATGTGAAGGAAACTAAGATGGCTTTGTCGGTTTGGTTTGATGTAGTATCTGAGCTGAAGGTTAGTTTGTATAACAATCCCAAACATGATGTCTCTTATAACAATCCCAAACTCTACTGAAAATTGAAAGAAAAATGAGGGAATTTTTTTGGGGATCAGCTCCGCATAAAAGAAAGCATCACCTAATTGCTTGGGATTAGGCTTGTAAGCGTAAAGAAGAAAGGGGTTTGGGGATCCGAAGAATCAAAGCTATGAACGAGGGGTTAATGGGGAACTGGCTATGGTATTGAGAAAGATGCTTTGTGGAGACAGATTTTGATTATTTTGGGTTGGGGATTCGTCTTTAAAGCAGATGTTTCCCCTTGTTCGCAGTCTATCGGATAACCAAATGGGTACAATGCCCAGTTGTGTAAAAGTAGGACACATTCAGAGTTGGGGTTTATCGATTCGAAGAGGGATAAATGATTGGGAAATGGGTCATTTCACAAGTTTGTTTAAGCTGTTGAATGATAAAAATTTGAATGGTGATGATGATCAATGGGTTTGGATGGATGGAAGGTATGATTTCACTGATCAGGGATGTTCTCAGAAGTCTAGTTGAAGCAGGTTCCTCCAAAGATGTGTTTTTTTCTCGTGGAACACTATTCAGAATAGATCCCTTACAGTGCTCGATCTTAAGAAAAGGAGTATGTTTATTCCAACATGTTTGTGTTTTGCCAAGCACATAAGAGATGGTTGATCTGCCCTCTTGTTAAAAGAGCTTGAGAGTGATTCCTTGCAGAAATCATCAAATCAATACAGAAAGATAGTAGAAGGGAGCCTCCTGGATTGGTTGGGTAGTTGGAATGGAGGTAAAATCGATAGGGGAATGGGCTTGGAATAGACTCCCCCATCGAATTATTTGGTGTTTGTGGAAAGGAAAAAAAAAACCATTGAATTTTTTAGGATGAACAAAAAAACTTGGGAAAAGAGTTTTAAGTTCCTCATATGGTTTTGGGGTGATGCAGCGAATATGTTGTTGGGGGGGGGAGAGAGGGGGTTTGAATATGAAAATATTTTTAAGTTTAGTTAGGAAAACATTGTAATTGTATAGTATAGCCTTATGTTTTCTAGCGTATGTATAGTGAAACCCTATATCACTATACTCTGGAGGTTTTTTTTTTTTCCTCATTAACAAGTTCTTAAAATATTTATAAAAATTAAGTGATGAAAATTTTGCTTTCATCGCACCTGTACTAGCTTGAAGAAGACAAAAAGGGAAAACATTCAAGGCCTTTACAACGCATTTTTTCATTTTCCATCATATTTTTTTTGCCTAATTTCCTTGAGACTCATGTAATGGAGACTGCTTTAATTCAATCATGTCAAGTCAAAACAGTTTCTCCAGAAAATGAAGTGTTCAATCGCCATTCCAATCATTATTCCAGACGCGTATCCTATCACGGCAGGTATCCAGCCAATTTGATACTCAGACTGGGCCTGAAAAGTATGTTGCATAGGCGGTGTGCCATTAACGGTCTCGCAAAGATTTCACGATGGAAACCACATAATCCTGAATTCCCTTCAAATGAACTAGTTGAGGAAGTGTTGAATTGTCCTCCATTTGGTATCCTTCCTACTAGAAAATTCATCGAAAGGTTCAGGACTGAAAGGAATGAGAGCATTATCAACTCAGTTGGAATATTCCCCAGTAATTTGTTTTGTGAGAGGTCAAATGACTGCAGTGCTGTTAACTTCCCAATAACAGATGGGATTTCACCTGTGAGATCATTCTGAGATAAGTTGAGTGCCACCAGTGACTTTAGATCACCAATTGATCCTGGTATTTCTCCCTGGAATCTGTTGCTGGACATGTCCACCATATTGGTAATTGACATGATTTTCCACTCAAAACTGCAAAATTTGTCCTTTGGTTGTAACTTTTGCTGAGTATAGATAATACTGATCGTTCAGCGTCTGTAACAGTGGCTTGTTATCAATGTATGTCATCATTGCATTCCAATCTTGGAAGTATGTCGATGGTAACCTACCTGTAAAATAATTGTTGCGAAAGGTCAACTATGTGCAATATGGAAAGGGTGCACTAATTGTAGGACCTATTAGTGCACCATGAAATCTATTAGATCGTAAAATAGGCACCTGTAGCTCGCTGATGTTCTCGAGCCAATATGGAAAGGTGTTCATGATTTGATTGTTTCCAAGATCTAATACCTTTAGCCTGGTGCAACGGGCCAATGACCTTGGTATCTTCCCATCCAATTGATTATTACTGAAATTGAGAACCTCCAGATTACAGTCTTCCGAAAATTTTTGGGGTATCATGCCATGGAAGTTGTTTCCTTGAACATCCTAGAACTGAGAGTCTGCTAGACAAGTTAGCAAGACATGGGGGTATGGTACCTGTCATTTGGTTATTGGACAGGTCAAGGCCATCTAAGAGGTTTAAGTTGCAGATGGAAGTAGGGACTTCTCCCTTCACTTTATTGTTGGAAACTGAAAGGAAGAAGAGGGTTGCTGGGAAATTTGGGAGTGAATCTTGAATTGAGTTGTTATGAAGGTCTAGAACCAGCAAGTTGCTTAATGGCTTTTCAAATTCTCGTAACAAGTCGTGGGAGAGATTCAAATAACCTGACCATACTACTGTCCACAACCATTTCGATATTCATCCCTGTATTCTGTTCTTTGAAAGGTCTAGATCCAATAACTCCTGGTTCCTCAAGAACTCTGGGAATTCACTCAGATTGCGGTGTGAAAACCCAAAGGTTTCAAGATGGGGTATATGAGAAATGCTCACACTAGTTTTGATTGACAACTGAGTATTATTAGATAGGTTTAGAAAATAAAGATTTCTTGCATTCTCAAACAACCATGGGTCCAGGAGACCACTGAGATTATTGGAATGTATATTGAGCACTTTTAGGCTTGGGATATTGAAAGTGATGGTGGAATGGGCCCTTGCAGCTCATTTATGCTTAAATCAATCCCCACAGCGATGAAGAAGTGGCTGCAAAATGGAACTCTTGTAGTTCACCATTTAGTTGATTTCCATGAAGACATAACTGCTCTATGATGGTAGCATAAACAGGGATGAAGGGATCTCTCCACTGATTGAATTGTTATAAAGTTGAAGAATGTACAACTTTGGAAGGTCATTGACATAAGAGGATGGGATTGGACCGGTAAAACGGTTGTTGGAAAGATCTATGAGTTTGATAGTATTAGATGAAGACTTCAATGGTGGGATGGGGCCACTGAAATTATTCATTGATAAGTCCAAATGTTGTATTTTGTAAAAACGTTCAAATGAAAATGGGATATGATCGTTGAAGTTGTTGTTTGACAGGTCTAAGAAAACTAGTTGGGTAGGATTTCCAAGACTAGATGGAATTGGTCCTGATAAATTAGAGTTCTGGAGATTCAATGTGATCAAGGACTTGAGATTGCCAATAGAATCTGGTAGTTTTCCAGTGAGGTGGTTGTTGAACAATATCAAGTGCTGCAGAGCAGTACTTTTAGTGAATTCTGGTGTCAAGGACCTGGAGGTTTGGGTGTTCAAATTCCTTTGGAAGCTCAGTTATGTTGTTCCTTCCAAGGTAAAGATTATTTAGGAAATGAAGATTTGCAATGGATGGAGTGATGGGACCTGAAAGCTTAGAACCTGACAAACTCAACACTTGAAGTTCAGGGTGTGCCGACATTAATGCATCACACCAATCACTGTTAACATCTCCCGACATGTCTACTTGATCGAGATGGAGTTCTTTCAACCTAGAGAGGTTTTTGACTATCATTCTTAGGCTGGGATTTTCAAGTTTTAACTCACCATAAGAGAGATCGAGCATAACCAAATTTCTTAGTAATGAGATTTCTTTTGAGATTTGGCCATAGAACAGATTATTGGAGAGATTTAGATGGGTCAAGCTTGTGAGATGACCAAAACCAGATGGAATTTGAGAGTTGAAAGAGTTACCATCAAGGTTGAGTATTTGTAGATGAGCTAGGCGAAAAAGACTGTTGCTTGAATTGATTTCACCATGTAGGGTACTACTGCTGAGGTTAAGCCCAATGATGTAACCTGTATATGCGTTGAAGGTGACACAATTCCACGAGCAACAATCGGCATCAGAGTTCCAAGATGCCACCTTTGACCTATTCTCGTTGAATAAAATGCTCTCTTTGATCTGAAGTAGGGCAAGCACTGGTTAGTATTGTTGGTTGATAACCCAAGCAAATTGAGATCATGAAGCACCACCATACTGCCGCAACTAGTTCTTCTGTTTTCCTCACCATAGTAGTTTGTTAATGTAAGAGGTAAGTAAAAGACTGTATCAGAGGAAATGGAGTTAGTGATATGTGGTTTCATTGCAATGTTATATGTAAGTGGTTTCTCTATTTTGTGACCTTGTTATAATTTGACCCTATTATAATTTGCCTTGTTAATATCTCAATGATACATATGCTTGCAACAGCTTCTCCGAAGTATTGTTTATGAATTTACTATGGCACATTGGCCCAAATGTTTGGATGTTCTCAGAGAAAAAAACATTCTCATCTATTATTATAGTTATCCTATTGAGTATTGACTAGAAAAATCTTAAAAAAACCCTTTGTAAACTTTCCAGCTAGTACTCAGATTTTAGTAAAACATTTACAACAGGGATCTATTGGCAGCTAATTGGCAATGGAAGACCACAGTTGCTTTCATTCTTTCACGTGAACTGATAAATGTATTGAATCGACCTCCACTTGTTATCCATACTAAAAAATTCCATAAGAGATTCATCTTTGCTTGCATAGAACCCGATTCCATGGAAAGGACTGGCATGAAAGGGGAGTGGGTAGAAGGTGACAGGAAAGGAAGAACAAAAATAGGTTCAAGATGACATTTCGATTCCCATTGAGATAATTGAGAATTTCATTATTACTCGGGGTTAATATGATGTCTATGTCAAGTATTAGAGGCCACCTTCATGGAACTAATGTGCAAGAATAAAAAACTTAACTGCTGCTTGGTGCCTTACATTTCCATTCCTCTATTTTTTTTTATAATTATTTTGGGGGTAATATTGCAGCATTTTCATCTGTCTCCTCTCTTGAGTGACCCGTTTTCTTTTCCTCCCTTTATTTAGGGCTTTAGCTTACTCAGAAGAATCTCTGTTGAAGAAAAAGAACTGGAATTATCATCACACCATACTTCCAAGAAAAGCTCTTCACCAGATAGTCATTCCCACACATCAAGATTGGTAATTTTCGTAACATTTTAAAGTCTTTATGTGCACATTTTTTTTTGTTCGATCTTAGTAGTTGTACAGTCTTCTTAACAGTGTATTTTTTTTCCTTCTAACAGTCTAACGTAATTGAGCAGCGATTTAAGTTTCTGTGATCTGATATTGTTAGTTTGATGTTTACTTTTGTATTTCTTTGATGTTAGTTTTGTATTTCAAGTGTTTTATGTTATATTGTTCTGAACTCTGAAATATTTATTATCAAAAGAAAGTTTAAACTCTGAATTAATCTATTTGTAGGTTTTCTATGATGAGAGTGAAGTTCTTTGCTGATATTTGTATGTAAGAATGACAAAGGTTATTGAATTCAAGCACATGGTTTAGCAATATTCTTGAACTAATTGTTTGTAGTTATTTGATGCACTATCCACGAAATATTTGAATTAGGCAATTTAGTTGCACCATGCACACCGTTATGCAAGATTATAGGATCCATGATTGATTCTGTTTAGTATATGAAAAGATTATACGATTTTCTTTATAGGATCTTTTGTATATAGGAAGATAAATTGCCAATTCTCTAAAAACTCGAACTTGTAGAGAGGACGAATCCAATCATATATCAAGCGGAAGTAAGAGTGGGGTGTGGGACTACAACATACATCGGTGGGTGCCAATCATTCAATTACACCGTAAATTTACACAGTACTACCGCGGATAGGGAAATTTAGGCCCATAAATAATTGGAGTGGGCTTAATATTCCAACAACCCCTCAGTGCAAACGCGAGGGAAATACTGAACTCATAGCGATTGTGCTAGATGAGACTGAAACCCACGATCTCCGAGGATCAATGGTCCGATACCATGATATAATTGGAGAAATTTTTTTTATTGTTATTCAATGTACATCAATATATGAGATTATATACCCAAACACAGAAGCTAAACTAGGAAAAAAAATCATCATCTTTGTTGAATCAGTAGCCTCCTTTATGGAAAGATCATAAAAAAGTAACCATTAAGTTCTTAAAACACTTAGGTGCTGAATGAGAATTGTTTGACCATTTTGCCCCACTGAGCTGAATAAAATTGTGACATAAATATTGTGCTTAAAATCATACCCACTAATTATTCAAATCCTAAAGAATGTTAAAATACCATTCATTACAAGAATATCAAAATATTACCAACTATATTTAAAAAAATCATCAAATCAAATTTCTCACTAATATTTCATTTGTAATACGATCTCATATCGGTTTGTTCACGTGATCCAAATACTTGAGACAGTTGTGGTTGTTCACTATCAGTTTGCTCGGATTCCTCGTGCATTAGATGTTCATTGGCTCAATAATTAAATAAATCATCATTCAATTTAACTCAACGAAGAAAGTTGTGTATCGCCATACATGCAATGACGATATTCCTTTGGGTGGGAAAGCTATATGAATGCATCATATTCAAAATAAGAATCTTGCCTTCAACATGTCAAAAGTTCTTTCCATGACATTCCTTAGACGAGCATGTGCAAGGTTAAATTTATCTTTTTTGATTCTAGCACGCCCTCCTTGTTGAATCCATTTTTTGATCCAATATCGAACACCGCGATAAGGACTCATGAAACCTCTGGTGTGTGAGTAGGCCGCATCACATAAATAATATTTATCTACAATGGTTGTAAAGCAAAATGAATAAATAACACATTTTCAAATTTATGGTCAAGTATATAAATAAAAATTTACCCGGGGGAGGTAAAAGAAATTTGAATTGTGGTCTATGCAGTGCATCTGTAAGTACTCTAGAGTCATGTGCAACTCCTTCCCAACCAACAACTACGTAAATAAACTTCATGTCAAAATCACAAGTGGCCAACATATTTTGGTAGCAAAGTCCACCCCTTCCTCTAAACGGAATTTGCTTGTCGGCTGGAATAGACGCACTGATAAGTGTTCCATCCAAAGCTCCAATAACACCTTTCAATGGCCCTTTTCGAAGATGTCTATGTCATTGTTTGGGGGGACTATCATTTCAATGGGGGGACTATCATTGTTTGTTGGTTCATTGAAGTTTGGGGGGACTATCATTTCAATGGAAAAATGCATCATTGTCGACAATACCTCATGAAAGCACTTGCTGATTGTTTGGCCAGAATGTTGGAATCGATGTTTGATCACTTGATTAGTCTCATTGTGACTTATGATCATAAAAAATATTGCCATCTTTTGTTCCACATCTACATGTTTGCAATTTGTGAGCCACGTCTTTTCTCGAAAATGTGGACTCCTCATCAATTCATAGATTTGGGTTGAAGATTCTTCCAAGAGTTTTTGCATATATTTTTTGCCATAAGCAAGGAAGTGTTGAACTTTTGTCGTTCGACCCATTTTTTCTTAAAACGTAGTGCCACTCAAAGTGTTACGAGTCTTAAAATTTTCCATTTGATTCTCTTCATTTAGTACAAGAACAATCGTATCTTCTGTTTAAATAACAATTACCACAATCAAATAATTAAACTTTTTAGGTCATGACATGTTACATATTACCTATGCGCATACTTACATATGAGTCAAACATGAGAAAAAATAAATTTCAAAATTAAACAAGCTAAAATAAATTGACATTCAACCATAGTTTTCAAATTAAACAAGCTAAAATAAACTAACATTCAGCCATAATTTTCAAAATTAAACAAGCTAACACAATCTGACTATGTAAAAACATTGTCTCCTAAATTAATCAAAACTATGACAACCAACATATCATTCTAACAATGTTTGAAAAAAATATACAAAATAAGCAAAATTTTCAATCTAAATTTTCCTAAAATCCTGCAATGGTTCCAAGAAAAGTCATCTTGTCATCAATTTCTGTCATCAACACAAATGCCACCCTATAACTTTCACACTCGCAAAACGCCTTCAATGCCTCATGGTATACACCATGTGTCAACCCGTATGAATCTCTCATTTCATTCATTAAAATCACAATTCATCAAGAGTTGGGACCTTTTCTTTTTCAGCTTTTTTCTTGTTGGCGCGTTCTTTATCACATGTTGTCTTGGTGATCAACTCCACAATTTGGCTCCCAATTTCTTCGTCTCTTTTACGATGTGACCCACTCTTTTGTGATTGTGCTTGCGTTGTATCACTTTGCCCAATTTTTTCTGTACGAGTAGTGGGTATACTTCCATCTAACTCTTCAACCATGAAACCATTAAAGTAGTCATTCTCTTGTGCCTGGGAGTCATGGATATCTTTTTCTTGAGGCACTTGCCCACTTGAGGGAGTCCATGCATTGTCTTCATTAGCAAGAATTTATTCAAATAAGGGCTTGCTTATGTCAAGGTCCTTCAAAGGCTTTTTTTGAATTTCCTTGCATTTGTATGTCTGTTTAAAATCAAGTAATGAATTTAAAAAAAAAATTTAGCTTTCAAGCAAAAATATTCACTTGAAGTAAAACTTATATTGGTTTAAGGATCTTACCCTACCAAAAACTTTCCATTGGTCGGGTGGCATTGAGAAAGTATGAGTTTCTTCATTGTAGCCATGACTTGTTTTCGTTGTAAGTACTCTCCATATCTGGTATTGTTTTTTACAATAATCCCAATGATTTTTGAATGTTTTATGGGTCAGTTCACCTTCCACTTTTCATTTATCTTGTTCCTAATCGCTAGCCATGACATAAAAGAAGCAAATGGAAGCGATGAGTATTATATTATGTACATGATGACATCAAGATGAGTATGTCAAGATGAGAAGAAACAAATGGAACTGATGAGTATTATATTATGTACATGATGACATCAAGATGAGTATGTACATCATGACATCAAGATGAGGAGAAGACACAAATGGAAGTGATGAGTATTATATTATGTACATGATGACATCAAGATGAGGAGAAGACACAAATGGAAGTGATGAGTATAATATTATGTACATGATGTACGTGATGACATCAAGATGAGGAGAAGAAACAAATGGAAGTTATGAGTATTATACTATATATTGTGAAAGTGGCCTAAAGCTGCTGAATTTCCTTGGTTGGTCATGAAATTTAATTCACTCTTTATATCATATGAGTGCAGCTAGTCTAATCTAATGTACATAAAAGAGAAGTGGCAGCCATTGCAGAAACAGACAAGTACCCAGAGAAGAAAATTGAAAACCCATAAAGAATAAACGAGACAGAAAATGACGATGAATGGTGAGACATCTGTTTCATGGACGGCGATGAATGGGTTTATATGCGTTATTCGAGACAGAGAATGACGTATTGTTGAACCTGAGCAATACCTCTATTGCGTTTTAATGATAATTTCGATTTTAGTTATTTGATGAAATCATTATTCAAACGTGGGTTATTTGATTTGATTTCTCCTCATGCGGTCGATTTGGGAAAAAACGAAAACTATTAACATACACACAAGGAATAAAAATTACATGTTGCATAATGAAAACTTGAAAATATACATGAAAATGAGAGTTGGAGAGATGAAAAACTTGAAAATACAGAGAAAGAAAACAAAGATGAGGAGAGAATTAATTACCGTTGAAGAGTCCTTGTGAAGGTACGTAGAAGAACAATGCTTGGTGAAGAGAATGAAAAAATTAGCTCTACTTGTTTTTAAGAAGATGGGGACAACAAGTGTCATTACAAATTTATTTTAAAGCTATTATTGGAATATTTTTTTGACTCAGCACTCAGTGCTATAAGTCATCAGCACCTCACTGCTGCTTACTCCAATTAAAAGTAGAACTTCTGATCATAACTAAAAACAAACACTCTAAACAAGGTGGTTCACTTCTTATTAAGACTTCTGACTCTATTTAGAAGCAAAAAAAACACCCTCTTACAGATATTTAAGTGATACAAAATTTCTTTAAATAATTCTGTATTACATTAAAGAGTCTCTGTCCTAGAATATTGTCATCTACCATAGCCAAAAGAAAGAATCCACTCTACAAGGAAGATGTTAACACATCACTTTGTTCTCTATCCAACTGAAATGGGGGACGAGAAAAATATGCAAGCCCTTTGCAAGATTTTATGTTTTCCAACAACTTGCTGCCTGATCTTCATATGACTTTCATTGTAGAAAAAACTTCCTACTCATAGTTTGTTAGGCAAACATGTTCCTCCAAAGAGTGAAACGTTCAATTACTATACCAATTACTAGCCCAGAAACATATCCCATGAAGATAATTATCCAACCAAACTTATCCTCAATCTGTGCATGGAAAAAAATTGGTTAAGTGGCGGGGTGTAATCATGCTGGCACTTACTTAGCAAGGGCAGACCACATAATCCTGCATTCCCTTCAAACGAACTAGCTGGGAAAGTATTGAATTGATTCCCACTTGGTAGGAAGATACTAGGAAATTCCACGAAATATCCAATACTGAAAGAAATGTTAGACTTGTCAATTCAGTTGGAACTTTCCTGGATAGACTGTTCTGTGAGAGGTCTAGGGATTGCAACATTGAGAGGTTCCCCATTGCAGATTGGATTTCACCTGTTAGAGCATTTCGAGATAAGTTAAGCACGATTAGTGCCTTGAGACTACCAATTGATTCTGGTATTTCTCCTTCAAATTTGTTGCTCGACAGGTCTACCACATTGAGAATTGATATGATGGCTGCGATGTAATGCAATTCTTGCCCTTTGTTTGTAAGTAATAACGAGTATCGATAGTACTCATTTCCCAACCTGTCTAACTGATGCTCAACCCCTTCAACGGTCATCATTGTATTCAATTTTGGAAGTATCTTGATGGTAAATTACCAGAAAAAACTATTGTTGGAGAGGTCAATGATATGCAACTTTGGGAATGGAGTGCTGATGGTAGGATCTTCAAGTATGCCTTGGAATCTGTTAGACCGCAAAACAAGGACCTGCAGCTCTGTAATAATCCCTAACCAACTAGGAAAGTTACCCTTTAGTCGATTGTTTCCAAGATCTAAGACCTTTAGTTTAGTGCAGTTAGCTAATGACACTGGTACCTCTCCTTCCAATTGATTATTGTTTAAATTGAGTACTTCCAACCTACAATTTCTTCCAAAGTTTGACACTGTGCCACGAAAATTGTTTCCTCGCACATCCAGGGCTGTGAGTATGAGACACAGGTCAGCAAGACATGGGGGTAAGATTCCCGTCATTAGATTATTGGAGAGATCTAAGCCACTTAAGCCAACTAAGTTGCAGATTGATGGGGAGATTTCTCCCATGATTTTATTGTTGGAAACAGAATGGAAGGAAAGGGAGGGTGGAAGAAATGGGAGTGAAGTTTGAATTGAGTTGTTATGTAGGTCTAGAATTTGTATCTTACTTGTTGAAAGATTGAGTAGCGGCCTTTCAAAGTCGTTTAACTGGTTGTGAGAGAGATTCAAATATTCCAGGCTTCTGGTCCATATCCACTTGGGTATTTGGCCCTTGATTCTGTTCTTAGAATGGTCTAGAGCCTGTAACTTTCCTTGATTTCTCAAGAATTGTGGGAACTCACTTATATTGCAGTAAGAGAAATGGACCTTCAATAGTTTAGGCATCGGAAGAATGGTCACGCTGCTTTTGACAGACAAAAAAGTGTTTTTGGATAGCCTTTGTTGAAAATGAGTTTGAATTTTAAAACAAAAATGGTTTTTGAAATTTGAAACTCTCTCTCTATTACTTAGTCTCATATCTTCTATGTAACTCATTGTGGAAGAGTTAATAAGGATAGTGTTTAGACTTGGGCTTGGACCCCAAAGGGTACCCACACTTTTGTGAAGGAGGCGAGAGTTAGACCAATGTTGGTCCACTCCAATCGCGCCACCGCCATCCGGGTCGGATAATTTCAAGATTAAACCATTCTTTTTGTTGAAATTTTTATTTAAAAAAAATAAAAATAAAAATAAAATATCTTATTTGCTGAAGAGAAGAAGACTGAAGCAGAGAAGACCCAAAGGAGGCGAGAGTTAGACCAATGTTGGTCCACTCCAAGTGCGCCACCGCCATCCGGGTCGGGTAATTTCAAGATTAAACCATTATTTTTGCTGAAATTTTTATTTAAAAAAATAAAAATAAAATATCTTATTTGCTGAAGAGAAGAAGACTGAGGCAGAGAAGACCCAATCTTGTCTCCCACGCCCCCTACGATTTTTTCCTGATTTTCTCCGCGATTTTCGCCGCCATTACAAGGATTTTTCTCTTAAAAGCGATCATCTCTCAGCCTATAAATATAATCAAACTCTGGGTTAATTTGATATTTGGGCTTGGACCCCAAGGGGTACCCACACTTTTGTGAAGGACGGGAGAGTTAGACCAATGTTGGTTCACTCCAAGCGCGCGACCGTCGTTCGGGTCGGGCAATTTCAAGATTAAACCATTCTTTTTTGCTGAAATTTTTATTTAAAAAAATAAAAATAAAAATAAAATATCTTATTTGCTGAAGAGAAGAAGACTAAGGCAGAGAAGACCCAATCTTTTCTCCCACGACCCCCACGATTTTTTCCTGATTTTCTTCGCGATTTTCGCCGCCATTACAAGGATTTTTCTCTCAAAAGCAATCCTCTCTCAGCCTATAAACATAATCGAACTCTGGGTTAATTTGATATAGAAATACATTTTCACAATTCAGTCTTTCAATTCTCAAAGAGTTTCTGTTTTAGAGAAAACGCAATAGCTTCCAGAGTTCTATTTTTTTAAGAGTTTTGTTTAGCTTCCAGAGTTCTACTTGAAATAGTTTTGTTTTTACTAAATAATTCAGATTTCAGAGAGTTTCTTTTATTTATTGATTTCGTGATTCCGAGCAATAGGAAGTTTAAGGTTAAATAGAATTCCGTTCGTCAACAGTGCATGTGATTGAACGAGACAGATACAGAATTCTGGACTGTTTTATCCTTAGGATGACGGGGCTATCAGACTGCTTGCACAATTTTGGGCAGAGCCGCAAAACGTCTTAAAGAGAGCGACCTAGTCCGCGACTCAACCCAAGAAAATTGGTAACTTCGTTCTTGTTTTAATTTGCAGCATTTATATTTTCCATCAGCCTTAGGTACATAAGACTTATCAGATGCTCAAACAACACCGGATCCAAAGTACTGCTGAAATTGTTGGAAAACAGATTGAAAGATTCAAGGTTTGGGATTTTAAAAAGGAATGATGGAATTGATCCTTGCAACTTTTTTTTTATTTTTTTATTTTTTTGAAAGGCAAGCGTGGGGTATAAATGGGCTCCCCAGACCACAGAAAAGGTGATAATGATTACAATCGTGTATACTGTCTACCTATCGCGTCGTCAAAAATATTTTTCTTAAGATCTTCGGCAAAAGAACTAGGTGTGATCTCTAAGTATTCTGCACTAGGCAAAAGACTCGCTAGCTTGTCTGCTGCTTGGTTAGTTTCTCTGACCGCATGCATCAGTCTGTAATCTTCAAACTCATCTAGCAGGATCTTGATACGGCGTACTATGTGACGAGCTTCCCATGGAGGCACTTCGTCGGTAGCAAGGTATCGGTACATATTCATTGAATCCATGCAGAAAACAACCTTGGTGATGTTATGTCGCTTAGCCAGTCTTATTCCTGTTTCAACTCCTTGTAGTTCATGGAGAATAACTGACTTAGCTTCCTGGGATCCAGCTGCTGCAGCTATGACTAGGCCATTATTGTCTCTTATCAGTGCGCCATATCCGCCTCGGTGTCCTTACATTGAGCCATCGGTGTTGATCATATACCAACCCCAGTCAGGCTTCTTCCACGTATGTACGGTCCTCAATTTTGATCCTTGCAGCTTATTCATGCTTAGATCAACATACGTTAATGATGAAGTCGCTGCTCCAAAGAACTCCTGTAGTTCTGCATTGAATTGATTTTCATTAAGATATAATTCCTCTAATGATGGTAATGTAAACAAGGAGGATGGGATCTCGCCACTGAGTGAATTTTTCTGTAGGTTAAGCATGTGTAAGTTCAGAAGTCCACTGGAATAAGAAGATGGGATTGGACCTGTAAATTGATTGTTTGAAAGATCTATAAACTTGAGAGTCTGAGAGAAAGGCTTCAAGGTGGGAACTGGTCCACTCAAATGATTCACTGATGAGTCCAAATATTCGATTTGGTCAAAATGTTCAAATGAGAATTGGATATTACCAATTAACTTGTTATTGGACATGTCCAAGAAAACTATTTGAGTGAGATTTCCAAGAGTAGATGGAACTGGTCCGGATAGGTTTGAGTAAGAAAGATCTAATTTGGTCAAAGACTTCAGATTGCAAATGGAATTTGGAAAATTACCAAGAAGGGTTGTATGATGGAGCAACAGGTGTTGGAGAGGAGTGTTTTGAGGAAATTCTGGCAAATAAACACCACTGGTAGCATAGCTGAAGGACATGTCGAACACCCTGAGGTTTGGGTGTTCAAAAATTTTGTTTGGAAGTTTACTGATGCAAGTCCTATCAAGATATCGATGGGTTAGGAAAGGAAGATTTAATATGTTGGGTGTGATGGGACCTGAAAGCTTAGAATCAGACAAACTCAATACTTGAAGTTCAGGGAGTGACCTGCATGCTGCTTCACACCAGTCGCTGTTAACATCTGCTGACATGTTTACATAATTGAGATGAAGTTCTCTCAACCCAGTGAAGTTTTTTACCATTGTTCTTAGGTTGGGGTTTTCGAGTTTCAGGACCTGAGATATCAAGTGAAACCAAATCTTTCAAGAGTGACATTTCTTTTGGAATTTGGCCACTAAGAAATAAAATGGAGAGGTTCATATGGGTCAAGCTCGTGAGGTTACCAATACCCGATGGTATCTCAGAACACAAAGAGTTCTGAGCGAGGTTGAGTATTTGAAGGTGAACAAGGCGAAAGAGACAGCTGTTAGATTGAATTTCACCATGTAGGCCGTCTCTGTTGATGTCAAGACCAATCACATTACCTGTAGTGTTGTCGCAACTGACACCATTCCACGAACTACAATCGGTTTCAGAGTAGGATGCCAATTTTGACGTAGGCTCAATGTAGTTAAAGTTCAGTCTGAACTGAAGTAGAGCAGAGCAGAGCATTGGTCACTGTGGCTTGGTTTGGTAACCCAAGCCAAGTGAGAACACGAAGAAGTAACTCCACCTTACTACTACAACTAGTTCTTCATTTATCCTCGCCATATTTAGTTTGTTAATGCATCAGATGAAATGGGAGATATATAGGAAGTTAATGTATAGTTGGCCGTGAGGGGACATGTCTAGCTCTGATTGACTGGTTTAGTGTTGGGTTATGTTGGCTTGAAGATTGTCCACATCAAGTGTGTGATTTGTAAGGAATGGTCAACCCACTATTAGCCGTGAGGCATTTTAAGATAAAAACCCCTCACCCGAGCCCAGAAGGAAAGCCAAGTTACGGGTGTTTAAGTGGTATGAGAGTCGGCGGCTTGGCTGGGACTTGGCAACGAGAGTAGGCGCATCGCATAGTAGCGAGCCAGGTGGAGCATCGTAGGTGCATGGTCCTTGCCAAGAGGCCAGCAATAGTCGAGCCACTGCATTGAGTGCATTAAATAAGGAATGGTCCACCCACTATATAGCAACGGTTACTTTTAAGATAAAAACCTCACATCTGAGGCCCAAATGGAAGACTCATGTTACGGGTGTTTAAGTTGGGGACAATGTCGTTGCTATGTATAATGGACTCCACCCACTATATAGCAACGAGGCCTTTGAAGATAAAACCCACACCCGAGCCCTAGATGGAAGGTTCAGGTTACGCGTGTTTTAAATTGGAGATAATATCGTTAATTTATATAGTGGACTCAGATACGCACACATGCTCAGCACCCTAATAAGAGCTACTTTTGGTTCCACCAAAAAAGCCATTCGGTGCCTCCTTATTTGACTTCTTCAACAAAAGGCCTACAATTTTGTCATCATTATGATCTGCTGCATTTAGTATGTCCACAATACAGATGCTAGCAACAGCCCGGCCCTGTATTTAATATGTCCCACTTGATCTTCTTTCTGAGCTTCCTTCTCCTGTCAGATGCATTTAGTATGTCCACTTGACCATTTCAGACCTTATTATAACTTGCTGGCCAGCCTTGGGAAAATGCCA
Source organism: Berberis vulgaris (assembly GCA_963556465.1). Classification (NCBI taxonomy): domain Eukaryota; kingdom Viridiplantae; phylum Streptophyta; class Magnoliopsida; order Ranunculales; family Berberidaceae; genus Berberis; species Berberis vulgaris. The sequence goes on along the minus strand of OY747129.1, from coordinate 2,778,348 downwards.
ATTAGAAACATTGAATTATTATAACTTGCTGGCCGGCCGGCCCTGACTGTCAATACATTGTTTGTATCTTTGTTATGCATATTACTCTTTCATATTCGTACGCATTAGAAAAATAAAATATATAAACAAGTAAAAATATAAGAAATGGAGTCTAATCGATGTTAAGTAATAAATATGCTATAGGATTCAAAACAATACTGACAATGTTTTGGTGCATAGAATTTTCTAATCCAGTTGGAAATGCAATGTCACTGAGATTCTCCTTTGATACCAAAGTATCAATTTGTAAGATGCAGACACACTTTATGCCTATAAGATGTAGCAAATGGGACGGTATTGCCAAAGAAAGTGAATCTAATTATTATTTCATTCCAATCACTTCCACCATTTACATTTACATATGACCCAAGCTATAACATTGTTTACATGGTTAGAGATTTTGTTGTGGACTAATAACTTGTAAGTGACCTCTCACTACTTAGAAGATTATTACAAAAAGGTGTTGCTTCTTCGCACCCCATAAATTTAAAAGAGTATTGCTTTTCAAAGTAAGTTGTTGGAGAGATAAGGAAAGAAAAAAGAAAATAAAGAAACAGAAGTCCACGACCACTTTGGTATTTGTCCCTGTATTTTGTTCTTCTTAGTATGGTCTAGCTATGGAAACTGCTTGTGGATTCTCAGTTCGGAAAAAGTCCCCTTTAGATTAGAACCTTACTCGTTAGCCTTCCTCTAGGGGTATTTTAGTGATGGGTTCTGTAGGAATTGCACGATCATATTTCATCAAATCCTTTCATTCCTGTATTTACGAAAAGTTCCTAGATGATAATAGTAGCTGAATCCATAGCCCCCCGCTTTGGAAAGGTCTTCAGCAGTAAACTTTAAGTTCTTAAAACATTTACTAAATTTTAAGTAATAAAAAATTTCTTTAAATAATTCTGTATTACATTGAAGAGAGTCTCTGCCCTGCAATATTGTTATTTGTTATCTACCATAGCCAAAAGAAAGAATTCACTCTACAAGGAAATATTGACGCATGACTTTGTTCCATCTATACTGAAATGGAGGACGAGAAAAATATGCAAGTCCTTTGCAAGATTTTTTGTTTTCCAACAATTTGCTGCCTGATCTTCATATGACTTTCATTGTAGAAAAAACTTCCTACTCTCATAGATTTTGTTAGGCAAACATGTTCCTCCAAAGAGTGAAACGTTCAATTACTATACCAATTACTAGCCCAGAACTATATCCCATGAAGATAATTATCCAACGAATCCCATCCTCAGTCTGTGCATAGAAAATAGATTGGTTAGGTGGTGGGGTGTAATCCTGCTGGCACTTGGGCAAGGGAAGACCACATAATGCTGCATTCCCTTCATACGAACTAGCTGAAAAAATATTGAATTGAGTCCCACTTGGTATTTTTCCTACTAGGAAATTCCACGAAAGATTCAAGGCTGAAAGAAATGTTAGACTTGTCAATTCAGTTGGAATTTTCCCAGATAGTCTGTTCTGTGAGAGGTCTAGGGATTGCAGCTCTGAGACGTTCCCCATTGCAGATTGGATATCACCTGTTAGAGCATTTCGAGATAAGTTGAGCACGATTAGCGCCTTGAGATTACCAATTGATTCTGGTATTTCTCCTTCAAATTTGTTGCTCGACAGGTCTACCACATTGAGAATTGATATGATGGCCGCGATGTAATGCAATTCTTGCCCTTTGTTTGTAAGTAATAACGAGTATCGATAGTACTCATTTCCCAACCTGTCTAACTGATTGTCATGCCCTTCAGCTGTCATCATTGCATTCCAATTTTGGAAGTATCTTGATGGTAAATTACCAGAAAAACTGTTGTTGGAGAGGTCAATGATATGCAACTTTGGGAATGGAGTGCTGATGGTGGGATCTTCAAGTATGCCTTGGAATCTGTTAGACCGCAAAACAAGGACCTGCAGCTCTGTAATAATCTCTAACCAACTAGGAAAGGTACCGTTTATGCGATTGTTTCCAAGATCTAAGACTTTTAGTTTAGTGCAGTTAGCTAATGACACTGGTACCTCTCCTTCCAATTGATCATTGTTTAAATTGAGTACTTCTAACATACATTTTGTTCCAAAATTTGGCACTGTGCCACGAAAATTGTTTCCTCGCACATCCAGGACTGAGAGTGTGATAGACAGGTCAGCGAGACATGGGGGTAAGATTCCAGTCATTAGATTGTTGGAGAGATCTAAGCCAGTTAAGCCAATCATGTTGCAGATTGATGGGGAGATTTCTTCCATGATTTTATTGTTGGAAACAGAAAGGAAGGAAAGGGAGGGTGGAAGAAATGGGAGTGAAGCTTGAATTGAGTTGTTATGTAGGTCTAGAGTTATCATCTTGCTTGATGAAAGATTGGGTAGCGGCCTTTCAAAGTCACTTAACAGGTTGTGAGAGAGATTCAAATATTCCAGGCTATTGATCCATATCCACTTGGGTATTTGGCCCTTGATTCTGTTCATAGAAAGGTCTAGATGCCTTAAATTTCCAAGATTTCTCAAGAATTGTGGGATCTCACTTATATTGCAGTAAGAGAAATAGACCTTCCTTAGATCAGGCATCGGAAGAATGGTCACGCTGCTTTTGACAGACAAGAAAGTGTTTCTGGATAGCGTGAGATCCCTAAGACTTGTCAGGTTCTCAAACAAAGCCGGATCCAAAGTGCCACTGAAATTGTTGGAAAGCAGATTGAGAGATACAAGGTTTGGGATTTTGAAAAGGAATGATGGAATTGACCCTTGCAGCTTATTCGTGCTTAGATCAACATACGTTAATGATGAAGTCGCTGCTCCAAAGAACTCCTGTAGTTCTGCATTGAAATGATTTTCATTAAGATATAATTCCTCTAATGATGGTAATGTAAACAAGGAGGATGGGATCTCGCCACTGAGTGAATTATTCTGTAGGTTAAGCTTGCGCAAGTTCGGAAGTCCTCTGGAATAAGAAGATGGGATTGGACCTGTAAATTGATTGTTTGAAAGATCTATGAACTTGAGAGTCTGAGAGAAAGGCTTCAAGGTGGGAACTGGTCCACTCAAATGATTCACTGATAAGTCCAAATATTCGATTTGGTCAAAATGTTCAAATGAGAATTGGATATTACCAATTAACTTGTTATTGGACATGTCCAGGAAAACTAGTTGAGTGAGATTTCCAAGAGTAGATGGAACTGGTCCGGATAGGTTTGAGTAAGAAAGATCTAATTTGGTCAAGGACTTCAGATTGCAAATGGAATTTGGCAAATTACCAAGAAGGCTTGTATGATGGAGCAACAGGTGTTGGAGAGGAGTGTTTTGAGGAAATTCTGGCAAATAAACACCACTGGTAGCATAGCTGAAGGACATGTCAAACACCCTGAGGTTTGGGTGTTCAAAAATTTCATGTGGAAGTTCACTGATGCAGGTCCTATCAAGATAAAGATGAGTTAGGAAAGGAAGATTTAATATGCTGGGTGTGATGGGACCTGAAAGCTTAGAATCAGACAAACTCAATACTTGAAGTTCAGGGAGTGACGAGCATACTGCTTCACACCAGTCACTGTTAACATCTGCTGACATGTTTACATAATTGAGATGAAGTTCTCTCAACCTGGCGAAATTTTTTACCATTGTTCTTAGGTTGGGGTTTTCGAGTATCAGCCGACTGTAATGACCTGAGATATCAAGTGAAACCAAATCTTTCAAGAGTGAGATTTCTTTTGGAATTTGGCCACTAAGAAATAAACTGGAGAGGTTCATATGGGTCAAGCTTGTGAGGTTACCAATACCCGATGGAATCTCAGTATACAAAGAGTTCTGAGCGAGGTTGAGTATTTGAAGGTGAACAAGGCTAAATAGACTGCTGTTAGACTTAATTTCACCATGTAGGCTGTCTCCGTTGAGGTCAAGACCGATCACATTACCTGTAGTGTTGTCACAAGTGACAGCATCCCACGAACAACAATCCATTTCAGAGTTCCAGGATGCAATTTTTGACATAAGGTTGTAAGTAATAAAGTCCTGTCTGAACTGAAGTAGAGCAGAGCATTGGTCACTGTGGCTTGGTTGGTAACCCAAGCCAAATGAGAACATGAAGAAGCAACTCCACCTTGCTACTACAAGTAGTTCTTCGTTTATCCTCACCATATTTAGTTTGTTAATCTATCAGATGAATTGGGAGTTATATAGGAAGTTCTTACGTGAGGCGACATGTCTTTGAGGTTATGTTTTTGTACTGGTTTTTGCTGTCAACCTATATTTCTGTCATCATTATAACTTGCTAGTAACAGGCCGGCCCTGAGTTTTGGAAATGAGCTTGAAGTTGCCACTTGATCTTCTTGCTGAGCTTCCATCTCCTGTTAGACCATTTGAGACCTTATTATAACTTGCTCGCCGGCCTTGGGAAAATGCCAATTAGAAACATTGAAATATTAAATGCAAGTAATGTCGGACTGTCAATACATTGTCTATATATTTGAAATGCTCACACTACTTTTATTCGATAATCAAGTATTGTTGGGTAGGATTGCTAAAGAAAGGTTGTCAGATGCTAAAAAAAATAAGTACGAACAATGCCACTGAGGGTGTGTTTGGTTGCATAGAATCCTAAGATGGGAATTGGAATCCCATGCCATGGACTTGACAAACTTTGTTGTTTGGTTGTCCATGGTGTGAGTGTTTGGTTGCCTAAAACTAATTATGAAATTTTTATTTATTTATTTTTTTAATTATATAGATCCCACGATTCTACTTTATATATAAACTAGAATATGGTTTTGATTTTGCTTCCTGAAAAACATCCTTCCAATATAATTTTGAACTCAATGTCTGTTTAAATCTTTTAATGAGAAAGCAAAGTTTAATACTGGTCTTCAAGCTAATTCCATTCCGTAACAGAAACATTTTTGTGATTAGCGCATGAATACGTAAATAATTTGAACTCTCTTGAAAGGGTAAAGCCAGACCCCTCATCATTGAAAGGTTTTGATGTGTGCTCAAGTTGTGAGATTGTGCGCTAGGTAAAGTGCTATAACCTGTATTTCCTTTGGCGTCATATATTATATACCGCACCTTAAAAGAATATATACTGCACGCTAAAATCTCATTCATCGGGTTTAGATATGAAGAAAAATGCAATTCTAACAAGTCACATTAAGCACTCAACAAGCAACTATTGATTCAAGTTAAGCCAAGCACTACCATAGTTGCAAATCAGGAAAGCTGGAAACACGAAGCTACTTCAACAATAATAAGAAGAGATTTGTCGTAAACGTACTTGAGAATCGAAATATGAATTTTATAAGATAAATCGACTAAAACAGATCCAAAGCAATCCTTTACATTTTTTGAACAGACCAATTGTTACAGTAAATATCATCATCTAAAGTCTAGCAATTAAACACAATACCGAAAACTACAACCTGATTCTCATTTCATAATTCACCGGCTTCTATAGCAAAATTTTGTGCTGCCAAGCTCTTGAAATGAATTGAAAAAGCTAGACAATCAAACACTATTTTCAGTTTCTAAAGGAGAGATACATCTAAATACTGCACCAAAAGTTTGTCCCTCATTCCTAGCAACCTTTTGTCCCTCCTCCGTTGCAGAACTCAACAACTGGGTCAGAATCAAGTTCTTCCTTTGAGAAGGGTTTAAAGAGAGGGTGATCCTCCAAGCAAGTCTTCATCTACTCTCCAAGTTCTTCCACATCAGTGATTGTATATATAAATCTGCACTAGCCTTTGTCATCGCTCGATTAAAATTCGCATTGTATAACACTGTAAGAGAATAAATTAAAAGTAGTTGTGGGATGAAACATTAGTGTTTCCATTGTAGTTGTAGAATGAGTAAGACATGATATAAATTATATAAAGAGTATAAGCATTACTATATAACCCATTAATTAGCCAAATAATGTATAAGAATGCTCCATAACATAAGCTCATGAAAAAAAAGGATACAAGTTATATACAAGTTACAACCCCCAACAACAACTCATGCAAATCTCGCAATTCAAGCGACAAATGTGAGCAATTCAACATGAAAATTCTCCAAACTAACCAGGTTCCAAGACTACTACCGAAGACGCTGTAAGCACCCTAGTGAACAAAGACCATTCCACATACACCAAAATCAAATATCTTTTACAAACAAGTTCAAGTGAGAACAAAAAACACCAACCTTTCGCACTCAATTACTGAATCCAAATTACAATAGGAGAATAAATGAGTGAAAATGCACACAAATGAAACCACAAAAAACAACACTTTGAGAGATGAAAGATGGAAATTTGTACGATCAAATAGATTGATTTTAGTTGGTTACCTGTGCGTTGCTTTGAAGTTGGAAGATCTGGACCTAACTAGTTCTCTAATAGAGGAATTGCAAGGGGGATCAATCCTTTCCTAGCTCCAGGAGAGATAATGGTGTTACTTGCATGAGAAGTAAAAATTAATTGAAGTAAGACACAAGAGTTTTCTTCAGTCTTCACTTGTATGTAAAACAAAGAAGTAGAAGCCTGAAAACCAAACTCATGATCAAGAGCCTGCTACTTATGCCCATACCCTTTTTTCAATGCCTTGGAATGAGTATAAGGTAGGGTATAAAACACAAGCTGAATATGGCTTTTGGAGAATTTGACAAAGACACAAAACACCTTATTGAATGAATGGAACACCTTATTGATGGAACAAATAGAATTTGACAGAGACATGGAACACCTTATTGATGGCACATCCCACTGCAAAAGAATCTTTGTTTTGCTGTTAAACCCTTAAGTTGCTGCATATCGTAAAAATGAATGGAACACCTTATTGATGCACATAACATATGGGGTGTGAAATTTGATAAAATTTTTCGATTTAAAGGCCTTCATCCAACAAAAAGCAATAGATTGGTTGGTACCATTTTGACTAGTTCATCTTATACAACATGATAAAACCCGTAATGCAACTGTTTGGGGATTTTGTCTCAAGTAAATCTCCAACTTCCATTTGCATTATCAAGTACCACTTTTTACATGCAAATTACATAAGATCATTCGTTTCCAACTATACAAATGACGTACTTATTGGATTCTACTTAACATTCATTCCTGTTTGATATACAAAACATACATTCTAGTTTTAGTCATACTACTAAAACAATGCCATGTTTGCATAACCTTATAGCTTTCAAATCTTATTAGATACCTCACACTTGTAATCAACCATGGAAGGTGCTCTCATTACTAAATACGAAAGTGCAAATCCAACTTTTTGGAAAGTTTGCGTTGGCTACAATACTCTATATTGCAATTCAAAAGTTGCACTAACATATGCAGCAAATTCAATCTTCCATTAACATGCAACAAAATAGCTTTTGGAATAAAAAAAGAAATGAATCGAACTAACCCTAAAAGCCTTTGTTTCCATTCACCCAATTTTTTTCAAATTCTCCAAAAACCAACCCAAGGGTGTGAAATATCATAAACTTTTTCGATTTAAAGGCCTTCATCCAACAAAAGTATAAGGTGTTCCATTATTTTCCTTTGTTTTCACTCACTACAATTACCTAATTTCGAAACTATGATTAAGCATTTAAGCTCTTAGCATGAAAATTGCATAACTCACAAAACAAAATGAAGAAATTATGTGAAATAGCATAGAGGAAAATTCTAATTATCAAACCAAAAAGGCAAGAAGAATGTTGAATCTACCTCATCAAATTCTTTCCACCAAGGCTGACTCAAAATCCAAGTCCAAAGTTGCAAACTACTTTACTGCCAACAAAAATAGAACCCAGTGATGATATAATAGAATGGCAAAAGATCTATGTTGCACTTATCAAAACATGATATAAAAAAAATACCCAAAACCCCAAATTGAAGCCACTATTGAAAATTGAAATAATATTATATAAAATAAAATAATCCATTGAAGAACCAACAAAATAAGCAGTTTCAGAAAGACAGAGATGACATACTTAATCAGATGGCAACTCAGGAATCAAAGAGCTTTGCTTTCTGATCAATGGATTGGTTCAACCGTTTCGGCTACGACCCGATCTATCTCCAATCTGTTCCTACTAGAGCCATAGTTCTCCTAAACATTAACAAAAGGTGTTCCAATCATTTAAGGTTCAATAATATTGTTAGCTAGGATCAAACGCATAAGATGACATACTCAATCAGAGGGTTTGCTTGAACCCTCCAAAGCAAACTACATCTGCTCTTAACTAGTAGAGATCGAGAAATAGATAGGGAAGAAGATGAGAGAGGTACCTGGTGGAGGAGAAAGCTTCGAATGGAGTAGAGATCTGCTTCAAGCCTTCAATGATGTGAAGAGGAATGTAAGGGAGGTGAGAGCTTCGAGATCCTTTTCAAGCAAAGAGAGAGTCGAGGGAGGAGAGAGCTTCAAATGCTTTGAATGGAGGAGATTTGCTTCAGCCTTCAGCGTGAAGAGAGTTGTGTTGTGAAAAGAGAGGTGAGGGAGGAGATAACTTTTCAGTCTCGCGAAAAGTTTTCCTCAGTGAACTGAGGCGTCCGAGGTGGGAATCTGTTGCACGTGCGACATCAGATGCCAATGAATTAAAACCTAAACAAACACCTAAAATCTTATTTCAAGTGGGAATATGATTCCAATTCCCATAAAATGGGTGCAACCAAACACACCCGGAAATGATTGTAATTCATAGTGAGTAATTCTAGGCTTGGGATCTGGAGAAGTGATGATAGAATAAGGCCCTTCGAGCTCAGTTGTGCTTATTTAGTTGATTTGCACTTGGAGTTAACATCTCCAATGATGGTACGTTTGAATTATAAGGTATGGTGGGATCTCACTGATAGAATCGCTTTGTACAAAAAGCATAGACAAATTTGAAGTCACTTGATTTGTGAAACTGTTACAGCACAACTGTGATAATTGTTTTTGGAATTGTTACAAATATGTCAATTTGGTGTAGTGATTGCAATCCGATTGCATTAGTTGACAACTTTAATGTTCAATTTGAGATTTTTAGGAACAAGGGGACTTGTTTTTGATAGATTAGAGTAATGGAGATTCATTGTAGTTGAGGACTTCAAATTGACAACGGAATGTGGCCAGGTACTTCAGACTGACAATCAAATCCAGTATTTGGCTAGAAAGTATTTTTTGTGGGAATTTGGCAACAAATACTTTTGTGGGTTAAATTTCTTGACATGTCATGAACTTGGAGATTTGAGTGTATGAATATTTCCTTTTAAGAAGATTCTCTACGAGCCGTTGAAGAAAGGATTGCTGAAAGATTTGAAAGTTTGCAATATGGATGTTTGTCAGCATTTTGGTTTGGGAATATCTGATTTGAAATTCCATCCTGGCCAACTTGCAGTTGTTTTACTATCTTGAGTACCTTTAGGTGCATGGTGCCCCAGGGGGCATTTGAAGGGATAATAATCTTGTTTGGATGATCATTATTTGTTTGCTAATGTTCATTGGTGATCTTGTTTGCTTGTGTTCGTTTGTGTTGGATAATATTTGTAGAGATAGAGAATTGTAAAAACATTTAGAAAAAATTTGGGTTTCCTAGAAGAGTTGAAGAATTGTTGAATTAAAAAGTGTTTTAATAGTTTTTAACTTCCAAGGGAAACCAAGTTGAATTGGAAAGTGGTGATGTTGGTAGTGATGATTTTTTTTGTTAAGATAGAAGATGAAAATTTTGCTTCAACTCCAAGTAGTTGCTAGTTTGGTCCACCCATGGAGTTCTATGAATAAGACCTCTTATGAGAGTTTTAGTACATTCGAAGGCAACCGAAAAATTGGTTTGGTAATTTATTTGGTTTGAGTTTGTTAGCTTTCTTCTGTGTTCAGATTTGGCCTTTTGAGTTTCTTTCTAGAAACCGATTTGTGAGAGAGACGTTGTTTGTCTGAGAGTTGAAGTAGGGGTGGGCATCCCATCCTACGATCTCGATTTCGTCTCGATTTTTTCGGGTTCTATTGAGATTGATCAATCTCATCCCGATCCCGTCCCTTCCCGATCTATAATGGGATGGGATCGGGATGGAGATTTTTAATCTCGCCCATCCCGTTCCGAACCAATGTTTTTTTAGTATTTAGTATGAACTATGTAGTATAAAAGTATGAAACTATTTGTTGATATGACTATTTTATTTGTTGTTTTATTTATTAACATGACTATTTTATTCTCACAAACTTTCATGTGATTCACCTAAATAATAAATCTAATTCAAATCCTCTCCCTTTTTTTCCCCCTCTTTCTAACTTTTGACAACAACAATGTGTGTTCCTCATAGTTTTTAAATGACAAACCCATTGATAATTTTCGTTAGCAATGTAAAAAAAAAATGACTATCTTCAATAGTTGTTCTAAAACAAGGGAGTAAAAACTAATGAAATGAGGAAATAATAATCAATGACTTAAAGTTATATAGTTGTTATTAAAGTTGTGTGTTTGGTAAATCCAAAATTTTCAATTTTCCATGCTAAAATTTCAATCCAAAATTTAGTATATGTTTATCCCGTCCCAATCTGATCCCGAACAAACAGAATGAGATAGGGATGAGGTCCATCCCGTCTCGTGCCCACCCCTAAGTTGAAGTTGTAATTTATTTTTGACGCAATAAGATTTGGAATTTGTTCTAGTGGATGTATGCAATTTTGTTGAAACACGTTAAATTGGTCTTATTTAGTACGTATTTGTTTATTTAGTTCTTCTACTTCGCGTTGATTGATTCGTTTGTGCAATTGTTGCTCTCTTCATTGACTGTCAATTTGTGTTCCACATTCGACCATGCTTCCGCTTGGTGCAACAAAAAAATATTGAAAGATTGCCAACTTTTTTTTTTGGAAAAACGAGCAGCGATTTGAAGGATCCCAACCCTTTTTTATATTAATAAAAGTGATGAATCAAAATACAATCACTCATTCATTTTCTCAAACGGAAAGTTTCTTCAAATCCTCAACAAAAAACTAATCAGATCCAGCTCAACGTTCTTCAAGAGGGAAAATAATCTCGCAAAGATGTTTGCCACAGTTGTAGTTTCGTCATGCACATTCCATAAGGTTACTTTCTCATAAGCACCAATTCTAATGACATGATTTATACCTACTAGGATGTTCAGGAAGTAAGAGAATTCAACATAGAGATTCGGAGAGCACTGAAACTTGAAAGACCCATTGAATACTAGCTCTAATCTGGCATTCATACAAGAATTCGAAAGTCATCTTAATCCTATATTAATTGTCTTCATCCAGTTTATAAGTTACATTTTACTTAGGTTTAGATCTTAGTGAAAAGATTGCCAACTAGTATGTTTTTTTTGGAAAGCGAGCATGGGGTTTGAGGATCCCAAAACCTTATAATAATAATAATAATAATAATAATAATAATAATAATAATAATAATAAAGAACAATTACAATCACTCAAATATTCACTCGTTACATCATCAGCAACAACATAGAATTGCTTCAAAATCCCAACGAAGAACCTAATTAGTTCTAATTCAACGGTCTCCAAGTAGTCTACTAAAGAAGTGGTTGCTTGGTGCATCTACGAAAACTTTACTCACTCATAAGCACCAATCAATCCTTTAATGACCCTTATTACTTGATTTATACATAATGTGGAGCTCAAGATGTAAGAAGTCGACGTACAGAACATGAGAGCAATGAACCTTGACAGAGAAACCATCAAATGCTAGCTCTAAACTAGCATCCATAAAAGATTCCAATAGACATCTGCATTCTATATGTATTATCGTCATCAATTACTTGAATTTAGGATTTGGCCTCTTGATTCAAGAAGATCTTTGAGGAGAGCGTCGAAAGATCAGTTAATGGGCTTTCAAAGCCTGTTAACAAGTTGTGAGAGAGATTCAAAATTTTCATGCTCAAGTTCCCAACCAATTGGGTATTTTGCCATGTATTTTGTTGTTGGAAAGGTCCAAATCGCATATCTTCTCTTGGTTTCTCAAGAATTCTAGGAATTGGCTTAAATTTCAGGAAGAGAACTGAAATTCTCTAAAACTATGCATTAGAAAAATGATCACGCTAGTCTTAATTGATAGTAGAGTGGTATTAGCCCTTGCAGCTTATTTGGGTTCAAGTAGATTCTCTACAGTGATGAAGTAGAAGATAAATCTTTTAGTTCACCGATGAATCGATTATCATTCAACTGTAGGACCTGCAGTGATGGTAATGTCAACAGTGATGGTAATGTCAACAGTGATGATTGGATTTCTCCACTGGATGAATTGTTATATATATGAAACACGGATAAATTTGGCAGTCCATCGACATAAGAAGATGGGATTGGACCTGTAAATTTGTTGCTTGAGAGGTCTATGAACTTGACAGTCGTAGATGAGGACATCATTGATTGAATTGGACCTGTGAAATCTTACGTTGGAGAGATTTAGATGGGCCAAGCTTGTGAGATTACCAAAAGTCGATGGAAATGGGGACCTCAAATCATTGAGGTCAATCATTTGAAGGTGAACAAGGCAAAAGAGACTGTTATTGGAATGGATTTCACTATGAATGCCATCTCTGTGGAGGTCAAGATAATCACATTACCTGTCCTTGCATCACAAGTGACACCACTCCACAAGCAGCGGTTATCCATACTAAAGTTCCAGGATGCCAACTTTGAAGTAGGTGGATTCTGAAAAAGACTGTCCGAATTGAAGCAAAGCCGGGCATTGGTCATCAAGGCTCGATTGATACGCCAAACACAAAGAGAATATGCAACATAACCATAATTGTAAAGAAAATATTTGGAGAATTGTATTATTGTTGTTTTATTCATTGACTGAATACAAGCTTATATAAGCTAACTTCTATCCAACCTTATGGAAACAATAAACTTAAAACTTCCTATACAAAATAGAGTGTTATTCTGACTTTCTCATTTTAACTTTCATATTCTAATTTTCATATTCTTGTACTTTCCTTCTTCTAGAGGTGAGTCAATCTTGGACTTGAGCTTGACTATATTGAGTGCAAACTCTACATATTCTGACACGCCCCTGCAAGCTGGACATGTAGACATAAAAGAAATGTGCACCTTAGAGGAAACTTTGAAGTCCAATTTGGTGAAAAAATCTTGACTGTCGAGTGAAGCTGCTAATAGCTCGACTCGAGGCATCATGATTGTCGAATTCTAGATAATTATGGATAAAATTCTGGATTTTTTTTTTAGATGATTCATGTATGAAAAAATCATGACTGTCGAGTGAACAACTAATTGTTTGATTCGAGTGGTCAGTACGACTCTCCAATTCTGGTATGAAGAAATTATGACTGTCGAGTGAACGACTAATGGTTCGACTCGAGTCAACATGATTCCCCCTTAGCGTGAAGGTTGAAAAAATTGCTCAACACAAATGTTGATATTGCTCAACATTGGTGTTTGATTGTTCAACATTGATGCTGGTATTGCTCAGCATTGGTGCTGATATATATTTTTTAAATTGTTCAACACAAATGTTGGTATTGCTCAGCATTGGTACTGGATTGCTAAACATTGATACTGATATTGCTCAGCATTAGTGCTGATATTTTTTTTGTTAATTGCTTCTTCTTGGTAGCTGCGTGAAGGTGAGGACTAATTTGGACGACGGGAGAGCAGAACGGCGACGGAAGGACGACAAGTGACGGACGGACAGTGGTATGTCCGGTGGTTGTGCAGCAAGAGAGAGGTATGGCGAGAGGATCTCGATTTTGTCGATGGTTAGCACGTTGCGGAAGGCATCCCCGTGCAAAGAGGAAAGGTCAGCCTGTTACTGCTTTTGCTGTAATTGTTTGTTGAGTCTGTTGCTGCTTTTGTTGTAATTGTTGTTGGAACTGCTTCTGAATTAATTGTTGTTGTTGAATATGGCGTTGTCGAATTTGTTGAAACTATAAAGGCTGTTGTCCTCCCTTCCCCGCCTCTTGCGTCAATCAATTAAAGTGCATAGTCGTCGGATGCGGGGAAGAGCTTGAATCCCTGAAGTCTTAAGTTACCAAAGAAAGTTGCTCTGATACCATGTAAAGAAAATATTTGGAGAATTGTATTATTGTTGTTTTATTCCTTAACTGAATACAAGTTTATATAAGCTAACTTATACTTAACCTTTTGGAAACATGAAACTTAAAACTTTCTATAAAAAAGTTTATATAAGCTAGCTTCTACTTAACCTTGTGGAAACATGAAACTTAAAACTTCCTATAAAATAGAGTCTTATTCTGACTTTCCTATTCTAAAAATAATGGTACTAGGTCTTCTTGTATTTGTTATCCTAGTTTGCTTACCATATCTTTCTTGTAATCTACGATAGAAAAACAATTGGATTTTGAGTCAGGAATAGTGATAGGAAGCTCTTCTGTGTACTGCAGGAAATTGCGACTTGTGTTGCAGGCCTATGATTATTCTTTAAAATTTTCAAACGACCAAATGAATAACCGCCCAGACACCCATATGCAAAGCAAGGAAAATGTCAATATCCAATTGATTTCAAGCTCACAGCTCAGAGCCTAGACAGCCTGTTCTCTGAAAGATCCACTGGTATAATGCTGCTATGCTTCAGGACCAGGTCGTACATTATTGGATCTTGCCTATGAGACGATTACCAAATAAATTGAGCATGGCTAGTGACTTTGTAGTGCAGTTGTCTGAGAGGTTGACGATTTGCAGTATTGTAGGGAGTATTAAATTTTGGATGGAGTCGGTCGGCTGCCTGTCCATGTTGAGAAGGTTTTCTATCCAAGATGTTCACTGATCATCTCTTCATTTATTCCTAATGTGTGGGGGGAATGATATGAAGCGTTGGAACTCTTGAGGTATGTTGGGAATAAAACCTAAATCCTTCGTGGGTTTAGCAGGTGCTTTAATTTTCATGTTTTGAGTAAAAGAAGTACAATGGAGAAAGACCTCAAAAGAAAATGGCTCCAATACTTTGGCCAACTCGAGGAGAACTTAAGATCACCTAAGCAATCAAAATTATAAAAAAGCTGCAAGAATCGGAACAGGACCTCACAAAATAAGTGATTTCAATCTAAAACTGAAAGCAAAGAAACATCTTTTCAAAAAAAAAAAAAAACATCATCTTTCACTCCATACATCACAAGCAAAATAACAGCTAAAACTATTTTCTTTAAGTATCTATTGTTCTACTATGAAACACATTCTGGTTTTCTATTCACTACAAAAGAAATTACACCTATTCTTCAGAATTGGACCAAGAACAATTGAAGGAGTGTTTCTCAACCATATCAGACTGGGAAACCTCAGTCCCATATCATCACCACAGCGATCACACCAATGCCTAATGACACAGCAAGAAACTTGTAATGCTGCTTGTCTATGGAAATGTGTTTCTTCGGAATAAAACCCTTTGTGAGTAGATGGTTGATTGAAACATAGATGAAAACCCCACAAGCAACACCCATAGATATAGCATAGATCCAGTCTGCAATTCGACCCTGTGTAGTAGCATCTATCACTATTCCAATGGCCACACCAATAGGACTCGAGATGGCAAATGCAAATGCGTATGCCACACAAGATAACAAAGGACGGTCAGGAATCATTCGTAATAGAGCTATTCCCATGGCTATGGCTGCAAATATCTTGTGTAAGCTCACTGTCCACAAGGCTCTCCAAGCATCAGCTTGAGTCTCTGCAACTCCGATTGCAATTCCTTCAAATACTGAATGCGAACACAGTGCAACAATCAACAATATGCTGTCTCCGAGTGAACTAGCGTGTACAAGTGAAGGATTGGGGACATGGCCTCCATCTCCCTGTTAAAAAAAAAAAACCAATAAATATTATCAGTAACTGTAAAATCTTATCATGAAAAAACAAAGAGCACACAGTATTGAAACTTTGTATATCCTCACATGGATACTTGTTCCATTACTACTGGCTTTGCCTTGCTGCTGAGCACCACCTGCAATCAAAAGTTCAAAACAATGATCTTAAGAAATCGAGATTTTCATACAAAGGAGTTTTCAATTCATTTCGAAGTGCCAATACTGAACTGCTCGATTCATAGAATCTGATTCGAAAATTCCAATTTTACACAAAAATTAAAATGATATTCAGATGAGCTTCCAAATTCGAAGAAAAATTATTAAACATCTAACAAAGAAATAAAAAAATAAAAAAAAAATACCTTGAAGCTCAACATCATTACGATCACCACTAGTCTCTTTGGCACAAACATAAGAAATGACACAATCAGCTAGCATTGTGATCAAATATCCGGCGCTGGCCAACATAAACGCGAAAGGGTATTCTTTACTCGTCAAATCCATGAAAGTTTCATTGGAATCACTAAGAAAATGCATCAAAGCAGTCCCTAAAAACACCCCACCAGCAAACTGAGTGCCAAGAACAAGAAACCCTTCATTCCATTTCATGAAGTACGGCGAAACCCCTCCGACGAAGGTCCCAATAAAAACAATAATCAAACACCATATCTTCACCAAAATCAATGATTTTGATTTCAGATTCGGCTCTGGCGACCCCTCACCATGCTCTTCTTCTCCGTCCTCATCATGGCCGCCACCATGGGCGGCCACAGCGAAGATGTGGAGAAGGAGAAGGAGGGAGATGAAGAGGATGGTGGTTAAAGACCTCATTGATGAGCAACTCAAACTGTGTGTTTGTGAAATTAGGGTTTTTAAATTGAGTTTTTATTTTTGGTTTGTACTGCAAAGATGAATGAGAGAGGGAAGAGGTGTTGTAGTACTGAAAATAAAACGGTAAAAACTGATTGAGAGATGAAGTGGAGGGCGCAAATTGGACCACGTCAATGTGATGTACACGTGTGTGGTGAGATTTGAGTGCTAACTTGCGCTGGAGGGAGTACTAAGTAGTACTATCTGTTTGCTAACGTGAGCCTTCAGTACTTTTTTTTTCAGTTTTTCAGTTTTGGGCCTTATTGGTTGGATTTTATTTTATTTTTTAATTTGTAGAATATATAATTATTCAAAGATCAATCCATTGTTTTTGTTTATCGAGGCGTGCAATCAACATTTGAAGGCGAATGTATTGATCAATTCTGATCGTTTTTTTTTGCCTGTAAGATAAAAGTTTCGTCAATTAAACTAGCTCAAAGTGACTAATTTACAATATTTTACTACACTAACAAACAAGTTTTTTTCTATGTGCAAGCGATGATCTCTTCATTGTGAAAATAAAAATAAAAATAACTTATTCAAAAATCATCTAAGGATACATTTGGAAGACTTATTAGATGACCCATGAGCTTTGTACAACGTGTTTGGAAAGAAAGTGATAACTCCAAGAACGACTGAACTTTGAAAACTAGATACAACAAACTGCCAACCACTTCGATATTTCTAGTAATTAAAATAGCAAAAAAAAATACACCGGTAATCTCTCAATCAAGGTGGCATAGAAATTAAGATTTAGCGATAAATATGGTGGAAAAAATAATTTTCCATCAAACCATCGATGGAATAACACTTTACTCTTTGACGAATAACGTTGGATTTGAATCAAATGATATTGACATATATGGGACGCAACAAAATTATAGACCTCTCCTAGCCTAATCTCAATTTATACAAGAAACGCGTACAAACAATGAACGAAAATTCTAGGGGTCGAGGGAAGGAACGAGGGAAAGGGGCGAGGGATGGGTGGAATCCAGCCATCGTCCTCGAGATGAAAAATATCGCGCGTATCAAGGCCGATGAACTCATCTCGAGTCCCTCGCCCCTTTCCCTCGCTCCCTCCCCCGACAGCTAGCAAAGCTCAACAATGAATGATGTCAAATGATCCTGATCAAGGCATTGTTGTCTTCTTCTCATTATTAACCAGGGGAGACTTGTGAAGTCTTCTGATCTGCCAAAAAGAGTCTTTGTCAAAATGTTTTGCCTTTTCTCCTTTTCTGGGTGCCAGTTTTATGTGTAATTGACTCAAAGCCAATGCTTGAATGGTTCATGAAGTCGCTTGGAGGTTACTCTGATTGTGATCTTTACATCAACAAAAATCTTATCCTCAGCCTTCAGTAGTGTTTGTTGAACTCATAGTCCACAAGTATGAAAGGCATCAATTGTATGAATAGATTTCTATTTTAGATTTTTCAGAGTTGGAATTTGGACATGTCAATTTGTAGAAAATGGAGGCCACCCTACTTGATGAACATATTGACATTGGACTATTCTACAATGGTTGTGATCCACAATTAACCACCTCTAATAAAGCATTAATTATGTATGGGTGCATTAAAACAATTAAAAGTTCTTGGAGGTTAGCCAATCTCTTGAACGGTGGAATAGTCACGACAGATCGAACCACATTTTAGTGAAGGGAATGATCACAACCCCTTGCAATGATTTTAATTAAAAAATCGCATGATTCAAAGTTCTGTTAGGCTTTACAATGGTTTGAGCCTTGTAAATTAACCAATTGAAAGGATAGTATGTAATGACCACTGTTCTGCAAGAAGAAAATTCAGATACAATCACTGTTCAATTCCACTCATCTTATGAAGGACTAACTGTGCTACCTCTGTTATCGCATCCTTCAATTCCAGGCAAATATGATCTATACAAAAATGTGCTCACTTGGATCTGAAACTTCAACAGTAACTTATAAATTATCCAAAAATGGGCTTAATCGATGCTAAAGCTTCAACTCATCTTAACAAGGAACTAAGGGCATCACACTCAATTTGTGACTCTTGCCAGTCATGCTTAACGTCGCCATAGACGACCTTGATTCCTCTGTTCTTGCACCTTCCTGAAAAAATGAAATGTATTCATAACTTGCACAACAATAAAATAACTAAACTGGCAAAACAGAATGATACCTATACAACATTATGGTGATCAACTACTGGATTTTAACGGTGACGCTACTCATTACATGAAGCGAAAAAGATGATATGTTGACATGCAATTTTACCTCTGATGTTCCTTGGTACGCTCAATGAATTCGGTTGCAATGTCACGACCTTGGTAAGATGCTAGAACCGGTCTTATATCAGCTGGTCTATAGCGAGCAACATCTGTTGTAGGCATCACAAGGTAATTATCAATCTTTGAAAAGACAGCATCTCATTCTGATCATAGTGGAAGATGGCTTACATTCAAGAAAAGGAATAAGATCCAAAAGCGCTGTATCATCTGGTTCAAGCTTCCAAGGCTTAATAGGTACAGAATTCTCTGGTTGAAGGGATGTTTCAAGTGCATTCCCGCTAATATAAATAATCTTCCTAGGATCTCTGTTCAGCTTTGACAAGTCCTGCCACCAGTAACTATTTCATAAGAATGGTAGGTCTGGAAAATGCTACAATGAGCTAACCTTTCTTGAAGATGATCAGTGATCATCTTAAAAAAAGATAAAAGTAGCTTGAGTATCCTACTTGGGCACCACGAATAAGTGTCAAAGCACATAGAGGAAAAAGTGGAATTGTAATACCGAATACGAAAAATATACTGAACAAATAAGGAATTAAAAAGGACATACATAAGTCATAAGTAAGAAGGAAAAACAATACCCTGTAGTGCTTTCCATCCTGATATTTTGTGTGGGTCCTTGATAGTTTAAATCGTATGCAACCTTTCGGATCCAACCTTTGTATTATCTTATCATCGAGAAACTACAATATCCCAAACAAAAGTATAGTGTGAACACCGAACAGTATCTTAAGTAAATGTACTTTAGGAAGCAGACAAGTAACAGAAATTAACATACCGGGCTGTCAGTATAGAGAACTATTTCATAAAATTGGGCCAGGTGCTCCAAGAAAGCATCGACTCCTGCTCTTTTAAAGGTTCTCCAGCCTCGTTCTCGCTTATCACAACCCAAAATGAACCATCATTGAGCAGAAGAAACTTGACCCGACAAATCCATTGAGCAATAACATTTATTTCTCATGAATGAGTAAAGGACTTGACCAACTCTCCAGGTTCCGAGTTTGGTTTTCTTATTGTTTTGCAATACACATTCCCAGTGATAATTGTATTTAGAAGGTTCAGCTGAATAAAGATGAAAAATGATCAACAAGGAAAACTTACCTTCCAGTCAGAGTAAATCAAAGTTTCATTTAGATCCAGAACAATTGTAAAGACATGCTGCTCTTCTGGGATCAGATCTGGAAGAAGCTTGTCTGAAGGTGGTTCTGCAAACCCCTATGAACATATGCATAAAGATAAAAACAGCAGTAACAACCTTGTTGAAAACATAACAAATTTCAAGAGAAATACACACCCGAACTTGCTCCTCGATTGACCTTCTAAGATCCAAGTAGAACTCAATGCTTTTAGCAGGCACTGAAACAGATTATGACAAATTTCAATGCTTTTACCAGAAGCAACTACAACTAAACAATTTGTAAAATTACATTCTTAGAAGGGAAGAATCTGGCATGTGTGGAAGAAATCAACATAAAACTCGCAATCGTGTTCTCCTAAAACATGAATTTATGATCATTTTATTGGACCGAGGGCCCAGTAGTCTGTACGAGGCCCACTTTAACTACTCTTGAAAAATTTCATTTCACAAATGGTCCTATATGTTCGAATGAACATGCCTAAATTACCAGAAAATGAGAGAAGCACTTGATTCTTGTGATGAAGTTTAGTTGGAGGTTTTCTTTTGGACGATGTTAAGTTGTTGAGCAAACTAGTGGCAAGTTCATCACAAGCAATGAATTAGAGGTGGTACTTGGCCTCTTGACCCAAAGAAAAGAAAGTGCCAGATAAAGATGTTGTGCTTTAAATTTTAAACTGGGCGGGCATCCCAACTCAGTATTCAGTAGTTCTTAGATCCAAGCTATTGGAAATTTTCTCAACAATGAACTTAAAACTGAATATCGATTTAATATTTTATCTGGGAAGGACTTGAAAAGCAAAACTGAAAGCTACAAAAAGGAACACAAATGCAATTCAAGTCACCTGTCATGGCTGCCTTATAAAGCATTGCCTGAAATTTCTGTGTCAAACAAGAGTGGCAAAAGATAAGTCATTTTAAGCAATGATAATGACCAACATAAAAAATGTTTGAAAGAATACATATCTTCGTTGGCCACAAGGCATTACGCTCATACCTCAAGAGATGATGCATCATTGGGTATAGTATAGTTTGTGGTCTCTCGAATAGACTTCGTCTTTTTGTCCACTTCTTCCAAGGAATACGCTACACACAAACATGAAATTAAAATATATAAATAAAAGAAAAACAAGATACTCCTATTGTTTCACAGTATAGATACTCAACATTTTCATTTCTTCTAACACCTATCTTATTTCTGCTGTGAGGCCTCTTTCTATAGGTGGTCAACTCATGTCAGGGGCGGATCTATGCTTTGGCTAAGGGAGTCAATTTTCCCCTTAGGTTTTTAAAAAATCCACTAAAGTAGTGATATTTTTCATATTGCCCCCCTTTAAAATTTTCGGTTACCGCCTCCTTCACAAAGACAACTTCACAAATCAACAAATCGAAGAGAGCCTCCTGCTCCGCCTCCACAATTTAGGCAGAGATGAAGACGATGCACAAACTGAGATCCTAAGAGATCGATTTCGCCTCTCCGCCATCTCAATCGCCCAAGACGAAGGTCTGGCTCATTCATCCTTTTTTGTTTTCTCTCTTTCATTCCTTCTTTTGTTCAATTCCTTCTTGCACACGGGGTTTTGGTTTCTGAGGTTGAGAGGGTTTGATGGGGTTTTTGATTTGATGGGTTTGAGGTTAAGAGATCGATTTCGCCTATCTTTGTTCCTGCACAAGGTTTGAGGGTCTGAGGTGATTGTGGAGATGGGTTTGATGGGGTTTGGATTTGGAGATTTAGGTTGAGAAGTTTGATGGTCGATGGGCACTAATGGAGATCTGGATTTGGAGTTCTATTGTTGTTTTATAGTTTTGTGAACATGGGTGCTCAAAAGTTGAGCTCAAGAAGAAGAATAGAAAGGTGATTTGATTGGTAGTTTGGTGGGTATTTGACCCTGTGTTTTTTTTTTCTTAGTTTAATGTACATGAATAATGTTATAAGTTATGAACTTGACCTAAAATTAGACTTTTAATGACTGAAATTTGATGTGTATATTATGTTATGTTATGTTCTGCAGCTTCCTTAATTAAATGTTGGAGACTTGAACTACTATTTAGCAACATCAACTAACACTTGGATGTCCATCTTCATGTGATTATGGGGTACACAACTCATCTTAATCCAACAGGGTTTATTATTTTATTCATGTTCTCTTTTCAGTACCAACTTTGTTTTAATCATATTTATCTATTTATTTTAGGAATTAAATTATTTATGATTTATATTTTTGCTCCCCTTTGTCTGCAATCCGGCTCTGCCCCTGCCCATCTCCCCAACTTGCCATACATAATGCAAACTCACATGATGCTTCAGATCTCCGACTTGTTTATTTCTTTCCCCTTAAAAATTATTCTTATGTAATTATTAGCATTTATAGAAAATTTCTTCATCGAAGTAGACATACCGTGTTTTATATATATATAAAGATCAATATTATTAAAGAAAGAAAGAAAGGAGCTACATGACAGCACAACAACGGTAACACTGACTTATAGCAGAATAACATACAATGCCTCAAAAGACACTCCCCTTGTACTCGGGCTAGGATAAGCCCAATACCAAGTGATTCCTAATTTCCATCACCAAACCCAGTTGCACTAAGTTTTTGTTGTTGAAAACAATAAATCCTTTCCTTCCACAATGCCCAATATATGGAAAACCCAGTTGCACCATTAATCATTTCCTTCCACCATTGTTGAAAGACACAATTAATCCTTTCCTTCCACCAAACCGAGTTGCGCCATTTTCTTCCTGGATGTTGATCTAGCTTAACTGGACAATCTAAGAATGATTCTTCTTTAGTTTGAAGTCGTCTCGGGGCTCAAAATCAACTTCAATAAAACTACTCTTTCAACTGTTGGCATGATCTCTATCACTAATGAGCTGTTGGCATGATCTCTAACACTGATGAGCTTACTCGAAACTTTGGGTGTAAGATGGGAGAACTTCCAACCTCCTATATTGGGCTTCCTCTTGGTCACAAATAAAATCAAAGGGTATTAGGCATGATATCATCGAAAGAATACAATCGAGGCTTGCGGTGTGGAAGAGCAAATACTTGTCGAAAGCGGGTAGGCTAACTCTGATCAAAATGCTTTTTTATCAGTATCCCAATTTTTTTCTCTCCCTTATCACTATCCTTGTCTCAATTGCTAAACATATCGAAATGATTCGTGGAGTGGGGAATAGTTTCTACTTTCCACAAATATCCCAACCTCAATAAGAATGCCATCCGTCTCCTGAAAAGTCAAGGTGGCCTTGGTGTTCGAAATCTTACAAAAATAAATGAAGCTCTCCCAGGAAATCTTAAAACAATGAATGAAGCTCTCCTAGGAAAATGGTTGTGGAGTTTTGGAATTGAGGAGAAAGTCACATCAAATCATAACTGAGATATATGGTCAGGAAAAGAATGGTTGGTACTCTTAAGACATCCAAGATGACTTATGGATGTGCTATGGTTGCTTCAACTTGAAGCAACCTTTCTCTTCTTCGATTTCTTTCAGAGTGGGAAAACGAGACAAAATTGATTTATTGAATGACAATTGGTTAAACAATGCACCTCTTGCGGAGACCTTTAAGTCAATCCACAAGCTGTCCCTGAAGAAGTAAGGTATGATCGATAAATTTTGGGTTAATACAAATGATAACTCATGCCCAAATTGGGATTTGGCGCTAAGAAGGGGCCTTCATGATACAAAGATGACAAAGATCATGGAGCTTTGGGACCAACTCCAACTTGTTATTATTGATAACACAGATGATAGCTGGGTGTGGGATGACAAAGGAGGCATTTTCACAGTAAAAAAAAATTCTATCAAAAATTTTCTAGTAGAAGTATCATGGCCACAAATCTTTCTCATACTGTGTTTACTTTCCAGGAACCTTTCCTTTGGAGAAAGGAAACCCCTCATCAACAAAATTTCTTATTATGGTTCTTTGGGGCATGGTAGTTCAATTGACAATTTAGCCAAGAGAAGTCTTATCCTCTCTGTGAGAATGAGATGGAATCAATCCCTCATCTCTTTTTGTTCTGTCCTGTTACTGTTGCTATCTGGTTTGCCATTGCACTTGAGTCCAATTGGCATCACCAGCCAGCAGACTCTCTCCTTAATTGGCTTAGCACTTGGAACCCTAGAACCTCTATGATGGAAAAATGGAACTGGGAACGCCTCATCCTGGTGGTGTTTTGGGTTGTGTGAAAAGAAAGAAACTCACGCCTCTTTGGTGGCCAAAAGAAAGACCCCAACACTCTATGGAAAATGGTGAAGGTTGTGTCTATTCACTGGGTTGTTGTTTGGAAAAAGGCTCGGGACAAACATTTTACAGCCTTGTTCCTAGATTGGGTAAAGCTTATCTTGGAGATTAACCCGTAACCTCTCCCACCCCATGCCGCTGGTAGGTATCGAACCCAAGACATGGGAGACAAACCACCGCATCCTTAGCCAACCTACTTGGCTACCTTTGGCTTATCTTGGAGATTTAATCCTTTGTCGTCCTTTGTTTTTCTTTTTGGGGTTTCCCTGCTTGTAATTTGCTTCGTTTACTTTTGAGCTTCTCACTCATGTTGCCCCTTTATTAATATGATTGTTTTGCCTATAAAAAAAAACCCAACATATAACAAATGGAAAGATTTCCACGAAAGTTTATTGGAGAAAAGTGATGATGGGTGCGCCAAGTACATAGAATTACATATCCAACGATGAACCAAGTGAGAAAAGTTCTAAATCCACGATCTTAAAAATAACTATGTTTCTTGATTTTTCCATGGAGAAAGTCTTAGCCCCCTGGAAATTTTATTACCATGATTTTGAGAGAAGAAAATACACTAGACCACGACACAAGATGCTATCAATCTCCCGAACCCAATGGCAATGAATAAAGAGAATACAATCTCCAAATTGAGTTCACAAGCACATCCTTGGTCGACAACCTATCACGTGACACAGTCCAAATAAAAAAATAACCCCAGAGGAATCTCTTTTTTCCACACCTCCTTGACCAGGAGGTTTTGGACCACTCACAAAGGGATAAAAAATCATCGGAAAATTTAGTAAACATATAACTCACCGAGAAACCGACCTCCTTATCCTAGTTCTAAAACTATCTACCCAGAAAGTCTTAAAGATCAACATCATCTAACTGAGCTGAGAAAGTCAAGACCCATCTATCTCCTATAGTACAAGTCCCACGAGATAGATCCACCATCAATCAAAATCCATAACAAATCCATTCTTGTGGCACAAACGGAGCCTAGGAAAACAAAGGTTGAGACTTTCCTCACCAACCCATGATTCAAGTGGAAGTTTTAACTTGTCACCTTATCCTACCTCCACTTCGACACCTTCCAAAAAGGAATTTAATGAGAATGGACATGTTCCTCCATTTCCTACTACCATATGAAGAACAGTAGTTACACGTGTCCTCTTACCAATAAATATATGCAGTTGATACGATATCACCATTTCACACCCATAACCTATGTTTAAAAGCAAGATATTTACATTTTCTCTAAATTACGCAAACCAAAATGTCAAGTCCACAAGCTAAATCAGGCACCATTACTAGTGAAATACAATCCATTCCCTTTCCTTATAGTTCTCATAATACAATTGTAACCGAAAATTTTGATTTCATGGGCAAGAACTAGCAGAGTAATACATTCCAAGTAATTCATGAACCCGATTTTGAAAATTTTATGATCCTAATTTAGCAGTTGGCTTTCTAACTGTTGAAAAAACTTGGACTTTTGAGGAGAACTGATTAGTTCTTAACAATTGATATTAGAGCTAACCTCCACTAAGAAGGTTCAACTCCCAGTAAGGGCAACCTAGAGGCTGGATTAAAATAGCTTGGTACAATGTATGGGCATAGTGTCAAGTTACTGAATACTGATAGGTGAGTGAAGCCACCAAAGAGGAAAGGGCTACCACTAGTGTGGTAGAATGTCATGATACTAGTTAAGTAATTGGCTCTCCTTTTATTGAAAAAGCTCAAACTTGTAAGGATTATTGATTAGGTTTTTTTTTTTTTAACAGAAATGGGACCAAACAAGCACATATCAATAATGGAACCAATCCCTCAATATCCTTCCAATGCATGCCACCCAATGTGATCTACAAGTATACTGACCAAAACACTTGATGAAACAAAAGGGGTTCTTAAAAATTCCAAATTTCAGAGCTCAAGACACACTAGAAACCATTCAAAATATGGGTTTTTATTAATCTCAATGCACTCCCACAAAACCCATAACCGCAAAATACAAAACAACACAAAAATTTTCAAATTTTCAACTTAAGACAAGAAACATACCATAGGTGGCGTAACCAGCAGTACCAAGAGCTCCAGTAAGAGCCCCAAAGATCCCAAATTTGAGAAGACCCCATGAACTGCTCTTCTTCTGGGGAGCATCTGAAGGTGGTGGTGGAGGTTGGTCGTGGAGAAGAGTTGCTGCAGAAGCAACAATGGGTTCCTTGGGTGGGTTTGTATGGAGAGTTGAAGAGAAGAATCTGTTTTTTCTCTTTAGGAGATGGAGAGGAAGACGAGATTGAAGTACTCGAGACATCTCCTGCAACTCTAATGGCTTCTCTCTGTTCTTTCTGGCTTTAGGGTCTCTTTAAGAGCATCGAACATATAAATTGGATCAAGTGTGACGGGTCGGGTCAGGTTGACGGGTCGGTAGAGCGGACTTAAGCATTACCCGTTTAGTAGTCGTGTCAAAAACCGACTCGACCTATTAGTAAACGGGTTGATACATCTTGGTTCTCCATCTCGATTCTCGAAGCTTAAAAGTGTTTATTTTAGTTGTGTGTTCTATTTTCATAGACATGTGAATTGAAATCATTTTCATGAATTTTTTTTTTTTTTGGAAAGTGAGCTGGGTTTTTATAGGATCCCATAACCTATCAATAAAGTGCGATCTACATGTCAACATCATAAAAAAGTAACCATGCCGCCGACGAGTCTTGAACCTAGGACGTGGGGAATAAACCCACACAGCCCCAACTACTCGACTATAACACCGTTGGCCATTTTCATGAAATTTGTTTTTGAGAAACCAAAGATTTGGATTTTCACGAGAGATGGAAATACTAGCCACATGCAGAATTCGTTAAATATACAACTAAACAGTGAAAAACCACTTAACATGAGAATTATATTTCATTTCCCGTGAAAAATGGCCAACAAAATAGACACAAATTCAAACAAATCCCATAACCAAATCAAACTGATTTATCCCAAATCAAAACTTTGGGATGATACCAATACGAGAGTGCTAGTGGTCTGTGCCCACCTGCAGCTATGAATTTAAACAACAAAAACTTGTCATGAATTGAAAGCCACAGTATTGAGTTTGTTGACCTGATAACAATACACAAAATGACGGATCCAGGGGGGCTCCTGTGCACAGTGGGCTGGAGGGGTCCTGTGCACGTGTCTCAGCCATCGAATTTGATCCGACGGCTCATATCGATGGAATTCAAATGCCAGATTTAATTAAAACTTTTGGCAGGTTTTGAATCTCTTACAGCCGTCGGATCAGATCCGACGGCTGAGATTTTAACAAAATGGGAAACGAAATTTATGTTTACAGAGGAGGGAGTTTTGGGCGGGAAACAGAACGTGAAGAAGAAGAAGAGAGTCAAAGTCTTTCAGCGTCGATCCAGGCTGCAAACACAGGCTACACCCACCCCCCTTCGATTCCTCCCTCTTGGTACGTTATGGCTGAGTTTTGGGAGGGAGTTTGTATGCAATGTCATGGATTGAATGCAATGTTATGGTTGTGTTTGATTTGACCAATACCATCGAATATAAAGTTTGCTTAATTTTAATATGTATTGAAGTTCAAATATAATTTTAAACTTGTTTGTCAGAATGTGTTGTTCACACCTTGTTGATACGCTAGATTTTGATGAAATTTTGGTTTCAATTCACTGAAGTTACAGTGTGTGTTTATTATTATTAGGCCTTTTTCCAACAATGGTGGGTAAGTGAGGAGATTAGTAGATTTAGGGCAGTTGGAGTTTGTGTACGTGTTCTATGAATATCCCTAACTGTGGTTTCAAGTTGAAAATGGCAGCTTAACAATGTAATAGTTAATGGTTGTTTTGTCTCAGTCATGGATTATTCTTTACAAGAATTTAGTGGAGACTGGGGGCCTATGATAGAATAGTTGATTATTCTAAACAATGTAGCTACTTGAAAATTGAATATGTTTTTTTTTGTTTTTGTGCAGAATATTTGTCTTAGTTGGCATGGATGCTATGGATGGTGATGATCCAAGTGTGGGCATGATGTTTGATTCTTTAGAATGTGGTTGGGAGTACTGGAAAAATTATGGGAAAAAAAATGGGCTTTGGAGTTAGGAATGAGTACTCGAATAAGAGTAGAATAGATAAGATAATTATCAATGCAGTGTATGTTTGTTGTAAGCATGGTCTCAAGAAAGAAAAACACCCACAAAAAGGTGTTGTCACTCAACAAAGATGGGATGTTAGAACTGACTGCAAAGTAATGTTCAAACTGGGTTTGGATAGAGTGACTAGCAAATACAGAGTCAAAGAATTTATTACTGCGCACAATCATGATTTGGTGCCCAATGAAACGACCCATATGCTAAGGTCGCATAGGGAGGTAAACATATCACAAGCCTTAGCGATTGAATTGGCTTCTGCATCAGGTATTACTCCTAAGGCTACACAAGAACTTTTGAGTAGGGAAGCAGGGGGTAGAAGTAATCTTGGGTTTCTATTAGAAGATAAAAAAACTTACCTAAGATCAATGAGACAGAAAGAGATGGTCAATGGAGAGCTTGGAGGTATTCTACGGTATTTTGAGCAACAAAACTCAAAAAATGCTTCATTTTATTATTCAGTTCAGCTGGATAGTGATGATTTAGTGACCAATATATTTTGGGCAGATTCTAAAATGCTTGCAGATTATGCGGACTTTGGTGATGTGGTAACGTTTGATACCACTTTTGGCACTAATAGAGAATTCAGACTTTTGAGAGTGTTCACTGGATTTAATAATCATAGAAAAATTGTGATTCTTGGTGCAACACTTTTGTACGATGAGACCATTGAGTCATTTCCGTGGCTTTTTGAAACTTTTGTAAAGGCACATGGTGGTAAGAGACCACGTACCATCTTCACTGACCAAGATGTTGCGATAGGAAATGCTTTAGCTACAGGATGGCCAGATACATATCATGGGTTGTGCACTTGGCACATAATGCAAAATGGAATCAAGCATTTGGAAGGACACATGAAGAACAAGAATGTTGGTTTTTTTAAGGAGTTTAAAAGGTGTATGTTTGAGTACTTGGATGAAGTTGAATTTGAAGTCAATTGGCAAAAAATGCTTCATGATTTTGACTTAAAAGAGAATAAATGGTTGGGTCGCATATATGCTTTAAAGGAGAAATGGGCTAAGTGTTGTATGAAAAACACAATAACCTTAGGGATGCGAAGTACACAACTAAGTGAATCGTTCAATAATGACTTGAAAGATCACTTGAAATCCGACTTGAACATTTCATGTTTTTTCAAACATTTTGATAGGGTATTAGAGCAAAAGAGGAATAATGAGTTGGAGGTTGAATTTTTTGCAAAGCAAAAAGTGTCTACATTGGGATTATCTAGATCCCCCTTGTTGAAACGCCTCACAAATCTACACTTTCAATTTTCAAACTTTTCCATGAAGAATTTGATCCTGCATCAATGGCTTTGATAAAAAAGGAAGATCAAAATAAACACGAGTACAATGTTGCTTTTCATGATACAAAAGAGAAGGAATTTAAGGTGTTTCCTGACCCTAGCTTGAATGTGGAAAATTGTAATTGCATGAAGTTTGAGACAATGGGAATATTGTGTTGTCATGTTTTGAAAGTGTTTGGCCGACTTGATATCATGGAAATTCCGAAAATGTACATATTGGATAGATGGACAAGGGGAGTGAAGGTAAACGTGTATCAAATGAAGTGAGTTCAAGTACGGAAGAAAATGTAAGTGATTGGGTTCGTAGGATCCAATCATATCTTCTACGAATGACATTTCAAGCTTCGTTGAATAAGGACACACGGGCCAACATGGAGAGGTTTATAGATGAATATACAAGGTTGCATCAAGAGGTCATCATGAACAATGACAGTGCACCCCAAGAAGCTTTGAAGCAAAATAGTGTGCTCCAAATTGGAAACATGAAAGGTTTGAAGAAAAAAGAAGGCCAAAAAGGTTCAAAATGAATGAAACCCCTACATGAGATACGTATAGGAAATGCTAAGAGAACAAATACCTCGTCCTCCAAGGTAATCTTGCTTTAATTCATACTAACTAAATGTATTTCCAATTGTGACACTTATATAATTATGTGTATATTTTCTTGTAGGGTGATAACACAAACTTTAATGTTGCTGGAGAAGGTGTATGCAATGTCAATGTACCCTTTCAACCTCCAACAAGCACACTCGGGTGAGGGTTTGAGTTTGGGAAGTTACAACTCTGTAGAAGGAACGACTCTTCCTTTTGGTTTGATGTAAAATGCTTTTCCTATATTAATTGCTGTAATTTTTTGTTAAGCTCTGTATAGCTCTGCAGTGAATTTTTTGTTCAGCTCTGTATTTCTACCATCTCCATTCTGGGTTATAGACAGATATGGAAGAAATACAGTAGGCTTTGGAATGTAATAGTTTTTTGTTATGCTCTAATTTTTTTGTTCATATGTAGAGAATTTTTTGCTTAGACCATACTATTTTCATGCAATTTGCAGAGAATTTACAGAGAATTCAATTGACAGAGAATTTCAATTGTAAATTTGCAGAGAATTTCATTTGTAATCTGCAGAAAAAATTGTAAATTTGCAGAGAATTTCAATTGTAATCTGCAGAAAAAATTGTAAATTTGCAGAGAATTTCAATTGTAATTGCAGAGAATTTACAGAGAATTCAATTGACAGAGAATTTCAATGTGCAGAGAATAGACAATGGGAATAACATTGCAGAGAATTTGCAGAGAATTAGCCAATAGCATTCTGCATTGTTATTCTCTTTCTAGCCAATAGCATTCAATCAACCAATAGCCAATAGCATTTTGTATTGTTGCATAGAAGTAACAGCATCTGTATGAATTTACAGCAATCAACCAATAGCATTCAATCAGCCAATAGCCAATAACATTCAATCAACCAATAGCCAATAACCAATAACCAAAAGTTCTTGCTCTTTCTAGCCAATAGCAATTTCTAGTAAAAGAGCAATCTGTTATAGAAGCAAAGAAAACAAATACTGCAATCTGTAATAAAAGAGCAAAGAAAACAATCTGTAATAAAGAGCAATCTGTAACAAATACTGCAAATACTGTAACAAAAGAGCAATCTGTAATAAAAGAGCAATCTGTAACAAAAGAGCAATCTGTAACAAATACTGCAATCTATAACCTTTTATCTGTAATAAAAGAGTAATCTGTAACAAATACAGCAATCTGTAATAAAAGAGCAATCTGTATCAAATACTGCAGGATTCTTCTTACATAATAGAAACAAAGAAAACAATCATAAAAGAATTTCCAAGTTACAAAAGAAAACCAAACCATCATAAAAGAAGGTGTATTGATTCACCAATAATCCCATTACATAATAGAAATTCATTACAACATCTGCTCATGTACATTACAAAATAGAACCTCACATATCTTTCACTCAAAAGCTTCAAAATAACAAGTACAAGAATCACTAGAATTAACACTAACATGGCATTGATCAAATCCCTTGTAAAAGCCCAGGGATTGTTGACTTGGGTTTCATGTATTTGATCGTGAATTTCTTCACCACTATGCTCACGAATGTGATTTGGTTGATTGGGTTTCATATCTTCGTCAGGGTCTCTTCTTGACTGAGGCTCTCTTTTTGCCTCTTCTGAGCGCATCCACAGACTGTAATTTTCACACGCTTCTTCAGCTGATGTGAAACCCTTGTACATGCTACCCTTATAACAATCTACTTGTGATAAACAACTTGCCCAAGTCATGTATACTCCTGGTCTACGGCCGCAATAAACAACATACGCTTTGTATGCCATTCCTGCATTAAAAGCCCAATTTAAACTAAGAAACAAACAATTCAAGAATAATCATAGCAATTCAAGGATAATCATAACAATTCAACTGTGGTTGATGCTCTAATTGCTCTCAAAGGATCAGAAGAAACTTTCCTCAGTGTATGGAATTTCACTGGTCGCCAACCAATACTGATTTTGATGACTGTGTTTGTGTTGGGAAGGTTTCCATGGTTGATAGTGTGTTATCTTAGTAATGAGAAGAACATTTCTAAGCAATCCTCTGCCTTGAAGTCTCATATTTCTGTCCCACTTTCTAATGTTTCTCGACTCGTTCGCCAAACTAAGGCTTAGTTTTTTTTTTTTTTTTTTTACATCAAAATATGTGAACCAAATCTCACACAAAGCCCCCAAAATCCTAATTTGGGGTTTGGTTTGGCAACTTTCTCAGAGAAAATTGAGTGTTATATTGACATGTTTCTGGATTAGAATTTGTTTCCTTCCTCAAACTAAACCTCCATAATAGGATTTTTTTAAGCAAGTTAATGAACAAACTTCTTATTTCTTTGTGCAAATTATGTTTAGTTTTTATGGAGTTTTCTTCTGAATATCGTTGAAAATTGGTTTAAAGTTCGCAAACTAAACAAAATCAAAAGGAGTTGGAAGTTACCTACAGTTGGAGTTGGAGTTGGAGTAGAAAAAGCTCTTGCGGAGAAACCCTAGCTTCGTCGCGAAGAGAACGGCTTGAAAGGAGAGTGGATCTCAGAGCCGATCGAAGGGAAACCCTAGATCTAAGCAAAATTTTGTTAAGCTGTTCACATCGAAGGGAAACCCTAGCTTCGTCGCGAAGAGAGCGGCTTGAAAGGAGAGTGGATCTCAAAGCGGATCGAAGGGAAACCTAGATCTGAGCTCATGAAGGAGCAAAATTTTTCATGAAGTTTCAAATTTTTTTTTTCATGAAGTTCACATCGAAGGAAACCCTCCTGTTTCCAAACTCTTCATTTCACATCTGATTCGCCCAAAACTCCCTCTCTGTTTGCAAAACATACTTATCTTAGCCATAAATCTGCCAAAAGTTTTAATTAAATCTGGCATTTGAATTCCATCGATATGAGCCGTCGGATCAAATCCGACGGCTGAGACACGTGCGCAGGACCCCCTCCAGCCCACTGTGCGCAGGAGCCCCCCTGGATCCCAAAATGACATGACACCTATATGCTCGACACTAGATAAGGATTAGACATTTTTGAAATTTTTTTTATTTTTTATTCCAAGTTCGAAAAAAAATTAAACACTTAAGATTCTATATTTTTCTAATACATTTTGCACATGTATCTTGACATTGAATTAGAAGTAATTTACATGCTATTATGTTTAGCTTTTATAAATTATAATTATAATAAAGAAAAAAAAATCACCTAGGTCTCTGGGAGCTAGTCCCCTGTTCGCCGCTTAGCGATTTTTAGAACACTGGGTAGACAAATTAAAAGAGGTCATAGAGGTATCCTAAACACAATCCGATAATGTAATTAGGTTGGCGTGTCAACACGAATGCTCCAAACCCGGTTAATAACAAGCTAGTTTTAGGTGTGTTGGTGGCTTCAAGTTAAATTACTTAAGCCTACAATTTGCTTAGAGCTTATAATGCCTCAGGGCCAGTTCTATTTGCATTTGATTAGTAGTTATTTTGAAGCGTTAGTAAACCTAAAATTGGACGTAGTTATTTTAAGAAGGATGAATTTGGTCAATATGAAAAATGAAAATGATATGTCGTTGGGTAAAAAATAGTTACACTGCTCCTACAAAAAATCCCTATGATCGCCACAAAAACAAAAAAAAAAATGTTTTAATTTTGGGGCAGCTCCTCTAGGTGGCACCATGGGATTTCCTTGAGGGCGTGTAAGCATATGGCGACCGATGGTGTCTATCTAGGGGACTACTACCAACCCATTAAAATGCCCTAATCCTACTAAAATTTCACAACTATATCGTAAATTTCACAAGGTTGTTATAATACAACTATGGCACACAGTGTTGTTATGCACATCTCTAGAATGCCAATGGCAATAATGGGTAGATAATTCAAACACAAAATTTTGATGGGCGATTCATGTGAGTCTCAACTCTCAATCGTACACGTAACAAAGCCTTTTTTTTTTTTTTTTTTTCGTTAATGAGTTGTTTTGAATAAAATATAGGGTCAGGTTGTGATTAGATAAGTTGTCGGGATACCCATATCCGGTAGCTGAAATAAGCCTCACAACATAAGAAAATGCTAGGAAATCAGGTTTTTGCAATTAGGTGATGTGGCGTTATCTTGAATGAATGATGAAACCTCCTAAGTGTTTATGTGTATCTCGAAGTTGTAAAAATTCTCCTCTGATGATGCCCCCTAACTCAAATACTTGAATACAAGATTCAAAATCTCTTAAGCAACTCGCAACTCAACAACCTGGAGAGATTTTCTCCCAGTTACTTGCTGTTCCACAATGTATTGGATCTTCAACAAGCAACAACGGTCATGTAGACAAATTCAAACGTTTTTCAAAATTTTAAAAACAATAAGACTCACTAAGCACTCATCTCTTGCTATTGAGTTCAAACGTTCATTTCTTCTTCTTCTACTAACGAAATCTGAGACAAGTAAAGATATAACAGAAAACAATAACAATGGCAATCAGAGAGAGAAGACAGTCTTGGTAAACAATTTCTTCACTCCCACTATGGTAACTGTGCATTTTTCAATCTTACCGATTTACGGATTAGTATATAACAATGGGAATTTCAGGTTTCCTAAGTCTTTAAGTCATCCAGAGGAAGACGCAGAGGTCCGTATCCATGTCCATGGCAAGTCCTACCATTTAAAAAAAGTAAGAACATTACTTGAAAATATTGTAAGCGCAATCCATCCATCTAGTCCTTAGTTTTGGTTTATTTTGAATGGGGTGTGTTATATTGGTTATTTATTGTTTATGCTTTTCTTTTCGCAGAGGACTGTTGCTGTTAGATCAGGAAAGTTGGCAAAGTTATTGGAGGAAAATCAAAATGAGCAGCAGCTAAGTTATACCCTTAAAGACATGCCCGGGGATTCAAGGACTTTTGAGATTGCAATGAAGTTTTGCTATGGGATTGAACCAAGTTTGTCCGCTGACAATGTTATTCCGCTTCTTTGTCTTGCTTACTACCTCGGCATGACTGAAACCTACAGTCCTAATAACCTGTTGGAAAAGGCGTTCAACTTCTTTCAACACAAAGTCCTTCCTCTATGGAACGAATCTGTTAAGGCTTTGTTAAGTACACTTGAGGTTTTCGAACAAGCTGCACATCTTCAGCTTATGGATGCTTGTCTAGATTCACTTGTTCAAAAAGCCCGAGTCGATCCCCGCCTTCTTGGAGAGCCATTTCAGGTTCCGATCACTGGTGATACTGAAGAGAAGATCATATACATGCCAAATGCAAGGAGGAGGCTATTTGCTACTGATAATTGCAATAAATCGGAAGACTTAACCATGCTGAACCGACAACTTTATGGACTAGTCATGTCGTCGATGATTCAAGGTGGAGTAGCAGCAGAGTATGTGGCGGCATCTGTTTACCGATACACGAAAAAGTGGGCTAATATAAGCGACTCTCAAGATGAAGATGAAGATGGTGCACTGGTCTACAAGAGGGAGGTGATTGAAACCATGGAGAAGCTTTTGGTTGATAAGACGGGACTTCTTCCTTGCAAGCTATTGTTCAAGATGCTCCAAACTGCGATAGCATTACAAGCAAGTGTGACTTGTAGATACGGCTTGGAAATAAGGATAGGAAAACAACTCAGTGAAGCGAGTGTTGAAGATCTTTTATTAATTCCTTCTCAAGGTCATGCTATAGAATTGCAATACAACATTGAAAGTGTGAAGAGGATTCTCAAGACTTTCTATGCGAATTACACTCCGTCAGATCCTTCTGGACTGGTAACAGTTATGGAGCTAATGGAAGAGTTCTTAGTAAGGGTTGCAAGCGATGCCAATCTGAAGAAGGATATGTTCATAGCAATAGCAGAGATGACAATTACGACATCAGTTGGAATCAAAAGAAACATGGATAAAATATATAATGCTATTGATATTTACTTAGCCAAGCATATTTACCTGACAGAAACAGAGAGAGAGGAGGTGTGTCAGATCTTGGATTGCCAAAAGCTATCACCCGAAGCTTGCACACATGCTGCACAGAATGACCGGTTGCCAGTTCGAGTTACGGTGCAGGCATTGTTCGTGGGGCAGTTGCAGTTACGAGAGGCCATTATCAGTAACCATAACTCCGTGGATTCTGAATATCAACCACAAATGGAAGAGATGATGATGGGTGGTGGTAACGTTGAGGAGGTAAGGACGGAGATTGATAAAATGGATACTAGGGTGATGGGGTTGGAAAAAGAATGTTCTGAAATGAAGAAACATCTATTGAAAGGCGGAGTGAAGGGAAAGCAAAGCGTCTGGAAGGGATTAAAGAGGAAGTTTGGGTGCATATCAAGCATGAATGACTGTAACTGCCATGTCAAGAAGAAGGTGCATCCAAGGAGTGGTGTGTAATAGGCTGATTCACCGAAACTTGGTTCATGTGCTTCACTTAAGGAGACCACTAAGGCTTGCCAGTCTTGTCGAGTAATCATGTTTTTTGATGCATTAACCTCGATGCTTATACTAAGGAACGACTGCAACAGTAGTAATATATGATTGTCAGATATCATCACTTCATTAGTTTTGTTATTATTCTCATCTATGGAACTTTGTGAATCAAGTGTTTCTATACGTGTTTGCTTAAAAGTTATTTTCTAGAAGTTTTTGGATGATAGGAATTTTACTATATCTAGCTTGCATACATAATGTGATGATCTCTTTTGCACGCTAGCATATCAACTTTTAGATTTCACCCTGTCAGTAACATATTAGGCCTCTGGTAATTCGTTATCAATGTACCCCCTGAATCGAAAAAGCGACGTGTCACATTCAAATAATCTAGACCGCAAAATATGTTTGCCTTTTATAACCAGTCCAAATTTATATAAGTAGTGAAACGTGTTTCTCAATGTTTCCCAATCAAACAATTACCTCCTATATATCAGTTTCCATTTTCTCCTCAAGCCAACTCCCATCAGTCATCAACCCCTATAGAACTCTATAGATCTCCGCTACTTTGTAGATGACACAAAGGGACAATTAGGTAAATTAGCTTCCAAAATTTTGAGCAAATGACTAGTATTAGCAAATTTCGGTTCCTAAAGAAGACCCTTCAATTCCTACTCTCAGCCTTGATCCTTTCTTTTCTCCACATGCACTATTCGCTGTTCTCAGTTTTTACCAATTCGTTCAACCTCTACTTCTCTTTTCTCCCTTTCAATTTGATGAACTATACCATTGACAGGAACTACATATTTCTCATATGCAATGGAATCCTTGTTTTCCTTGCTACAAGTTCTAGTTTAGTCTGTCCTTCTCAGTTGATCGGGACCGATCTTCATGATGAAAATTCGAAGACAATAGCAGTGGAAGCTATAGAGCAAAGTGGTGTATCCTTGAATGACGAGGCTGAAAGAGAATATGAGACAAAGGAAGTAAAGAATGAGGCCATAGAGGAAGAAAGCAGGGATTTAGTTGCAAACTATGAGGAAGATGAAGATGAAGATGAAGAAGGAATGACTACAGAAGAACTGAACAAGAAATTCGAAGAATTCATCAGGGTGACGAGGGAGGAAATCAGGATTGAAGCTCAACGCCAACTAGTCATGGTTTGATAATCAATAAAAAGCAGCACAGAAGCATCAAGTGATTATTAACCTCTTAATAGAATAACACTTGCTGTAATCTCTCTACTTCCTAGTCTTTTTTACTTCCATTTTACCTTTCTAGGATCTTGTACAATTTTTTAGTTCTTCGAATGTTTCTCTCAGCCTAAACTACTATTGTAAATTTTGTACATGAAATGAAATAAAGCTTGTTCATCACTTGTCTGTATTTTCTAGTACAATGTAGCAATACAATCCGATCCAATTGTAATGAATCTGAAAAGAAACAATTTGATACAATGGCCAAAGTTTACTGACGGCTCTTATTCATATAGTAATGAACCATACATAAGGACCAATTTTCAACTGGTCCCGATAAGTTTAGTGGACATCCTTTTCCTAAGAGAACGGCACTACAACCATCTATAATGGACATACCTGTCCACTACCAATTGTTTGGGCGTATCTTTTACGCAGATTACTGTTTCTTTGAACCTCCAAACACCCACAAAATATCTCACCAAAATTCACAATAGTGGGTGACGAGTGCAATATCAGATGTTGACAGTGGGTCGGGGATGTTAATAAACCACTAATCCATGTTCAGTTTTTAACAAACAAACAAACACAGTTCTTAAACTCATGTCGACACAAGTCCATAGCTTTTATACCACAGAAAAGGATCCCTAAGACCCCACTCTTCATGCTTAAGTCAAATTGAAGAAGCTAACATCTTTTAATTCACATCAGAATTTTCTCACGCGAGCAATTGCAGTGGGGTCTAAGGCTTACATCATGGTGAGGAACCGACTTCACTAGCAAACTCAGACCTCATAACAAGTGCCGACTGTCATGATCTTCACTCATTTCTATGATGAATTTATATATAACAAAGACATGAAATTATAACATACGATGGATATGCTAATAGGTGGTATGATGTGGTAATCCTTGATTCTCCACTGTTTGTATCGTCTACATGACATGTGCAAACTGGGTCCAAAGAATCTATTGGTGCATCGTCTTTTTATGCACAAATTTTTTATGTCCTAAACATATTCAGGGTATCCAAGGAATAAACTTTATCAAGTTACCGGAGTCAGGACAATAACATTTGAGCAAACAAATATTGGATTGCAGAACTCCCAAAAGCTTCTCATATTCCTTTTTGTTCCACTCCCTTCATTTTGTTGCCTCACCTGCATTGTACGAGCTCCGAAACCCCATCCATACAGAAATGATATGCAGCTGCTCGCCATCATCTATTCATGGTTATGCATGCTGATCATTCATGCTTCTCGATCGATCTTTAACGAACTTTACATATTAAGGTATCTGTGCAGACATGTTAGAGAATGGTACTTAATTAGGAGCTACTTTAAAGGACAAATTCTCTACATAAATAACCCTAGCAGTAAATGTTAATTAACATGATCTAATGAACTGCATAGACATTGATCAGAGTACCTCTGCTTTTGAGAACTCAATTCAATTGATAAACACCGATGCAAAGCACTTCAGAATATCAAATTCCGAAGGGCCCAATCATGGATCAATCCTTTGTTGGCATGATGTCTCCATGCAAATTGTTGTATGTAGAACATGTCCTTTGGGGGTGTACCCTAACAACACTTTGCTTCCTTCTTAATGTTGATGGTTTGATCTTCCGAGGGATTCAACCATCCATATTATATCCACCACAAAAGCATAGTGTTTCACTTGAAGTTGTAACCCATAATCATCGACCACTTAATGGAATCCGACAAACAGACTATATGTCACATTTTCAGAGGACTGGTGTGGAGGTATGGTTTGACTATACATTCTCAAGTTGTATCTTTCAAAATAATTGAACTACTTCCATTCCTAGACCCCAGAGATCATGACAGTTCCATGAATGGGATTTCATAGCATCTTCTCAAACATCAGATTGCAACTCTTTAGTCTTCACTCATAATTTGTGGCTTCCAAGTGAAATGTAGCAAGGTTAGCACGTGTCAAAGATCACAGCGTGTAAGAAACCGTGTCTCATTGAGACATTCAATCAAATATGTGCACTGCGCTGCCCATTAGAGAGCATTTCATGTACATTACGGATCAACGAAATCCGAAGTGATCATGGGCTTGATTCCTAGGTCTACTAATCTCTGGGTAGGCCATTGTTGGAAGGTTTTCTTTGTGAGTTTGTTGTTTGGTTTGGTGAGAGGTGTAGAAAGTGATGAGATGTTTTTTTTTTTTTTGTGTGGTAGGTTTTGGTGGGAAACATATAGAGGGTTTTCCTATGAAACAATTGGTGTGTCATGACACCAGTAGAGTCTCAACTGTCAACCAAAATTTGAAACTTTGGGCAATTAGTGAGTATCTCAAGGCACATTCATGTTTTGATTTTTGATTTTTTTTTTATTAAAAAAAATGGCTTATAACAACCGCGGAGTGTGTACTTTTATGTTAGATGGCCTCGACCTTGTTAGGTTTAACGGTCTATAAGAGGCCATCTGTCCCCAAACCTATTAAAATCTTTTCCTTATAAAAAAAATCAAACACCGAATCAAATGCATATTTCTTATTCAAAACCAAAGTTATGATAAGAAAAAAAAAATATCATATCATATCATATCAATCCTGATGCGTCCCAATCTGGTCTCCTGAGGATTTGTCTTGCAAAATAAATGTTAGATTGTCAAATACCACATATTTAGTGGCGGTAGGCACTCCGATGATTAAGTCAGTAACTCTGCTGAGATGAAGACAGAACTTAGTTAAAAATTGCAAACTTTTGTTGAATGTTTCGTTTACCTTATATAGTGGTATTTATTAATTTTCTGCGTGACTTAAACTGTGAGGCTCAACGAATGCTCTTCTCCTTTATGAAGATGCATCATTGGGGGAGTAACTCCCTCCACGATTCTTTTTCTATGTAATGTTCATTCTCTTTAAGAGAAAACTTCATCAAGCCTGAATTTGGGTCTCTAACTATGATTTGTTCTGACGAGCCTTTTTTGGGCTTTAATTATTGGATCTGTCCTTTTTTGGCTTTGTGAGTTGGTCTGGTCTCAAGATACTTAATTCTCATGATGAACGATCTTTGTCACGTGTATGATCGCGAAGATAGTCTTATTTGACCTATCATTAAAACAAGTTAATATTGTATTATACCATTGTCATATTGTGCCAAATTGTCACTTGTGACTAAACTGGTTTTGACGGGTCTGGTTGTGTCAATCCGTTTGAGAGGTATGTGAACCCGACTCGAACCCAACCTGACCCACTGCTAGGCATAATTTTTTTTTTTTTTTTAATCCCCAATGGCCCAGTGATGTTAACCCAATTGGGTGGACTTTAGGCATGCATTTATCATATTGGCCTGCAATCTTGAAGTTTTGCATTTATTTGATTTGTCAAATTCAAACAACTAAGAAGACAGAGAGACTCTGACCTGCCAAATTAACTAATTTCAGCCCATGATCAATGTTTGTTTCCAGATCTTCTTCTTCTAATAATTAAAAAAAAAAAAAAACATTATATTTCAAATAAAAAAACATTCTCTGTTTCTCTCCAAAGGTCTCTAAATGCAATAACAAATGTG
This sequence comes from Berberis vulgaris, assembly GCA_963556465.1. NCBI lineage: Eukaryota > Viridiplantae > Streptophyta > Magnoliopsida > Ranunculales > Berberidaceae > Berberis > Berberis vulgaris. Next base: position 2,736,879 of record OY747129.1, on the reverse strand, counting down.
GAATCTGTTTTTGCAGAACAACTTAAATCTCTCAGGTAAAACCCCAAATCTCCAATTTCATTCATGTTTTTTGCTAATCTTTTGTTTGATCCCCATTTCTTGATTTTCTATACAAGATCCTTATTTATGTTTGCATGTTTGAGATGTTTTGGGTTGACTCCACTTATTGATTCATCCCATTCTTATATATATATGATTTCAACCCTGCTTTCTTTTAGCTGGTAATAAATAATGACTTCAAGTTGATTCCATCTAATCTAGATTTGCAGACAAAGTTTTTTTTTTTCTTTCTGGTATTGAATTAGGTCATGATTGTTTGATTATTGCATACATGTGTCTATTGAACCTTATGTTTAATGCAATGGCTTATGAAGCACAAAAACCTTCATTTACATTGTTGTTAGATTTTTATCTTCTGTGGGAAATTTGTCTAAAATACAATGGTATTATGAAAAGGAGTAGTTCAAACCATGACAATGAGAGGTTCAAATTGCAAGATATAGTTTGCTAAAAATTTGGAGAGAATGTCGTGTTGCAGGGAGTGTCGGAAACTATTAGGAGAAGTGTTTGCAAGTGTTTGCACATGCTGTTGACCACAAAAGAGTTTGAACCCTCTCGAAAAAGTTTTAAATACTCTTCAGGAATGGTTGAAGTTTTACATTTATCTAGGTTTGAATCATCTAAAATTTTGATCAATTTGGTGGAATTTTCGTATGTTGTGGCCTAATGGAGTGAACACTGTAGTGAGAGGAATTAAATTGAGATTTAGGGTCTTGAAGGGTTATGTCCAAAGGGAGTTGAAGATTTTTCCATGTTAGAAATGTTCTTGCATGTTGAGAAGCAAACTTCAGGTATCCATGCACCTCAACTAGAGTTCGATGCAACTTTCCCCTTTGTTTTGTATCCAGATGTAAATTTACAGTGCAGTTGTTGTACACATACATTGGAAATGGGGAAATCCGTTCTACCTCTAAGCAGGGCCATGGATACCAGGGCTTGATACCCAATAGTACAGTTGAGGGGGGAAAAATCAAGTCGATTTTGGTCACTCTATTATTCCATTTTTAAAAATTTCAGTTCTAGTTTTGGCATATTATCTCATGAATCCATATAAGATCATTATTTGATACAGAGAATGACGTCTTCAGTTTGTCTCTAATTCTATAATGGATCTCTATTGATGTATTAGCCTTAATACATTTATAAAAGATGTTTGTTTCTTCGTTTTGCTTGGCTTCAATAAACTATTCTCCCATTGCCGAATTTATGCTCTAAACCTTCCACATTACCATCTCTTAATTCAGGCATTTGCTTTCCCTTTTTACCTCAAACTAATTCCTTTCTCTTGTTAGATTTATAGAGATATAACTTTATGTACTAGTCCAATTCGATATAGTAAGATATAACTTTCAAGTAGTTCAAATGCTTACCTGTTGATTTATCATGAAATGTTTGGAAGCCATTTCCTTGTTACCACTCTTACTACCTGATGCATGCAAAAGAACTCTGAAGATTTATTTGTATGTGCAGGTCTGTAAGAGACTCATTTTAGTCATTCAATGGAACATGATAATACAAAACAACCCTTGGTCACGCCATTATTAGATCCTTCTCCACAACATACTGAAAAAAATGTCGTGAAGAAAAAATGTTATAGCCGGAGTAGAAGCGCTCCTGTTCACTCAAATAACTTGGCAGAAAGAGAAGCTGAATTGCCTCCGGTTGTCAATTCCATTGTACAAAATCTCAATCCTAGTTTTAAGCTAGTAATCCTATTCTTCTTCATTTATGTTGCGGTAGCCACTCTCTGTTTTTACCTCGTCAGGGATCAGATCAAAGGCTTAAAAACAAATGGAGTTCTTGATGCTGTGTATTTCTGTATCGTCACTATGACAACTGTTGGATATGGAGACCTAGTCCCGAATAGTACTGGTTCCAAGCTTCTTGCCTCTGCGTTCGTTTTCACAGGAATGGCTCTTGTTGGCATTATTCTTAGTAAATCAGCAGACCGCCTCATGGAAAAGCAAGAAATTCTGTTGGTTAGAGCCCTACATATAAATGAAACTGTAGCCGAAAATCAGATTCTTAAGGAGGTCGAAACGAACAAAGTGAGATACAAGTTCTTTCTGTCCTTGATAATGCTTGTATTGCTTATGCTTGTGGGAACTATCTTCTTATATAAAGTTGAGAAGTTGAGCCTCATCGATGCCATCTATTGTGTTTGCTCAACCATCACAACTTTGGGGTATGGGGACGAGAGCTTCTCAAGTCAATCAGGTCGTACCTTTGCTGTCTTTTGGATATTAACTAGTACAATTTGCTTAGCACAATTCTTTCTTTACCTTGCTGAACTAAACACCGAAAGCAGACAACAGTCACTTGTCAAATGGGTTATCTCGCGAAAATTTACAAGCACAGATCTTGAAGCAGCAGATCTTGACCACGATAAGTCTGTCAGGTGAGCTTGAATCAACTTTTTTCAAGAAAAAATAATAAATACAAAAATCTTCAAATGATATATGATCGTTTTCACCTCGTGCTTCAATCTTATTATCAAACAGCTACTTGCTGTAAAAGCTTGAGCTGTTAGAAAAGGCAGATTTAGCACACATACCAGTGACACTTTTGTTTGGTTCAATTTTGCAGTCCAGCTGAATTCATCATATATAAGCTCAAGGAATTGGGGAAGATCAGCCAGGAAGATATCTCCCTTCTAATGGAAGAGTTTAATCGTCTTGACATAGATCATTCCGGGACACTGTCAAGTTCTGATCTATTGCTTAGCTAATTCTTTCAACCAAAGAAACTTACAACATGTTGAATAGACTGTTGCGTAAAATCTTAATGTATATGTGAGAAATGCGCTGTAAATTCAATTTTTCATGTAAATGCAACCCCAATTTTGCAGAATGGTATGTCAAATATCATTTGTTAATAATTACATTAACTACCTATAATTTTCAACTTCCTTATAGTTACTACCTTGAGTATTTGAAATACGTTAAGGTAAAGGCCGTAGGCATTCAGATTTTAGTCTACGGGAAGACCATGTGATAGTTCCATTGTTGGTGGAACTTCCAAATCTTCCGCTGCAATGTTTTCATCATCCATTGTTAAAGGCCATAGGCAATTCCTTTGGAGGTTTTCTGTGGATAGATGATAGTACTAGATGCTTGACTAGGTCTACGGTTGACCATATGTGTGCGGAGATGGATCTATCTGATCCTCTCCCCACAAAAATTTGGATTGACAGTTCAAGGAATAAAATGTTCTGACAACGGATTGTGTTTCCAGGTTTTAAATACTGCGAGGTGTGTTCGTTAATAGGTCATGATGTGCCAGTTTGTCATAGGAAGCTTGGGACACTCCATAATTACAAAAACTGGACAGGCAAATGGGTTGTAGAACTTCAAGGGAAAGTATACTTGAATGATAAAAAGAAAAAGAAGAGTGCTCAGGTTCAGAAGCAAGTATACAGGCCAGTGGCAAAAGCAAACATGGAGAAGGAACATGATTTCACCAAGGAGAATAAAATTTCAATAGAGACAACGGATAAAGCGGAAGCTAGTGGAGCAAAAAATCCTTTGAGAGAGGAAATGTCGAGTCAAGAAGGTTTACCAATGAACAAAAATCCTTTGGTAAGTCAGAATGAAAATAAAAATGAAGGTTTGGAGTTGGCGAACCCATTTGCTACATTGGCTAAAACTGAAGTTGAACCTTTGGATGTTGACGACATAGGGAACGAAAGTGATGGAAATCAGGATGCTTCGATCAAGCATGACGAAGGTGAACAACTGAATACGACACTGGATGGGGTGGAATTGGCTAAGCAATTGCTGCTAGTGGCCTCTTCGGGGTCGAGATGGAAAAGGGATTTTGGAGAAGGCAGGGTATACGAGTGAAACTATCAGATTAGTGACACATGACAAGTAGGATTCGACGACTAGCACCTGGGCTCAATCTGAGAAAGCCACTCAAGATAACCAAAAGAATTTGGATTAGGCTACGGTGACAGTGGGAAATGACACAGGAAATAACGTGGTGACTGTGCCTGTAGAGTCAGAACATCATAGTGCTGGGACGAAGATCCATGAGGAGGTGTCATATTTTTTTGAACAAACGAGACAGGTTGGTACGCCTCCTATTTCTAGAAGAAAAAAAGAAACAGAAGTTGCACCCCTAATGGTTCATAGAGAGGTGACGACAAAACAACTGACATCGACGCCTGGTGTTGTTCGGTTTCAGTCGAAGCAAGGCATTTCTGTGAGTTCAATACCATTTGAGAAAAAACAAACAAGAAATTGATACAAATAAGTCGGATGTAAACAAAGGGAGAGAGAACACTATCAGATCAAGAACACATATTTAAAGGAAGATTACATACTTTTTAATTACATATTCGAAAAGAAAAAATTGAGAACATGAAATACGTTTGGTCAAAAACACTATGAGGCCTCTGAAGATGAACATGAGCCAGATCTTTCAAGTGAAAATATTGCAAGAGAATCGGCTACTAAGAATTTTCCAAACTTCTGCACCAAAGACTTCAGGCTTAGTCATCATAGATCCTCTAGAACTAAGAAACGTAACAATAAGTACAGAGATGGATCCATGGGAATTGCAGGGCTAGTCTAGTTGGATTAAAATCACACAACATATATTTACAACTGACATAATTTTTTTGAATCAAAATGCTAACGGTGATGGGTGGCAAAATTTTTGCTGGAAGAGAACATGTATATGCCCTCTATTCCACTCTGGTTTTTATGGCAGATTTTGAGCACAGATTGGGTGGTTGCAGTGGTGTTGTTGGGGCCTTGCAGAGTGGTGATTTGAAGAGAGGGGCTGGGCAGCCTTGTTAAAACAGTTGGAGAACAGGACAATGCTCAGCTGTGTTGTTTCTGCTTTGTTTTTAGTGCTGCTTTTCTCCGGTTTTGTTGATGCTTGGCGAGGCAGCTTTTTGCGTGTTTGGCAAACCTTGAGGTCTTGAAGGCAGCGAAAATTTTCAGTGTAGTTTTGGTAGTGCAGACTTCGATTGGTTGCCTTTGTGCTATCTTAGTTTTCCTAGTGTTAATTCTTTCATTTTTCAAATATTTTGATTCGGGTAAAATCGTAATATACCCCCGTACAGATTAAAAATCATTTTTGATATGGACTAAAGGTCTGGTTTAATAATAAAAAAATACATTAAATTGACAACTTGCCTATTTTTTTAGTTTTGACATTTTTCAGTTTCTCTTTAATTTGTGTTGGCTCACCGTTTATGCTTTCTCGAAGAAACCTAATATGGAACTGACAATCAAACTAGAAGAATTAAAAAATGTAGGGTGCTTGTTCATGGAAGTTGAAAAGTGTTCAAAGTCTTCCAACAAGATACTAAATTATAAATGTAGGGTGCTTGTTCATGGAAGTTGAAAGTGTTTGTTGTATTATCAATCAATCATAAATAATACTGAATGGTACCTAATAACATGTTAAGGATTAAACATCTCAGGGTGCAAAAAAAAAAATAGAGTGATTGAGGACAAACAACAATGATTTTGAATAGAGCAATGAAGCAATGTAATCTGAAAATTGAAAAAAAATTGAAACTAATTGGCCAATATGTTACCCCAAAGATGTCATACAACAAACTAGCCTGGGAAAAAGAGACCCATTTACTCTAAACCAATAATTGGAAGAAAATCATGAACAAACTACATTTATATCTTAAATTTGAAGGAACTCATAATAGTAATCAGCCGATGAGGATTAGAAGGGAAGGGATGAGACTAATGAACCAATTAGGTCTGTTGTTCTCTTCTCTCTCTGATTGGAGATTACTGTCTCTCACTCAAAATGGGTTGGAACTAAACCGTTTCTATATACATGTTTGGAACTGGATTCGAATCGTTTTTGTAACGGATTCGGATCGTTTCTTAAATTACACAACAAAAATCGAATCGTTTGAAGCAAAACGGTCCAGTTTGATTTAGATCTGTGGTTTCTCAACCCGTTTACCCACCCCAGGTGGTAGCGCTAGGAAAGGAGAAAATGATCATTTTCATGTGAAATTGTATGTGGTATTAGTGCACGAAAGATGTCCCCAAACTTGAACGAAAAAGATCAAGCCATTTCTATTGGCATTGAAGAAATTGAAAACGAATTGATTTATATATTTGTGTGTGGGCGAAGAAATAATATTCGAATGCATATAGAAAAGCTCAAAATCGGGTTCTGGCTTCCAAAGAGAAATAATTTTTTTTGATGAAACCAGAATCGGTATTACTATCATTTGATCACAATGAACATATAGGTCCACCATGACATCCTGATGATGTTTTTCATGATTATTTTTATAATAAACAAATGAACAAGGGCATGGCATGAAATTAAATTTGTTGCGGATGTTCCATGGAATCCACATGCTGTTGCAAAGCATCAAATCAAATAATAATTGATTTTTGTCACTCGACATTTTTGTAACTACAATTCATGTTACTATATTATTAATTATTCTACTATAGTGGAGATGAGGATCCATCCTCCATGAATCATTGCCTTATATACATGTTTACTTGTCCAAAATAGTAAGATATTTAGGCTTTAAGATAGTTATATTAAAAATGAATTGTGTTTCATTTGTTTGCAATTTATTTGAGTATTTCTTATTTTAATTCATGTGCACAAATTGGGCTTGTATGTTTATATGAGTCCATGAATTGGACCCGTTAATTCCATTTGGGCTTTTTGGTCCGATTTTAATTGATGATTGATTAATAATTGGACTGGACTTATTTAATCTGTAAGTTTTAAATTGCATTGGGCCTATTATCCTGTTGCATTCAGGCTTTTCCAATTACCCCTATTACTGTTTATTATAGATCCAGTTGGATCGGTCCCGATCAAAACCTGTTGAACTGATCTACGTAGTGTTTGGATCAAAATTTAAAATTTTGGCATGTTTTTATCAAGAATATCATTATGGGTCAGACTAAATTGGGTTATTATAACCTAAATGTTTTTGGTTTGGAACAATTAATAATGTAAGCTCAATTTACGACATTAGTTGGATTTCATCAAATCTTAATTACTTGTTTAAGAACACCTAAAGTATTTTTTTAATAGCATCCATATTTCATGTACTTGTCTGTCAATTAAAGATTGTTCACTTATGATGCTTATTATTTATAATACCACAATTTTAAGGGACTAGAGGCGAGTGACGTGGCAAGAATAAATACTTTAGAAAATGTGATACCTCCGAAAGAGGTATCTAACATGACTACACTAGCAGAGGTAATTCCTCTCGCGGAAGTAGTTAATCTCGAAGCGGTAATTGCTCTCACATAGGTAGTTACCCTTGAAGTGGTAATTAGTCTAGTAAAGGTGGTTGTACTCATATGAGGTCGTCATAATCCTAGCCGCCAATAGTCCAAAGCTCCTGCCTGGGGTAATAATCAAATTCTGCCTAAAATAGTGCGAGCATTGCTAGAAATGCCAATGAGTTTAACTAAGTATATAATTAAAGCCTAGATTGCATTAGTTTATATGCATAAGTTACATGGGCTGAAATTTTGAATTCATTTAGGCCCGTTAGATTTGAATTCATCGGGCAAACTGAGTCTGATTGATAAATTACGACTTGATTATGAAAATTTGTTTATTGTATCACCTGAATCTGGTTCAAATCATGATGGATTGGTTTGATTATCCGGTTAAGTCTTGTTGTACTATTATTGGGCCTTATTAATGTTCACAGGGCCTATACATTTAGACCTATTTATTTTTGGACTACTGAAATTAAGTAAATTGGGTCTGTTAGACATGTAACATTCGGGCCTATTTGGTCTTGATTTAGCCAGGCCTCTAACTGTTTATTAAAGATCCAATTCCTGTTGGATATGAATAGAAATGTTTGATCAAAACGGTAGAATTAGAGCACATGCAAAACATAACTACCCCCGAGTATGAGGCAACTCCAGCAGTGATTGCCATTAGCTAAAGTAATATATCCGAACATGCAAAAAATATGCGGCAACTCCAGCAGCAGTAGCCACTTCCCTAATACTTATATTAGGAACCACCGGAAGTGGTCTATAACACCTGCTATAAAACATGAGTATATCGTACAAATTTTCACTAAGCTCAAGGATTCATATCATATTAGATCAATATACTCATACATTTCCTATTACATGTGGGACATATGCAGTATACCGTCATTTGCTTAATTGCTTTATTTATCTACTGTATATTTGTTTTCTTTTTACAACATGGTTTATAAAATGCAAATGATGCCCAATTATACTTGTCTAATTGCTAGTACTAAGTTCGCAACATTTTCTATACACTGGCCTTTAAGACACAAATGGTGTTTATCATAGTTGGACATATGAAATTTCTTGAGGCATCGACAGAGTTCGCTATTTATTATTGCATCTAATGTTGGAAGCCCGAAGCTTGCATTAGAGATCGTGCGTTAAGCATGAAGCTTACATTCAGATATATGTGTTTCATCTAATGTTGGAAGCATGAAGCTTGCATTCGAGATAATTTTCATTAACGTACTGAGATTATAAAACTCTTAGAGTTGTTATATCACATATCAGAAGGTTCTGAACGGTAACTTTACCGTTATACGTCTTACATTATTCGAAAAGACTTTTACATGTGCAGCCTAGACTACCCCATCATGATTTTCATATTGCGCAATACAAAATTGCATAATGTCGTTTTATTCCCATCGTTAGGGGGAGACATGTAGATAGAACGGTGTAGAATACTTTCATGTGGTCTTATCTAGACCCTAAAATCAGATGCGCCCGCTATGAATACACATGCTTGAATTTGTATCCCTAAAGGACAAAGTTCGAATAAGGCAGCCAGTGAATCTGTTGTACGCCAGAAACGTAGCGGACATATAGGTCCCAAAGATTTCACTCATCGGAATAATAAAATTAGTAAAAATCCATGCCCTAATGCTATCAAATAAGCAATGTTTTGAAACTCTTGCAAAAGTTGTATAGATTGCAGAAGAATTATGCATAAAGCTCCAACAGAGCATAACATGACGCTTCTGAAGAGGCCATACAACTCCAGATGAGCATAACAAGACACTCCTGAAGCGGTCATGAAGCTCCAGAAGTAGCAACGCTCTAGAAGAAGTCATGATGCTCCAGAAGATGTCATAAAACTTCGAAAGCAACATTAAATGACGATACAGAAGATGTCATTCCACTTCCTCCATTACCCTAGAAGTGGTTATTACCCTAGGACCGCATTACGATTTTATGTAATTAGTTGGGACTAGTTGAAATTATGCGGACAACATTTTCGAAGTATATATTTTTAAAATTTAATCATAGTCATAGATTACAAAATAAATAATTAATCAAAAGGGTGTAAATATGTAATCATAGTTATGTATTATTTTACTAATTAATCAAATGAATTTAATTTTGCAGGTTAGAACACTTATAGTTACCTGAACTTGTTTACGAACAACCAACACAGCGAAAGCAACAGTAAATGATAGCAACAACATCAACTCATAGCAATAACCCCAACAACAAGAACTGCAAGCAATAAGAGCAAGAAGTCAAGAGTTGCAACTAACAACAACAAAAAATAAAGTAACAACAATAGCAAACGTATACAACAACAAAAATAGCACATTATAGAGTTGTAGCAAATTTATCCACGACCTCGTGGTGTGTAGCCCACTCCAATAGGGTTTGGACCCAAAACAAAATACGTAATATTTTATTCATATTTGTTTAGTTTTTTATGAGCAAGACCTCTAGCAAATTATATCTCAAACAAGAAGAGCTAGAAGCTCACAAAAAAAAAATCAGCATAGAAGAAAAACAGAAACCCAAACATAAAGGAAACCTGGCAGCATCAAGCTAATTAGTTACAATAGAGGGACTACTAACACATTCTCAAAAGGATATCTTATTCAAAATCTACCAGTTCCTTACCACCGCCCAACTGGATGTATTTTCTTTTGTGTCATATTTTCTGTAAGCTAGCAGTTTGAAGAGGAGAAGCATTTGTGAGAGAGTGAGAGATCCCATCCATTCTTTGTAATTTGTTTCTTGTTTGAAGAGGGAAGAAGAGGGACTGGGAGGAGAGGGAGGAAAAGAGACGTACCTGATTTGGGAACTTAGCTGTTACTAATCCTTAGCAGCCAACCTCTTTGATTGATAGAGTCAGCAGCAAGCTACAACTTTCTTTAAAGTCAGGTTGATGATTCGGTTGAAGGAAGGGAGGAAGAGAGGTCGTCGAGGTCAAATCTACTTCTCTTTTTCTTCTTCTTCGTCTCTTTTTCTTCTTATTCAGTTCTTCGTTTTCGTCGCTCATTCTTCTTTAATCCTCAGCTGCAAGCGTGCCATGAATTAGAGACAGTTCGATCGATTAGGTTATATATATACAGAAAACAAATCGACGAGTTAGCTAGGCCGATTAAGTGCTAACTTGTCAATTTTTAACCGATTTTGCTGGTTCCACTAAATGCCAACCAAGTCGACCCTGTGCGTTTCTGTCCAACCCCGCATAGCACTTAATCGCCAATTATGCAGCGATTAGTCGCCGTATTAATAACACAGCTTCTAGTCAAAAGGAGACAAGCTTGCCTGCTCATCAAAATCTCTCAGACCAGAGCTATTGTCAACAACTCATATGCTCAACACCAATAGCTTTGGTTTCTTGCTCTTTGATGTGCAATCGATCTGTTTCAGGCTGGTCATTGTAACGAATGCATGAATCACTATAAAATAGTAATGAAAGATGTTATTGTTTGCTATGTTTATAATTGAATGACAGCAAAGTCAGTCTCTTTTTTTTCCCCTTGATTTGACACTAAGCAACCTAAAATCCTCCTAAAATTGAATCTCAGGGTGTGTTTGGTTGCATTAAATTCTATGCCATAGAAATCTATGAGGGACCCTTATATTTAGGTTAATTTGAAGTATCACTCCACATCCACCATTTGATTTTGTGATCAATAGTGGGAATGAAAGTTTCATGTGTTAATGAATCACATGGACCAAAGAGAGTGATTATCATGTTCATGGGACTTTCATTCCCACCTTTAATCATGGTGGATGTGGAGTGATACATCTATTTAGCATAAAATATAGGGATTTTCTCATAGATGACATAAGATTCCATGCAACCAAACACCCCCTGAGATTCATCTTTAGAAAACTATATGGTTGCTATTGCTTTGCCAGACATAAGATGTCCATTTGGTACATAAAATATTTTGCAAGAAAGAGTCGTGTTTTGGTTGCATTGGTTTCTAGTTGGGCACGACTGATTGAGATTCTTATGAAACTTTAACTTTTTGTTGGCAGGATTGCTAAATCCTTCTTGAAGCTAAGGGCGGTGCATGTCTTCAGATGAAATAATACCTTTTGCTCAACTTTCTTGTTCGGCTTTCGATGGATTGTGCCAGTACATGTCTACTTCCAAGATATTCTAGCCTTTTTTACATGCTTGTATAACAAGGTAGTTTGTTTATTTTGCTCTAATTTTTTTTTTTCAAATTTGAAGTATATTGGAGTAGAAAGCTGGATTTTCTTCATGCCACAACTTTATTGGATTTTTTATTTTTTTTTTAATTTAAACTAGGATTCTTGTTATGAAGACGATATAAACTCAAAGTATGAGCTTACTCAATTGGTTCCTCATCCATGCGCCATTCCTCATATTGTAGGAAGTATAGAAGATTGCCTAATCCTGGTGCAGTAAAAGCTATATCCGCTAAGAAAATCCTGCACTGGCGAATAAAATATCCGACGGGATTGCTGGCGTCGGGAAAGGGATTGCCCGGTGGATAAGTCCCTTAATCTGTCAGGAATTTTGAATCTTAAAAAAACGAAAAACACAATATCCGCCAGTAAAACTTAGTGGCAACACATATGTATGCCGGCTATAAATTTACTTGTGGCACTTATAAATGACAGAGAAAATGATTGGGCGACACATACGCCAGGAATGAGTTTATAACCACCAGGAATCCAGATGGTTGACATGTATAACCACCAGGAATCTAATATTATTCGACATGAATGAATTTATAACCATCATGAAATTTAATATTATACGCCAAGAATGAGTTTATAACAGCCATGAAATTTTGCTCGTTATCCGTCAGGACTTTAATATTATTTGCCAAGAGGTTTTGTAAACATTTAAAAAAATATTTTTTTTAGCTGATCTAAAAATAATTTTAATATAAAACAAAATGTCATATATATCTGTTATCTCAAATATAGGTCATACGTCTCTGCCATGAACAAAAAAAACAAATAACTAAAAAACACATCGTACATTTGCCTATAAATGTAAGTAGACAATCCAATCAACTTCCTGAACTTGAACCCGAATGTGTCCTTGATCCTCCAGATGTTATGATTAGTCTAATCATATATGCATCAGACATATTACCAGAAAACAGTTTGTTGAATCCACCTAATGGAACACCGTTAGAATGATGAGAGTCGTTAGAAGAATGTTGTGAGGGTGGCACGGAAGGCATATGTCTAATAGGATGCATCAAATACATAGGATAAGGAGGCTGAAATGGTTGTTGGTTGATCTTCTTTGATTCTTTTGATACCATTGTTAGTATCGTACTTTAAGCATTGGTGTATAGTTGAGGAAACTGCGCCCATTTTGTGTATCTAAAGTCTCCCAAGTAACATGTTGTATGCAGAAGGAGCATCAACGACAAGGAAGTCTGTCAATAGAACTCGTTGTTTTCCTTGTTCTCCTACTTCGACCAGCAGTTGAATCATCCCTAGCGGACGACATTGTTCCCCACCGAAACCCTCCATTAGTAGATCGCTAGGTGAAAGCTTCTCATTAGTGAATCGCATCGTTCGAAAAGCAGTCAGGTACAAGAGGTTGGTCGAGTTGCCAGTGTCGACCAACACCCTCTTGATTTCCCATCTAGCTATCATGACCGAGAATACTAATGCATCATTGTGCGGGAAATGATTGCATCTTCATTTGAGAAGGTCAAAGTTTGTATCGTCTTTGCGCGTCGTGCTGATGGCTCTTGGTATTTGATATTTGCTAGCAGGTCTCTGACTATCCGCTTTTGGGATCAGTTGGATTGCTCATTTTCTCCAACTGCAACATGCAAGACATATATTGTTTCTTTTGGTCATTCCCCCAAGATGATTGTTTTGTCTTCGGGTTCATCGAATTTTCCGAGTCGTCCTTCTCTGATATGGCGTTCAATCTCGTCCTTCAGACTATGATGGTCTTTGGTATCGTGGTCATAGTCATTGTGGAAGAGGCAATGTTGGCTTTTTTCCGTTTTTTCGGATCTCCTTTCATTTTTTGTGGTTGTTTGACATCTTCCCTTCCTGTTATAGCTTTAAGGATATCGCTTCGACTCGCTATTAAGATGGCGAACGATTTCTCTATTTGTTCGCGTTTGGGCTTTTTTTGTTGTAGTTTTCCACCATTTCGATTACGTGGTTCATCTGAGCCATAAGCATCTCTACTTGGAGGTCCAAGAGAATTCCCCCAAGATGTCAAAGACGTATGAATTGCTACCTATTTAAGCTATCTTCTTCCGGTGCGATTGATTCAATGGTTGTCGCTGGGTTGATGTTAGGCGACATGTCATTTTATTCACTGCCAGATTGAAGATTTGTGGAGCGTTCCATTGATCTTGATTGTTAACCATATCTTAATGAGCTTTGTCACTGAATTTTCTCTTCAGAAAGGAAACTTGTCGTTCCCCACGGATGACACCAAATTAATACATCAAAAAATTGTCCTCCTATGAATTTGACTTGCAAAACAAATGTTACATTGCCAAGGACCACCTTTTTGGTGGTCGAAGGCACTCCGATGCTTAAGTCAGCAACTCTGTTTGAAGAAGGAAGTAAATCTGGACAAAAACTAAGTTAAAGTTGCATATTTGCGTCGAATGTTCCTTTTACCTTTTATAATGGTCACAGTTAATTCCTTGCGTGACTCAAGCATGTGAGGCGCAACAGAATAAAATGTTTCTCGTAACAACCTTTTTCTTGATGGATATGCGTTCGTGGAGGCGTAACTCCCTCCACGTCTCTTTTTGGTGCAATGTTCCTCTTTATTAGAAAACTTGTGTCGGGCCTGGATTTGGGCTTTGATTATATCTTCTTATAGTGGGCCTCTGCGGTTGGCCATATTCTTCTTGGGTTTTACGAGCTGACTCAGTGAATGGGATGTCAAATCCTCGTGATGGATGTTTACTGCCACGTGTATGATCACGATGATTGGTCTATTTTGATGTATCATCACAATCTGCCACGTGTATGATTACGAATGTAACTTGTTTCGATTTCCCAAAGTTGATTTTCCGTGTTTTGATGGATCAAACCCTAGATCATGGGTGAAAAAATGTGAGCATTTTTTTGCTTTGCATAATGTCTTAGATGATTCTAAAGTTGCTCTTGCATCCATTCACTTAGATCAAAAAGCAAATATTTGGTTTCTAGATTACCAAATTAATAAATCTTCCATTCACTAGCCCGAGCTTGTTCATGACATCTGTACGAGATTTGAAGATCCAATATCTGATAATTACGTGGACTCATTCAAAAAATTGTCCCAAACCCAATTTGTGGAGAAATACTTCGACAAATTTGAATAGCTTAAATCTCTAATGCTCCTCCATAATCCTCCCTCACTGAGTCGTATTTCATCCTCAGTTTTTTAAGTGGGTTGAAGCCTGAAATTAAAACTACAATCCAAATGTTTAAACCTACCACCATTGCCCATGCATTCTCATTGGCTAGAATGCAAGAGAATTGTAACACTACTTCATCTTCCCACACTACCATAGACCTTACAGTGCTACACCTTATAATGCCTCTTGGTCCAAACCTAATTCACTTCCTAATCAGTCTACTAGTCAAAATCAGGGTTCCACTCCTTCAAATCAGCCAACCAACCATTCTTTTTCTCAGGGTAAACCTATCTTCTCTACTCCTCCCATTAAAAGCTTGACTCCCATACAAATGAAGCTTAGGAGAGACAATGGCATTTTCTATAACTGTGATGAGCTTTATAAGCCTAGTCATGTGTGTAAGAAACAACATTTATACTTGTTGATAACTGAAGAAGAAATCCAATATGACCCTGGCCCTTCCTTAGAAGAAACTGAAGACCTATTTACTGAACAACCTTATGACAAGGAACTTTCTATTCATGCCCTATAAGGTAGTCAATCCTCTAATACCATTCAAATTAAGGGCATGATCAAGAAAAAATCCATTTCCATCCTTATTGACACGGGAAGCACCAATTCCTTCATTGATTCAAATATAGTCAAAGAAACCCATTGGCCAACCATCCTCACACCCAAATGATTGTTAAGGTGGCTAATGGGGAACATTTGGTGAACAATGTTGTTTGTCAACCTTAATTTGGAATGGAGCACGCAAAATAATAACTTTGAGGGGTTTGTTAGAGTTCTTCTTTTAGGTGGTTATGACAGGGTCCGAGGTGGTGATTGGCTTAAACCACTAGGAAACATAGTCATTAACCTCCAAACACTTCAACTTTCCTTCTAGGGATGACGGTGGGGCAAATTTTCTCGGATATCCACCACGCTCGCTCAGCTTGGGGCGATTTTGGATATGCCAAAACGAGTTCTAGGGCGGATAAGGATATCCAAACAACATCCGTTAAATATTTGGGGCGAATACAAATTTGGCCATATCCACCCCACAGATATCCGTTTATGTAGAGAATTTATTAAAATACTCTTAAACTTTAAATATTAAAAAACCCTAACCCACACAATGATTGTGTCATTCTCTCTATCATGCTCATGTAAGAAGACCCTCCCTCTTCCATTGATTTCATTCCCATCTCTCCAAGTTTTCTTGCTTTCTTTCTTCTTTCTTCACCTTCCTCCCCTTTATCCATTAGATTTCTTACAGCCTCCGCAACACCTTCTTTTTTCACCAAAACTCCAACCTTTTTCTTAAAACCTCATTTGCAGAGTCAAACTTGGTCGTGGTGGCTTCAACCTCAAAGTTATAAAAGGAGATTAAGAAGAAGAGAAGATCATGGTAGTGAAATGAGAAGGTAAGATTAGGGGTGGGCACAGGAGTGGATGGACCTCATCTCTATCCCATCCCGTTTGTTCGGAATCGGGATGAGATATGACGGGATAAACCTCATCCCGATCTCGTCACATCCCAAACGGATTCGGGACGAGATGAGTATGTACTAAATTTTGGATAGAAAATTTAACAAGATTAAAAATTTTGGATTTACCAAACAAATAACTCCAAGAAAAACTATATAACTTTAAGCCATTGATTATTATTTCCCCATTTCATTAGCTTTTACTTAGTTTTTAAAAATCACAATTGAAGATAGTCATTTTTTTGTACATTGATAACGAAAATGATCAATGAGTTTATCATTTAAAAACTATGAGGAACACACATTGTTGTTGTCATGAGTTAGGAAAAGGAAAAAAAGAAATGAAGAGATTTTAAGTTAGATTCATTATCTAGGTGAGTCGTATGGAAGCTTGTGAGAATAAAATAGCCATGTCAATAAATCAGTGTTCTAAAAATTGGCCTAGGCGCTAGTAGGTGGAAAACCGCCCAGATTAATGGCTGGGCGGGCTCTGGGCGGTCTGAGCGATTTTTATTATTTTTTATTTATTTTTTAATAATGTTGATTATGTTCTTATTTTATTTTTCTTTCCTCATTTTTAGAAATAAACTATTTAATTATTTTTTATTCAGTATATGTCTAAATGTAGTAAAGGACGATTACTTAATGAAATTCTCAAAGGATCTGCCGGTACCAATTTTACTAATGTAGATATTATCAAACATGACTGAGGTTATTCATGCAATTTGAAGAAAAATAAAAGAGTAGGTTTGGATATTTGTCCACAAATTCAATTTTATATAAAGTACCTATCATGACCAACTTAAGTCATTTGAGTTTTAATAAATTTTGTTCATGATTGTTAATTTTTCATGTTTTTAAATTTTGCATATGTATATTGGCATTAAATTGGATGTAATTGATAAAGTATTATGTTTAACTTTTGTAAATTATTAAAGTTATTATACAAAACCTAAGACTGCCTAGGTGCCCGCCTAGGCCCCTGGGAGCTAGGCACATGCTCGCCGCCCGCCCAGCGCCTAGCGATTTTTAGAACACTGCAATAAATAAAATAACAAATAAGTCATGTCAACAAATAGTTTCATATTAAATATTAAAAAATTCGATTCGGGATGGGCATGATTGAAAATCTTCGTCATGATTCCACCCATTCTAGATCGGAACGGGACGAAATCGGGATGGGATTGATCAATTCCAATAGGACCCAAAAAAATCGGGTCGGGATGGGATGCCACCCCTAGGTAAGATCAATATTTTGAGCATTTACAACTGATTTCATCAGATCCGCCTCTTCTCCTTATAGATCTGCAATTGATCCTTGTAGATTTGATTTTGATCTTTGTAGACTTGATGTAGATCTAATGTTGATCTTTGTAGATCTGATGTAGATCTTTGTAGATGTGATGTTGATCTTTGTAGATCTTTGTAGACCTGATGTTGATCTTTGTAGATCTGTAACTAATCCATGTAGACTGCAACTGATGCTTGTAGATCTATAAATGATGACCCCACTGATTTTGAGGATCAATATTTGATTTCTCATATCTTCTTCATTGGTTTTTTTTAATAAATAAAACAATAATAATAATTACGGTTAAATGGGGCGGGCCAGATATCCGCCAATCCATCCGGTGTAGGAATTGTTTTTAAAAATTATGATAAACGAATATTTGGGGCAGATTCGGGGATCTGTGATCCCCAGCGGGGCAGGGATGGATTTGCCCAAATCCGCCCCATTGCTATCCTATATCCTTCCAATATCAGGGACAACAAGTCACATTACAGGGTATAGCCGATTCAACATCCATTTGCCTCATACAACATTCTAAATTGTCCAAGTTCCTCAAAAAACATTCCCACTCCTTCTTGCGCCAATTCTTTTCTCTCACACAAGTCCCTATCTTTGAAAATGTCCCTACATCTATTACCACATTACTTGAATCATTTCAAGATGTTTTTCAGCCACCTATTACTTTATCTCCTACTAGGTCCCTAAACCACATTGTTCCATTGAAAAACAATTCTACACCACCATCTCAAGCACCATATAGAGTCCCTCACATGCATAAAAGGATTGTTAAGCAGTTGGTCAAGGACATGTTGGAAACAGGTTTTATCCAAACATCCCACAGTCCCTATGCAACGCCTATCTTATTAGTAAAAAAGAAAGATAACTCTTGGAGGTTTTGTGTTGACTATAGGAGATTGAATGTTCTCACCATAAAAGACAAATTTCTTATGCCCCTTATTGATGAGCTTCTTGATGAATTACATGGTGCCAAAATCTTTTCCATGTTGATCTTAGGTCCGGATATCACTAAGTATTGGTACACCCTAGTGATATACACAAAACATCTTTTAAGACTCACTATGACCATTTTGAGTTTAGGGTTATGCCTTTTGGTTTAACTAATGCCCCGACCACCTTCCAAGCACTTATGAACAAAGTCTTTCAACCATATCTACGTAAGTTCATCATTTTGTTTTTTGATGTTATACTTGTTTATAGTACCTCTTTGGATCAATACCTCCATCACCTTACCATTGCCCTTTTCATCCTAAGACAAAATTGCCTCTATGCCAAATTTTCTAAATGCTCATTTGGCCAACAAAAACTTGAGCATTTAGGCCATATTATCATTTGTGAAGGTGTATCAACTGATCCTTCAAAGATCTTCTCCATGGTCAATGGCCCACCCCTCATAACTTGAAAACACTTAGGGGATTCTTTGGTTTAACAGATATTATAGGAGGTTTGTCAAGAATTATGTCCATTTGGCTAAGCCTCTCACTGAGCTCCTTAAAAAAGATGCCTTCGTTTGAGATGAAAAGGTTATGACCACTACACCTATATTGCAACTTCTTAACTTTTCCTTACCTCCTTTGTGAAACCGATGCATGTTCAATGAGTTTTAGAAGCTGTTGTTTAAGGCCAAAAAACTTAGGTCTGTCCACCTACGAGAAATTGAATCCAAAAAACTTAGCCTATTCAATTGGATCCAAATTTTTTATACTCATAGATCATCAAGTATCAAATACTTCCTGAATCAGAAATTGACAACAAGTTTACAACAAAAATGATTAACAAAATTACTGGAGTTTGATTATGTCATTGTCTACAAGAAGGGTACTGATAATATAGTAGCAGATGCTCTGTCCAAAAGACCTCCCACTGACTGTCAGTATTCAACAATCTCCCAAGTGTCTCCTCTTTGGCTAAAGGAGGTAGTAAGCAGCTATACTCATGATCAGGCTATCCAAGCTTTTATTTCCAGGTTGTTGATTTCTCCTACAACAGTTCAACACTATAAGTTGCAGAATTGCTTGCTTAGTTATAAAGACAGGTTGTATATAAGTATTTCAGGCAACATTAGGCAACAAATATTAGCATCATTGCACTCTTCAGCTGTGGGAGGTCATTCAGGCATCACAATCACTCTTCAGAGGTTGAAAAGATACTAAGAAAGTCCACTAATCTGACTAAAATTAACTCAAAATCAACTCCAAAATCCACTGAAGAAAACACGTGAATCCAATTCTTCGCGCTCAAACTCAAAATCCCTTAAAAAATGTAGATAGCGAAAGATCGAAAACTCACTTCAGCTTCTTAGGTCTTCTCTCCATTTTTCTCTCTGTGAGAGTAGAGAAGATGAAAGAACAAAGAGAGAGGTGAGATGAGATGGAGGGAAAAACATGACCCACTCACTCTTATATACCCAGTGTTATGGCATAGTGGTTAGGGCTGTGTGTGTTTGTTCTTCACGTCCTAGCTTCGAATCTCACCTATGGCATGGTTACTTTCTTAAGGGTGTTGACCTGTAGGTCGCCCTGTTGATAGGTTCTGGGACCCTTAAAAACCCTACTCGCCTTAAAAAAAAAAAGTTGGAGAAATCTTGACCGTTGACTGGTTTCATATGTTGGGAGACTTAGTGGGAGAGAGACACGTGTCGGTAACAACTTAGGTGATCTGCACAACGTGGCAATGTTTAGTTGGTAAGAAGAACGTGAGGTTTTGTACAAAAAGGAATAAACGTTCGCCTGCAACGACTTATGTGATTTGCCTCGTGATTTTCGAAAATGCTTCCGAACTTTTAAGGCCACCTGTCACGCCCCGACCCTCCACGGGAATCGCAGCGCGTCGATGCGTGAACTAACCCGTAATACAGGCGGATCGTAACTGGCCACAATGTCATAATACAACACATTCTTAATACGAAAATCAAACGGAAATAAAACTACGATAAAATCTGAACAAAATAAGTATATTTGATTCGCCCCGTCAGAGTTATAGCGACAAAACCAATATACAAACATCTAGTATAACAAGATAGTACACCTGATAAAACAGAGGAAGCAAAACATACCCGTACAGGGTGGACACAACCAAACGACACAAAACGCGCCTACAACGGAAAACTGGGGCTAAGCGCCACGATCAGCAGGCACCAACACTGCCTGCACTCCAATAGAAGCACGCCCCTTGTGGGGTCAGCAAAGCACAAAGCTAGCTGGTGCGAGCGAACTAAATACAAATAACAGAATAATAAACAAGGAAAATTCATGCCACACAACAATGGATAAGTAACAAGTTCTAAAGTCTAAACACACCGTGTCTCTAAGGATAATATTTTTAAGTTCAAGCACCAACACAAACATTTCAGATTCAACAATAACTACAAGTTTACGAAATATGCCGATCATTACAAGTGATTCAAACATGGGAAATATCACGCGATGAAAACAAAGACAATATAGAAATCATGCCTAGTGTCCTAGGTATAGCAATCAAGTTGAAACCAAAAATTATGTGTAAGTGTCTCATATCATAGATATCCGCATACTCTACAAATGTGTCTCACCCAGACACATCCCACAACGTGCACCAGTACCATTTCGGGTGGTTTGTATCCTAATGGAGTGCCATCTGCAAGGATACAAACTTAAACATCCCGAACGACTGACCTAACATGGCCAACCTAACACAAATCAAACTCAAGCGCGCTGGAAGGGAAAGCGAGTAATCTCCAAAGCACGTCCCCCGGGACTCGTCCTACTGCACTCTCTAGTGGCAAGTGCGGGAGCTCACCGCACCTCAGCAAACTTGCCACATGCAATAACATCCTCGATATCTGGTGAGTCATCTCAAGCACCGTCAAACTCACGATGTGAGCAAGCTCCTAAACATCGGCACAACAGGCATTACAGCGGGGTAAAGACACTTACACTAATATCAACATGCATATACTACGAGTCTGTACAGAATCAAATGTAACAGACGTGTAACTATAATCAATTCGGCAAATTTTCATAAATCCACGACTACACTAGGGTCCCAACATGACCCAATTCACCACAATAATTCATTCGAGTCAAACTATCATACATGCTTAAGACTCGGCAATCTACAGTAAAACATGACATACTATGCAAACTCGAAAACGAAGCATACAAGCCCAATGCCATTACACCAAAGCCTCATCACACCCAAATTCATCCACTATTCGATTTCATTCAAGTATATCATGCTTTCAGAAAATCCAATGCATAATTCATTCACAAAGAATCAACACAATCATCGAAATATCTGAAAACCCCGAATTTCGGATTTGGATTCAATTATACACAATCGACGGTATCATGTAAAAATTAAATTCAGGATTTCAAATAATTATTTCTCAAAATAAATATTATAGTTACACTCACCTGAGCGGAATGGGTTTTCAGAACCCAAATCCTACTAGTCGAAGCTCCCAACTCGCAAAACAGCGAATGCGGGACTACGCAAATTTTAAAACTACAAGGCAGACTCAAAGGTGATCAAACTAGCCGAAAACTGGAAAAAAATAAGTTACCATCGGCGCGTGACTGAAGGAAAACTTACAGGCAAATAAAATCTGGCAAACTCCATGACGAAACCCAAAGTTTGGCGAAAACTCGCCGAAACCCTCCCTACTCTGGTCTGATCGCCACCGAACCGCGCAACAGGCAGAAAATAGGTCTAAGAACACTCGGAGTCATGAATGCAACGCACCCACGCGCCCAAAGTCCGGATTCACGCCGAAGAACCCTCAAAACGGACATGCACCCAGATTTTTTGAAAAATTCGGCAAACACTGAAATCACCCTTGCATGTCGGATCTACGGGCTCCAAATGACGCCACAAAGGCCCCTCAATAGCTGATCGGAGCTACGCAGACCAATCAAACAAAGCCAACACCGATCAAACCCACAAATATGAAATTGATCTTCTTCTTTTTTCCCGCGAAAAACAAAAGATAACGAAGAGGGGAAGAAATGAAGGACAATGGGCGAGATTCCACGAAGGAATAGTTTGATTTACTCGAACGAACTCCGGCAAAACACGTCGCTTCGAGATAGAAACTCGCACTGTAAATAAAAAAAGGGGGGGTGGTCTCTTAAAGGGTGGGTGGCTATGTCCCCCCACCGCATTTACTGAGTACACCCTTCTCAAAATTATTATTTTTTATTTAAAAAAAAACAGATATTACACCACCGCTAAATAACTCTATCACTTCTTTTGAAAAACACTACCTATTTTTTTTGGATTTCCTAAAGGACACCACCATTATATAAACAAAAAAACCCTAATCCTAACCCCTACTTCTCCTCTCTCCCTCTTTTTCATGAACAACTCGCATCTCATGCTTAATTTTAGGAAGGTGACCAAAGATCCGTCATCCTTCTGCTAAAAATTTAATATGAAATCTGATTAACAAATAGAAAAACTATATCACCATTCCTTGTTTCGAGGCGAATGTGCATGTAATGAAGAATGGGAGACCACTGCGTTTCGATTTTAAAATGGGGGAGGAGAAAAATGTTGTTTGCTTGTTTATATATATATATATTTTTATTTTATTTTATTTTATTAATTTTTTTTATCAAATTGGGATGTTGACCCATTTTATTCATTTAAAAATCCACGCCCGAAGGCTACATGACTGACCCTATAGAGTTAACAAAAAGCCGAAACAAACTCGCACAAATGATAGGATTCACCAATACAAGCCTAGACTAAACAAACTCAACCTTTGTACCTTTTGTTTTCTTTCCTAGTTCTATTGGATTTTCGGGGACAAATGTTGATCTTTGGTGTGGCGCCTCTTATTCATATTTTCGTCTGACATAGCCCCTAAATCCAAATCACTGTTCGCTGCCTATGGACCAAGCTCAGATTCTGAGTTGACTTCATCACTATCCTCACTAGTACTTTCGAGTGTATTGATATTCAATTTCTGCAGTCGAAGTAGCCTATTTTCTTTGAGCAAAGATATAGCCTTATTCAAGTTGTCACCGACTCTTTTATAATCCGGGGAAGTTTTGATAGCGTATTTGTCAAAATGTCTCTTTAACCTGACCAAAGACTGAAACTCATCATCCGAGGGTTCCTGCACTTGCTGACCCTGCATAGCATCCCCTAGCTCTGTGCTAGTAGCACCGAGGTGCCCCCCCATATGAGTAACGAAAATCAATTGTGCCGACTGAATTTCAACATCACCGGGTTCAATATGATGTTCTCCATTTGGCCTAGAACTACTAACTGCGAGCACTGGAAAGGACCCTGCATTTTCTGTTCTCCAAATTCCTCTTTAATCTCCACACCTTGGCCATTCTTTACACCACTCGTACCCACTTCTGGAGTGGGCAATTTCTCTTTTTTGGCAATAGGAACATACTGTTGCTTTATAATTTTGGTTTCAACCTTGGGCTTGGCATTGCCCTTCTCTGCTTGAGCTAGGTCAGGGGCTCTCCCACTACCCTTAAGACAAAACTTTTTCCTACAAAACTCCTTCTGATGCCCTATCAAAGAACAAAATGCACAGTATTTGAAGCCTGAATATTCAATATTCTGCCAGAAACCCCTATTGTTAGCCCTATCAATCCAAACTCTATTTGGTAAAGATTCCGCTAAAGTCATCTCTTCGCAAACACGGGCAAAACCCGGGCGTGAGAGGCATCTAGTATGATCATCCATTCGCAAAAAACCACCAAAAGAATTCACAATTGCTTTTAAGAGAGGGGACTTGTTTATATAGGTGGTGTGGAAATCAGTGGTAGTGTGAGAAATAAAGCAGGTGATGTGGAGTAGTCATTGCCTAAATCTTTTTTAGATAAAAAGTGTTGTTGGCAGAGTGCTCTCGACTAAAAGGAGTCCCATTGTCATGGTCCAGGATCCAATCTGTTGACATAGACCCAAAACTCCTCTTTTAATCTTTGTAGTCTATCAAAATTTTGAATGAGGTTAGCTCCGACTGCCGATCATTTAGCTAAGTTAGCTCCGAGCTCAGAGACTATCCTTCTCCCATAGTTCATTTGTGGAGGATTTGAAAAAAAAAAATATTTTTGATGATGTGGGGGAGATATATTGCAAGGAAAATAAGAAACTAATACAAGCCTAACTATTCCAAGTTTGGCCTTCCTTTTTTCTCTGTAATTTCAAACAACCATTCGTAGAAAAGAAAAGTCTTGTACATTTTAACTTAGACGACTCGTCAATGCCAATTCTGAGGAATTCACCAACTGTACAGTGGTCACTCTTGTGGCATCTTACCATCCATTAGCATTAGCTCAATGAATCCTCTAACATTGTGGACGCTTGTTCTATTGACCACGATTTCTCTTTTTGGTCTACCATTTCCTTCAAGTGTACTGATTGCGTTTTGTTTGCTTTTGTATTTCAAATTTGGTTTGAATTTGGAGTTTGTCATTGCCTCTCATTGTCCTGAATTCAAAGTTAAGATGTATTTTTGAAGGAGGCCTTGGAGCATGATGGAATTTAATGTTCAAATTTATTTGCATTTTATTTTTTCATGTAAGGTGTCTAAATGTTCATCATATTATTGGTCACCGAATCAGTTTCATTAATCATTGCATTGCTAATTACCAAAAGAAAAATTGTTGTTCAATGAAAAAAAACCGAGTACATAATATAATCTATTTCAATGAAAATAAAAAATGCAAATGAACAATGTCACCGGAATTTTGAACTTTGCTGTTTCATCGAGACAATGTTTCAGTACAGCCACCTTTAAAATTTTTCAAAGCTAAATCGATTGAACCTAAGCTATTTTCATTATTCATGTTTTATTTTGCAAATTAGGGTCTTAATTTCGTTGCTCCCCTAAACATGTTTCGATCATAGCCCAAGAGATATGCTCTTTACTGCTCAACAAAACAAAACACCTCTTCAACTAGTTTGAAAACTTTTCAGAGAGAGTGAGAGAGAGCTCTTGAACCCCTAACTTATAGGGTTTAACAAATTGGCCGGTCTTTACTCATGAAGAAGAACAGTTCAGATGAGGAACAATTTTGTGAGACCCTTGTGTGGGTGGACCTGAGGGGGAGGGTGAGGGTGAGGGTTGGAGCTCAATAGGCCCAACAGGCCCGTGGATCCCAAGAGGGGTTGGGCTAGCTACCAAGGGGGATCATAGTCCCACATCGCCTGGGTGCGGGATGGTTATGTGCTATATATGTACGAGGTTGGATCCCCATAGTTAGAGGCCTGTGGAGCCCCAGTAGGTGGGTGGAAGCAACAAATCCTTGAGGTGAGGGAGGTGCGGAATGCTGCCCAATAGGCCAAAGAGGACAATATCTGGATGAGTAGGGCCAGAGAGGGGCCCAGTGTCCGCTGTGCATACTCTGAAAGAGGCTTTTTAAAGTCGTGCGGGCCAGTCGGGCCCAAAGCGGACAATATCTTACTGTGTGGATCAGGTCGTTACAGAATGGTATCAGAGCCTGACCCAGCCAGAAATGTGTCACGTGGAGGTGGGCCCTCGGGCAACGTGGACGTTGTGCCTGTGTGGCCAACGAGGACGTTGGGCCTTAAGGGGGGTGGACTGTGAGACCCTTGTGTGGGCGGACCTGAGGGGGAGGGTGAGGGTGAGGGTTGGAGCCCAATAGGCCCGTGAATCCCAAGAGGGGTTGGGCTAGCTACCAAGGGGGATCATAGTCCCACATCGCCTGGGTGCGGGATGGTTATGTGCTATATATGTGCGAGGTTGGATCCCCATAGTTAGAGGCCTGTGGAGCCCCAGTAGGTGGGTGGAAGCAACAAATCCTTGAGGTGAGGGAGGTGCGGAATGCTGCCCAATAGGACAATATCTGGATGAGTAGGGCCAGAGAGGGGCCCAGTATCCGCTGTGCATACTCTGAAAGAGGCCTTTTAAAGCCGCGCGAGCCAGTTGGACCCAAAGCGAACAATATCTTACTGTGTGGATCAGGTCGTTACAAATTTGGTGCATGTATGTATGTAGGTTGGTGCATGTATCTATGTTTTGATTCTTTCGACTTATATAGGAAGTCACCAACAACCATGACTTTTTACAAAAGTAATATTTGTTTAAGAGCACTAGCGTAGCAGGTCATGCATGCAGGTGTAATTCTACTAAAGGAAAATAATTCAATCCAAAATTGACTCTTCCAAGTCTAGCTTTCTTTCTTGATCTCTTTATAGAATTACATATAAATAATTGAGCGAGCGATACCACCATTATCACATTTACTTTCTTCTCTTCTTTGTAGAACTCCAAATCCAATTTCAGTTTCCATACTGTAACAATTCTTCTTGTCGATTCTTTCAAGTTGTTTCTGCAAAAGGAGGAGGAGATGGCAGGAGCAGATCAAGTAGTGTGTCCATTCTTTGGAGTTGTGTTTGAAAGGCTCAAGAATTTAATCTACAAAGACCAGAAGGAACTTGGCCCATTAGTCTGGTGAAAGATCAGTTGAAGAAGCTTCTCAAAATTTTCTTTAAAATACAAAAAGTCCTCAGTGATGCAGAGGAGAAGCAGTTCAACAAAGAATAAGAAGCAATTAGGTTTTGGCTACAAGAGCTGAATGATGCAGCATATGAGGCTGATGATGTTTTTGATGAGTTTGAATATGAGCTGAATGATGTAGCAATGTTGGCCTCTCAGGGAGCCACCAGCAGCAGCAACAACAACGACGTACCTGAACAACTTATTGGGAAATTTCAAAAGCTCATTGTGATTTTTCATGAGTTAGCCGAAGAATGTACAGGGCTTGAGTTGCAAAAGGAAAAGGAAAAGAGCGTGCTTTTCTCCCCTGATCATATAACTGATCCTCTCTTAACTGAACCTAAAGTTTACGGGAGAGATAAGGCCAGAGAGGAGTTGGTGAAGCAATTACTAGGACCAGCTTATTTGATCTTGGGTTACTAGTCCCAAATTTGGTGGAAATCCGTCTCGTACGTTGTGCATTTGAACATCTTGGACCACTTCGGAAACTTGATCACCTTAAAGTTTTGGATTTGCGTCTAGTTTGACAATATTATTACATGATAATGCATGAGCTCACTTGGTTTTCGTCGCAAAAATACTATATCCACCACAACCGCAATGACAAGGTGTTGGATATGGACTCAATTAGAAAGCAAATACGCCATTGGAGATCTAATATTATAGGAAGCGAATTTCATTGGAAATGAACACCCGGAAAGCTCATTTCGCAAGATGACAATCAGATGATTTATAGTAAAGAACTAGATATCTTCACTAGATATGGCTGGGATTCCATTTTCCTCCTACACTAGACAGAATAAGTTAGTACATGAATATTAAGAAAAATGGTTAGCAAAAGAAGAAGAATCACAATTCTCGATCAAGATGACATAAGCAGTGACCACGATTGTACAGATTTTTATGAAATTGTATATTAATAAATTTATATGTAAAAGTTTTTATGTATATTGTGATTTGGAGATGATGAACTTAGTAGGTACAATATTTAAATGTCATTATTGGTGTTGAAAGGCCAATGTGAGAATGGACTAATTGTGCAGGATTTAAAATGCTATCCAAGGAATAAAAAAGGACTAACTAATTACTCACGATTGAAAATGCTATCCAAAGAATAGAAAAGCAACAAATCATTCGTTTCTGGATATTTTAACTACATTTGGTGAACATGATAGTGTAGTGAATTTGATTGTTTTTTTTTTTTTGGAGAGTTTCGCAAAAGTACTTGCTTGAGAAAATGTCTGTTTGAGAAACGACAATATTTTCATGGTCTAGAAACTTCCTGAATTTGTATACACACTTTTTTTTTTCTATATGAGGTGGTGATTAACTAGCGCGGACCTGGATCATATTGCAAAGACAAATACGTATTTTGCTTCAACTAGTTATTCAAGTATTTGCATTTCATTAGAGAGTTATTTTTTAGATGATTTACAATACTCCAATTTGGTGTTTTTCATTGGTGATATGTTTCCTGTAGGAAAGTGCAACAATTTGATGCCATGGGACAACTCATTTTGCATCTGGCTACTGAGAATATATGATGCAGTACAACAAAGCGCAATGGAGTATTTGGCACGATATGATCAAAAGAAGTCCATGCGAAGAGGAAAGTCTGAAATAAGTAACAATGACCCAGCAGGGACTTGTTGTTTTTAATTCAGATTCCATCAAATCTCTTATTGGCATCTTTGCTAATAATTGTTTTAGCAGTCTTTTAATTCAGTTTGAATTCTGTTTCTTTTATGATGTCTTTATTAATAAGTGAAATAGTCTTAGGAGTATTTTGGTTAAAATAGGAACCTTACTATAGTTTAGAAAGTCCTGTTTCAGGTAGTTTTAGTGTTCTTTTCTTTATAAATTGGTAATTGTAATAGGAGAAAGTCAATTATTTTGATAATAATAATTCTGAATCAGTTCTAGAGATTTTCTCTTGCTGTGTTTAATTTCCTATTGTTCTTGGCATTCTTCTTGGAGAATCAACAAGTCAGTGGAAGGTTGTGTTGATTGCCTAGCTAAATTCGTCCCTTAAAAACGTTCCCTACATCAGTTGGTATTAGAGCCAAGTCGTTTCCTGCACCATGCCGCGTGGAAGACGTCCTAGTGTTCGTGAAGTTCCGCTAGAAGAGGTAATTGAACGTGATGATATAACGCGATTGGCACAACAATTCGAAGCAAGGTTTGAGGCACTGTCACAGCAGGTGGTCGCCTTGACTGTCCAACGACAGAATCACCCCCCAAACCCACATTTTGTGGAGGAGGAAGATGTTGGTGATGACCTTGATAACCCCTTTTTTGAGCCAGGACACAGGAGGAGGAGACCGGTGGTCGAAAATCCCATACAAAATCATGATTCGAGGCGATGGGAGTCCGGGTTGAAGGTAGAAATACCCGAATTCCATGGGGGTTTGCAGCCAGAGGAATTCCTTGATTGGGTTAATACCGTCGAGGAGGTTCTCGACTTCAAAGAAGTCCCCGATAACAAGCGTGTTCAGCTGATAGCAACGAGGTTTCGTGGGCGAGCTACTGCTTGGTGGCAGCAAAACAAACTCGCTCGAGCCCGACGTGAAAAAACAAAACTTGTTTCGTGGGAAAAACTTAAGAAGCACATGCACTTGGCATTCCTACCTCATAACTACGCGAGGGCGTTGTACCAACGTCTTCAAAACCTGCGACAGGGTGCTAAATCAGTGGATGACTACACCACTGAATTTTATCAATTAGTGGTGCGTAATGACCTGGTAGAGACAGACGAACAGCTGGTCTCTCGGTACATTGGAGGGTTGCGACAACAATTCCAGGACGTTCTCAATCTGTTTGATCCATTCTCAATCTCTGATATTCACATAATTATTACAGAATATATCCCTTAATTTGTACATGTTAGTGTTTCGATTATTATATTTTATAGTAATTATTTCGTTTTAATATCTTTGCAGGAATTTGAGCTTAAACGATGAATCCATATTAAGCAGTCACAAACGACAATTAGGCAATTTCAATGGTGGTATAAAACAAATCACAAACCTAAACCCAACACCTAGCTCACAACCTAAAATCCACAAACCTACACCCAACACCTATCTCTTAACCTAAAATCCACAAACCTACACTCAACACCTAATTCATAACCTAAACCTCATCCATAACCTAATCCATAACCTAAAACCATACCCAATCCTACCCTCATTGATGAATCTTCCCCTCATCTCATCCTTATTCATCTTAGCTATTTTCTATAAATAGAGGATAATGGGGGTGAGAAAAGGGGGAGAAAAGAGAAGGGAAAAGAAGCAAATTAGGAAGAAAAATTCAATCCTCTTTCTCTCAAATTCACCTCACCCTCACCACCACCACCTATCCCTCTTCCACTCATCCATCTCTCACTCACTCCACTCACTCAGCACACAGTCACCTCACCATCGCCACCACCGAGCTCCGCAACCGCCACCGTCACCACCGTGAAACAGGGGTGTGACAACCCTGTTTCACGTCCAATTTTCCCTCCACCACCACTCTCTGCTCCTCTCCCCTGTCCACACAACCGCCACCACCTCCGCACGAGTCCCACCACCACAACAGACCACGACTCGCCGCGACAGAACCACCGCAACCACGCCGCGAAACAGAGCCGCACCGCGACTCTGTTCCGCCTCGCAGACCCTGTTTCCCATCATTTCTCGGCCTCTCTTCGTCTCGAGCTTCTTCCTGACTCCCTCTCTCGCGACCACCGTCACGACCAGACCGAGCAATTCCGCCACCACTTCGCGAGACAGCGTTCGCAACTCAGAAACAGGGAGCTCCTGTCCTCGTTTTCATTCTCTGTTTTTGCGGTTTTATTGGTGTTTCCTCACCCTCTATTTCTCTTTTTCAGGTTCTGGAGATGATTTGAGGACGAGGAAGGCCGCGAGGAGCGAAGGAAAGCCGCGAGAACAGGCGCTGTCGCGCTGGAGAAGACGACCGGGCGAGGCAGTACTGTAGCGAGGGCGGGAGAAAGAGTCAAATTCGGTTATTCGGCTATTCACACCCCCGGTTTTGCTCTGTACCACCACAGAGCGTTTTGGGACCATTTCCTCGGGATTCGTGCACAACCACCTGCTGATTTGCTGAGTGCCACCACATCGAGTTTGTGACGAACTAAATGGGTTGTATAAATTAATTTGATTCATTTTACTGAATTGTGTACTTAATTGTTAATTGCAATTTATTTCTGAATTTTTGATAAATTGCTTTCACCTTGCATGTTCGAGTAATTAAACTTGATATGCTTGGTAGTTAGAATTACCCTTTATCAATATTCAAAGCATGTGCTAAAAATATTAAGCTTAAACTTTGATTAAGTGTGCCCTAAAAAGACACTTAATACTTGGTAAAAGCGTATTTGCTTGAAATACTTTGTTAAGGTTTAAAAGAACATGATATAATTTAAATTGGATTTCAACGATCACATATTCGGTGTAAGCAAGGGATTTTCATCCCTAAAGCTTCTCGTAAATTCAGTAATTTAGATTAAATAATTTTGCTAACTCATTGGTGAGTCCAAGCCCACCAAACCCATCTCATTTCATCTATCTTTTATTTTTCCTATTTTTAATTTATTTTTAGTTTAGTTTTAAAAATGCTGTAACCCCATTTTCCATTTAAATTAGTTTAATTAAATTCTAAAATTTCAATTGCATCCACCTTCTTCGTGGGATCGACCCGTACTTGCCGTTGTCTACCAGTTAGGCACCGTGCACTTGCGGTTATTACAAGTGGGCTGAATTAACTTATTAATTTAGGTTAGTTAAATCCGCATCAATCTCCAAAGAGCATCAGTGGGTGATACACCTTGAAAAATAGTTGAATCGAAGGGGCGGTAATCTTCTGTGGGATGGCGCTAATGCGAGCAGCCAAAACAGAGTGCTGCAAGGAAGCCAAAACAGCGTTGGCACGCAGCCTATTAGTCGCGCACCAGCCCAACAGGGTGCTGCCAGTAAGCCGAATGTCCCTGGATAGGTACATAGAGCATCCATCTCGAGGGCCAAGTGCTTCAAGTGTGGCGAAACAGGCCACCGAGCAGCTGAGTGCAGGAAGGGTAATCGGACAGGTAAAAGACTGTTTGTCGAAGGCGAAGACCTTAGCGATGAGCAATTTGGGGACTTCGACTAAGACCCTGTGTTCGATACCAATAGTGATGACCCACTGCAGGAGGAATACGTCCCAAGCGATCAAGGACAGTCCTTGGTAGTAAGAAGAGCATGTTTCACTCCGAAGGAGACCGAGGGCGATGCGTGGCTTCACAATAACATCTTCCATTCTATGTGCACCATTGGCGGGAAAATTTGTCGCATAGTCATTGATTTTGGCAGCTGCGAAAATGTGGTGGCGGAGGAGGTTGCTCGAAAGCTGAAATTGGATACAATCCAACATCCAAGTCCCTACAAGCTCTCCTGGCTTAAGAAGGGCAATGAGGTAACGGTTTCGAAACGTTGCTTAGTAAATTTTTCTATTGGTTCTAAGTATAAAGATCAAGTGTGGTGTGATATTGTCGCTATGGATGCGTGTCATATTTTATTGGGTAGACCTTGGCAGTTTGATAGAAGTGTTATGTATGATGGGCGTAAGAATACTTATAGTTTCATGTGGGATACTACCCGAATTGTACTCATGCCTAGCAAAGAGGTCGCACCTAAACCACCAACTGGGGAGGGCTCAAATCTCTTATCTATGAATAAATTTGTGGGTGAAATTGAAGAATCCGGGATGGTATTCGTACTGATAGGAAAGGATGAGCATATTCGCAATGACATTCCGGAAGTTGTGAAACTGATTGATGAGTACCAAGATGTGTTTCCAAGTGACCTACTGCGAGGGTTACCATCTGTCAGGGATATACAACACCAGATTGACTTGGTACCAAGCTCAAACCTTCATAACCGGCCACATTACCGTATGAGCCCAAAAGAGCACGAGGAGCTTCGACGCCAGGTAGAAGAAATTTTGTCCAAGGGCCACATCCGGGAGAGTCTTAGCCCTTGCGCAATACCCGCACTGCTCACACCAAAAAAAGATGGTAGTTGGCCCATGTGTGTTGATAGTAGAGCCATAAACAAGATAACAGTCAAATATCGTTTTCCTATTCCTCGGTTGGATGACTGTTGGATTAGCTATGTGAGGCCAAAGTGTTCAGTAAATTTGATCTTAAGAGTGGTTACCATCAGATTCGGATTCGCCCGGGAGCCAAGGTGTTCAGTAAACTTGATCTTAAGAGTGGTTGGCATGTTTGCTAATAATTGTTTTAGCAGTCTTTTAATTTCGTTTCTTTTAGGATGTCTTTATTAATAAGTAAAAGAGTCTTAGGAGTATTTTGGTTAAAATAGGAACCTTACTATAGTTTAGAAAGTCCTGTTTCAGGTAGGTTTAGTGTTCTTTTCTTTATAAATTGGTGATTGTAATAGGAGAAAGTCAGTTTTTTGATAATAATAATTCTGAATCAGTTCTAGAGATTTTCTCTTGCTGCATTTAATTTCCTATTGTTCTTGGCATTCTTCTTGGAGAATCAACAATTCAGTGGAAGGTTGTGTTGATTGCCTAGCTAAATTCGTCTCTTAAAAACGTTCCCTACATCAAGATCACTGATATAACTAGAACTGTGTTTAGATGACATTATGAAGTTGTAGTTGATGAACTAGAGGTAATCAGCTGTAACTTTGTAGGAATTCTTGGGAGCTCGACAGAATTGAAAGATTAATTGTTTTTATGGATTGGGAATAAGTCGCCAACTTGAATGGCCTATGAGGTACTGTTTTCTGGTTTTATGAAGAACATTATGAGCAGGGATATATATATATAGGATGCCAGTATTATAGGTCTATGTGTGATTATTTTTGGAGTATTCGGTGTATGGTAAAGTTAGTATAACGGCTACACATATTTTGTTAAAACAAATTTTTTCCGTAAATAAGATTATACATTTCATTACAGTATGGAAGAATAGACTACTGGATCTATTTCAAAGTGGTCCTCTAGTTAAGGATTGAGAATCTGCAGTTTTTCTCAGCATGACAGGAAATTTCAGTCAATGTTAGCATTGTTTGTTGTAATTTAAACCAAAACTTAAGACTCTAGCTAGTTGATTCAATGGAAACAAGAAGAATAGAAACATACATTGATCCATAGCGCTTTCCCCTTTTGATTGTGATTGGATCTTCCGATTGATTCAAGCGTTTCCTTAGATTATCTGTTAAAAGCATACAAAAGACAATGCCAAAGGGTATCTCAGTTTAACGCACAACGCTCAATCGCGGACCAATCCTATTTATAATGCCCATATGTCATAACCTTTCAACTTACGGGCTGTGAATTTCCAATTCTGCCCCTCATTGAATTAGAAATTACATCCTTATTTACACCATGTTATTTATTAATACCTTATAGTCCAATACCCCTATTAGATCACATATTTAAATGGACTACACTTTAAGATAGCAATACATATTATATTACATATGTGTGCCCACATTATTGGATTTGTCCAACAATCTCCCACTTGGGCCACATATGTTACCTTTAATGTGTATAACCTTATGAGCTCAAAACTTGCTATCACAAGTAAAGGTATTCCGAAACAATCTCGTCCATTGACTATACTGATATAGGATTAAAAGGATGTGTGTCACATTTAGCGTGACGAAATCCATCAATAGTCACATATACCAATATAATCAAATGACATAGATCAAACATGGATGTAAAGCATGGAAATTACATGTGATGTGATCCAAACATGTCTATTTCCAACCGGTCCAACTTTAATCTTTAATGAGATCAAACATATAATAAACAGACAATTGACTGAAGACTTTATTTCTGCAGAAAATACTAAATTACACCAATGTGTCCAAAAAATCCATCATAGAACAACAAAACTCCCACTAAACCATGATATCCTCATGTGACATAACACCCATATGAGCGGTGTGCTCATGAAAGACCTTGGGTGGTAATCCCTTAGTAAGCGGATCCACAATCATGGAGTGTGTCTCAATATGCTCTATGAAAATCTGTTTATTCTCTACTCTCTCCTTTACAACCAGGAACTTTATGTCAATATGATTTGACCTAGATGAGCTCCTATTGTTGTTGGCATATAAAACGGCTGACTTATTGTCACAATATAACTTTAGTGGTCTTTCTATGTCATTCAAAATGCGCAGCCTAGTGACAAAATAACGCAGCCATAATCCGTGGTTGGAGGCCTCAAAACACGCCACATATTCTGCTTCCATGGTGGAAGAAGTTATGAGTGTCTGTTTAGCACTTCTCCAAGAAATAACTCCTCCAGCTAACAGATAAATGTAGCTCGATGTAGATTTTCTACTATCTTGGCATCCAGCAAAATCAGAATCAGCATACCCTATGATCTCCAACTAATCTGATCGCTTGTATGTGAGCATGTAATCCTTAGTTTTCTGTAAATATCTCATAACCCGTTTAGCTGCTTTCCACTGACTCATCCTAGGGTTATCTAAATATCTGCCAAGCATTCCAATAATGAATGTTATGTCTGGACGTGTACATACCTGAACATAGATAAGACTCCCAACAGCGGATGCATAAGGGATCTTTTGCATCTCTACAACTTCAAGTTTATTCCTAGGACACTGTTTAAGACTGAATTTGTCTCCTTTAGATATAGGGGTATCTCCTGGTTTACAATCTTGCATGCCAAACCTTTTAAGCACTTTTTCTATATAGCCCTTTTGTGATAATCCAAGAATACCCCGAAAACGATCCCGGTATATCTGAATCCCTAAGACAAAAGAAGCTTCACCAAGATTTTTCATTTCAAATTTCTTTGATAGAAATCTCTTGGTTTCGTGCAACATATATATTATTAGTGGCAAGCAATATGTCATCAACATACAAAACCAAGAAGATATGCTTACTCCCACTGAACTTATGATACACACAATTATCAACAACATTTGTCTCAAAACCAAATGAGACAATTACTTGATGAAATTTGTAGTACCACTGACGGGAAGCTTGCTTGAGCCCATAGATGGATTTATTTAGTCTGCAAACCATATTCTTTGGGTCTCCAGACACAAAGTTTTCTGGTTGCACCATATAAATTGTTTCATCAATGTCGCCATTGAGAAACGTTGTTTTAACATCCATCTGATGCAACTCAAAGTCAAAATGTGCAACAAGAGCCATGATTGTCCTAAATGAGTCTTTCTTTGACACCGAAGAGAAAGTCTCTTTATAGTCGATGCCTTCCTTTTGAGTGAAGCCTTTAGCTACAAGACGAGCTTTATATCTTTCCACATTACCTTTTGAGTCCTTCTTGGTTTTGAATATCCATTGTCCTGTTGAGGTTCCAGATCTGTTTCTTGATCAATGACAGGTATTGGAACCTGTACATTGTCAACAACAGTAGTAGGAGTCGAAATTGATTCCTCCTCAAAGACAATGTCTCTTACCTTATTTCTCCCCCCAAACTCGACATCCTCAAAAAACGTTGTTGTCCCCGTTTCAAAAATGGACTTAATAGTGGGATTATAAAACTTGTAGCCCCTTGATCGCTCAGAGTAGCCAATGAAGTAGCTGCTCACTGTTTTGGAGTCCAATTTCTTTTCATTCGGCCGATAAGGCCTTGCTTCAGCTGGACGTCCCCAAATGTGAAAATGCTTTAGACTAGGTCTTCTGCCTGTCCAAAGCTCATAAGGTGTTTTGGCAGCTGCTTTAGTTGGTATTCTATTAAGGATGTAAGCTGCAGTCTTTAGTGCTTCTCCCCAGAGTGATTCAGGTAAGGTAGAATGACTGATCATACTCCTTACCATGTTCTTAAGAGTTCGGTTTCGTCTTTCAGCTACACCATTCATGCTAGGTGATCCCTACATGGTGTACTGTGGGACGATTCCACATTCCTCTAGGAATTTAGCAAATGGTCCTGGACGTTGTTCACCGGAACCGTCATTTCTGCCGTAATACTCACCACCACGGTCAGACCTGACACTTTTAATTTGTTTGTTGAGTTGGTTCTCAACCACAGCTTTGAAAGCTTTGAACATGTCTAGTGACTCAGATTTCTCATGAATGATATAAAATATTGTTGACCATTCCAAGAAGCCGAAGGGAATGGTCCACAAATATCTGTGTGGATCAATTCTAAGACGTCTGAAGTTCTGTTTGCACCTAATCTCTTTTGTTTTGTCTGTTTTCCCTTGATACACTCAATACAGACATCAAAGTCTAAAAAATCAAGAGAATCTATTATGCCATCTGACACAAGTCTCTCCATTCTCATTTTCGAGATATGTTATAAACGTTTGTGCCACAGTTTTGATGAATTTCCTTCATTTAGCTTACGCTTAGTACCACGTGATTCCACATGCAAGGTTTCATTATATGAGGCAATAGTATCAAGAAGATATAGGTTATCAAATGTGCTTAATGAACCAGTACCAATAATATTGGAATTTAATGAAAGACTAAATTGATTATTTTCAAATGAACAACAATATCCAAATTTGTCCAACAAGGAAATAGAAACCAAATTCCGTCTAAATGACGGTACTACAAAAGTGTCTTTCAGTTCCAAATAACAACCAGTTCCTAAGAGTAACCTAAAGTTTCCTATTGCTTCCACGTCTACCGATTTTCCATCGCCCACGAATATGCGTCTTTCAACATCATTTGGCTTTCGGTAGCTCAGACAACCCTGCATAGAAACACTTATGTGAGTAGTAGCACCGGAATCTAACCACCAATTGTTTCTAGGTACTGAAGCTAAGTTAACCTCAGAACAGACAAAAGCAAGAAACATACCCTTTTTAGCACGCCAAGCGTGATACTTGGTACATTCCTTCTTTACATGTCCAGGTTTCTTACAAAAGAAACAACCCTCATTGCCTTTCTGTTTCTTTTGTGCTGGACCCTTAGCAGCTTCATTCTCCTTCTTTCGTTTTGTGCCCTTATCTTTAGAGGTGCTTGCAAAATGAGCATTTTTCGTTCTGTCTTGCTTCAACCTGTCTTCCTCTTGCACACAGTATGAAATGAGCTCATTAAGAGTCTATTTCTCCTTCTGACAGTTGTAACTGACCTTAAACTGACTGTACTGTGAAGGAAGTGATATCAAAACTAGATGCACGAGTAAGTCCTCAGACAACTCAAGCTTCAGTGCTTTAAGTTTTGAAGCAAGATGAGACATCTCCATGATGTACTCTGGAATGTTCCATTTGCCTTTATACTTTAATGAAATCAAGCTAGCTAAAAGCGTGCTTGTTTCAGCCTTATCGTTTTTAGCAAAACGCTTTTCAAGTTCAGTAAGGAACTCACTGGCATTGGTCACCCCTGCGGATATTGCACCCCTAAAGGCTTCTGGAATACCTCGCTTGATGAGCATGAGACTCATGCGATTGGAGTGTTCCCACTTCTCAAAGTATTTTCTGGCATCAGGAGTACTTGCATCTGTAAGAGGAGCGGGTTGCTCAATCCTTAAGGCAAGGTCCAGATCCATACATCCAAGAACGATTAACACGTTCTCTTTCCAGTCCTTGAAGTTTGTCTCGTTAAGCATGGGAATATTATTTACACCAGCAGATATACTAGTAGCAGACATAGTAGCTGTACAGAGAATAAATTACATAAATAACATATTCACATCATTATTCAATTGCATAAACTTTTAAATTCATACAATAGGTAAATAAATAAAAAACCCATATCAAGATACCTAGCACAACATTGTTATTTAGTCTTTGGACAGAAATATCAATCTGTAAGTGGTACTCTTTGTACACAACGAAACTGGCCTAATATTATGCCTTTCTTTGGACTGACATAATAAAAGCATGGTAAAGTAAACTTTATAACATATTTAAGACTATGGATTATCCGGTCAAAACAATCTTCCTTTGGGCCGATTGTTTCACATGGATGTAGCATACTCACTTATTTAAAATCAACCAATTTTCCTAACAGTGGTTGCTTTGGCAACCTATTAGTTAAATTTTGTAAATTTTAAATAAGGAACACAATAGTGATACATGAAACCAAAATTATAATCTATGTATAAATTTGGAGTATTAACTCATTTATCACCTTAATACAATTTGTATTAAAACATGGGTCTAAATAAATGTAGCCAAAAATTAAATAGGTCCCAATAAAACAGGATAAAGCAAAATTTTCTAACAGGCCCAACAGCAACAAGCCCAACCAACAGTCAACAGACCCAACAGTGAACAGTCACCTCGATCAACAGTGAACAGTCACCATACAGGCCCAATAGTGAACATGCACCATACATGCCCAACAGTGAACAATCACCATACAGTGAACAGTCACCAGGCCCAAAGTCCAACTGTTACCATGGTCCAACAGTCACCATGGTCCAACTTGGAGTTCTTCTTGGAGTCCAACTAATGAAATGGATTGGTTCATTACTAAGCCTAGTCCAAATCTGATAAGAATCCTACAATTTTCAGGGTCGATATAGATTATATGCTGTCGACATAAGCATATTATATGATCATCACAAATCTAAATAACCAAATCAATAATCAGCATCACAATATAATCGCATAACAGTGGATAATGAAATTGTGAAATCTGTAACAGTGAAATCGTTGTTCACTATTCACGAAATCGCATATCACTGTTCATGAATCAATAATGAAATTGTTGTTCTATGAAAATAAGGAAAACGTTCTCTTCTTTATAGTTTCACATGGAATCAACAGGAGATGCTCTGATACCAATTGTTGTAATTTAAACTAAAACTTAAGACTCTAGTTGATTCAATGGAAACAAGAAGAATAGAAACATACCTTGATCCATAGCGCTTTCCCTTTTGATTGTGATTGGATCTTCCGATTGATTCAAGCGTTTCCTTAGATTCTCTGTCAAGAGGATACAGAAGACAATGCCCAAAGGGTATCTCAGTTTAACGCACAATGCTCAATCGGGGACCAATCATATTTATAATGCCCATAAGTCATAACCCTTCAACTTACGGGCTGTGAATTTCCAATTCTGCTCCTCATTGAATTAGAAATTACATCCTTATTTACACCATGTTATTTATTAATACCTTATAGTCCAATACCCCTATTAGATCACATATTTAAATGGACTACACTTTAAGATAACAATACATATTATATTACATATGTGTGCCCACATTATTGGATTTGTCCAACATTGTTAGCTATTCAAGTCATAACTATAATTCCTTATTTAGCACGTCGATCCATGACTTAGACATGAAATTTACATAGTTTTGAAGGAATGGTTGGGAGAACCTATAGTAGAGCTGCTATGTGTTTTCACTTATATAACAGGTTTAACTCCGTGCTAAAAAGGATTCTTGCGAGGCAGAGAACAAAGATGAAAATATATTTGACAGTGCTTTAACAATTAGCTCATTACTGAGAAAAATGCCAAGAACACAAAAATGTTGGGATGAAGTTGACTTGAATAGTCTCACATTAAGTGAGGAGGGGTCATCACTAAGGTTTATAAGGAGATATTCCACTTTCTAATAGCAACGAGACCTTTTAAGATAAAAACCCTACACCCAAGACCCGTATGGAAGGAACCCCACACCACCTAGGAATCTTTGGGTGGGTCGATGAATCAACACTTGGTGACAAAAACTCATCGATGAGTAGTAGCTCAACAACTATGACATCATTAGCTCAACAACTATGACATCATGGTAGCATAGCACAACACTTCCTTGGCTTGAAGTAGACATTCCCTTCCTATCTACATAGTATAAATTTACTTTCTAACCAAGTCAAGATTTTGTGTTTTCTCTTCCATCTCTCCAATATTCAGTAGATGTTTCATCAGTTCATCCATGGCAGAGAAGGTTTTCTTTCAATCTCTCTTGAAATTTTAGTTTTCATGAAATGTTGTTTGTAAATGATTGATTTGTGTAAAATGGGATTTTGCAGATTTCAACACTAGTGATCAAGGTTGATCTGAATTGCAAAAATTGTTACGACAAGATCAGAAAAGTTTTGTGTAAATTTCATTGTAGTGAGTGTTCTCTTTTCATCTCTTGGTCTTCATTTTATTATGTGTTTATATTGTATATTAATAAATTTATATGTAGAAGTTTTTACGTATATTGTGGTTTGGAGATGAGTGTGATTTTTGTTATTCAACTTTGAACACAACAGAAATCAGAAGCAAGACATTTGACAATAAGGCGAATACCGTGACTGTCACCGGAGTATTCGATCCTGAATGTTTTTCGAAGTGTTTAATGTGCAAAGCAGGGAAGGTGATCAAAGGTATTGATATTGTTCAGCCAGTTGTTAAGGTGCCTGAACCGAAACCGCCTAAACCGATATCTGAACAGCTTCCACCAGGGCCAAAGGATGCACCGCAGAAGAAACCGGTGCCACAAAAAACTGAACCGGAGCAAAAGAAACCAGAACCTGCACAAAAGAAACCAGAACCGGAACGGAAACCAAAACCAGTTCCAGTTCAGAATGCACCTAAGCCGAACTACGGTGTACCCTATCCGGTACCTGGATATCCACCACCATGTTGGGAAGGGTATGGAAGGCCACAACCACCAGCACAACCACCATGTTATGGTGGACATGGAATGCCACTACCTTGTCATTGCGGTTGTGGTGGATATAGTTCTTATCCACTACCTTGTCATTGCGGTTGTGGTGGAAATATTCCATATCCAACACCATATCCAACACCTTGTCATTGCGGATGTGGTGGAAATAGTCCATATCCAACACCTTGTCATTGTGGATGTGGTGGAAATAGACGTCAGCTCACTGGGGAGTACTTTTGCGACGAAAACCAAGCGAACTCATGCATTATCATGTAATAATATTGTCAAACTAGGCGTGTTGCAGTTTGTTATCAGTTTGAGTTCAATCATTGTAGGTGACTGGTTTCGAGGAATGATGAAAAATAATGATCAACGTTTTTATTAACATATCTTAGGTGTGATTATGACTCATCTTTGGGAATATCGTACCACTTTTGTTACGAACAATTGACGATGACCATTAAATTTGGCAAAGATAAAGAGGTTTCGAATAAATCACGTCAGTTAGTCCCACATTGACAAAGAGGAAAGGTTTTTTTTTTTTTTTTTTCAATGGATGGCTTTCCTTCTATTCGCTCGACGATTAATTATAGTAGGTACAATATTTAAATGTCATTATTGGTGTCGAAAGGCCAATGTGAGAATGGACTAATTACGCAAAAGTACTTGCTTGAGAAATTGAGTGTTTGAGAAATAACAAAAAAAAAAAAAAAAAATCAGATTTCATGAAATTGTCATCTGGCCAAGTTACTATTTTAAAAATGTGAATTAGTGAGATAAAAAATTTGCAAATAGAAACTGTTAATTGCATGTAAAGAACAAATTTGCACTTGCGATGCATAATAAACAAAAAGGCATTACCACTTAATGTACACTATGTACTATATGCATGCGTCGGGTACACTCATATGCCGGTGCATGTTTAATATATTTGAAAAAGACATGCTATTTATTTAAAAGCAATGATCAAAGTATGAAAAAAAATTACTAAAAAAGGACACATGTCACTATAATCACTCCAATATTTTATTTAATATTCATTTTCTCTCTGTCTTCCTCATCCTTTTCTATTTACTTTGTCATTGGTTTAGATATAGCCGGTTAGTGTTGAAGGAGACATGCTATTTATTTAAACAAAAACTCTACAGAGTTCGGTCTTAGCGTCAGGGAAAGCTCTCTGACATGTTTTTAGGAGAAAGATGTATAAAAATCCCCGTTACTTTTGATTTGTTTTTAGACCAAAAACATGGCGACTCCCTCTGTTTTGATCTTCTCCACTGCTAACTTACGCCGCCACCAT
The DNA here is from genome assembly GCA_963556465.1 of Berberis vulgaris. Taxonomy (NCBI): domain Eukaryota; kingdom Viridiplantae; phylum Streptophyta; class Magnoliopsida; order Ranunculales; family Berberidaceae; genus Berberis; species Berberis vulgaris. The sequence goes on along the minus strand of OY747129.1, from coordinate 2,694,080 downwards.
AAACTCTTCAACAAAGCCAAAACCACCACTCTAGTCACCGCCACCATGTGCCCCCCCCCCCCACCATGCTATTTATTTAAACAAAAACTCTACAGAGTTCGGTCTTAGCGTCAGGGAAAGCTCTCTGACATGTTTTTAGGAGAAAGATGTACAAAAATCCCCGTTACTTTTGATTTGTTTCTAGACCAAAAACATGGCGACTCCCTCTGTTTTGATCTTCTCCACTGCTAACTTACGCCGCCACCATAAACTCTTCAACAAAGCCAAAACCACCACTCTAGTCACCGCCACCATGTGCCCCCCCCCCCCCAACACTTAATCTTATACTTTGCTTTTAACTCTCCTATCTCTTTCTTTTAAAAACGTGCCAGAGAGCCTCCCCTGACGCTAGGGGCATGGCTCTTTGGACCGACTGTTATTTAAAAGCAATTAGTACAAATTAAATATATGAGAATTTTGCAAAATGTAAAAAATTAATGTATGAGTTTTATAAAAAAAAAATGAAATGTTTTTTTTTTTTTTTTGCGAATAGGTTGAATTTCAAAGTAGCGTTCGCAAATATTGCAATTAAAATTATCTTTTTTAGCATGCACGACACGACCAATTTTTGTCAAAATTGAAAAAGTAATGGTAAAATAAATAATTTTGCATAAGGGCCTTTTATAATTTGTATATAAATGGGGTTTTATGATAAATTATATCAAGAGGTTAAATATAATAAATCAGTGTTTAGGCATAATTTTGGTTGTTCGTGAGATCACATTTTTATAATTTTGGGTGCCTCACTAACACCTCCATTGTAGAAAGAGCTTCTTCAATTATATCTAAAAGCAATGGCCAAAGTTTGTCAAAAAATAATACTAAAAACGACATGTCACTAGAACCAGTGTTCTAAAAATCGCTAGGCGCTGGGCGGGCGGCGAGCAGGTGCCTAGGCGGTCTTAGGTTTTGTGTTATAACTTTAATAATTTACAAAAGTTAAGCATAATCCTTATCAATTACATCCAATTTAATGCCAATATACATATGCAAAATTTAAAAAACATGAAAAATTAACAATCATGAACAAAATTTATTAAAACTCAAATGACTGAAGTTGGTCATGATAGATACTTTATATAAAATTGAATTTGTGGACAAATATCCAAACCTACTCTTTTATTTTTCTTCAAATTGCATGAATAACCTCAGTCATGTTTGATAAAATCTACATTAGTAAAATTGGTACCGATAGATCCTTTGAGAATTTCATTAAGTAATCATCATTTGCTACATTTAGACATATACTGAATAAAAAACAATTAAATAGTTTATTTCTAAAAAAGAGGAAAGAAAAATAAAATAAGAACACAATCAGCCTTATTAAAAATAAATAAATAAATAAATCGCCCAGACCTGCCCATAACCGCCCAGACTGCCCAGAACCGCCCAGACATTAATCTGGGCGGTTTTCCACCTTCTAGCACCTAGGCCAATTTTCAGAACACTGACTATAACCACTCAAATGTTTCGTTGAACTAGTCTTGGGTGTCCGCTACGCGTGCATATATTGGATTTTGTTATTTTCATAATTAATTACATGTGAAATTTATATACTGTTATTCACGTAATTGTTTTTTTTTTTTTTGGAAAGCTAGCGAGGGTTATTTAGGATCCCCAAACCTGAAAAAAGATAAGTTGAAGTTACATCCATAAATAAGCTTTTCTTGATTTATCTTCATGTACAATATCTTTCAAATCTTGCGCAAACGAACTCGGTGTAACTTCCAAGTATTCCGAGCTTGGGTGTAGGCTAGCAAGTCTATCCGCGACTCTATTTGCTTATCTGTACTCATGTATTATAGTAAATTCTTCCAGTTCTACCAGCATTCTCCTGATCTTATTGATAACGTGTCTAAGGTTCCACGCAGTCTGCCTCCAAATCCTTGTAGTTCATGCTTGAGAATTGTTTGGCCTGCAATCGAACCAGCACAAACAGCCACAATGTCGCCTTGATCATCCCTAATTACAGCGCCATAACCCCTTGTGAGGCCTCGTAGTGATCCATCAGAATTAAGTTTAAACCAACTAGTATTTCTTCCAAAAGCACACAATTGGATATCGAGTCCTGAACTGTGGTTCAAGGTGCCATGTCCCGAAGAGCTGTCTGTTGGCTGCAGTGTCATCAATGACTAGCTCATCAGCAAAAAATTTGAGCCGTATGTCACTGTAAATGCGTTGGACTAGATCATTACTTGAGCATTGTTGTTGTTGGTATAGTCTAGTGTTTCTTTCGATCCATATGTAGTAGATAGTGGCGTTAAGTGCTACCTTTTTCAACTGTGTATTGCAACTGTTTCCTTTGAGGTTGCTAGCACACCACCTGAGTTCGTCTTCCCATCCTGTAATCTGCCTAGAGTAGTTCAAATATTGTAGCATTCTTCCCCAAACATCTCGAGAGTATGTACATGCAAAGAAAAGGTGACTTGCAGTCTCACTGTCCTGAGTACATAACGGGCAGATATCCTATTGAGCTTTGCCCCATTGCTTGAGTTTTCTTAGTGTCTTTAAGGCACCATGACATAGGATCCAAGTTATGAAGGAGTGCCTGGGAATACACCCTTTGAACCAGACTATGTGAGCCCATTCCACCTGTGTGTTATGCTTCCTGATTGCTTCATAGGTTGATTTCAGATGGAATTGACCATCACTACTAGGGATCCACAGCACCTCATCTTGTTTACTAGCATCGAGTTCAACACAGTCTAGGTGGGTAGTAATATCACTGATGAGGTTGCTTACACTCTGAGGTATGCTCCAGTTGTTGTTGCTGATAATGGCTGCGACTTTAGCATCTTTGTGAAGTGTCGAGTCATACAATAACTCCTGTGGAAATCTATCCATTAGAATGCCCGTGGGGTGCCATGGATCCTTCCAAAAAATGTGCTCTCACCGTTGCCAATGGAGTATATAGCTATCTGGGCAGCCTTAGCCCTGCATTCCAGTATCTTGCGCCAGCACCAGGAAGCTTCTTTGGGAGTGTTCATTAACCAGAAGTCGCGTTGCTTGATGAGATATTTGTGCACCCATTTGATCCATACTGAATCCCTATGCGTGATTATACTCCATATATGCTTCATGCATGCTGCTTCATTACCAAGTCGAATATCCCGGATCCCTAGACCACCTTCTTTATAAGGGTAACAATTTTTTTACCAGCTTTCTTTGATGCAACATCTCCTCCTGACCATAGGAATCTTCGTAAGATAGTAGTTATGCAATCAAGTGTTTGTTTAGGCAATCCGAAGCAAGAAGTCCAATATATGCATGCTAGATAAGATAGATTTGATAAGAACAAGTCTTCCTGCATAAGACATGAATTTATTCTTCCAGGAATTGATTTTCTTCCTGATCTTATCTAAAATAAGAGTGCATTGGTATGAGATAAGTAGGAAGAAGTCATAGGCAGCCCGAGGTACTTAACAGGTAAGCTCCCAGTTGCAAATTGAAGATGAGTAGTGATCATAACCTGTTCACTGTCTGGTACCCCTGCTAGAAACAACATGCTTAATTTTGTCACAATTCACTTCTAGTCCCGTACAATTTCTGAATTCAATGAGAACATCAGCAAGTGCTTTAGCCGAGCCACGATCACCATGAAAGAAAGCTATAAGATCGTCTGCAAAGCAAAGATGAGTGACAACAGGGTCTTGACATTGATAATGGAGTTTGTAATGACCTTCCTGAACCTTCTTGCGCAACAATACGTGCAAGATTTCCATGATCATAACAAATAGATATGGGGACATAGGGCAACCTTGCCAGATTCCTCTAGCAGCTCTTATATATCCTTTAAGAGAGCCATTCAGACAAACAGAGAATTTTGGCGTACTAATACACTCCTTGACCCATTCAATGAATATATCAGGAAAGTTGATTTTTTTGAGTAACCGTAGAATTGCATCCCATCGGACCATATCATAAGCTTTCTTGAGGTCGATCTTCGCAGCACACCTAGGTGGGCCCTTAATTTATATATGTTAGTGTTTCGATTATTATATTTTATTCTTATTATTTCATTTTCATGTATTTGTAGGAATTTGAGCGTGAACGATGAAATCGCATTAAGGCGACAATTTAATGAATGATCAATTGGTTGATTATAGCGGTGGTACAAAGTAGATGATCACATATCTAAACCTAACCCAAATAAACCTAGGTCTACCTAATTTAACCTAAGCCCAAACCCAAAATGCTAACCTAAAAACCCAAGCCCAACGCCTTTTGGAGAACCCAAGCCCAAGAAAATAAGAGAACCCTATTTAGCTCTCCCCATTTTGGAGAAAAGCTCCTCTCTCTTCTTAAAAATGTGAATTAGTTATAAAAAATTTGCAAATAGAAACTGTTAATTGCATGTAAAGTGTTGGGATAAATACCAAGGAAATCATCTAAAGCAATAATAAACAAGACACCAAGATTTACGTGGAAAACCCTTCAATGTGAAGGGAAAAATTATAGGGCAAATTCGAGAAAATTCACTAATCAAATAAAAAGAAGTACAATAACTTCTCAAGCTTTTTGCCCAAAGCTTGAGTAATACAAGGAGTAAATAACACGGGTTACGTCACAACAAATTAACCTAAAAGCTCCTTCAACTTCTTCTACCAAATCAATCGACAAAACAAAGTCGATATCGCAGCCACACGTCAGACTTTGTCATATTAGGCCATTCCAATGAGTTTTCTACAGAACTCATTTCCTTTTGGAACTAGCTACTTTTGTCATCATGTCGGAAGGATTTTCACTAGTATGAATCTTTGCAACCTGGAAACAATTTTTCTCAAGCACATCACGTATCCAGTGATAACGTGTATCAATATGCTTGGTAAGTCCATGGTATGTGGCATTCTTACTCAACTCAATAGCACTCTGACTATCACAATGCACCACATACTTATTCTGATTCACACCCAGCTCATTGAGCAATCTTTATAACCATAACATTTCCTTTCCTGCTTCATTAATGGCAATATACTCGGCTTCGGCTTCAGTAGTTGACAAAACAACACACTTTTGCAATTTAGATTGCTAAGCTACAACTCCCCCTGCAAAAGTGAAAACATAACTTGAAGTCGACCTCTTCTTGTCTAAATTACCTGCAAAATCTGCATCTGTGTACCCTTCTAACACAGCTTCTGAATTACCAAAGCTTTGAAGTACCTTTCAAATATCTCATAATCCATTTAACTGCAGCCCAATGTTCTTTTCCTGGATTTTTTGAATACCTACTTACAACACCGACTGCTTGAGCAATATCTGGTCTTGTACAAACCATAGTATACATCAAACGCCCTACAGTAGAAGAGTATGGAATACTTAATATATGCATCTTTTCTTCATCAGTACGAGGAGATAACTTGGCACTTAACTTGAAGTGATTAGCAAGTCAAGTACTAACGGGCTTAGCTCATTCATGTTGAACCTTTCAAGTACTTTTTCAACATACTTTTCTTGTGACAACCAATACTTCTTAATTTTTCTGTCACGTGTAATTTTCATCCCTAGGATGTGTTGAGCTGGCCCCAAGTCTTTCATGCCAAAAGAGCTAAACAAATCTTTTTCAACCTGCTAATCATATTAACATCTTTTCCAACAATTAGCACATCATCAACATAAATCAAGAAAATAATGAAGCTATCAGGTCACTACACCAAAATGGCAGTTTAGCTACGCCGAGCTGGCCACGGTTCTAAACCGTTGGTGTATTTGCCACGGCAAAAAACCGTAGCTATAAGTACCAACGGCTTAAAACCGTGGGTAAAAAACAACCTGGCCACGGTTTATAACCGTTGGTATAGTTGGCACGGCTAAAAACCGTGGCTAATAGTAGCAACGGCTCCAGACCGTGGGAAATATTCGCAACGGCTCAAAACCGTTGCAACAAAAATTTAGCAACGGCTCAGAACCGTTGCAACAAAAAAATTTAGAAACGGTTCTAAACCGTGGCTAGATCTAGCAACGGCTAAGAACCGTTGCAACCGTGGCTAAAAACAATACGCCAAAAAAGTTGCAACGGCTTAAAACCGTGTCTATATCTGCCCACGGTTTAAAACCGTGGCTATATCCGCCAACGGTTTAAAACCGTAGTTACAAAAATCAATTTCGCGCTTTTGATTGGAGAGAGCTATTTGGCGCTTTGGCGAAAATGATTTCGTGCTTTGGCAAAAAACATTTGGGGATAAAGCATACATGGGAGAGGAGACTGCGTTTTGGCGAAAAAAGTTGGGGAAAAACTAGGGTTTACTGCCTTTTGAGGAAGCTCGGTGTTGGGTTGGATGATTTACTGCCTTCTTCTGCTGTGGGAGCGACTTCGTCTTCGCACCAGAGTGGGCGTCTTAAGAAGGTATTGTCTGGGTTAAGGGCGGATGGTGATGAAGGGCGTCAGGTTCAGGCATTGACACAGCTTTGTGAGATGCTCTGCATTGGGACGGAGAATTCACTTAGTACGTTTGCTGTGGATTCGTTCGTGCCCGTGCTCGTGGGGTTGCTTAACCATGAGAGTAATGCTGATATAATGCTGCTAGCAGCTAGGGCACTAACCCATTTGTGTGATGTGCTCCCGTCTTCTTGTGCTGCTGTTGTGCACTATGGCGCAGTTTCCTGCTTCTGTGCCCGCCTTCTTACTATCTAGTACATGGACTTGGCAGAGCAGGTATGGGTTTCATTCAGTTTATATAAAGTTAACAATTTTGAATTCGAATTATTGTGTCATAGTTGTATGAGAAACTGGAATTCTTTCAGTAGATATTTAAGGGGTCCGTTCAATTGAAAATAATGTTCTAATAGTTCCCAAATGTAATTTTTCTTAGTAATAGTAAAACTAGTTGTCAACATAAAGAATGCAATTCTGTTGTTTCACTTCTCCCACTTTGTTTGGTTTGTCAAACTATGCAGTCACTGCAAGCTCTAAAAAAGATTTCCCAAGAACATCCAACTGCTTGTTTGAGAGCTGGTGCATTGATGGCAGTCCTATCATATCTCGACTTCTTCTCCACAGGAGTTCAGGTAATTTCAGTAAAGGATTGAACTAGCTTGGAATATACATATATTAGCTCTAGTCATTGCTGACCACAATTTATTTCTTAGTTTTACATATTTCCCCATTATATCTTTCTCTTTAGTCTTTACCAATACAAAAAGGGAGAAATAGAAAATACACTTCATTTATTCACTGTTGTGGTCGGTGTGTTTCAGCGTGTAGCATTATCCACTGCTGCAAATACGTGTAAGAAGCTCCCTTCAGATGCTACTGACTTTGTTATGGAGTTTTCAGTCCTCATGACGAGCCTTACACGCACGAGTTACTGGAGGAGACTACTCCTTCTGGGTTATTCGCTAGAGGATCATATTCAGCAAGAACTAAGGTACTCCAAAGCTCAAAATCCTCATATATTTGAATAGTTCATTACATGGAGAAATCAAAAACAAGAAGAAAATGGGATCCACACATTAAATTTTTGCAGAAAACCCTAAACCATGGAAGAATCGTGGAGTGATATCGACTCCACTATCTTCAAAGATAAAACCAAATTTGTCCCTAATTTCATAATGTTGGATACCTATATATTAGTGTCTATCGAAGTGGTCATTACTCATTAAACACAAAGCCACTGTCCTATTTGCTTGTTTTATCTGCTTTCTGAGCAATGAGTTGTTTTTTGGTTTTCTAGAAAAAAGAACTGGAGGCGGAGCTTGTTAATGTCACGGGAGCAGCAAAACCAACTCGTAAGCTAGGCGGGAAGATAACAACTACCAAGAATTCTGTTTCATCATCATTTCTGTCCCAGACAAAAGAATATCTTCATAAGCTAGGCGGGAAGATAACAACTACGAAGAATCAGCAGGAGGTGGTGGAGGCAGCAAATGCTGTTGCTGCACGATCTCAGGCATGTCTTTGATTTATTATTACTTTTGTTTCATATAATTAAGCCTTTTCATTTCTATAATTTAACATTTTTATTACTTTTGAAAGTGATGGTTTATAATTTATTACATTTTCATTTTCATTTCTAGTAATGGATTGTATTAGAATCTCAAGTTGTTTGGGTTTGAGCCCTGCATTGGAGCATGAAAAACATGTCATCAAAACTATGATGCATGGTTTTAATGACATGGAATGCATTCTCTTCCATATTGATGCAATTTTACGTTTTTAAGAATAGCCGTGTTTCATTGGTTCGATTCAGAGTAATGAATGGCCCTATAGTCTCTATTGCCCATGATCTTGGGTTTGAGGGGAACTCCCTTCTTGAGGGTCTCGTGGTTAGTATATTCATAGCTGGTGCGTTTATTGGAAGCATATGCTCTGGTTCAATGGTTGACAAATTTGGGTGTCGGCGCACACTTCAAATTGATACAATTCCACTAATTCTTGGTGCAATTATAAGGTAACCCCTATATTCACTTGTAACTTGTAAGTTTTCTTATTCAGTATTAATAGTTGGTTACCCTCTGTAGTTTACATTTACTTAGAATTGTTACAGTGCACAAGCTCACTCCTTGAATGAAATACTGTTGGGAAGATTTCTTGTTGGCCTTGGCATTGGCGTCAACACGGTTCTTGTTCCAATTTATATCTCAGAGGTACTAAATCCTATCAAATTTACAAGAGCTGCAAATGCTGTCTCGGTCGGCGTTAATGTTTTATTATTCTGTTTGACAATTTTGATATAGGTCGCTCCAACAAAATACAGAGGCTCGTTGGGAACCTTGTGCCAGATTGGGACATGTTTAGGGATTATTGCGTCCCTGCTCCTGGGTATTCCTTCTGAGAATGATCCTCATTGGTAAGGCCCTGCTCTTCTTGTATTTTTCTAATAGTTGAAACTAATCAGAGATTTTCTCGTTGATGTTATGGACTGCATTCTCCTCTTATGCAATGTGTAGAGTGTGATACTAAATACTTGCTCAGCCATTTAATGGATCTTGTCTTGTAGGTGGAGAATGATGTTATACATGGCAAGTGGCCCGGGTTTTATCCTTGTACTTGGTATGCAATTTGCTGTAGACAGTCCTCGATGGCTTTGTAAAGTATGATCTTGTTTAATGTCTGCATAAACTATGCTTCGGTAAGTGTTATACTGTTATGCAATCTGTAATTCTTTCTCTTGAAATAGGTTGGTAGATTGGACGATGCTGAAAACGTAATCAGCAAACTTTGGGGAAAGGATAAAGTCAAGAAATCAATTGAAGCCTTGTGTTTGTCTTTGGGGAAAGGATACATGGCAAGTACCGATTTTTATATGTTTAAAGTTTCTTTCTATTTTCCCCTTGTGTTTGTCTCCCTGTTTCTGGGTTTGGAGGTTTAAGTTAAATATTTCACAATTTGACTTACCACAGTATTCTTCTTTGTAAACATTAGCATTCTAGATCAATCAAATGAAGAAGAACATGATTGTTTGTGCAACTTGGGAGTAGAATCAACAAAAAGGAGGGAAGAAGAAAGGTCAAGCAAGTATGGGTAATTGTTGTTTCTTCAAATCAGCTCAAGTGAACCATAGAAGCTCAACAACTTTAACTTCCTCAAATCTAGGTACTCGAACAATATTTTTTTTTTTTGCAATAATTGATCTTTTCTTTTAATGGAGTCTCTTAAGTTTCAGTTTTTTGTTGATGGGTTTTCCTTATTTTGCTTAGATTCTGTGTTTTTGTGTTAATATCTATATGAGGCAATGGGGTTTTGGTATAATTTTATTGGATCTTGTACTCAAATAGAAATCCATTTAAAAACTAAACTTTGTTGTAATTATGTGTGTGTTAATGGTGTTTTAGAACCTCAAAATTGTCAGTTTTTATCTCAAATTGAACTGGGATCTTCTTCCTCTTGGAATCCAAACAATACCCATTATGTCATTTCTTGAACATGTTCCTTAAGTTTCAGAATCTTTCACACCAAGACCCTTAATTAATAGTAAACTGAACAATATTTGTTGGAGGTGTGACTTGTCCATTGTCTTTCCTTCATTATCAATTTTGTGTCCGACAATATTTTCTGTGATTTTCTGAGTTTCATTGCAATAACGTTATCTTCAAAATCCTTACCACTCTTTGATAAAGCTCATATTACTTTCTGCGAATGGGATTCTTCTATAAATTTAGTCATGTATAACATCTGAGGTGCTTTTGGTTTTGAGATAATAAATTTTGTATTCCTTACCACTCTTTGATAAAGCTCATTTCACTTTCTGTAACTTGGATTCTTCTATATGTTAAGTCATATATCATCCCTGAGGTGTGTTTGGTTTTGAGATGATAAGTCTAGGGGAAACAGTGAAAAAGAGAGGGGAGAGGAGAATAAGATTTCCGGAACAGTTATTAGCTCTATGTGAACCTTGCTTCATAATTTTCTAATCATTCCAATTCAACTCTCTTTAGTTTACTGAACCATTCCCAGGACACTTTTGAGCTTCTCTCATCTCTCACTATGATCTCCCTTTATTGTATTCTGTTGTTTCTGGTCATTTTGCTTCATGGACATATAGGCATTTGTTGAAGTTAGTTAATGAGTATATATATATAATGCTAGACTTGTATTCTATACCGTCCCATCTAAGCTGAAACCTACATTTGCATTATTGGATGAAGGTTATGGTCCTACTTATAGTCGCAACTTAAACAAGTCCCATTTCTAATAAAGTGCTCTTCATCTTCATGTGTCTCTACTCTGGTACACCTGCTGTAGCTGAAAAAAAAAGTAGGAATCTTGGAGATTATATTTGTTATAGATATTCATAATCAACTCGATATTTATGCACATCTGTACGTTGAAGAATACCATCTAGCATAAGGAGCAACTCTATCATCTAAATCATATGGCTTGCACATCCATCTCTAATATAAAAGAGTTGTGTAATACAGTGCAATAAGCTTTCCGAAGTTTTTCTTCTTAGTTACCTATTTAAACCCAACTACTTGTGGATTGCTGGGTCTCAAAATTGATAAGTTGTAGATGTGAATTCAATCTTTGAAATTTTTTTTCAGTTTTAAAGGTTTTTACTTGGACTGCTAGTAGAGATTCTGCAAAATACATCGTATAACTCTTTACTAACTTTGATGCTGTTTGTTTGTGTTCTATTTCAGTTACCTACTTGAAACTTCTCAGCCTTGAGGTTTGATGGAGGAAACAAGTAGTGCTCAAGGAAACTCTCCTGAATCTGTTCCTCCTGCTTCATCATCTTCGCAAATTACTGCACAAGCTAATTCAGTTTCTCCTATTTCTTCTAATATTGCTGACAAACAAGAGTCTGTTTATGAGATTGAAGCAATAAAAGATTCTATTGCTTCACTCTCAAGCAGCGATGGTGCATCAGCAGGAGATAATGCCGCGAAATTACTGAAAGTGGCCTGGTTGGTTTTGCCAATTAGTCTTTTAACAATTAATTTTGATATTATATATGTATCGTTGTGGGATGCAGCATTATAGGTTTATCTGATCACATTTTTCTGGTTTTGTTGCATTACAGGTGAACTTAAGAATTTGTGATCATCTTTGACAGTGACCTTCTCCAATGGCTCGTTCAAAGGACAAACTTAACACAAAGGAGATTGATGCGAGAAGTATGTCATCCTCACATCGCCATGCAGAAGGACCACCAACACCGCATATCCACAAGGTTGGGAAACCCTCTCAGCAAAACTTGTTGAAGGATGCAGAAGTACATAGTATGACTCTCTGCTCTTTACCTTCATTTGTTATCCTTCGAACTGGATGCAGAAGTACATAGCATGCAAGCTTGAAGGGATGACACAGATAAGTGGGTTTGTTTTCTTGTGTAAATTTGTTCTTATTTTGATGTTATAGATACTCATATTTTTGTTTTTCATCCGAGCCAGTCTTTCCCTCTTAAAGCTAATGATGGTGGTTGTGTGGCTATTGTCCTTCGAACTGGATTTGAAACCTGTCCGTACAATGGAAATTCTTGCTACTTGTCATGCACTGGTGTTTGTGGAGAACAAGCTGGTAAGTAATGCCAACAGAGATCTTTTTCCCTTGCTACTGATTGCAAAGTGGCAGCAGCTTTCGAATGCCAACAGAGATCTTTTTCCCTTGCTCGAGTGTTTTACATCTATAGCACAGGTATCTTTTTCCCTTGCCTGAGTCATTTAAAAAGGTTCTATTTGATTAAACAGCTGTCAGGCTCATGTCGAACTAATACTTTTAACTTATAGTTATTCCACCATAAAACTCTTTCTACACGACTTATTTTTTTTTAAACTTTTGGAAGTCTCTTCTAGACCGAATCAAACAACAGAGTTTTTATACTCTTGTTCTATCTGTTTCAGGCATTAGGTTCTGGGTTTGCTCAGTTTGCAGAACCTGTGAGATTTGTATTGATCATAGCCACTTCATAAAAAATTATTTATTTGTCAAGCTTCTTGTTGTCTAACTTCAATCCACAGATTCATTTATTTTGTTTCATGTGTTAAATCTGTTGTAACTATTGTTAAGCATTTCAAGTTGTTGTCTGTATAGTGTATACAGTACAGATATGCTGATTTTTTAAGTATATGCTGCCTGTAATGCTTCCATTTATCCCTTCTAGTTCCAGCTATGCTGATTTTTTAAGTAGTTTTGAATGGAAATAAGTATATGCTGCCTGGTCTTTGTTAGTTTCCTTTCAAATTTTTTTTGTTTTTTTGACAAAGTAAGTTTTGTTGTCAGGATGGTAGAAACTCCAATATTGGATACTTGTCCTAAAAAGTCTCATTTTCTTTGTGCATTCAGGTTGAAACTGTTGCCCAGTTTGGTGTTGTACTACAGAAGCTGCTCTTGCAAGGTATTGTTGGTGCTTTTTGTTCATTTGTTTAAGATTATGAACTTCGAGTATCCTAGTCCTAACAGAATTTCTCATGCAGGTCTTGATATTACGATTCTTGGATCCAATGATTTCTATTCATACCAGAATCAGGTACCTTTACATTCTCTTCAAATATTCTACCTATCATGTGGTTAGTTGAAGTGATAAATTTTGAGCATTAATCTAGCCTTTTAGTTTCTTCACTTCAGCTGTCTCATGTAAAACATGCCCTGAGGATACTGAAGTTTGATTGCTTTATCTAGAATGTGTTTTTTTCCTCTTCTTCTTACTTTTTTTTTGTTCAGCATAATAAGAATGGAATTGAGTAACCAATTAGAATGGATACTTCAGTTAGCTCTTATGTCATGAATCAAACCAGTAAATACGATCATGCAATATTCTTCTGTCAGTTTCTAGGGCTTTATTTCATTAGTTGTATATGTCGGTGACTTAGTTGTTACCGGGGTAGGTAAGAATATCCATACAAAGGGTTTGGTTCCTCTCGAGCACTTTTTGGGTATAGAAGTATGAGATTCAACCATGAGAATAAATTTCTGACTAAGAAAGTAAAGCATATACTCAAATCTATGAAAATTAGGAGGATTGCTAAAGTTGGTATGGAACTATGGAAGTAAATTGAATAAGAAACAAGCAACACTCGACTTCTTCTACTCATGCATTTAAGTTCTCCTAAGAGAACATTTTGAACTTACCTACAGGAAGTTACATCTGACACCATTCTATACTTGAGAGGACTGCACATGAATCCATTCAACGGTAATGGGATTGCAACGTAACAAGTTTGCTTGCCTATCTTCTAATGTCACCGTAGCATTTTTCTTGATCAGAACTACTAACTGGATCGTATTTGTTTAGTTTGTTTGGTTTTTTCATTTTTTCTGGTAGAAAAAACCCAGTATAAGGAATGCATAGATATGTTAGGCATGTCACTGAAAAATCTCAACAATATCCATAATTTTCTCAAAAAGTGACTTCACCAAAGAATAACACCCAATTCAACAAACATACTTCAGAGCAATTACCAAACGGACGTGTAACCACTGCTAAAAACAAAACCAAACAAGTTGCTGCTGAAACAGAACCTGATAGGGCTGCTGCTGAAAACAGAGCAATTACCTACTACTGCAAACAGAAAAAAAAAAAAAAAAAAAAAAAAAAACCAAAAGGCCCTGAAACTGCCCCTCTTTGTTCTTCGTTCCTTGAATATTTATGTCATAATGATTGTTCTGAAAATTTTCACATTCTAATATTAGCTTGATATCATTAACTATTTGCTAAGTTTCATGTAAAGTGACATATCGAATAAAGTTTGATTATGAATAGGAAGAAATATGAAATATAAAAGAGAAAAAACCAAAAGGGAAAAGAAAAACAGAATTGTCGCACAGTGGCGCGTATTGTTTCTCATCAGCTTGAATCCGAATTTTTCCTTGTCAAATATGTGTTCATTCAGAACAGAATGGTTATATGGTATCTCTTTGGATATTCCTAAATCTACTATTTTTAGATTTTAGAAGCTGTGTTGTGCCATATGGTACACATATACATGCACAGGAACATGTTGCCTTCTGGTCTATTTGCAACATGGTGCTCACTCTCTTTATCCTTCTGTATTTGCAGCAAAATAAACAGATTTTGATTGATGCTGTTGTACATGCTGTAAATGAGGACTATGCTGAGATGGCAAATGATTTCACCAGACTTGGTTTTCTTGCTAGTGGATCGGATGTAGCTCCCATAGTTCCAGCTTTAGAAGCTATCTGGCAGAACTCATCTGGAAAAGGACTAGCAGATTTTAATTTTCGCAGAGTTACTGGTAATGTTACTGGCAGAACCCACCTTTTTTGCATGATGTTAACGACAACCGTTGGATCTATTGGCATCTAGTAACCTAGGCAGCTGATTGGCCTAACATGGAGGTGTTTTGAAAGGGACATCACCCAGTTGTATTAGAATAATTATGTATTTGATTAAGTGATCATGTTGGAGGTTTGGAGCAATCACGATGACCAATTGCTTGTAATATGTTGAATTATTATTGATAATTAATTTGTTTAATTCAGGTTGAATTAGAGCTGAATTAGTTCATCCAATTCATGATTCTTTTGTCTCATTTGTGTGGACTATGTGTAAGGACTGATTTTGCAGGTGCCACGGCTGTGATTTTGCTGCAGCAGCAAAAAAAATATATAATTTTTTTTTTCGATTATATTAATTTGTAACGGTTTGAAACCGTTGCAACAAAACAGATTTTTTTTTTTTTTTTGAATTTTGTTTTAATTACCAACGGCTTACAACCGTGGTTACAGCTTGCCACGGCTGGGAACCGTGGGCGGTCTTCATCAGTTGCTACGGCTTACAACCGTGGCCAAGGTTAGCCACGGCTTAAAACCGTTGCTACCTGGTTAGCCACAGTTTATTTCTCACTGTTTAGCCACGGCTTAAAACCGTGGCCAGGGTTAGCCACGGCTAAAAACCGTTGCTACCTGGTTAGCCACGGTTTATTTCTCACTGTTTAGCTACGACTTAAAACCGTGGCCAGGGTTAGCCACGGCTAAAAACTGTTGCTACCTTGTTAGCCACGGTTTATAACCGTTGCTAATATCTACACCTTGTCACGACTTAAAACCGTGGCTATTTTGGCCATGGCTAAAAACCGTTGCTATTGTTCTTGCAACGGTTTATAACCGTGGCTAAATGCTGAAAATCACCTCCCCCCCTCAAGCATAAAACCGTTGCTACATGTTTAGCAACGGTTTTAAGCCGTTACAAGGAATTTCGCGACGCCTCTGTAGCCCACGGCTCTTAGCCGTGACAATGGCTTACGCCCACGGTATAGAACCGTTGCTAATGGGGGTTTTTGGTGTAGTGGGTGAAAAATATCTGACATAAACACAATGGTCTAGAAGTGTTCCCTTGTAGCCATGTCCTACCATAAAGAAGTCAAACTTTTTATACCACTATCTCGGAGTTTGTTTCAATCCATAAAAGGTTTTTCTTCAATCTGCAAACCATATGTTCTTTCCCTTTCACTTCAAAACCCTCTGGTTGTGCCATGTAAATTTCTTCATGAAAATCCCCATGAAGAAATGCAGTTTTAACATCTAACTGTTCAATCTCAAGATCCAAGCTAGCTGCAAGACTTAACACCACTCTAATGGTTGTCATCTTCACCACGGATGAGAATATCTCATCAAAATTTATCCCATTATTTTGCGCAAAGCCTTTTACCACTAACCGAGCTTTGTGCTTCACATTTTTTTCATCACCATCATTTTTCAATTTGTACACCCATTTGTTCTTCAAAGGTTTTCTACCTTTTGTAATCTCAACTAAATCATAAGTACCATTCTTATGCAAGGAACTCATCTCTTCTTGCATAACTTTTATCAAGCTATCTTTATCTTTATGATCTAATACTTCTTGAAAATTTTCTGGTTCACCTTCTTCTATAAGGAAAACATACTCATCATTGGGATACATCTTTGAAGGTTGGCGCTCTCTGGTAGACCTTCTTAATTGAGGCTCTACTATTTCTTGCTGAAGGGGTTGCTCTTCATGCGTAGTTTCATCTATTTATACATGATCATCATTAACAACTTCATTTTTTGGCATATGGTCACCAACTATATCATCTGGCATTTCTCCCTCATTTTCAACATGCGACAAAGGAGGAGGAAGTGGTGTAAGATCTGCGACCTCATTATTTATTTGCTTGAGCTTTTCAATTTTCTCAAAATCTGCAATGGTATGATTTTCATAAAATACCACATCTCCGCTTCTAATAATTTTCTTATTCTCAAGATCCCATAATCTGTAACAAAACTGCTCATCTCCATAACCAATGAAAATACATGGAGATGTCTTCTCATCAAGCTTTAATCTCTTCTCTTTCGGTACATGAACAAATGTTTTACAGCCAAATACCTTCAGATGAGAGTATGAACTATCTTTCCATCTCCACACTCTTTCTGGAATGTCACCATCTAAAGGAAATGAAGGAGACCTATTGATGAGATAACAAACTGTACTAGCAGCTTATGACCAAAACTCTTTTGGCAATTTAGCCATGTGAAGCATGCATCTCACATTTTCTACAATAGTCCGGTTTATTCTTTCTACTACCCCATTATGATGTGGAGTGTCAGGAACTGTCTTTTCATGCCATATACCAAGCTTACTACAATAAGTTTTAAATTCTTTTGATGTGTATTCTCCATCATTATCACCGTGGAGACACTTCAAAACTCTACCTATTTCTCTTTCAACATTGGCATGAAAACTGCTGGAATAGCTGAAAAACTTGGTCCTTAGATCTGAGAAAATATATCCACACCTTTCTTAATCAATAAATGTCAAGAAATATCTACTACCACCAAGAGAATCTACTTTAATGGGACCACAAACATCAGTGTAAACCAAATCTAACAAGCCATATTTTATTTTTGATGATTTACGAAATGCAACTCTATGATGTTTATCAAATAAACAATAATCACATTTGTTAAGAGGAGTACATTTCAAGGAGGAAATTAATTTCTTCTATTCTAAGAGTTGTATACATTTCTCACTCATGTGTGCAAGTCGCATATGCCACAAGTTTGTAGAATAACCATTTTCAGCTGCATTCAAACAAGTCTTACACAATTTCACCCGAGTTTTGTATAGTGTGCAACACACCTTACCCTTTGCCACAACAAGTGAACATTTGGTAAGCTTCTATGCACCATTACCAAAATAATTAATATATATACCCTTGTTTATCCAAAACAAGTCCAGAAATCAGGTTCAGACGAAGATCAGGAACATGACGTGCATCTTTCAAAGTCAACGTGTACCCCGTATTAGTCTGGACACACACATCACCTATTCCCACTATTTTAGAGTTGTTAGTGTTTTCCATCTTCACACTACCAAAATCTCCTGCTCTATAAGTAGTGAAATAGTCTTTCCTTGGGGTTGCATGATAAGATGCACCAGTGTCAATAATCCATTTGCTTCCTTCATTTGCAACATGCAAACATTCACCTTCGCCATATAAAAGAGCCACGGGTTCATCAGTAACAACAGTTGTAGCTTCTTTACTATCACCATTCTTCACTTTTCCTTCTTTCAAAACTCTTTTGTAACTATAACATTGTTTTCTAAAATGGCCTTGTTTACCACAATAATGACACTTAAAACTTCTATCTCTTGACTTTGATCTCCCTCTTGACTTATCACGGTTATTATCATAACCATGATATTTCTTATATTTTTTTCTCCCCCTGTTTTCAGTTACAAGTGCTTGGGAATGATCAGTACCGGCAAACTTCCTTCTAATCTCTTCATTAAATAAACTACCGGTAACCAACTCCATGGTAAGTTGTCCATTCGGTATCGAATTACTAACCGACACCACCAATGTTTCCCAGCTATCTGGTAATGAGCTAAAAAGTAATAATGCTTGCATTTCATCATCTAACATTATTTTCATGTTGGACAACTGATTCACCACACTTTACACCTCATTCAAGTGCTCAACAGTAAAACTACCTTCCTTGAATTTCAAGTTCATCACTAATTTCCTGATCAAGAAGGCCTTGTTTGCAACGATTTTCCTTTCATATAAATTTTGGAGTTTGGTCCAAAGAGCATGTGCAGACGTCTCAGCTAACACATGATGAAATACCGAATCATCTAACCATTGTCTGATGTGACCAATAGCCTTTTTGTTTAATTGTTTCCACTCTTCTTTTGACATATCCTTGGGTTTAGCTGTATCTCCCTCAATTGAAGGGTACAAATTCTTATAGTATAATATGTCTTCCATCTTGGCTTTCCAAATAACATAGTTTGAGCCATTAAGGCTAATCATCATTGTATTGTTGTTATTTTCCATGTCAACTCTCTTAATTGACAATCTCCCAACAATTGCTCTGATACCACTTTGTTGGGACAAATACTAATAAAACAATACAATGAAAATAATCTAAAGCAATAATAAACGAGAGACCAAGATTTACGTGAAAAACCCTTCAATGTGAAGGGAAAAATCACGGGGCAAATCCGAGAGAATCCACTAATAAAATAAAAAGAAATACAATAACTTCTCAAGCTTTTTGCCCAAAGCTTGAGTAATACAAGGAGTAAATAACACGGGTTACCTCACAGCAAATTAACCTAAAAGCTCATTCAACTTCTTCTACCAAATCAATCGACAAAATTAAGTTAATATCGCAGCCACGCAACACACTTTGTCGCACAAAATCGCGCCCAAAGAATCAGACACAAAGTCACCGTCCACGCGCACACAACCACACCAAATACCAAAGAGAATACTATATTCTCTGTTGCTTATTCACGCAACAGCTTCTCTGAAAACACTATGAATAAAACTCTGTTTTATGCACCTATTTATACTTGTTTGCAGCCGCCCAACACCGCCTCAAATAGAATTTTGTTTCTATTTAATTAACTAGTTGCCAACTCATTCATTATTCAAAACAATTTGTTTCTTATTGAAAACATTTTTCCTTATTCAACAAAACTTCAAATTATGTTTGATTAATTACCAAAGTTGAATCCAGCCTAATGGGCTGGACCTCAACATAAATAACATATTTGCACTTGCAATGCATAATAAACAAAAAGGCATTACCACTTAATGTACACTATGTAATATATGCACGCGTCGCGTACACTCATATGCCAGTTCATGTTTAACATATTTGAAAAAGACATGCTATTTATTTAAAAGCAATGATCAAAGTTTGAAAAAAAAAATGCTAAAAAAGGACACTATAATCACTCCAATATTTTATTTTCTCTCTATCTTCCTCATCCTTTTCTATTTACCTTATCATTGGTTTAGATATAGCCGGCTAGTGTTGAAGGAGACATGCTATTTATTTAAACAAAAACTCTAGAGAGTCAGGTCTTAGCGTCAGGAAAGGCTCTTTGGCATATTTTTAGGAAAGAAAAGTACAAAAACCCCGTTACTTTTGATCTGTTTCTAGACCGACAGCATGGCGACTCGTCTCTGTTTTGATCTTCTCCACTGCTAACTTACGCCACCACCATAAACTTCACCAATAAACTCTTCAACAAAAGCAAAACCACCACTCTAGTCACCGCCACCATTGCCACCATGTGCAAGCTAGCCTCATCCCTCATCCTTCTCACCATTCCCCTCTCCTTAATCTTATCCTATGCTGCACCCCTCCACCATCAATGACACTTAATCTTATACTTTGCTTTTAACTCTCCTTTCTTTCTTTTAAAAACGTGCCAGAGAGCCTCCCCTGGCTCTCTAGACCGACTGTTATTTAAAAGCAATTAGTGTGGTGACACGATCTACATGCCATATATTCAATATGTTTTTTTAAGAATTTAATAAGTCAATAAGTACAAATTAAATATATGAGAATCTTGCAAAATGAAAAAAATTATGTATGAGTTTTATAAAGGCGAATAGGTTGATTTTCAAAGTAGTGTTCACATTGCAATTAAAATTGTCTTTTTTAGCATGCACGACATGACCAATTTTTGTCAAAATTGAAAAAGTAATGGTAAAGATAAATAATTATGCATAAGGGCCTTTTATAATTTGTATATAAATGGGGTTTAAAGATAAATTATATCGAGAGCTTAAATATAATTTTGATTGTACGTGAGATGACATTTTTATAATTTTGGGTGCTTCACTAACGCCTCCACTGTAGAAAGGACTTCTTCAGTTATATCTAAAAGCAATGGCCAAAGTTTGTCAAAAAATAATACTAAAAAGGACATGTCACTATAACCACTCCAATGTTTCGTTGAACTAGACTTGGGTGTCCGTTGCGCGTGCATATATTGGATTTTGTTATTTTCATAATTAATTACACGTGAAATTTATATACTTCCTTTAACAATTTTGCTTTAAAACTATGTGCGTTGAGTAATTTGTTGATTGACACCAAAAATGAAATAGTGCTAATATAAATATATATTTTTAATGCTAGGTGCTATAATTTTGTTTTTGGTTGTATGCAAAAATATAATTTCAAAAATATTATGAATTTTATAAAATTATCAAGTCAATCGCATTCTCACACATTACAATTACCAAAGATCAGTGTTCTAAAAGACGGCCTTGGCTGCCGCCTAGGCACTAGGCAGATGGGAAACGTCCAGATTATAGGCTAGGCGTTGGGAAAATCGAACAAGGGCCTAGGCGGATTTTGGGCGGGGACTGGGCGGGAGATCAGGCGGGCTGTGCGGGTCTAAGCAATTTTTTATTCTTTTCAAAAAAATTTATGCTAGCATCTAACTTCCTCTCCTCCCCTGCAATTTCTGATCATCACAAATATGTTAGGGTTGCAGAAGAAAATGGAGAATGAGGAATGAAACAATCGGAGATGGAGATGGAGATGAAGAGGAGTTATCCCCCAATTCACGAGTATGGACTCTGATTCTTTTAGTTTCTTCTCTTGGTGACCAACGACAAAGAACGTCAGAAGGGATTTTGAGTGAATTTTGGGCTGATTTTGAGTGAATTGTGTTATGTGTTGGTAGGCTTTGAGATATGGGTGACTTGTGAGTCATGATGGTGTTGTTTTATGTGGTTGGTGAGTGGTCTTACCACACATTTTCACCACTGCATTGATTTTATATATATTCTTTATGTGGTAGCTTTAGAACCCATTTTGTGGTGTTGTTTTAAATTTTTTTACAATTCCACTTATAGTTCCAAAGTTAGTCATGATGGTGTGTGTGTGTGTTTTTTTTAATAATATTTTTGTACAACTCATTGTGCATTGTTTTATGTGATTACAATAAAATAATTGAATAAGAAATCGCCTAGGTGGTATATATTGGATGTAAATTATAAATTTATAATAAAATAAAAAATCGCCTACACGTCTGACTAGTCCCCGTCTAGGAGTCCGATTATTTCCGCGGGAAGTGTTTGTGTGCTTTGTAGCGAGAATGATGAGACTATTGATTATTTGCTTCTTTATTGTCGATTCTTTAAGTCTATTTGAAGTATTTTTTTCTTGCAGAATTCGGGGTAAGTATCATGTTTCATGGCTCCAACTTGGACTGGTTAAGTTTGTGGTCTTGTACAAATCCCCCTCGTCTAGCGGAATGGTTAGAGTCCCCCATGTGGTTATGTGGTGTGTTTGGAAAGAGAGAAATATGAGGGTTTTTTAGAGGCTTAATAGATCAGAACACACCGTTTCTTTGGATAGCAGGGAATTATTGTGGAGAATGGGTAATACATGTAATATCTTTAAAAACGTGTTTTTTGACATGTTTACGGTGTCATGACAGTCATTGCTTTAGGATTTGGCTTTGTGTAATTTCCTTTCTTTCATCCTTTTAATAATAATCTTCATATTTTACCGTGAGAAAAAAAATGTAATGTTGATAATGGGTAATGGCTAAAATGCCCATAAAAATGTTTATTTAATATCTTCCACTTGGTTGCAACTGTAAAAAAAAAAAAGTGAACTTTTCTGGGCATTTTGGGACTTCTAATAATGTCTTACTGGATGCAATAGTATTTTTCTCTATAAAGAATAAAACAAAATAAAAACCCATTGTCATTATTCATCTACCTCTTGATTTTGATTGTAAATAGTACAAAATTTGGAGGCAAAATTGAAAACCACAAAATTTGGTTCAAGTGTTATATAGTCCTGATATTTCTTTTAGTCAGGGAAAAAATGTCTTTTTTATATGACTTGACAAAGGCTTGAGTGGTCAACTAACAATTTGAGACCAAGACCCAAATAGTGTCATTTTTTGGACCAAAGTTTGAAGTGTTCTATTATTAAAGTATATTACGTAGATTTCTTCAAATGTTGTTGTGAATTATTGAGCTGGGCTTAAATGTTGTTGAGCCTTGGCTAAGGGCTCAGTTATAAGTTTTCGGCAACACTGCATGGGCAAGTCCAATCTCAGTGAAGTTCGAAGTTTCTAACCATATGAACAATCCCATGTTTTTATTTAAAAAATAAACAAATCGATCGCATGAGAACATCTCTAATAAAAAATTCGCAAATTAAAATTTGCTCGCCTTAAATAGAGTGGTACTAATCCACTGTTGTGATTTGAGAATAAATTGTAGGGGATTTCATTCTGCCGATGCTTTACATATTTAGTTTTGGGTGGACTTTTGGCATGGATTAATTTGCTTGTATTTAGTTTTGTCAAACAACTTTGAAGCCCTTGACCTATGTTTGTTTCCAACAATTCTATCAGCCAGGTTTGCTAGTTACTTTTGGGTCAAGTCTTGATTTTTTTTATAATTCTACCCCTTTTATAGGTAGTATTTGTGGTTGTGTTTTAAAAAGAATGGGTAAAAAATGAAAAAAAAAAAAAAACCAAAACTTGACCCAAAAGTAGTCTGGAAACCTGGCTAGCTAGACTTACTCGTTTGTTTCGGATCTTCTAAAAAAATTAATGTGAAAACAAATTAACACTCGGCTAAAACCCCAAATCTCCAATGTTTTTATTTTATTTTATTTTTTATTTTGGATGTTTTGGCTTGAAGCCTCATTTCTTGATTATACTTATCGACCTTATTAATTTTTGAGATATTTTGATTTGGCCTCACTTTCTGGTTTTTTTTTTCTTATCCATTACATCAGTGGATATAGAAAGATATAACTTACAGGTAGTTTAAATGCTGAGACTCACTGTTAGTCATTCCATGGAATATGGTTATAGAAAGATTTAACTTACAAGTTCCTTGGAGAATGCTATGTAGCAGATGCGGCTCTAATGATGATCCAAGCACAATAATGGAAATCCGAAATTTTGTTTAGCGACTCAGCAAAACCTTTTGATAGCTATTCGGGACGAGACAACTACTTCTTTTATCATTAACTGGGCATGGATACCCATCATTAGTTATGCATTTTAAGCTCTTAAATACTTCATAAAAAGTCTCACACGACTCGTAATGTCATACAAATTACATATTACATAAGAATCACTCACACAACAAAATTTTGATATTAAAAGAACGTTAAGAATGTTAAACTATATGGAGATTATAATATTTATTTTTGCTTTAGATTGCTTTATATTTTTGCTTTAGCAGTGGAGAAGATCAAAACAGAGAGGATTCACCATGCAGTCGGTCTAGAAACATATCAAAAGTAACGGGGGTTTTTGTACTCCTCTCTCCTGAAAACGTGTCAGAGAGCCTCCCCTGACACTAGGGCATGACTCTCTGGAGTTTTTGTTTAAATAAATAACATGTCTCCTTCAACGCTAACTGGCTATATCTAAACCAATGGTAAGGTAAATAGAAAAGGATGAGGAAGACAAAGACAAAAGGAAATATTAAATAAAATATTGGAGTGATTATAGTGACATGTGTCCTTTTTTAGTATTTTTTTTTCAAACTTTGATCATTGCTTTTAAATAAATAGCATGTCTTTTTCAAATATATTAAACATGCACGGGCCTTAGGGATGACAACGGGGTGGATTGGGGTGGATTTGGACAAATCTATCCCCGCCCCGCTGGAGATCACAGATATCCAAATCCGCTCGAAATATTCATTTACCATATTTTGTAAAACCCGTCCCCGAACCGAACGGATTGGTGGATATCCGCCCCGCCCAAAATACCCGGAGAAAAAAAAATCTCAAATATCAAAACAAAAACCAACAAATTCTCAAATATCAAATATCAAATATCAAAAACAGATTCTCATATATCAAAAAAAAAAAAAAAACAGATTCTCATATATCGAATCACACCACCATATCATTCTCAAACAACAACCAACAACAAATCACACCACCAGATCTCAGCCAAAAAAACAGATAAGCCACCAACAACAAATTTCATTCTCAAAAACAGATCTCAGACTACCAAATCAATTGATCGAACAACCAAAACTAGATCAAGCCACCGCAGATCGAGCCACCAAATCTGACTCCCTTCCTTCGACCAAACACACTTTCGAGTCTCGACCATGGCCATCCCCCTTCTATCTGTTGGAAGCTGAAGAGATGAGGTACAAATGAGAGAGTGAGGAGCAAGAGAGACTCTGATTAGAGAGGAAGAACATGGCGTGATGGCGAGCCGCAAGGTGGAGAACAAGGATCGTGTTCTCGTCGTGTTATCTATTTTGTGGTGGTGTTCTCTGTTTTTTTTTTTTGTGAAAATAAGGGAGAGGGAGGTGTTTTCTGATTTTTTGTGTGAGGGAAGGGTTTTTATTCGAAATAGAGGAAGAACGTGATGGGGAGAGGAAGTAGATGCAGATGCAGAGAGTGAGAGAGTGAATGAGTAGGGATAGGGTTTTTTTTTCTTTTCTTTTTAAAGGGTTGAGGGTATTTCTGTATTTTACATCCTTAAACGGATTTACGGATATCCGTGGGGCGGATATAGCCAAATCCGTATCCGCCCCGAACAATAAACGGATACAGTTTGGATATCCGTATCCGCCCCAACCTCCATACACCTTTAACCAAATCCGCCCCAAACGGGGCGAGTGGGGCGGATATCCGTGAAAATCCACCCCACTGCCATCCCTAACTGGCCTATAGTGTACATTAAGTGGTAATGCATCGCAAGTGCAAATTTGTTCTTTGCATGCAACTTGTTCTTTACATGCATTTTCAATCCTGAGTAATTAGTCCTTTTCTATTCCTTGGATAACATTTTAAATGCTGCCTAATTAGTTCATTCTCACATTGGCCTTTCGACACCAATAATGGCATTTAAATATTATACCTACTATAATTAATCGTCGAGCGAATAGAAGGAAAGCCATCATTGAAAAAAAAAAAACTGACATGATTTCTTGGAAACCTCTTTATCTTTGCCAAGTTTAATAGTCACCATCAATTGTTCGTAACAAAAGTTGTATAATAATCCAAATGATGAGTCATAATCACACCTAAGAGATGTTAACAAAAAAAAAAAATACTTAAAAGAGGTTTATCTAGAATGAAAGATGAAAAGTGGATCTTAGAAGGACTTGTAGTGGAATCACTTCGCAATGGTATGTTTCGAGTTCGTTTAGATAATGACGATCTGATCCTAGGTTATATTTCTGGAAAGATACGACGTAGTTATATACGAATACTACCAGGTGATAGAGTCAAAATTGAAGTAAGTCATTATGATTGAACCCGGGGGCGCATAATTTTTAGAATCGACCCTAAACCCCGCAACAAAGATTCGAACGATTAATTGGATTTATCAATCCTCCTTTCGTTGGGATACAATTTGAGGTTCAAAATTTCAAGAGATTTTTTTTTCTAGAGTAGATTCGTAATTTCATTAAGGTAAGGAAAAACAAATTATGAAAAAAAAGCCTCTGTTCGTAAAATTTGCGAAAAATGTCGACTGATCCGTAGATGGGGATCATTATTTTCCATCATTCCTCAAAACCAGTCTCCTAAAATGATTAAACTCAAATTGATACACCATTATGAGTTTGAGCTTTTATCGAAGATTTTCTCTAATAATTACACCCCTACAACAAACGCCTAGTTTGACAATATTATTACATGATAATGCATGAGCTCACTTGGTTTTCGTCGCAAAAGTACTATATCCACCACAACCGCAATGACAAGGTGTTGGATATGGACTCAATTAGAAAGCAAATACGCCATTGGAGATCTAATATTATAGAAAACGAATTTCATTAGAAATGAACACCCGGGAAGCTCATTTCGCAAGATGACAATCAGATGATTTACAGTGAAGAAGTAGATATCTTCACTAGATATGGCTGAGATTCCATTTTCCTCCTACACTAGACAGAATAAGTTAGTACAGGAATATAAAGAAAAATGGTTAGCAAAAGAAGAAGAATCACAATTTCTCGATCAAGATGACATAAGCAGTGACCACGATGGTACAGATTTTTATGAAATTGTATATTAATAAATTTATATGTAAAAGTTTTTATGTATATTGTGATTTGGAGATGATGAACTTAGTAGGTACAATATTTAAATGTCATTATTGGTGTTGAAAGGCCAATGTGAGAATGGACTAATTGCGCAGGATTTAAAATGCTATCCAAGGAATAGAAAAGGAATAATTACTCACGATTGAAAATGCTATCCAAGGAATAGAAAAGCAACAAATCATTCGCTTCTGGAAATTTTAACTACAATTGGTGAACATGAAAGTGTGGTGAATTTGATTGGTTTTTTTTTTTTTTTTGGAGAGTTTCACAAAAGTACTTGCTTGAGAAAATGTCTGTTTGAGAAATGACAATATTTTCATGGTCTAGAAACTTCTTGAATTTGTATACACATTTTTTTTCCTATATGAGGTGGTGATTAACTAGCGCGAACCTGGATCATATTGCAAAGACAAATACGTATTTTGCTTTAATTAGTTATTCAAGTATTTGCATTTCATTAGAGAGTTATTTTTTAGATGATTTACAATACTCCAATTTGTTGTTTTTCATTGATGATATGTTTCCTGCAGGAAAGTGCAACAGTTTGATGCCATGGGACAACTCATTTTGCATCTGGCTACTGAGAAGATCTGATGCAGAGTAACAAAGCGCAATAGAGTATTTGGCACGATATGATCAAAAGAAGTCCACGCGAAGAGGAAAGTCTGGAATAAGTAACAATGACCCAGCAGGGACTTGCTGTTTTTAATTCAAATTCCATCAAATCTCTTATTGGCATCTTTGCTAATAATTGTTTTAGCAGTCTTTTAATTCCGTTTGAATTCCGTTTCTTTTAGGATGTCTTTATTAATAAGTAAAAGAGTCTTAGGAGTATTTTGGTTAAAATAGGAACCTTACTATAGTTTAGAAAGTCCTGTTTCAGGTAGGTTTAGTGTTCTTTTCTTTATAAATTGGTGATTGTAATAGGAGAAAGTCAGTTTTTTTGATAATAATAATTCTGAATCAGTTCTAGTGTTCTTGGCATTCTTCTTGGAGAATCAACAAGTCAGTGGAAGGTTGTGTTGATTGCCTATCTAAATTTGTCCCTTAAAAACGTTTCCTACATCAGTTGGTATCAGAGCCAAGTCGTTTCCTGCACCATGCCGCGTGGAAGACGTCCTGGTGTTCGTGAAGTTCCGCTAGAAGAGGTAATTGAACGTGATGATATAACACGATTGGCACAACAATTTGAAGCAAGGTTTGAGGCACTGTCAAAGTAGGTGGCCGCTTTGACTGTCCAACGATAGAATCACCCCCCAAACCCACGTTTTGTGGAGGAGGAAGATGTCGGTGATGACCTTGATAACCCCTTTGCCGAGCAAGGACACAGGAAGAGGAGACCGGTGGTCGAAAATCCCATACAAAATCGTGATTCGAGGCGATGGGAGTCTGTGTTGAAGGTAGAAATACCCTAATTCCATAGGGGTTTGCAGTTGGAGGAATTTCTTGATTGGGTTAATACCGTCGAGGAGGTTCTCGACTTCAAAGAAGTCCCCGATAACAAGCATGTTCAGCTGATAGCAACGAGGTTTTGTGGGCGAGCTGCTACTTGGTGGCAGCAAAACAAACTCGCTCGAGCCCGACGTGGAAAAACAAAACTTGTTTCGTGGGAAAAACTTAAGAAGCACATGCGCTTGGCATTCCTACCTCATAACTACGCGAGGGCGTTGTACCAACGTCTTCAAAACTGCGACAGGGTGCTAAATCAGTCGATGACTACACCATTGAATTTTATCAATTACTGGTGCGCAATGACCTGGTAGAGATAGACGAACAGCTGGTTTCTCGGTACATTGGAGGGTTGCGACAACAGTTTCAGGATGTTCTCAATCTGTTTGATCCATTCTCAATCTACGAAGCGCATCAGCGGGCGATACACCTTGAAAAACAACTAAATCGAAGGGGCGATAATCTTCCGTGGGATGGCGCTAATGCGAGCAGCCAAAACATAGTGCTGCCAAGAAACAGAGTGTTGCCAGGAAGCCAAAACAACGTTGGCACGCAGCCTACGAGCAGCGCACCAGCCCAACAGGGTGCTGCCAGTAAGCTGAACGTCACTGGACAGGTACATAGAGCATCCATCTCGGGGGCCAAGTGCTTCAAGTGTGGCGAAACAGGCCACCGAGCAGCTGAGTGCAGGAAGGGTGATCGGACAGGTAAAGGACTGTTTGTCGAAGGCAAAGACCTTAACGATGAGCAATTTGGGAACTTCGACCAAGACCTTGTGTTCGATACCAATAGTGATGACCCACTGCAGGAGGAATACGTCCCAAGCGATCAAGGACAGTCCTTGGTAGTAAGAAGAGCATGTTTCACTCCGAAAGAGACCGAGGGCGATGTGTGGCTTCGCAATAACATCTTCCATTCTACGTGCACCATTGGCGGGAAAATTTGTCGCCTATTCATTGATTCTGGTAGCTGCGAAAATGTGGTGGCGGAGGAGGTTGTTCGAAAGCTGAAATTGGATACAATCCAACATCCAAGTCCCTACAAGCTCTCCTGGCTTAAGAAGGGCAATAAGGTAACGGTTTCGAAACGTTGCTTTGTAAATTTTTCTATTGGTTCTAAGTATAAAGATCAAGTGTGGTGTGATATTGTCACTATGGATGCGTGTCATATTTTATTGGGTAGACCTTGGCAGTTTGATAGAAGTGTTATGTATGATGGGCGTAAGAATACTTATAGTTTCATGTGGGATACTACCCAAATTGTACTCATGCCTAGCAAAGAGGTCGCACCTTAACCACCAACTGGGGAGGGCTCAAATCTCTTATCTATGAATAAATTTGTGGGTGAAATGGAAGAATCCAGGATGGTATTCGTACTAATAGGAAAGGATGAGCAAATTAACAATGACATTCTGGAAGTTGTGCAACTTCTGATTGATGAGTATCAAGATGTGTTTCCAAATGACCTACCGCGAGGGTTACCACCTGTCAGGGATATACAACACCAGATTGACTTGGTACCAAGCTCAAACCTTCATAACCGGCCACATTACCATATGAGCCCAAAAGAGCACGAGGAGCTTCGATGCTAGGTAGAAGAACTTTTGTCCAAGGGCCTTATCCGGGAGAGTCTTAGCCCTTGCGCAGTACCCACACTGCTCACACCAAAAAAAGATGTGAGTTGGCGCATGTGTGTCAATAGTAGAGCCATAAATAAGATAACAGTCAAATACCATTTTCCCATTCCTCGGTTGGATGACCTGTTGGATCAGCTATGTGGAGCCAAGGTGTTCAGTAAACTTGATCTTAAGAGTGGTTACCATCATATTCGGATTCGCCTGGGAGACGAATGGAAAACAGCCTTCAAGACGCGCGAGGGGCTATACGAATGGTTGGTAATGCCTTTCGGTCTTTCTAATGCACCAAGTACTTTTATGCGGGTCATGAACCAAGTGTTGCGTCCTTTTATTGGTCAATTTGTGGTCGTTTATTTTGACGATATACTGATTTATAGTGCTAATGCCGACTTACATATTCAGCATCTTCGAGACATTCTTTCAGTTTTACGCAGGGAAAGATTATTTGCGGCAGCCAACAAGTGTTCATTCATGATCGATAGGGTACTGTTCCTTGGGTACATGGTTTCCAAGGATGGCATTTCAGTGGATGAGTCAAAAGTGGAAGTAATCAAGCAGTGGCCAACGCCTTCCAACCTGCATGAGATACGAAGTTTTCATGGGCTAGCATCTTTCTATCGCCGATTCATTCCTCATTTCAGCACCATTATGGCACCCATCACCGACTGTATGAGGGCTGGACAATTTTCATGGTCTGAAACAGCAGAAGCATCTTTTTGCGTGATCAAGGAAAAACTAATTTCATCGCCTATCCTTATTTTGCCTGATTTTTCTCAACCGTTCGAGTTACATTGCGATGCCTCCAAAGTGGGTATAGGCGCGGTCTTAAGTCAGCATGGCAAATCGGTTGCCTTTTTCAGTGAAAAGTTACATGGCACAAAATTAAATTACAGCACCTATGATGTGGAATTTTATGCAGTGGTCCAAGCATTGAAACATTGGCGCCATTATTTGATACACAACGAGTTTGTCTTATATTCTGATCATGATTCATTAAAACATATTAATAGTCAAGATAAACTTTCCTTTCGACATGGCAAGTGGGCTACATATTTACAGGAATTTACATTTGTCCTCAAACACAAGGCTGGCGCGCAGAATCGCGTGGCTGATACTCTTAGTCGTCGGTCTTCTTTACTCACCACTATGCGCACCAAGGTATTGGGTTTTGATTCTTTCCGTGAATTATTGGCTACTGACCCATATTTTGCAACTGTGGTGGATGATGTACTAGCAGAAAATCGTTTCAACTTCGTGGTTTGTGATGGTTTTCTCTTCAAAGGGAACCAGTTGTGTGTGCCTACCTCTAGCCTCAGGTTGAAGATCATTTAGGAACTACATGGGGAAGGGCATGTTGGGAGAGACTAGACGTATCATCTTGTTTCGAGCTCTTACTTCTGGCCTACCATGCGCAGAGAGGTGTATAAATTTGTGAAGGGTTGTCGTATCTGTCATGTTTTTAAAAGCAAAGCAACTAATGCAGGGTTGTACATGCCTTTACCTGTTCCAAGTCAATCATGGACTGATGTTAGCATGGATTTCGTGCTGGGGCTTCCTCGTACCCAACGCGGATTGGATGCTATTTTTGTGGTCGTTGATCGTTTCTCCAAAATGGCACACTTTGTTGCATGCAAGAAGACAACAGATGCAGTGAATGTGGCTCAATTATATTTTCGGGAAGTTTATCGTCTTCATGGACTTCCTTTGTCTATTGTGTCGGACAGAGACACACGATTCCTTAGTCATTTTTGGCGAAGCTTATGGAGACTTGCCAGTACCTACCAAGCTTGATTTCAGTAGTGCGTTTCATCCGCAGATAGATGGGCAAACAGAGGTTGTTAATCGCTCATTAGGTGACATTTTGCGCAGTTTGGTTGGAACTCATTCGAAGACGTGGGATCAGAAACTCTTTCAAGCTGAATTCGCTTTCAATCGTAGTGTCAACCGAAGCACGGGATTTAGTCCATTTTGTGTAGTTTATGGCTTTAATCCAAGGTCACCTCTCGACCTAGTACCTATACCAGACCGGGCTCGTGTCCATGGTAAGGCTGAGACTTTTATTGAACAACTTCAACACATTCATGAGGATACTCAGAAAAATTTATTAGAGTCTATTGCTAAGTATAAGGTCGCAGCTGATAGGAAGCAACGACTTGTGGACTTCGAGGTAGGGGATTTCGTGCGGGCTGTCTTAACTAAAGACAAATTTTCAGTTGGAGAGTATAACAAACTTGTTGCACGAAAGATTGGCCTGTTAGAGATTCTCGAGAAGATCAATTCTAATGCATACCGGTTGAAGCTACCAAGTCACATTCGCACGTCTGATGTGTTTAATGTGAAGCACCTTATTCCATACCATGGTGATAACTCTGATGATGATACTTTAAATTCGGGGACGAATTCTCCTGACCCAGAGGAGAATGATGCAGTACAACAAAGCGCAATAGAGTATTTGGCACGATATGATCAAAAGAAGTCCACACGAAGAGGAAAGTCCGGAATAAGTAACAATGACCCAGCAGGGACTTGCTGTTTTTAATTCAGATTCCATCAAATCTCTTATTGGCATCTTTGCTAATAATTGTTTTAGCAATCTTTTAATTCCGTTTGAATTCTGTTTCTTTTAGGATATCTTTATTAATAAGTAAAAGAGTCTTAGGAGTATTTTAGTTAAAATAGGAA
The DNA here is from genome assembly GCA_963556465.1 of Berberis vulgaris. NCBI lineage: Eukaryota > Viridiplantae > Streptophyta > Magnoliopsida > Ranunculales > Berberidaceae > Berberis > Berberis vulgaris. The sequence continues at coordinate 2,661,544 of OY747129.1, read as the reverse complement.
CCTTACTATAGTTTAGAAAGTCCTGTTTCAGGTAGGTTTAGTGTTCTTTTCTTTATAAATTGGTGATTGTAATAGGAGAAAGTCGTTTTTTTTATAATAATAATTTTGAATCAGTTCTAGAGATTTTCTCTTGCTGCGTTTAATTTCCTATTGTTCTTGGCATTCTTCTTGGAGAATCAACAAGTCAGTGGAAGTTTGTGTTGATTGCCTAGCTAAATTCGTCCCTTAAAAAGTTCCCTACATCAAGATCACTGATACAACTAGAAGTCTAGAACTTTGTTTAGATGACATTATGAAGTTGTAGTTGATGAACTAGAGGTAATCAGCTGGAACTTTGTAGGAATTCTTGGGAGCTCGACAGAATTGAAAGATTAATTGTTTTTATGGATTGGGAATAAGTCGCCAACTTGAATGGTCTATGAGGTACTGTTTTCTGGTTTTATGAAGAGCACTATGAGCAGGGATATATACAGGATGCCAGTATTATAGGTCTATGTGTGATTATTTTTGGAGTATTCGGTGTATGGTAAAGTTAGTATAATGGCTACACATATTTTGTTAAAACAAATTTTTTCCGTAAATAAGGTTATACATTTCATTACAGTATGGAAGAGTAGACTACTGGATCTGTTTCAAAGTGGTCCTCTAGTTAAGGATTGAGATTCTGCAGCTTTTCTCAGCATGACTGGAAATTTCAGTCAATATTAGCATTGTTAACTATTCAATGTTGGACAAATCCAATAATGTGGGCACACATATGTAATATAACGTGTATTGCTATCTTAAAGTGTAGTCCATTTAAATATGTGATCTAATAGGGGTATTGGACTATAAGGTATTAATAAATAACATGGTGTAAATAAGGATGTAATTTCTAATTCAATGAGGGGCAGAATTGGAAATTCACAGCCCGTAAGTTGAAGGGTTGTGACTTATGGGCATTATAAATAGGATGGGTCCCCGATTGAGCGTATGCGTATTAGAGAAATTTTTTGGCATTGTCTTCTATATCCTCTCAACAGAGAACTAAGGGAAAACGCTTGAATCAATTGGAAGATCCAAACAATCCAAACTCATCACAATCAACGAGGAAATCGCTATGGATCGATCGGGTATGTTTTTATTCTTCTTGTTTCCATTGAATCAACTAGAGTCTTAAGTTTTTAGTTTAAATACAACAATTGGTATCAGAGCCACTCCTGTTGATTCCATGTGAAATTATAAAGGAAAACATACAGTGATTATTTGTTTCATACAGTGATATATAGATTCATACAGTGATATATATTCATATAATAGCAAGGCAATTGAATACTATATGTTATTTATGATTATAGATTCATATAGTTTATGTATCTGGACATGATTATAAAGACATGATTATAGATTCATATGAATAGCATGAATACAGTGATTATGGATTATGGATTAATACAGTGATTATTGATTAATACAGCGATTGATATAGCATGATCTGGACCTACAGTGATTATGTATTCATGATTATAGACTTGAATCTATATAGATATGTATTCATGGCAATTGTCTTCACTGTTTCATTGTGAGTGTAATTGTATTTAGTGATTACATTGTAATTGTATTTCCTATTGAAATAGATTACAATTTGGATCAAGGTGAAATAGATGTATTAAAATAAAAAAAAATAAAAAAAAACTCGATTTTACTGTTACAGTGAACAGTGAATGCGATTCGTGAACAGTGAACACCGATTTCACTGTTGCGATGAACAGAGATACGCGATTTCGTGAACAGTGATATGCAATGTCGTGAATAGTGAAAAACGATTTCACTGTTACAGTGAACAGTATCTGCGATTATGCATTAAAAAAATTTACTGTTCGCATTGACCGCGACTGTTCACTGTTGGGCCTGGCGAATGTTGGGCTTGTATAGTGACTGTTCACGGGCCTGGTGACTGTTCATGGGCCTGGTGACTATTCAGTTGACTGTTCACGGGCTTGGTGATTGTTCACTTATTGGGCCTGTTGCTGTTATTAATAATTGGGCCTGTAAGTACATTTTACTTTGACTATTGGATCCGTTGCTGTTGGTAATATTGTTTTAAAGTATTGGGACCTATGTAATTGTGGCTATATTTTATTTAGACTCATGTTTTAATTGTATTAATGGCTATATTTTATTTATACATAGAATATAATTTTGGTTTCATGTATCACTATTGTGCTCCTTATTTAAAATTTACACCATTTAACTAATATGTTACCAAAGCAACCACTGTTAGAAAATATTGGTTGATTTTAAATAAGTGAGCATGCTACATCCATGTGAAACAATCGGCCCAAAGGAAGATTGTGTTGACCGGATAGTCCCTAGTCTTAAATATGTGATAAAGTTTACTTTACCATGCTTTTATTATGTCAGTCCAAAGAAAGGCATAATATTAGGCCGGTTTCATTGTGTACGAAGAGTACCACTTACAGATTGATATTTCTGTCCAAAGACTAAATAACAATGCTGTGCTAGGTATCTTAATATAGGTTTTTATTTACCTATTGTATGAATTTAAAAGTTTATGCAATTGAATAATGATGTGAATATGTTATTTATGTAATTTATTCTCTGTACAGCTACTATGTCTGCTACTAGTATATCTGCTGGTGTAAATAATATTCCCATGCTTAATGGGACAAACTTCAAGGACTGGAAAGAGAACGTGTTAATCGTTCTTGGATGTATGGATCTGGACCTTGCCTTAAGGATTGAGCAACCCGCTCCTCTTACAGATGCAAGTACTCCTGATGTCAGGAAATACTTCGAGAAGTGGGAACGCTCCAATCGCATGAGTCTCACGCTCATCAAGCGAGGTATTCCAGAAGCCTTTAGGGGTTAGGGATGGCAACGGGGCGGATTGGGGCGGATTTGTGCAAATCCATCCCCGCTCCGCTGGGAATTTCGGGTCCCCGAAACCGCCCCGCATATCCGTTTTTTTTTTTTTTTTTAAACCATCCCCGCCCCGGGCGGATATGCGGATATCCGCCCCGCCCCATTTAACCCAAACTACAACCCAAAAAATTTTCTCCTTCATACAAAAAAATTTCTTCTGCATACAATATAACATACAATAAATTGCAAAAAATACAATCGAAAGATAAATACAAAAAATTACAAAAAAGCATACAATAAATTGCAAAAAAAAAATGATCTACAGAATGAGAGAAAAATTACAGAAAAGCATACAATAAATTGCAAAAAAAAAAAAAAAAAAATTTGATCCGATCAGATCAGATCTGAGATCAGAGATCAGATCAGATCTCTGAATGGGGAGAGGAAGGCGGATGAGGTGGGAGCTTCGATCTGAGCTTCGATTTAGACTTGCTGATCAGATCTGAGAGTTCGGAGTTCGGCCTTCGCTTTTAGAGAGAAGAAGGTAGGTCACTCGCGGCCTTCGCTGTGAGAGAGAAGAAGTTGCTCGAAGTCGCTCGAAGGGAGGAGGTTGCTCGAAGGGAGGTCGAGCGTTGTTTTGAGGGAGAAGAAGGGTTTGTTTTGCTCCTTCGAGCGCTGTTTTGAGGGAGAAGGAGAAGAAGGGAGCGCTGTTTTGAGGGAGAAGCTCCTTCGAGCGCTGTTTTGAGGGAGAAGAAGAAGAAGGGAGCGCTGTTTTGAGGGAGAAGCTCCTTCGAGCGCTGTTTTGAGGGAGAAGGAGAAGCTCCTTCGCTGTGAGGGAGAAGGAGAAGCTCCTTTTTGCGTTTGGTTTTGCTCCTCAGTCTGTAGAGGCTGAAAAAACGTAAAGGAAGTGAAAGTGATTGAGAGAGAGAGAGAGAAGTGAGATATTGAAGGGTTTTTTTTTTTTTTTTTTTTTTTTTCAGCGTATAAAGTGTTGTGTTGAGGGTATTTTTGTAATATCAACACTTAAACGGATATCCGCGGGGCGGATATGGCCAAATCCGTATCCGCCCCGAATAGTGAACGGATATTTTTTAAATACCCGAAATCACCCGAAAACCCATTCAGCCATAACCAAAACCGCCCCAAACGGATTGGGTGGGGCGGATATCCGTGAAAATCCGCCCCACTGCCATCCCTATTAGGGGTGCAATATCCGCAGGGGTGACCAATGCCAGTGAGTTCCTTACTGAACTTGAAAAGCGTTTTGCTAAAAACGATAAGGCTGAAACAAGCACGCTTTTAGCTAGCTTGATTTCATTAAAGTATAAAGGCAAAGGGAACATTAGAGAGTACATCATGGAGATGTCTCATCTTGCTTCAAAACTTAAAGCACTGAAGCTTGAGTTGTCTGAGGACTTACTCGTGCATCTAGTTTTGATATCACTTCCTCCACAGTATAGTCAGTTTAAGGTCAGTTACAACTGTCAAAAGGAGAAATGGACTCTTAATGAGCTCATTTCCTACTGTGTGCAAGAGGAAGACAGGTTGAAGCAAGACAGAATGGAAAATGCTCATTTTGCAAGCACCTCTAAAGATAAGGGCACAAAACGAAAGAAGGATAATGAAGCTGCTAAGGGTCCAGCACAAAAGAAACAGAAAGGCAATGAGGGTTGTTTCTTTTGTAAGAAACCTGGACATGTAAAGAAAGAATGTACCAAGTATCACGTTTGGCGGGCTAAAAAGGGTATGTTTCTTGCTTTGGTCTGTTCTGAGGTTAACTTAGCTTCAGTACCTAGAAACACTTGGTGGTTAGATTCCGGTGCTACTACTCACATAAGTGTTTCTATGCAGGGTTGTCTGAGCTACCGAAAGCCAAGTGATGCTGAAAGACGCATCTTCGTGGGCGATGGAAAATCGGTAGAAGTGGAAGCAATAGGAAACTTTAGGTTACTCTTAGGGACTGGTTGTTATTTGGAACTGAAAGACACTTTTGTAGTACCGTCATTTAGACGGAATTTGGTTTCTATTTCCTTGTTGGACAAATTTGGATATTGTTGTTCATTTGGAAATAATCAATTTAGTCTTTCATTAAATTCCAATATTATTGGTATTGGTTCGTTAAGCACATTTGATAACCTATATCTTCTTGATACTATTGCCTCATATAATGTAACCTTGCATGTGGAATCACGTGGTACTAAGCGTAAGCTAAATGAAGGAAATTCATCAAAACTATGGCACAAACGTTTAGGACATATCTCGAAAACAAGAATGGAGAGACTTGTGTCAGATGGCATAATAGATTCTCTTGATTTTTCAGACTTTGATGTCTGTATTGAGTGCATCAAGGGAAAACAGACCAAACAAACAAAAGAGATTAGGTGCAAACAGAACTTCAGACGTCTTAGAATTGATCCACACAGATATTTGTGGACCATTCCCTTCGGCTTCTTGGAATGGTCAACAATATTTTATATCATTCATAGACGATTACTCACGCTATGGGTACCTATATCTCATTCATGAGAAATCTGAGTCACTGGATATGTTCAAAGCTGAGGTTGAGAACCAACTCAACAAACGAATTAAAAGTGTCAGGTCTGACCGTGGTGGTGAGTATTACGGCAGATATGACGGTCCCGGTGAACAACGTCCAGGACCATTTGCTAAATTCCTAGAGGAATGTGGAATCGTCCCACAGTACACCATGCCGGGATCACCTAGCATGAATGGTGTAGCTGAAAGACGAAACCGAACTCTTAAGGACATGGTAAGGAGTATGATCAGTCATTCTACCTTACCTGAATCACTCTGGGGAGAAGCACTAAAGACTGCAGCTTACATCCTTAATAGAGTACCAACTAAAGCAGCTGCCAAAACACCTTATGAACTTTGGACAGGTAGAAGACCTAGTCTAAAGCATTTTCACATTTGGGGATGTCCAGCTGAAGCAAGGCCTTATCGGCCGAATGAAAAGAAATTGGACTCCAAAACAGTTAGCAGCTACTTCATTGGCTACTCTGAGCGATCTAGGGGCTACAAGTTCTATAATCCCACTATTAAGTCCATTTTTAAAACGGGGACAGCAACATTTTTTTGAGGATGTCGAGTTTGGGGGGAGAAATCAGGTACGAGACATTGTCTTTGAGGAGGAATCAATTTCGATTCCTACTACTGTTGTTGACAATGTACATGTTTCACTACCTGTCATTGATCAAGTAGCAGATCTGGAACCTCAACAGGACAATGTTGAACTACTCCATGCTCCAATTGAATTAAATATTCCAGAAGAACAAACTCAACAACCTCAAGATCAAATGCCATTAAGGAGATCCAGGAGAGAAAAGAGAAGAGCTATTCCGGATGATTATATGGTATTTCTCGAAGAACATGAGGAAAATGATGGATTGGTGGAAAATGATCCAATCAACTTCCATCAAGCCATGCAGGATTCTAACTCTCAAAAGTGGATAGATGCTATGAATGAGGAGTACAAGTCTATGCAAGACAATCAAGTTTGGGATCTTGTCCCATTACCAGAAAATACAAAGCCTATTGGTTGTAAATGGATATTCAAAACCAAGAAGGACTCAAAAGGTAATGTGGAAAGGTATAAAGCTCGTCTTGTAGCTAAAGGCTTCACTCAAAAGGAAGGCATCGACTATAAAGAGACTTTCTCTCCGGTGTCAAAGAAAGACTCATTTAGGACAATCATGGCTCTTGTTGCACATTTTGACTTTGAGTTGTATCAGATGGATGTTAAAACAACGTTTCTCAATGGCGACATTGATGAAACAATTTATATGGTGCAACCAGAAAACTTTGTGTCTGGAGACCCAAAGAATATGGTTTGCAGACTAAAGAAATCCATCTATGGGCTCAAGCAAGCTTCCCGTCAATGGTACTACAAATTTCATCAAGTAATTGTCTCTTTTGGTTTTAAGACAAATGTTGTTGATAACTGTGTGTATCATAAGTTCAGTGGGAGTAAGCATATCTTCTTGGTTTTGTATGTTGATGACATATTGCTTGCCACTAATAATATAGACATGTTGCACGAAACCAAGAGATTTCTATCAAAGAAATTTGAAATGAAAGATCTTGGTGAAGCTTCTTTTGTCTTAGGGATTCAGATATACCGGGATCGTTTTCGGGGTATTCTTGGATTATCACAAAAGGGCTATATAGAAAAAGTGCTTAAAAGGTTTGGCATGCAAGATTGTAAACCAGGAGATACCCCTATATCTAAAGGAGACAATTTCAGTCTTAAACAGTGTCCTAAGACTAAACTTGAAGTTGTAGAGATGCAAAAGATCCCCTATGCATCCGCTGTTAGGAGTCTTATGTATGCTCAAGTATGTACACGTCCAGACATAGCATTCATTGTTGGAATGCTTGGCAGATATTTGGATAACCCTGGGATGAGTCACTGGAAATCAGCTAAACGAGTTATGAGATATTTACAGAGAACTAAGGATTACATGCTCACATACAAGAGATCAGATCAGTTGGAGATCATAGGGTATACTGATTCTGATTTTGCTGGATGCCAAGATAGTAGAAAATCTACATCAGACTACATTTATCTGTTAGCTGGAGGAGCTATTTCTTGAAGAAGTGCTAAACAGACACTCATAGCTTCTTCCACCATGGAAGCAGAATATGTGGCGTGTTTTGAGACCTCCAACCACGGATTATGGCTGCGTTATTTTGTCACTGGGCTGCGCATTTTGAATGACATAGAAAGACCACTAAAGTTATATTGTGACAATAAGTCAGCAGTTTTATATGCCAACAACAACAGGAGCTCGTCTAGGTCAAATCATATTGACATAAAGTTCCTGGTTGTGAAGGAGAGAGTAGAGAATAAACAGATTTTCATAGAGCATATTGGGACACACTCCATGATTGCGGATCCGCTTACTAAGGGATTACCACCCAAGGTCTTTCATGAGCACACCGCTCATATGGGTGTTATGTCACATGAGGATATCATGGTTTAGTGGAAGTTTTGTTGTTCTATGATGAATTTTTGGACACATTGGTGTAATTTAGTATTTTCTGCAGAAATAAAGTCTTCAGTCAATTGTCTGTTTATTATATGTTTGATCTCATTAAAGATTAAAGTTGGACCGGTTGGAAATAGACATGTTTGGATCACATCACATGTAATTTCCATGCTCTACATCCATGTTTGATCTATGTCATTTGATTATATTGGTATATGTGACTATTGATGGATTTCGTTACGCTACTTGTGACGCAAATCGTTTTAATCCTATATCAGTATAGTCAATGGACGAGATTGTTTCGAAATACCTTTACTTGTGATAGCAAGTTTTGAGCTCATAAGGTTATACACATTAACGGTAACATATGTGGCCCAAGTGGGAGATTGTTGGACAAATCCAATAATGTGGGCACACATATGTAATATAACGTGTATTGCTATCTTAAAGTGTAGTCCATTTAAATATGTGATCTAATAGGGGTATTGGACTATAAGGTATTAATAAATAACATGGTGTAAATAAGGATGTAATTTCTAATTCAATGAGGGGCAGAATTGGAAATTCACAGCCCGTAAGTTGAAGGGTTGTGACTTATGGGCATTATAAATAGGATGGGTCCCTGATTGAGCGTATGCGTATTAGAGAAAATTTTTGGCATTGTCTTCTATATCCTCTCAACAGAGAACTAAGGGAAAACGCTTGAATCAATCGGAAGATCCAAACAATCCAAACTCATCACAATCAACGAGGAAATCGCTATGGATCGATCGGGTATATTTCTATTCTTCTTATTTTCATTGAATCAACTAGAGTCTTAAGTTTTTAGTTTAAATACAACATTCAAGTCATAACTGTAATCCCTTATTTAGCACGTCGATCAATGACTTTGACATGAAGTTTACAGAGTTTTGAGGGAATGGTTGGGAGAATCTATAGGAGAGCTGCTATGTGTTTTCACTTATATAGCAGGTTTAACTCCGTGCTAAAAAGGATTCTTGCGAGGCAGAGAACAAAGATGAAAATATATTTGACAGTGCTTAACAATTAACTCATTACTGAGAAAAATGCCAAGAACACAAAAATCCGAAGTTAATTTAAAAATCTAGAACCTTTGGGTGGGTAGATGAATCAACACTAGGTGACAAAAACTCATCTGAGTAGCATCTTGGTAGTATAGCACAACACTTCCTTGGCTTGAAGTAGACATTCCCTTCCTATCTATATAGTATAAATTTACTTCCAACTAAGTCAAGATTTTGTGTCTCCTCTTCCATCTCTCCATATTCAATAGATGTTTCATCAATTCATCCATGACAGAGAAGGTTTTCTTTCAATCTCTCTTGAATTTTTTAGTTTTCATGAAATGGTGTTTGTAAATGATTGATTTGTGTTAAATGGGATTTTGCAGGTTTCAACACTAGTGATCAAGGTTGATCTGAATTGCAAAAATTGTTACGACAAGATCAGAAAAGTTTTGTGTAAATTTCATTGTAGTGAGTGTTCTCTCTTCATCTCTTGGTCTTCATTTTATTATGTGTTTATATTGTATATTAATAAATTTATATGTAGAAGTTTTTACGTATATTGTGGTTTGGAGATGAGTGTGATTTTTGTTATTCAACTTTGAACACAACAGAAATCAGAAGCAAGACATTTGACAATAAGGCGAATACCGTGACTGTCACCGGAGTATTCGATCCTGAATGTTTTTCGAAGTGTTTAATGTGCAAAGCAGGGAAGGTGATCAAAGGTATTGATATTGTTCAGCCAGTTGTCAAGGTGCCTGAACCGAAACCGCCTAAACCGATATCTGAACCGCTTCCACCAGGGCCAAAGGATGCACCGCAGAAGAAACCGGTGCCACAAAAAACTGAACCTGCACAAAGGAAACCAGAACCGGCAAAAAAGAAACCAGAACCGGAACGGAAACCAGAACCAGTTCCAGTTCTGAATGCACCTGAGCCGAACTACGGTGTACCCTATCCGGTACCAGGATATCCACCACCATTTTGGGAAGGGTATGGAAGGCCACAACCACCATGTTATGGTGGACATGGAATGCCACTACCTTGTCATTGCGGATGTGGTGGAAATAGTCCATATCCAACACCATATCCAACACCTTGTCATTGTGGATGTGGTGGAAATAGACGTCTGCTCACTGGGGAGTACTTTTGCGACGAAAACCAAGCAAACTCATGCATTATCATGTAATAATATTGTCAAACTAGGCGTGTTGCAGGGGTTAATTTTGTGATTATTAGAGAATCTTCGATAAAAGCTCAAACTCAAAAGGGTGTATCAGTTTGAGTTCAATCATTGTACGTAGGAGACTGGTTTCGAGGAATGATGGAAAATAATGATCAATGTTTTTATTAACATATCTTAGGTGTGATTATGACTCATCTTTGGGAATATTGTACAACTTTTGTTACGAACAATCGATGATGACTATTAAACTTGGCAAAGATAAAGAGGTTTCGAATAAATCACGTCAGTTAGTCTCACATTGACAAAGAGGAAAGGGTTTTTTTTTTTTTTTCCGATGGATGGCTTTCCTTCTATTCGCTCGACGATTAATTATAGTAGATACAATATTTAAATGTCATTATTGGTGTCGAAAGGCCAATGTGAGAATGGACTAATTACGCAGGATTTAAAATGCTATCCAAGGAATAGAAAAGGACTAATTACTCAGGATTGAAAATGCTATCCCAAGGAATAGAAAAGCAACAAATCATTCACTTCTAGAAATTTTAAATACATTTGGTGAACGCGAAAGCGTGGTGAATTTGATTGGTTTTTTTTTTTTTTTTTGTTACTCAACGCCTCCACTGTAGAAAGGGCTTCTTCAGTTATATCTAAAAGCAATGGCCAAAGTTTTTGTCAAAAAATAATATTAAAAAGGACATGTCACTATAACCACTCCAATGTCACTAAAAGTTCTTGGGTGTTTGCTACGCTTGCATATATTGGATTTTGTTATTTTCATAATTAATTACACGTAAAATTTATATACTTCATTTAACAATTTTTCTTTGAAACTATGTGTGTTAGTAATTTGTTGATCGACACCAAAAATGAAATAGTGATAATATAAATATGTTTTTTTAATGTTAGGTGCTATAATTTTGTTTTTGGTTGTATGCAAAAATATAATTGCAAAAATGTTATGAATTTTATAAAATTATCAAGTCAATCGCATTCACACACATTATAATTACCAAAGATCAGTGTTGTTCTAAAAGACGGAGCGGCCGCCTAGGCACTAGGCAGATGAGAAACGTCCAGATTATAGGTTAGGCGTTGGGAAAATCGGACAGGGGCCTAGGCAGATTTTGGGCAGGGACTAGGCAGTTCTGGGCGGGCTGTGTGGGTCTAAGCAATTTTTTATTCTTTTTCAAAAATGCTAGCATCTAACATCCTCTCCTCCCCTACAATTTCTCATCACAAATATGTTAGGGTTGCAGAAGAAAATGGAGAATGAAGGATGAAACAAACAGAAATGGAGATGAAGAGGAGTTATCTCCCAATTCACGAGTATGGATTCCGTGATTCTTTTAGTTTCTTCTCAGGGTGACCAACGGCAGAGAGAACGTTAGAAAGGATTTTGAGTGAATTTTGAGTGAATTGTGTTATGTGTTGGTAGGCTTTGAGACAAGGGTAACTTGTGAGTCATGATGGTGTTGTTTTGTGTGGTTGGTGAGTGTTCTTAGAACACATTTCCACCACTATATTGATTTTATATATATTCTTTATGTGGTAGCTTTAAACCCATTTTGTGGTGTTGTTTTAAATTTTTTTACAATTCCATTTATAGTTCCAAAGTTAGTCATGATGGTGTTTTTTTTTTTTTTTAATAATATTTTTGTACAACTCATTGTGTGTTGTTTTATGTGATTACAATAAAATAATTGGATGAAAAATCGCCTTGGGTGGTATAAATTGGATGTAAATTATAAATTTATAATAAAATAAAAAACCGCCTACATGTCTGACTAGTCCCCGTCTAGGTGTTCGTTTAGTCTCCGCCTAGGCGACTAGGGGCTAGTCGCTTGCTCCGCTCGCTTACCACCTAACATTTTTTAGAACATTGTCAAAGATAATATGTTAAAATATATGCAAAATGAACTATTCTGATTTTCAAATTTTGTAATTTGTAATTTTTTTTTGAATTTTCAATGGTTAGAGGAGCCACATATAATTTGAACACTTGGAAGGCTCCAACTAATTAATTAAGGCTTTGTTTATAAAATATAAATGTTAGAAGTGTTCCTCGTAAATAGAAAGTGTTTATAAAATATATAGGCTCGTTATCAAATTAAATTTCTCCAAAGTCTTTGACAATATTTCTTAGGGATACTTGGATTTGGTAATGGCTCGCATGGGTTTTGATTCCAAATGAATTCATTGGCTTCACACTTACAGATCTAAAACTAATTTCTCTCTGAAGATTAATGGCAGCTGCACGGGTTTTTCAATAGCTCGAAAGGTTTGCGCCAAGGCGATCCCCTGTCTCCTCTTCGTTTTACTATAGCAGCAGAAGGTCTAACCCAAATGATTCTGAAAGCAGTTGATGCTGGCCTAGTGAGAGTGTTTTCTATCGCGGAAGGTAGTCTGCTTGTTTCTATATTCTCCAGTATGCGGATGATACTATCCTCTTTTGTGATGCTTCCGCTTCTCAGGTACTTGCTCTTAAAAGAATTATGCTTTAGTTTGAAAATATTTCAGGTCTGAAAATCAACTTTCACAAATCAAGGGTGTTGCCTATTGGAGATGTCCCTCATCTGCACCAGTTGGCGGGTTTATTGGGTTGTTTAGCGGGTCATCTTCCAGTTAAGTACTCGGGCATGCCTTTGGGGGCTAGTTTCAAAAGTAAAGCTGTGTGGGATGAGACGATTGAAAGGATGGAATCGAAACTAGCGTCTTGGAAACACAAATTTCTCTCTAAAGCAAGCAGATTAGCTCTTGACAATCCACATTAGCTTCTATCCCGGTGTTCATTCTGTCTCTTATCAATGTTCATTGTTCAATAGCAGCCAAGATGGAACAGATCATGTGCGATTTCCTTTGGGGTTCTACTCATAACTCTAGAAAGATGCATTTAATGGGCTGGGAGAAAATTTGTTGCCCTAAATCTCGAGGTGGTTTAGGCATTCGTCAGATGCACACATTCAATATTGCATTACTTTATAAGTGGCTTTGGCAATTTGCAGATATCTCATTATGGACAAATATGAGCGCAATAGATGAGTTTGGGAAAAGAGAACTAAATACACTTCCTTCGGATGCTCTTTGTGAAAGTCCATCTTCCGGTGCGCAAGTGGCTTCTACCCTCACACCTCTCTCCAATGTGAAAATGGTGATCTCATCTCTTTCTCGCATGATTTTTGGTGTAATAACCAATCTTTGAAGGATCTGTTTCCAATATTGTTTATCATTAACAACAATCAATATGGGAGTGTGAGCAATTTTTGGTCTAACGATAATTCTTGGGATCTTTCCTTTCGAAGACCCCTAAATACTGGGGAGCTAGAAGAGTTCGTTAATCTAATGCATCTTTTGGATAGACAAATACTCTCAGAGGGATCTGATAGTTTGGTGTGGGCTTCTCGATGAAAGAATTTTCGAATATGTTGGCTGCATCTCATTATGAGACTCACTCTAACCCCTTCATTTCCTCTCACAAAAATCTGGTATGGGTGAAAAACATTTTTCCTCGGATTAATTTCTTTAGTTGGTCAGTGTTGCATGAGAAAATCTTAACTAAAGATAGGTTAAGGAAAAGAGGAATCCACACATGGAGTCTTTGTGTGCTTTGCAATGAAATTGACGAGACGCTGGACCATTTGATGTTTCACTGCAGTTTCTCCAAATCCATTTGGAGCAGTTTCTTGGCAGAATTTGGTTTGAGTTTGATGTTTCAAGGCTCCATTTTAGATTGGCTAAGTTGGTGGTCTTAAGCTAATCCTTTCCGTCGGGGGGAGTGGTTATGGCGTAGGGTTCCTCACGTACTCATGTAGTGTGTGTGGAAAGAAATAAATAAAAGGGTATTTTAAGGTCTCAACAGATCAGAGCACTCTATCTTTATCGAGATTAGAGAATTGCTGTGGAGGATGGGTTCGGCTTGTAATTTGTTTAGGGATTTGGGTTTTGACACTTTCATAGTGTCTTGACATTCCTTGATATAGAAATATTTCTCTTTATTTTTTGTTTCTTTTATTTTTCTTAATAAACATCTTCGTATTTGACAAAAAAGAAAAGAAAAAGTAATTAGTCATTTTCTATTCCTTGGAAAGCATTTTAAATCCCGCGTAATTAGTCCATTCTCACATTGGTCTTTCGACACCAATAATGACATTTTAATATTGTACCTACTATAATTAATCGTCGAGCGAATAGAAGGAAAGCCGTCCATTGAAAAAAAAAAAAAAAACTGACGTGATTTCTTGGAAACCTCTTTATCTTTGCCTAGTAGTCATCATCAATTGTTTTAAACAAAAGTTGCATAATATTCCAAATGATCATGAGTCATAACCACACCTAAGAGATGTCAACAAAAAAGTCGATCATTATTTTCCATCATTCCTCAAAACCAGTCTCCTACAATGATTGAACTCAAACTGATACACCCTTATGAGTTTGAGCTTCTATCGAAGATTCTCTAATAATTACACCCCTACAACAAACGCCTAGTTTGGCAATATTATTATATGAGAATGCATGAGCTCGCTTGGTTTTCGTCGCAAAAGTACTATATTCGCAATGACAAGGTGTTGGATATGGACTCAATTAGAAAGCAAATACGCCATTGGAGATCTAATATTATAGAAAGCGGATTTCATTGGGAAGGAATACCTGAAAAGCTCATTTTGCAAGATGACAATCAGATGATTTACAGTGAAGAATTAGATATGGCTGAGATTCCATTTTCCTCCTACAATAGACAGAATAAGTTAGTACTGGAATATAGAGAAAAATGGTTAGCAAAAGAAGAAGAATTACAATTTTTCGATCAAGATGACATAAGCGGTGACGATGATGGTACAGGTTTTTATGAAATTGTATATTAATAAATTTATATGTAGAAGTTTTTATGTATATTGTGATTTGGAGATGATGAACTTAGTGTGATATTTTTTGTTCAACTTTGAACACAACAGAAATCAGAAGCAAGACATTTGACAATAAGGCGAATACTGTGACTGTCACTGGAGTGTTCGATCCTGAATGTTTTTCGAAGTGTTTAATGTGCATAGCTGGGAAGGTGATCAAAGGTATTGATATTGTTCAGCCAGTCGTTAAGGTGCCTGAACCGAAACTGCCTAAACCGAAATCTGAACCGCCTCCACCAGGGCCAAAGTATGCACCGCAGAAGAAGCCCGCACCACAAAAAACTGAACCGGAGCAAAAGAAACCAGAACCGGAACAGAAATCAGAACCAGTTCCAGTTCTGAATGCACCTGAGCCGAACTACGGTGTACCCTATCCGGTACCAGGATATCCATCACAATGTTGGGAAGGGTATGGAAGGGCACAACCACCATGTTATGGTGGACATGGAATGCCACTACCTTGTCATTGCGGTTGTGGTGGATATAGTTCATGTCCAACACATTGTCACTGCGGATGTGGTGGAAATAGATGTGTGCTCACTGGGGAGTACTTTTGCGACGAAAACCAAGCAAACTCATGCATTATCATGTAATAATATTGTCAAACTAGGCGTTTGTTGTAGGGGTTAATTTTGTGATTATTAGGGAATCTTCGATAAAAGCTCAAACTCAGAAGGGTGTATCAGTTTGAGTTCAATCATTGTAGGAGACTGGTTTCGAGAAATGATGGAAAATAATTATCGACTTTTTTGGTTAACATCTCTTAGGGGTTAATTTTGTGATTATACAACTTTTGTTACGAACAATTGATGATGACTATTAAACTTGGCAAAGATAAAGAGGTTTCCAAGAATCACGTCAGTTTTTTTTTTTTTTTTCAATGGATGGCTTCCTTCTATTCGCTCGACGATTAAATATAGTAGGTACAATATTTAAATGTCATTATTGGTGTAGAAAGGCCAATGTGAGAATGGACTAATTAGGCAGGATTTAAAATGTTATCCAAGGAATAGAAAAAGACTAATTACTCAGGATACATACACACAGCTATTACCCTATATTTCGTAACTAGCAATACACACGTTATCACATATTCACACAATGGTTATCCTATCAAATCAAATACATTTTTTACCATTTATATTTATCTATGCTTACAACTATTGGATTTCTTATGGATTTAATTAATCTAGTTCGTAACATGTAATCAATTTAACATCTATTTTATAAACATTAATTTTGCAAATAATGTAAAAACTATTGTATTATTTCTGAATTGGAAATTAGAAAATCAAATTATATTTCAAGTTTTTTTTTTTTTGAAGATGAAAATTTTGGCATGTCCATCGTATAACCATATGATTATATTTTTTATTAGCTAACTGAGAATATTATATCTTGTAAGGAAAAAAAAAAAAAAAACATTCCATCCCCTCCCTCCAAACAACAAAAATCCTAGCTCCGCCCTTGGTCACACTTTCACTCTCCAATACTGCCATATTTTCCTCTTAAGATATTGCAGAATGTCCACAATATTGTCCTTTAAATTATTGAAACTACAACAGTGATATCGAAGTCAATATCAAAGCTATTGAACCTTACGAAACTGAATTTATCTGCAAAAAATTTGAGTGGATTGATTCCAAAGAACTTGATTCTCATACCCAACTTGCAACACTTGAATGTGTCGAAGAATAACCTCGATGGGGAGATTCCCACATTACTGGCTACTCGGTTCAATGATTCAAGTGTTTTTGCAATGAATCGGAATTTATGTGGGAAGCCTTTGAATATACACTTTGCTTTTACAAAAGAGTGCCAGAGAACACTTTGCTTTTACAACATTTTTCTTTTAACTCTTCTCTCTCCTTCTCTTAAAAACATGTCAGAGAGCCTCTCATAACACTAGGGGCCTAGCTCTATGAACCGACTGTTATTTAAAAGCAATTAGTGTGTGACACGATCTAAATGCCATATATCAGTATGTTTTTTTAAGAATTTAACAAGTCAATAAGTACAAATTAAATATATGAGAATTTTGCAAAATGTAAAAAATTAATGTATGGATTTTATAAAAAAATGAAACGATTTTTTTTTTTTTTTTTTGCGAATAGGTTGATTTTCAAAGTAGTGTTCACATTGCAATTAAAATTGGCCTTTAGCATGCGCGACAGACCAATTTTTGTCAAAATTGAAAAAAGTAATGGTAAAATAAATAATTATGCATATTGGGCCTTTTATAATTTGTATATAAATGGGGTTTTAAGATAAATTATATTGAGAGCTTAAATATAATAAATCATTGTTTATGCATAATTTTGGTTGTACGTGAGTTGACAGTTTTATAATTTCGGGTGCTTCACTAACGCCTCCACTGTAGAAAGGGCTTCTTCAGTTATATCTAAAAGCAATGGCAAAAGTTTGTCAAAAAATAATACCTAAAAGGACATGTCACTACTCCAATGTTTCGTTTAACTAGTCTTGAGTGTCCGCTACGCGTGCATATATTGGATTTTTTTTTTCATAACTAATTACATGTGAAAATTATATACTTCCTTTAACAGTTTTGCTTTGAAACTATGTGCGTTGAGTAATTTGTTGATTGACATAAAAAAAAATTAAAATAGTGCTAATATAAATATGTTTTTAATGTTAGGTGCTATAATTTTGTTTTTGGTTGTCTGCAAAAAAATTATGAATTTTATAAAATTATCAAGTCAATCGCATTCTCACACATTACAATTACCAAAGATCAGTGTTCTAAAAGACGACCTGGGCGGCTGCCTAAACGCTAGGCTGATGAGAAACTCCCAGATTATAGGCTAGACAGTGGTAAAATCAGACAGGGGCTTAGGTGAATTCTGAATGGGGACTAAGCAGGCTGGGCGGGAAACCAGGCGGGCTATGCAGGTCTAAGCAAATTTTTTATTATTTTTCAAAAAAATATATGCTAGCATCTAACTTCTTCTCCTCCCCTGCAATTTCTCATCACAAATATGTTAGGGTTGCTGAAGAAAATGGAGAATGAGGGATGAAACAAATGGAGATGGAGATGAAGAAGAGTCATCTCCCAATTCACGAGTATGGACTCCATGATTCTTTGGGCTCGTTTGGTTACTCGATGGAATGAGAATGTGAATGGTAATGGTAATGGGAATGGTGATGAAAATGGGAATGGTAATGGAAATATGTATGTTTGGTATACTTTTAAAATGGTAAGGTGGTAATGTAAAACTTATTTCCAAAAATACCCTCACTTAGTTAAAATGGAGGAGGGTGAGTAGGGTAAAAATGGTCATTAGGTAAGTTTGACCATTACAATGGGAATGGTAATGGCCATTCATAGGGGGGGAGGTAGGAATGGCCATTACAACCAAATCTGTAATGGGAATGACCATTACGATGATTTTATGTGATACCAAACGCAGGAATGCCTTTAACCCATTACATTGTAATGGTCAAACCATTACATTACGACGGTCAATAGGCTAACCAAACACGCCTTTAGTTTCTTCTCATGGTGACCAACGACGGAGAAAATGACAGAAGGGATTTTGAGTGAATTGTTTTATGTGTTGGTAGGCTTTGAGACATGGGTGACTTGTGAGTCATGATGGTATTGTTTTTTAGAACATTGTCAAAGATAATATATTAAAATATATGCAAAATGAACTATTCTAATTTTCAAAATTTTCAATTTGTAATTTTTTTTGAATTTTCAATGGTTAAAGGAGCCACTTATAATTTGAACACTCAGAATGTTCCAATTAATTAATTAATGCCTTGTTTATAATATATCGATGTTAGAAGTGTTCACTGTAAATAGAAAGGTTTTTTAAGTTGTGTTTGGGAGGCAGCAAATTTAAAGCAACTGCTTGAAGTCTAGGCTATCTCTGAAGGTTCTGACGGGTTGGAGTGAAAAGGCAAAGGGATTGGCTTTTCGGTCAAAGAGTTTTCTGAGTTTCTGGCTGCCCCAATTTATGAGACTCACTCTAACTCTTTTATCACTTTCCATAATAACTTGGTTTGGGTGAAATATCTTCTTCCAATAGTCAATTTTTTTTTGTTGGTCAGTCTTGCATGGGAGGATCCTGACTAAAGATGTTTTAAGAAATAGGGGAATTTCTGATGGAAGCGTCTGTGTGCGTTGCAGCGAGAATGATTAGACTATTGATCATTTGCTTCTTTATTGTCGATTCTCTAAGTCTTTTTGAAGTATTTTTCTTGCAGAATTCGGAGTAAGTATCGTGTTTCATGGCTCCATCTTGGACTGGTTAAGTTGATGGTCTTGTACCAATCCCCCTCGTCTAGCAGAATGGTTAGGGTCCCTCATGTGGTTATGTGGTGTGTTTGGAAGGAGATAAATATGAGGGTTTTTTAGGGGCTTAATAAATCAGAACACACCGTTTATTTAGATATCAGGGAATTATTGTGGAGAATCGGTAAGACATGTAATATCTTTAAGAACATGTTTTTTGACATGTTTATGACGTCATGACAATTATTGCTTTAGGATTCGGCCTTGTGTAGTTTTCTTTCCTTTTCAATAAGAGTGATTCTACACAGCGAGGAAATGGGCGAGGAAATGAGCGAGGGGAGTGAGGTGGCGGGGGTGGGAGCAGTTCATTCCACTCGAGATGCGCACGCGAAAAGTCAATGCACGCATCTCGAGTGAGGTGAACGGCTCCCACCCCGCCACCTCACTTCCCTCGCTCGTTTCCTCGCTCATTTCCTCGACACTTAGAATTTCTGTTTCAATAATAATCTTCATATTTTACCGTGAGAAAAAAAATTATGTTTACACTGGGTAATGCCTAAAATGTCCATAAAAAATGATTACTTAATATCTTCCACTTGGCTGCAATTGTAAAAAAAGTTGTGAATTTTCAGGGCATTTTGGGACTTCTAAAAATGTCTTATTGGATGCAATAGTGTTTTTCTCTAAAAAGAAATAAAGACCCATTGTCATTGTTCATCATAGTACAAAATTTGGAGGCGAAATTGAAAACCACAAAATCTGGTTGAAGACACAAGCACACTCCACTGTTCATCCGCTTTTTCAGGCGTTATATAGTCCTGATATTTCTTAGGGCCCGGGGTGGTATTCAATTACGAATTTTAATGGATTGTGTTAGTTTTTAAAATCTATTAAAATTCAGGAGTATTCAATTAAGGATTTAAAATGATACATGTAAATCTAGGGGTATTCAAATACCGATTTTAAAAGATTGTTTTAAAATTCATCAAAATCAGGGGATATTCAATTCATGATTTTCAAAAATCCACCAAAATCAGAGAGTATTAAAAAAGTAGTGGATTTTAATGAATTTGTTAAAATTGTGGATTTTGAAGCATTTGTAAGTGAAAAGTATATATAACAAGAGTTATTCCAAATCCGACCTTTCCCCCTCATATTTCAACGGATTTGTATTGGCTATTGTTAAATAACACTACCATTTTCGCTAAAGGACGCCATCATCCCATTTTTTTTGTGATCTACTCAAAGACACCACCACATTCCATTCTCTTCTCTCTTCACAAGAACAGCACCACCTCGCCCCACAACTTTCGTCCACACCACCATGCCCTACCACCGCTAGCTGCACCACCACCCGCACTTCATCTTTTCTTTTGTTCTTGTTCTTCTTTTTTGTTATTATTATTCTTCTTCTTCTTATTCTCTTCCTCTTATTTTTTCTTTTTCTCGTCCTTTCTTCATTTTTTTTATTTTTTTTAATTTATTCTTCTTCTTTTACTTTTCTCTTTGTTTTTCTTCTTTTTCTATTTTTTCTCATCTCTTCTTCTTTTCCCATTTTTTTCTTCTTCGTTCTTGCGGAGGTTCCTGCGAGTGGAGGTTCCCTACTTGCCAAAACCTTCGCGAGGGAAAAAAAAAAAAGAAAAAAAAAGAAAAGAGAAAAAGAAAAAAAAAAACAGAGAAAAAAGTGGAGGAAGAGAAGAAGAAGAAAAAAAGAAAAGAACAGAGAAGAAGAAAAGGTGAGGGGGAGGAGGTTGAGAATGAGAAGATGAAAATGGGTGGAGGTGGTGATTGATGGAGAAGAAGAAGAAAAACAAAGGATGAGGAGGATGAGAGGTAGCGGTGGTGATTGAAAAAAAAAAGAAGAGATGAGAGGTGGCGGTGGCGGGAATAACAATTTGAAGTAAAATAATTATTTGTATTACTTTTGGACCATCTTCAATGTATTTGATTTTTTTTAATTTGAAATAAAATTCTTGTAACATACAAACAATTGTTTAATTGATGTTTTGAGATATGTTTTATGATTTGTATTGACATGAATAACAATGTAGGTGATATTTTTTTATTGTTTCCTATGACTAATAACACATTTATAAAAATCCATTGAATTTATAAGAATTTATAGAAATCCATAACAAACTTTTATAAAATCTACAAAATCCAATCATTTAAAACTCATCAAAATCCAGTGAATTTTGTAAAATCATTTGAAACCTTTTAAAATCCACGAGATTTAAAATTCTTCAGAGTCCATTCAAATCTCGAATTGAATACCCCCACCTTATAGTCAGCAAAAAAATGTCTTTTTTTCATTTGACTTAACGGAAGATTGAGTGGTCAACTAACAATTCGAGACCAAGACCTAAATAATGCCATTATTTGGGACCAAAGTTTGAATTGTACATTTCTTCAAATAATTTCATGGATTGCATACTTTGGTTGTGAATTATTGAGCTAGGTTTAAATGTTGTTGAGCCTTGGCTAAGGGCTCAATTACAAGTTTTCGGCAACACTGCATGGGCAAGTCATCAATGAAGTTCGAAGTTTCTAACCATATGAACGATCCCATGTTTTTATTTATAAAATAAAGAAATCGATCGCATGAGAACGTCTCTAATCGAAAATTTGCAAATTAAAAGTTGCTCGCCTTAAACAGAGTGGTACTAATCCACTATTCTGATTTGAGAATAAATTGTAGGGGATTTCATTTTGCCGATGATTTACGTTTTTAGTTTTGGGTGGACTTTTGGCATGGATTAATTTGCCTGTATTTAGTTTTGTCAAACAACTTTGAAGCCCTTGACCTATGTTTGTGTCCAACAATTCTATCACTCAGGTTTGTTAGCCACTTTTGTTTTTTTTTTACAATTTTACATTTTTAAAAAAAAAAAAACTTGGCCCAAAAGTAGCTGGCAAACCTGGCTGGCTAGACTTACTCATTTGTTTCAGATCTTCTAAAATGTTAACGTGGAAACAAATTAACACTCTCAGCTAAACCCCCAAATCTCCAATGTTTTTATTTTATTTTATTTTTATTTTGGATGTTTTGGCTTGAAGCCTCATTTCTTGATTATATTTATGGACCTTATTAATTTTTGAGATATTTTGATTTGGCCCCGCTTTCTGAATTTTTTTTTTTTTTTTTCTTATACATAGCATCAGTGGATATAGAAAGATATAATTTACAAGTAGTTTAAATGCTTGCCATTTGCTGAAAGAGACTCACTTTTAGTCACTCCATGGAATATGGTTATAGAAAGATATAACTTACAAGTTCCATGGAGGTCCAAGGATCAGTTCTAGCCACCCTTGTTGATAGTACTATGGCAGAAAGCTATGCAGTGGATGCGGCTCTAATGATGATCCAAAGACAACAATGGAAATCTGAAATTTCATTTAGTGACTCAGCAAACCTTTTGTCAGTTATTCGAGACGAGACAACTACTTCTTTTGTCATTAATTGGGCATGGAGACCCATCATTAGTAACATTAGACGAATGCTCTTTTGTTACCAGATTGGAAATGTAACTATATTAATAGAAAACTTAATATAAAGGCCCATAACCTTGCTCATTCTGCTGGGCACTCTTTCGTGTAGTTTTTCTTATGTTTAATGAATGCAGGGTATTAACAAAAAAATTAAAAATTACAAGTAGTTTAAATGCTTGCCATTTACTGTAAAAATGCCTCATTGTTATAAAAATAATGGATCATTCCTTTTATACTGTTGTGACAACTCTTAATTAGTTGACGTGGGAATTTCTTCAAGCCAATACCAACACAACATAACCATCAAAGCCCCCACAAATCCATCATCATCCCATTTGAATGCTTTTATCTCTTTTAGGGTTGTGTGAAAGAAATAAAAAAGGTTTTGAAGAGCTTCTAGTTGAATCCATAGAGGGTGTTGGTTGGGTGATGGAGCCTTCTCTTTGTCTCCTATTTGTCTCCATATCAAGACATTTATAATGTGGGCTGGGAGAAAATTTGTTGCCCTAAATTTCGAGGGGGTTTAGGCATCCGTCAGGTGCTCACTTTCAATATTGCATTACTTTCTAAGTGGCTTTGGCGATTTGCAGAAGAGAATGGCAATTTATGGAGATCTCTCATTATGGACAAATATGGGCACAATAGATGGGTTTGGGAAAAGAGAACTAAGTACACTTCCTACGGATGCTCATTGTGGAAATCTATCTCCCGGTGCGCAAGTGGTTTCTACCCTCACACCTCTCTCAAATGTGGAAATGGTGATCTCATCTCTTTCTGGCATGATGTCTGGTGTAGTAACCAATCTTTGAAGGATCTTTTTCCAATGTTGTTTCTCATTAACAAGAATCAATATGGAAATGTGAGCAGTTTTTGGTCTAACAGCAACTGTTGGGATCTTTCCTTTCGCAGACACCTCAACACTGGGGAACTAGATGAGTTCGCTAATCTTTTACACCTGTTGGATAGACAAATGCTCTCAGAGGGACCAGATAGTTTGGTGTGGAAGGGTAAAGGTGCAGGCTTCTCGGTGAAAGAATTTTCGGATATCGTGGCTGCATCTCATTATGAGACCCACTCTAACCCCTTCATTTCCTCCCACAAAAATCTGGTATGGGTGCAAAACCTTCTCCCTCAGATTAATTTATTTAGTTGGTCAGTTTTGCATGAGAAGATCTTGACTAAAGATAGGTTAAGAAAAATGGGAATCCTCACTGGGAGTCTTTGTGTGCTTTGCAATGAATCTGAAGAGACACTGGACCATTTGATGCTTCATTGCAGTTTCTCCAAATCCATTTGGCCCAGTTTCTTGGTGGAATTCGGTTTGAGTTTGATGTTTCAAGGTTCCATTCTAGATTGGCTAAGTTGGTGGTCTAAAGCTAATCCTTCAAGTCGGGGGGAGTGGTTATGGCGTAGGGTCCCTCACGTTCTCATGTGGTGTGTGTGGAAAGAAAGAAATCAAAGGGTTTTTGAAGGACTAAACAGATCAGAATACTCTATCTTTATCGAGATTAGAGAATTGCTGTGGAAAATGGGTACATCATGTAATTTATTTAGGGATTTGGGGTTTGACACTTTCATAGTGTCTTGGCATTCCTTGATATAGGAATGTTTCTCGTTGTAACTTGTTTCCCTTTCTTTCATTAATAAACATCTTCATGTTTGACCGTTTAAAAAAAAAAAAAAGACATTTATAATGTAAACTTAAAGAGTGCCAAATAGCTAGTTGTCCAATAAGACAACATAAATACCATTTAAAAGTGTAAATTATACACATTGCTTTCTAGACTTTTTTTTTTGTTTTTTTGAAAGAGAGCTGGGTTTTAAGGACTCCTAAACCTTTATATAAATTAAATAAAAACAAAAACAAAAACAAATACAGAAACAAATTCTCACAAGAGAGAGGATTCAAGTGAAAGTGAATACGATTAGTAGGCCTATAATAATATTCAATTAGCATCGGTCAACAGAATAAACCTCTTGTTTTTTTTTCCATTCTCCTTTGTTAAGGAGGAAAAGGTTCAACCTTTGTACTTTTTTGTTTGCTTTCTTAGCCCTAGAGGATCTTCGAAGACAGAGACTAAAATCTTTAGTGCAAGAGTTTGGAAACTATTTTGTAGTCAAATCTCTTACAACCTCTTCGCTAGAAGGATCTTGTTCATGTTCATCGTTACTACTCTGCTCATCTGTTGTAGTGTTTTCTTTGTCCTGAGTCGGTGTGTGTTCACTAGCCTCCACACTAACACTACACTCGAGCGTTGCGTTTCCAAGTAGCAATAGTTGTGTACTATACGTTATGGCATCACTCTGGTTATCGTTTATTTTCTGCTATGCCTCAATGGCGGCCTCTGTACTGGTGACATTCCCTGCTTTTTTCTGTGATAGGCCCTTTACTCCCCTCTAAACTAGGGTGAGTCTTCGACTTGAATGTATGCCTGCCCTTGGCAATCGTCCAACCATCAGAGTTTTGTCTTTATAATGGCTGGGTCCTACCTGTAGCTTGCCATACCATATGGCCTGGAGTATTAACTTCTTTTCTCTTTGAACACTGTTATTTTGTATGGCCAAATACTGCGCAAGTATTGCATTTTACTGGAATTCATGCATACTCAACTTCAACTATTTTTTCTTATCTCCATTGATAATCACATGGATGTCTTTGGGTAATTGGTTGTTTACATCCACCTCCACACACACCCTCGTATACGCTAATCTTGTTCTTTCTTCAGTAGCTTTGTCAAGCATGATGGGCACTCCAATAAAACTAGCAATCCTTTGAATACCCTCCGGATTTCATAAGAATAAAGGAATTTTCTTCAGTGTAACCCAAATAGGTATCGAGGTAAGCACCTCGGCATCCTCGTCCATAGTAGGTGACCAGGTCCTGATGATGAAAAGGTCTCATTTTCAATACCTTACTTCTATCTTCTTCCTTCTTGAATTTGAATACAAAATTCTTATCTCCGTGTATGCTCATCTCAAACTCTTGAATTCCCCACGTCCTAATCAGACACTCTTTGACATAACCATATGCCAAACGCTTGCCCACAAAGCTGCCAATAACCAACTTTTCACATTCTTCTATCCTACTCGCAAAGTCAACAGTCTGCACTTGTACTATTTTTCTGCCTTCAACAATAGTTGGAGGTTCATACTTCAGTTTAGTAGAGCCTGTATGCTTGCTTTGCTTAAGCTTTGATGCCCAACTCATCCTCGTTGGTGCAACGGCAGGGTTTGCCATTGCTATTTCTTCTTGAAGTTTGCTAGGACTAGAGGATGCAACACTGGTTGGCATTGTATATTCATCTTCTTTATGCAGAGCCTCTTCATTCCTTTGCGCTGCAATGGTCGTCCCTGTGCTGTGTGGCACATTGGCAGCCAATGTACCATGACAGCCTTGAATGCTAGCAGCCTGCACTTGACTGGCTGGCGCCCTTGCAGTCAGCATCCCCCAGTTATTAGGGTTTTTCATGATTTCTAGTCCTTCTGCACCTAGCGTATCTCCGTTTTTTACAGCCACTTGATATTCGTTTGTGAGTAACTGTAACAGCCCATCGCCATGAACTTTGTACTGCTCCTCAAAAGCCATTAACATATCCTGTGTAAACACACTCTCACTGGCTGTGTCTCCTCCATTTGTAGGGTTATCTCCACGGGAAGAAATGGAGAGATAATTCTCTCGAGTAGAATGTGATGTCATCCAGTCGTGAGATTCATAAACCCACCAACTGTTTGATGAAAGATCTCCCTCTCGAGTGAAAAGGAAGAAGATAGGGAGCAGATCTAAAGAAAGTGCAGTCCGAGAGATAGAACAGATCTAAAGGAGACGAGGTCAATCAATAATACTTACAAGCAAAGATGTAGACATGTTCTTTGTTCTTTCAAGTCATTCCCACTTATAAATACACTTTCAAAATCTAATCCATAAAATTTCCCACTTTCTCTGTTCTAATCCTGATTTGAATAATGACTATAGATATGTGAGAATGCAATGTTTAAGCAAAGTTTAACGCTTAAGCGATCAAATTAGTCCTTAACCAGAGCTTTCATCAATAGTGTTCAAAATCAAACATTGTACAAGCTTAGAACTCACTTCCATTTTATTTCATTTTTTCTATTTTTCTCCTAAGTTTTGTATTTGCTTAGGCAAATGTTTAGAAGTTATGAGCTCGTAATTAGGGCAAATCCTGACATCATATTACCTATAACCAACCTGACCTTAAGGTTATAGTCTTCCAATTGCCAAAAATGTTCATATTGATTTAGTTGGTCAATCAGATTTTACTCATCCAAATCGTTTGCCCGTGATCTAACAAACATTAGCCACCTAACAATGAACAGTCAGTCCATCCAAGACCAATCAATCGCTTTAAACCGTAATCTCCAAATAATGGTAACTATCAATGGGATTTTGAGAATTCCCGACCCTCAGGATCGTTTACAAACTCATACATTGAACAATTACACATTACAATTATAACATTGACACAATTACAACACAATTCACTTACAATTCTCACACATAAGACTTGCACAGTGATGAAAGACTAACACACAAGTCTTGGATGTCTAAGCCTCAAAGATCCTTTGACATATTTATAGATGGTTAATGTCAGTGGATGTGTCTGATATTCTCTAAGGAGAATTCTAGATAGTTGAAATGGTAAGAGGTGGGATAATTCTCTAGAGAGATTTATCTCATATTTTCTCAACTTCTCTAGAAGGTTTTAGGTGGTGTTGATTTTCAACATCCCCCTTCAAAACTAACTTATTTTCACGTTTCTACTCAACACAAATTTGCTAGTTTTCACATTTACACACTACTTTCACATTCACACACTACCTTCACATTCACACATTTTCTCTTTATTAGTGTCTTCAAATATCATGACCAATTGATTCGCGGACATGATCTTCACACTTCATCAATTTCATATGATCTTTGGAACCTTTACTTCACAACTTTCATGTGCTCCCTTGGCACATCCACTCACAACATTTACGTGCTTTCCGGCACAACGCGACTCTACGATCCCTTATTGTTGCCTAAGTCGTTTTTTTTGCATCACTCCGCTACCAGTCATCTCACAAGGACCCGCTACATCTACATACACATACACAGTATGCCAACGCTTGGCGTGCACCTCAAGCCTGGCTTAGCCTATCATCATCTAGATTTTAGCCATTTTTCTCCGGCCTGGTCAATCGAGGGGAGGGCTCCGTGAGGCTTACTGATAAGGAGGATGCATCTCCTTAGAATGATTGTAACGTCCTTTCTTGAACATAATATATAGACATGTTTTTTTAATGAAAGTCATGTTTTTGTCTCATATTGTCTTGTTTACTTTAGTCGTTTCGTATAATTTTTTGATCGTCAGGTGGAATGCTTGTACTTGTCATTCAAAATGCATTGCTGCTCTAGGTTGTTCTGTTGCAGGTTAGTGTTTAACCAACAAAGATGTCTGTTGGTCAGGGGTTGACCAAACTTTTCCAGTAGCGACTCATTACGTGTTGGCGGACTAGTACTACCTACTGCTATTTATTCTTTTTGCGAAGAGGATTAGGCTTTGGGCACCAGAAGCTGTCGCCACCAGTCGTGAACTGACTGAGCTTACCTAGAAAGTTTGGTGATCATTGTCTGTATTGAGTGCAATAATCCCTTGGCAAGTCGTCATCATCAGCAGACCGACACTGACTAGACTCCCACTTCCTCCACCGTCGTGATCCACACGAAGCGGGTTAGGCTTTGGGCACCAGAAGTCGTCGTCATCAGTCGCGAACTGACTGAGCTTACCTGGCAAGTTTGACGATCATTATCTGTATTGAGAGCAATGTTCCCTTGGTAAGTCATCGTCATTAGCGAACCAATGCTGACTAGACTCCCACTTCCTCCGCCGTCGTGATTCGTGGCACCAGAAGTCGTCGTCATCAATCGTGAACTGACTGAGCTTACCTGGCAAGTTTGGCGATCATTGTCTGTATTGAAAGCAACGATCCCTTGGCGAGTTTTCATCATCAGCGGACCAGCGCTGACTAGACTCCAACTTCCTCCGCCGTCGTGATCTGCGCGAAGCCGATTAGGCTTTGGGCACCAGAAGTCGTCGTCATCAGTTGCGAACTGACTGAGCTTACCTAGCAAGTTCGGCGATCATTGTCTGTATTGAGAGCAATGATCAATTGGCGAGTCTTTGTCATAAGCGGACCAATGCTGACTAGGCTCCCACTTCCTCCGCCGTTGTGATCTGTGCGAAGCGAATTAGGCTTCGGGCATCAGAAGTCGTCGTCATCAGTCGTGAACTGACTGAGCTTACTTAACAAGTTCAACGATCATTGTCTGTATTGAGAGAAATGATCCATTGGTGAGTCGTCGTCATCAGTGGACCAACGCTGACTAGACTCCAACTTTCTCCGCCGTCGTGATCTGTATGAAGCAGATTAGGCTTTGGGCACCAGAAGCCGTCGTCATTAGTCGCAAACTGACTGA
This sequence comes from Berberis vulgaris, assembly GCA_963556465.1. Classification (NCBI taxonomy): domain Eukaryota; kingdom Viridiplantae; phylum Streptophyta; class Magnoliopsida; order Ranunculales; family Berberidaceae; genus Berberis; species Berberis vulgaris. The sequence continues at coordinate 2,632,324 of OY747129.1, read as the reverse complement.
GCTTACCTAACAAGTTCAACGATCATTATCTGTATTGAGAGCAATGTTCCCTTGGCGAGTCGTCATCATCAGCAAACCAACGCTGACTATTCTCCCACTTCCTCCGCCGTCATGATCCGCGCGAAGCGGACTAGGCTTTGGGCACCAGAAGTCGTCGTCATCAGTTGCGAACTGACTGAGCTTACCTGGAAAGTTCGGTGATCATTGTCTATATTGAGAGCAACGATCCCTTGGCGAGTCGTCTTCATCAGCGGACTAACGCTGACTAGACTCCAACTTCCTTCGCCATCGTGATCCGCACGAAGCGGATTATTCTTTGGGCACCAGAAGCCATCGTCATTAGTTGCGAACTGACTGAGCTTACCTGGCAAGTTCGGCGATCATTGTCTGTATTGAGAGCAATGATCCATTGGCGAGTCATCGTCATAAGCGGACCAACGCTGACTAAGCTCCCCCTTCCTTCGCCATTGTGATCTGTGCAAAACGGATTAGGCTTCGGGCAACAAAAGTCGTCGTCATCAGTCGCGAACTGACTAAGCTTACCTGGAAAGTTCGGCGATCATTGTCTGTATTGAGAGCAATAATCCCTTGGCAAGTCGTCGTCATCAATTGACCTGCGCTGACTAGACTCCCACTTCCCCCGCCGTCGTGATTCGCATGAAACATGTTAGGCTTTGGGCAACAGAAGTCGTCATCAGTCGCGAACTGACCAAGCTTACCTGGCATGTTCGACGATCATGGTCTATATTGAGGGCAATGATCCCTTGGCGAGTCATCATCATCAACGAACCAACACTGACTAGACTCCCACTTCTTCCGACGTCGTGATCCGCACGAGTTGGATTAGGTTTTAGGTTGATATTCGAGTCTAGTTATAGCCGGCCTGGTGAAGGGTTATAACGGATAATAGTGTAAATTTTGGTAAAAGCAAAATATTTTTTTGAGATGTTCTACATTCCATGGTCATTTAACCCCATCACCGTCGGCGTCTTCCAGCCGCCAATATGTTCCCGGTCTGTTGACTTTGGCAACTCTATAAGTTCCTACCCAATTCGAATTTAGTTTTCCCGCTCTGACTTCTTTGGTGTTTTTTTGGGTCTTCCTGAGTACCCAGTCTCCCACCTTGAATTCGCGTGGCTTAACCTTCTTGTTGTAGTATTGCGTCATCCATTGTTGCTAGGCATCTATCTTGGTGGATGCTAGATCTCATTTTTTGACGAGGAAGTCTTGTCCCACGCACAAGGCTTCCTCGTTGTCATTTGGCATGAACTTTTCCTTCCGAAAGGTTGGCACCTCGAGTTCCACCGGAACCATTGCTTCTGACCCGTATGCTAGGGCGAAGGGTGTCTCTTCGGTAGGGATTTTTTAGTTGTTCGATATACCCTGAGTATTCCTGATAGCTCTGGAACCCATTTTCCTTTGGCTATTTGTTTCTAGGATTGTCCTGTTGGTAGCTTTCGCTTCGCCGTTGGCTTGGGGGTGTCCTGGTGAGAAGAAGTGGTGCTTGACTCCCAGACTTTTGCACAGTTCATTAACCTTGCTACCTTCAAACTGGGTTCAATTGTCACTGACTAATTACGCCCAGACAGTACACGCGATCAATTGTAGTAAAGATTGGGGTATCGATCCCACGAGGAAACACTACAACAAAAATGATCTTTTACAACATTTGAGCATAGCGTTTTTTACACAAATGCTATAAAAAAACCTAATTTTAGTATATTGTATCCGCAAAACGCTATTAAAGAATCAAGCGGGAGATTAAAAATGCTTGACCGCAAAAATATTTCAGACTCTCTCCTCCAACTTAAAACCTACAAAGAAGAATGAAATACTCAGCCCTGCGATTCTCCTCCCTCCCTCACACTGCCATTCGCCTCCCTCCCCGCTCTCGCTCTCTCTGTTTCTCTCACCACTCTCGCTCTCTCTGTTGCTCTCGCCGCTCTGTCTATCACTTTCGCTTCTCTCTCAATTTGATTCATCTAACATGGGGTGGAGGAGAAAGTTGGGGAGAATGGGGCAGTGAAGGTTTAGGTTTCTTTTCTTTTTGAATGATCAAATAAGGCCAACAAGAGCATAATTTCCTCTTCAATCTATCTCACTCAGAGAGATACGACGAAATCAGGGGCAAAGAAGAAGCGAGTCCGTCGAAAAAAAAATTTCCCCTTTTTCTTGGAGTGAAATTTTGAGGTAACTCAGAATCTGAGATCTCACACAGTTATAAGTTGGTATGTATTTTTTCATTTGTTTGTCACTTTGAGAATTCTTTGCACTTTCCTAAGATCATGCGAGTCTTTGTATAACTCATATTTATTATTTGCAGCTGTCGGCCCTAATTTGTAATGGAATAACTCTAGTTGTGTCTCCTCTTGTTTCACTCATTCAAGACCAAATCATGCACTTGTTGCTGGTAATGCAATTATTTCTTTGGATGATTCATTTGTTTTGTCTAATTTTGTCATTCATTGTTAAGGTTTTCATTTGATTTTGCAATTTAGGCATATGATTTTTTCCTATTGTGGACAATAGAAATACATGATGTGTACATTTTGCACTTTAATAGCACTTAAATATAGCGTTTTTTCAATCTCTGCTATGAAAAGCCTTCTTTTAATAGCATTACAATAAAAAACACTATAGAACTGAAAGCGGGAAATAAAAATTATAGCGCCGCTCGAATTTCACTTGGAAGTTTAGAAAATCCCTCGACTCTCTAACAAAACATGCACCCAATTCCAATTTCTTTCATTAAGGAATACAGGGAGAGGGCATCCCTCGACTCTCTAAAGTTGCTTCTATAAGTTTTATTTCCCCCCTCAATTCAAGTACTTTTACAAAAAAATAAAATAAATAAATAAAATCTAGGAGTTTCTTAGTTGCCCTGGTCACACTCCAACTTGAATAAGGTGTGGTGAAGCCAGTGGAGCGAAACAACATTGATTAACATTGCATGGACCCAAGTGGCACGTCGAAGGCATGCCACTAGGGAGACAAAAACAGTGAGTTGTCGTGCCTAGTTATTAGCAAAAAGAACATAAAAAAATGCAAATGATGGGAGGGTAAGTTATTATAAAAGCAATAATATACAGTCCAATCCATGCTTATTTCCTCAGAAACATGGAGTGACATGAACCAGCTCACTTGGCTAGCATGTGATTAGATTCCTTCAAGATCAATGCCAGTCCAAATACTGGCGCTTCCTCGCTTGTGGAGATGGACTCGAATCTTGACAACAAGGTTGAACTTCATCTATTTGTGTTTATTAAATGTTAATGTTAGAACATATATCTCTAGTAAAGCTCTTCTTATTCCAATTCTTTTAAATCTGATTTTCTAATTTCCCTTCTTCAGTCAGAAGATTTGTCTCAAGGAATCTTAGGATCTTCAAAACAGTATGATCAAGAAGGAAAAAAGCCCATTGAGAAGGTAATGTTCGTTGGTACACTTAACTGATGATGTTCTTGACATTATCTCAGTTTAAATTTAGCTCATTTATTCCAGTTTTTATAATCCAGCACTTCAAGTTATCCAACAATCTACTGGCTTGGATTTAGACTGGTATGATGATCCATGCTTGCCAACACCATGGAAACATATTGGCTGTGAAGGAAGTCTTGTTACATCACTGTGAGCATAATATTTATGTTGATTTATTTTACTCATTTTTCTCTTTTTAACAAACGATTCATTGTGCTATCATGTATTCATGTATAGTTCATTTTTATTGGCAAATATTAGGGAGCTTTCCAACATTGATTTGAGGTCAATCAGCCCAACTTTTGGAGATTTGCTAGATCTTAAAACATTGTAAGCTCTTTGAATATGAATTCACTCTTAAGGTGTCTTTATCTGCAATGGGAATTTTTTTTTAAGAAAGTTTATGAATTATCACTAGATTGTACTAAATCTGTATTGAAGCCACTCATTGATGCGAAAAATAACTAAATCATCTTTTTCCCTTTGAAATGGGAATTCATTTTCTTTGAAATGGTTACTAAATTTTTTGCATATGCCAACGCATGGTTTCCATTGTACACAAACACAAACTTAATATCAATATTATCTATGCTGGTTTCCAACTTTTATATCAGTAGTAGATTAATAGCATATTTTCTATGCAAAGTTTCTTCTTTATCCTATTTTCCTAATAAAATTTGCTGGAATATAATTCAGGGATTTACACAACACGTCACTTACGGGGCAGATACAAAACTTGGGTAGCTTGCAGGAACTGGAGAAATTGTAATATTTCCTATCTCATTCATGTTATAGTCTATTGCTACACTGTTTATTAGTAACTAAACTATCATTGCAGGAATGACTACATCTGCTAAATATTACATCTGCTAAATATTGCAGGAACTTGAGTTTCAATCAACTAACGTCAGTTGGATATGATATCTCCACTTTGGCTAGCCTCCAATATCTGTAAGTTGCAAAGTAGGAATCACTCAAAATTATATTCTAAGCATCATAATAGTTAATACTTTGTGAATGGGCTGTGATAATAGGGTTCCTGAATATCAAGTCCATGCCCTCCTTTATTAGACCCTTCCACCTGGTGCCATTGCTATTGTGCCGTCTGCTGCTCTACTCTTTTACGCTCTCCTTTTTTTTTGAGTTTAGCTTGGCTTAATTTATTAGTTACTTTTCCTTTGAGTTAATACTGTACAATTATTAGAAAGTGCTACTGCATTGTCAGAATTGTATGAAATGCAATCTTAAAATAGATTGAAGGAAGCTGCTATTGAATTGCTTCTTTAAGTTTGCAATTAAAACACGTCTAGGGCTTGGTACTGGAAAAAATAGCTACTTCCATACATTATTGTAACATATACAAACCCCCGAAATATATGTGAAGAAGTTGATCTGAACAGAGTGTGTCAAATGGAGTGTCCAAATGTGTCCGAGTTTCCAATACGTTATGGAAGCATAATATCTTATATTTGAACATGAAGTGATGTTGTTAGATGGGTAATTTTTTTGGATCAATAGGACAAAAGATATGGTGCTAAATTTACATTCCACATATTTATGAAGGGATTTGCAAAGCAATAGTTTACAAGGAACAGTTCCAGATAGCTTGGGAGATTTGAAGGAGCTTCAATTATTGTAAGCAAGTTTCTGTAAAATTGCAATTTTTTTTTATTTTTTATTTGGGTAGATAGTTGTTCTATAACTTGTATGATATTGTGTTATGTAGAAATCTTGAAAATAATAAACTCGAGGGTACCCTGCCAGAGTCATTGAATAGGGAAAGTTTGGAAGTCAGGTATGAGGTTAACCTCACATTGTTTCTATCTATTTGTAGATTTAATCATATTCATGCTCTGTTTTGGCACAGAACATCAGGAAATTTATGCCTCTCCTTTTCCTCTTTGACATGTAACCAATTCTCAAACAATCATTCAGTAGAGGTGCCTGAGGTTACAATCTTTAGCCGAAAGAAGCATAACAGGCACAGCCCGGGGGCCATTATAATTGGTGTTGGTGGATTGTTATTTGCCATACTCTTTATCTTATTTCTAATATTCTTGTACAAAAGAAAGAAACATGGGACAGACACCACATATAGAACAAGTTGGTGGATTGTTATTTGGCAATCTTTGGTCACAACAAGCTTGAAGAGAAGCAGGGTTTTTTTTTGTAATATTCTACTTTTTTTTTTTGGTTCAATTCTTTTAGTGATTGATTGAGTGGGTTTTATCTTGGGTTTCAGGAGAGCAAGTTTTTGAAGTTCTTAGGGTTTATGTGGAACCCTTTATCATGGGTTATGGAAGCTGCAGCTATCATGGCAATCGCCCTTGCAAATGGAGGAGTATGGACTCATTTCCTCTAATTTTTTTGGTTTTTTTTTAAACCCTTTTTTTTTGGTTATTCTGAATGTTTTCTTTAATTGTTTTGTAGGGGAAGCCTCCTGATTGGCAAGACTTTGTTTGAATTATAACACTGCTGCTTATCAACTCGACGATTAGTTTCATTGAGGAGAACAACGCGGGTAATGCTGCAGCTGCTCTCATGGCTCGTCTCGCCCCAAAAGCCAAGGTATCTGGATAGAACATAGGCTGTTGTTATCTTCTCTTTTGTTAGATTTTTTTCAACTTACTTGTAGCTGTAGTTTAGGGTTCTATCTTGGAAAATTGAGCAAATCATACTAGGAACATTTTTGGTTTGACACACTACAAAAAAAAGCAAAATTAGCTACGGCAATTAGTAAACCGTCGCTATTTAAACGGTTTGCGACGGCAAAAAACCGTCGCTAAAATTTCTGCTACGGTTTTGGGTACATAAATTAACTTAACCGTCGCTAACCGTTTTGCGACGGGTAAAAACTGTCGCTAATACGAACATTAGCAACGGCATTCCGACCGTAGCTAATGTTTAGAAATTTTTTCGCTAGCTACGGTCCAAAAACCGTCGCTAACGTGATTTTTTTTTAAAAAAATTTAAAAAACAAATCAGCGACGGCCATACAACCGTAGCTAATGTTTCTGTGATTTTTAAAAAAAAAATATGTGAAAACACCTTAGCGACGGCTTGAAAACCGTAGCTAATGTGATTTTTTAAAAACAAAAAAAATTAAAAAAGAGGTTAGCGACGGTTTTCTAACCGTAGCTAACATGATTTTAAAACAAATAGTAAACTAATTAGCGACGGCTTGAAAACCGTAGCTAATGTGATTTTTTAAAAACAAAAAAATTTTAAAAAAAACTTAGCGACGGTTTTCTAACCGTAGCTAACATGATTTTAAAAAAATAGTAAACCAATTAGCGACGGCTTGAAAACCGTAGCTAATGTGATTTTTTAAAAATAAAAAAAAATAAAAAAAAGCTTAGCGACGGTTTTCCAACCGTAGCTAACATGATTTTTAAAAAGATCTGATCTGATCAAGGAAGATCTGAGAAGATCAGATCAGATCAAATCAGATAAGAGAAGATCAGATCAAATAAGATCAGATAAAAGAATATCAAATAAGATCAGAGAAGATCAAGGAAGATCAGATCAAATAAGATCAAAGAAGTTAAAAGTAGATCAAAGAAGATTAGATCAAAGAAAATCAGATAAAATAAGATCAGATCAGATCAAATAAGATCAGAGAAGATCAAGGAAGATCAGATCAAAGAATATCAAATACGATCGAAGAAGATCAAAGAAGAGCAAAGAAGATCAGATAAAAAAAGATCAAAGCAGATCAAAGAAAAACCAAAGAAGATCAAAAAAGTTCAAAGAAGATCATAGAAGATCAGAGAATATCAGATCAAAGAATATCAAATAAGATCAAAGAAGATCAGATTAGATCAAAGAAGACCAGATCAGATCAAATCAAAGAAGATAAGATCAAAGAAGACCAAAGTAGATCAGATAAAAAAAGATCAAAGAATATCAGAGACGTTCAAAGAAGATCAGATAAAAAAAGATCAAAGAAAATCAAAGAAGATCAAAAAAGATCAGAGAAGATCAAGGAAGATCTGGGAAGATCAGATCAGATCAGATCAAATCAGATCAGATCAGATCAGAGAAGATCAAAGAAGATCAGATCAAATAAGATCAGATAAAAGAATATCAAATAAGATCAGAGAAGATCAAGGAAGATCGGATCAGATCAAAGAAGTTAAAAGTAGATCAAAGAAGATTAGATCAAAGAAGATCAGATAAAATAAGATCAGATCAGATCAAAGAAGATCAAATAAGATCAGAGAAGATCAAGGAAGATCAGATCAAAGAATATCAAATACGATCGAAGAAGATCAAAGAAGAGCAAAGAAGATCAAAGAAGATCAGATAAAAAAAGATCAAAGCAGATTAAAGAAAAATCAAAGAAGATCAAAGAAGTTCAAAGAAGATCAGAGAAGATCAGAGAATATCAGATCAAAGAATATCAAATAAGATCAAATAAGATCAGATTAGATCAAAGAAGATCAGATCAGATCAAATCAAAGAAGATAAGATCAAAGAAGACCAAAGAAGATCAGATAAAAAAAGATCAAAGAAGATCAAAGAAAATCAAAAAAGATCAAAGAAGTTCAAAGAAGATCAAAGAAGATCAAAGAAGATCAGAGAAGATCAGAGAATATCAAATAAGATCAGATTAGAAACAAAAAAAAGAGCTAATGTGATTTTTTAAAAACAAAAAAAAATTAAAAAAGAGCTTAGCGACGGTAGTCTAACCGTAGCTAAAATGATTTTTTTTTTAAAAATATAGTAAACTAATTAGCGACGATAATACAGCCGTAGCTAAGATTGTTTTGTGATTAAAAAAAAAATATATTTTAAAGACCTTAGCGACGGCTTGAAGACCGTAGCTAATGTGATTTTTTAAAAATAAAAAAAATAAAAAAAGAGCTTAGCGACGGGTTTATAACCGTAGCTAACATGATTTTTTAAAAAAAATATAACAAACTAATTAGCGACGGCAATACAACCGTAGCTAAGATTTTTTTGTGATTTTAAAAAAAATATATTAAAAGACCTTAGCGACGGCTTGAAGACCGTAGCTAATGTGATTTTTAAAAAAAAATAAAAAATTACAAAAGAGCTTAGCGACGGTTTTCTGACCGTAGCTAACGCGATTTTTTTTAAAAAAATATAGTAAACTAATTAGCGACGGCAATACAGCTGTAGCTAAGGTTTTTGTGATTTTAAAAAAAAAATATGAAAAGAAGTTAGCGACGGCTTGAACGCCGTAGCTAATGTGATTTTAAAAAAAAAAAAATTTAAAAAAGAGCTTAGCGACGGTTTTATAACCGTAGCTAACATGATTTTTAAAAAAAAATATAACAAACTAATTAGCGACGATAATACAACCGTAGCTAAGATTTTTTGTGATTTAAAAAAAATATATATTAAAAGACCTAATTGGTTTAAAAAAAAACATTAAAGATTTTAAAAAAAAACTAAAGAGGTTAGCGACGGCTTAATTGCCGTCGCTAATTGGTTTTTAAAAAAAAAAAAAACTAAAAAATTATCACCGATCCGCGTGAAATATCATCTCAACCGTTAATAACACCAAAAAATTTAGCTCAATCCAACGCACTAAACCAAACCACGTCATCAATCCGCGTGAAACTAACACAACCAATCCCCTTCAATTACCTTTCTCTATATAAATTTCAATTTTTTCTACAAACCAACTTAAACAAAAATTCTCTCAAAAATTTTTTTCTCTCATCTTCCAGAGAAGAAACCCACTGAGGAGAAGTCCGCCGCTTCCTCGACACTGATCTCGGCCGCCTCTCTCTCCCCTCCCTTCATCCGCCGCCGCTCTCTCGGAGATCTGAGATCTCTCATCTCGGAGATCTGAGACCTGAGATCTTGGAGATCTGAGACCTCAGATCTTTGATATCTCGGATCTCGGAGATCTGAGACCTCAGATCTCTGATATCTAGGAGATCTGAGACCTGAGATCTCGGAGATCTGAAAAATCTGAGTTCTCGAGATCTGAAATATATATATATTTTTTAAAAATCTCAGAGATCTCGGAGAAATCTGATCTTTTAAAAAAAATCTCGGAGAAATCTCAGATCTCGGAGAAATCTGATCTTTTAAAAAAATCTCAGAGATCTCGGAGAAATCTCAGATCTCGAAAAAATATATATATATATATATTTTTTTTAAAAAACCATTTAGCCAAAATGCCGTCGCTAGAATAAAAAAAAATTTAATTTTTTTTTAAAAATCAGTTAGCCACGGCTAAAATGCCGTCGCTAACATAAAAAAAAATGTTAAATTTTTTTTTTAAAATCAGTTAGCCACGGCCAAAATGCCGTCGCTAAAATAAAAAAATTTTAATTTTTTTTTTAAAAATCAGTTAGCCACGGCCAAAATGCCGTCGCTAAAATAAAAAAAAATTAAATTTTTTTTTAAAATCAGTTAGCCACGGCCAATATGCCGTCGCTAAAATAAAAAATTTTAAATTTTTTTTAAAAAAATCAGTTAGCCACGGCCAAAATGCCGTCGTTAAAATAAAAAAATTTTAATTTTTTTTTTAAAATCAATTAGCCACGGCCAAAATGCCGTCGCTAAATTAAAAAAAATTAAATTTTTTTTTTAAAAATCAGTTAGCGACGGATATTTTACACTTTAGCGACGGTTTTATCCCGTAGCTAATTAGCTACGGCACTTTTGCCGTCGCTGAATCAAATAGTGACGATAAATCTAGCTACGGGACAGCAACGGATGTTGTGCCGTCGCTGATTCCTTTTAGCTACGGTTTTAGCTCAATCAGCGACGGTTTTTAGCCGTCGCTAATGTCCATTTTTTTGTAGTGACATATAGATTGAAACTCTAGGTTTGTTATGTTGATCAACTTAATTGTGGGCATCTGATATTTTGGTTTGTTCCTCTCATATTCATACTAGCAAAGACAATTCATCCAACATTTTCTATTTGTGGGTGGTTTATGGATTGTTGATGCTCTTAGCTAGTTTTTGTTTATGAACTTAAAGATGGGTATGGAATGTTGGGTTTATTTTTCTGATTTATCATATTGGTGTGTCTGAAGCCTCTTTGTGGATGGTTTGCACGTACCGGAACATTAAGTTGGTTTTGGATTATTTTGACATGTAGGTTCTCCGGGATGGAAAGTGGAACGAGGAAGATGCAGCAGTTCTGGTCCCTGGTGACATAATCAGTATCAAACTCGGGGATATAATTCTTGCAGATGCCCGTCTTCTTGAAGGGGATCCGTTAAAAATTGATCAGGTATAAACGGACAAATTGTATTTCGTCGTTTGAGATGGAGTTGAGTGAATAGAGTGATATTGTTTTATAAATTGTTAACCCTTTTGGTTGTTTAGTCTGCTCTTACAGGTGAATCATTACCTGTCACGAAAGGCCCTGGAGATGGTGTTTACTCCGGTTCAACATGCAAGCAGGGAGAGATTGAAGCTGTAGTTATTGCGACTGGGGTTCATACATTTTTCGGGAAGGCTGCTCATCTTGTAGATTCTACAAACCAAGTAGGACATTTCCAAAAGGTCAGGACCTCACAATCACATTGTTTGTTACCTGCGTGGTGTTTTTTGTTTTGTTATTATATTTTATAATTTAGTTCAATCGAATTATGGCTTTTGCTCTAGGTGTTGACTGCCATTGGAAATTTTTGTATATGTTCAATTGCTGTGGGAATGGTAATAGAGATTATTGTCATGTACCCTGTTCAAGGTCGAGAGTACCGTCCAGGAATTGACAATCTCCTCGTGCTTCTCATTGGTGGAATACCAATTGCCATGCCAACAGTCCTATCAGTGACAATGGGTACTATATCTTTAATGATTTTGACTATAGGACTGTTGGCATGGCAATGTGTACTATATCTTTAATGATTTTGACTGGAGGAATGGTATACAGATGATGCAATGGGTAATTATTGATGCAGGGAGCTATCACCAAGAGAATGACGGCAATAGAAGAAATGGCTGGAATGGATGTCCTATGTAGTGACAAGACTGGAACTTTTTTTTTTTTTTGGAAAGTGAGCGGGGTTATTTAGAATCCCCGAACCGTAGAAATGAAAAAAGAGGATGATAAAGTTTACAATCACTCATACGTTCACTCGTTACAGCATCCATAGGACAATAAACTTGCTTCAAATCTGCAACAAAGAACCTAATTAGGTCTAGAATCACCGTCTCCAAGTTGGGGAGTAACCCTGCAAAATGTTCTGCTACTAAAGTAGTTGCATGATAAACCTGCCATAATTTATGAGGAAGAAAAGACTAAAGACTGACTAAAGACTGGAACTTTGACGCTGAACAAACTCACAGTTGACAAGAATCTCATTGAGGTGATGACTGTAGGTTGCCATTTTTCACCACGGAAAGTTACTAAAGAGTCCTGGCCTAACCCATTGCTTGAACTCGTCTATGTAGATTTTCTCGAAAGGAGTAGCTTGAGACACTGTTGTTCTGATGGCAGCTCAGGCCTCGCGAACTGAAAATCAAGATGCAATTGACAGTGCCATAGTCGGGACTCTAGCAGATCCAAAGGAGGTAAGTGATGATGATGATGAAGCATAAGAGTTTTCCTCTGCAAATCGATTGATTGTGGAGTCAGTCAATCCTATCTGCGTAACCTTTTCTCCTCCATGTATTAACACTACCAACAGGCAAGGGCTGGCATTCAAGAGGTCCATTTCCTCCCATTTAATCCTACAGACAAGCTTTGACTTATATAGATAGTGAAGGCAAAATGCATCAAGTCAGCAAAGGTGCTCCTGAGCAGGTATTTTTTGTGAACATTTGTATATTTAAGGATCCTGTATGATCTATTCATGCTTTCTCCTGACAACCATGTCTAGCAGATTCTGAATCTTGCTCACAACAAGTCAGATATAGAACGAAGAGTTCATGTTGTGATCGATAAGTTTGTTGATCGAGGCCTACGTTCACTTGCAGGTAAATAAGTTCTATTCCTTCAATAACTTACATTGTTTTACTGAATACTAATCATCTGGGTGTTTGTCTTGGTATGAAACAGGAAGTTCCAGAGGGAAGGAAAGAGAGTCAAGGAGGTCCATGGCAGTTCATTGGTCTTATGCCTCTCTTTGATCCACCTCGCCATGACAGTGCGGAGACTATAAAGAGGGCCCTGAACCTTGGGGTAAATGTTAAAATGATCACAGGTGTGTCTTGTGATATAACATCATCTTGTCCAGGTTACATATGTGACATTCCTTGTCTCGAATGAGGTTTAAGTGAGATAGGAGCATCAGTTTCATATTGATCTATTCAGAGGGTTTCGGAAGTCTGAAATTGACGCTTAGTGACAAATTTTTGTGTTACATCTCCTAGAAACCCCATAGTAAAAAACTTACATGTTCAGGATAGTGCCATTGTGCAAGTTGTTTGTCTCTGAAGAAATTTTGTAATGAGAATGATTTCTGTATGTTATATATTGTGCAAAGTCTTACAACATATATATATACAGTTTGTAATGAGAATATCCATTATTCTAGAGCCTATTCTAGGTAAGTTGTTTCAATGACATCAATTACATATAATCAATTGCGATTCTTTCCTTCAGTTGTGATTCTTTCCTTCAATACTCCCCCTCAAGTTAGAGTGGATATTGATCACACCTAACTTGTCCAGCAACAATGAAAACTTATTTGAACTCAGGGGCTTCGTGAAAATATCTGCTGGTTCCTCCTTGGTTCTTGTATGTTCTGTTTGAATCAATCCTCTTGCACTTTCTCTCTTACAACATGGCAGTCAATTTCTATGTGCTTGGTCCTTTCGTGGAACACAGGATTAGACGCTATGTGTATTGCGGCCTTGTTATCGCAGAACAGCTTGACTGGCTGCAAATGTTGAACATTCAAGTCTTTCAAAATGTATTGCAACCATGTTATCTCACAACAAGTAGTGGCCATAGAACGATACTCAGCTTCTGCACTCGAACGTGAGACTATACTCTGTTTCTTTGTTTTCCATGAAATGGGAGCATGTCCGAGAAAGATGCAATAACCCATCGTTGCCCTTCTAGTGTCTTTGCAGCGCGCCCAGTCTGCATCACAATATGCTCTTAATTCCAATGGCCCTTTTGAAGGTAGGAAAATGCCCTGACCTGGCATCTGCTTGAGGTATCTCAGCACTTTGTGAGCTGCATCTAAGTGAGGTTGTCTTGGTTTATCCATGAACTGACTAAGTATATGAACTGCATACACGAGGTCCGGTCTTGTGATTGTCAAATAAATTAGGCGTCCAACAAGCCTTCGATATTGAGATGCGTTTTCTAACAATCTTCCATCTTCTTGTGTGAGGATTATATTTTGCTCAACTGGAAAAGGTGAAGGTTTTGCACCAAGGAATCCCGTGTCTTCAAGTATTTCCAATGCATACTTTCTTTGACTTAATGCAATGCCATGCTTGGACCTCGCTACTTCCAATCCAAGAAAATATTTCAACTGTCCCATATCCTTCAGTTTGAAGTGGCTTGATACAAAGCTTTTGGTCCTCATAATATCATCTAAACTGTTGCCTGCGAGAATTACATCGTCCACATAAACCAACAAAGCTGTAAAGTTACCTTGACGGCTTCGGACGAACATGGAATAATTAGACCATGATTGCTTGAAACTGGCTGACTTGAGGGCTGAGGAGAGCCTAAAAAACCATTGCCTGGAAGCTTGCTTCAAGCCGTATAATGATTTGTGAAATTTACAGACCTTATTCTCCCCCTTTCGTTCGAAGCCAGGAGGAAGTTGCATGTACACTTCTTCATGAAGGTATCCATTGAGGAACGCATTATTCACATCCAGTTGGTGGAGATGCCAATTTTGTTGAGCTGTGAGACTGAGCAAGACTCGAACTGTGGTGAGCTTGGCAATTGGCACGAACGTTTCCCTATAATCAAGGCCTTCCACTTGGCTATAACCCTTGGCCACTAACCTGGCCTTATAGCGTTCAATGGTTCCATCGGGGTTGTACGTTATTTTGTACACCCATTTACAACCGATTGGCCATTTGTGGGCCAGTGGTGGAACTAGGCTCCCTCTAGCCGCATCGCTTCTCTCCACTTTGGGTCTTTAACTGCCTGAAAAAAAAATGTAGGTTCTCTTTGCAGGGTAATATTAGCAGTAAAAGTTCTATGAGGAGAAGAAAGATTGGCATAAGAAAGAACATGTGAGAGACTATGAGCCGTACCAAGAGTTGTGACCTCGTTCGAAGAAGACGACGGAGCGAGACGCGAGGGGAGGGCCGCATCAATGTGAAAGTCCTGCAATGTGGTAGGGAACTTTGTAGCGTGAGAAGACTTGCGTGGTTGTGGTGGAGATTGTTTTGGAGGCAAAGGTGATTGAATGTGATCAAAGGAGATGGTGTCCAAGTTAGGAAGGGTGATATCAGGAGATACAGGTTCTGTAGATGAGAGAGATTTGGAAGGAGAATGATTAGGGTGATGCTCAGCGGAAGACTGGGGGTTTTGAGAGATTGTAGGTGAAGAATTATGTGTGGGACTCGAAGGAGAAATTGTAGGAATTGAAGGATTATCATAGTGGGCCAAACGAGTTAGAGAAGGAAACAAATCGGTATTTTGTGATGGAAAAAACTCCGAATTTTTTCTGGAAAGGAAAAACATTCTCAAAGAAAACCACATCCCTTGAAACTAGGGATTTCTTAGTTGTCAAGTTATAAACTTTATACCCCTTTTGGCCTTGTGGATAGCCAAGGAAGATGCACTCCGTTGATCGATGATCAAACTTACTAGGACGAGTTGGATGTGTGGATACAATGCATTAACATCCAAAGACTCTTAAATGAGAATAACTAGGTTCCTTATGGAAAAGTTTTTCAAAAGGTGTTTTTCCCTGAAGAATTGGAGTTGGTGTTCGATTAATCAAGTAAGCTGCTGTGAGTATGGCATCCCCCCTAAAAGATTTTGGCAGATTGGCTTGGAAAAGAAGGGCCCTTGCCATGTTTAGCAAGTGGTGATGCTTGCGTTCAGCAATACCATTTTGTTGTGATGTGTTGATGCAGCTAGTTTGGTGGATAATGCCTTTAGAAGAATAAAACTGGGGAATCTTAAACTCCGGACCGTTGTCATTCCTAACGACCTTAACATTTTTACCAAACTGAGTTGCAGCCAAATGAATAAAATGGATGAGAAGAGTGCGTGCCTCGGACTTATGTCTCATCAAATACACCCAAATGCTTCGTGAATGGTCATCAACGATTGTTAGAAAATATTGTGCACCAGAAAAAGTTGGAACATGATAACCTCCCCAAATATCAATGTGAATTAAATCAAAGCAAGATGCACTACGAGTAATACTTAATGGAAACGGTTGTCTAGTAAGTTTGGCTAAAGGACAAATAGAACAAGAGTTTGAATCACAAGCTTTATTTGCAAGAAATGGAAATAATGAAGAGGCTTTATTTGAAGGATGACCAAGTCGTTGGTGCCATAAACTGTCCGAGTTGGTGTGTACCGTATTGCATGTTCCTTTCTGTGGTAGATTGAGTCGGTAGAGTCCCTTCTTCTCAGTTCCCGTCCCAATCATCTTCCCCGATTGGAGGTCCTGTATGACACAAATTTTTCTTAGAAAGATGGTAATATGGAAAGAGTTGAATGCTAGTTTGCTCACAGAAATCAAGTTAAGGTAAAACAAGGGGACACATAGGACGTTATGAAGAACAAAATGTGGAGAGAAGACTACAGTGCCAACATGAGTAACATGTGCTGTGGTACCGTCAAGAAGCTTGACCCAACGATTAGAGACTAACTTGAATGAGGTAAGCAAGCTGGGATTACAAACAATATGATCACTTGCACCACTATCTAATATCCATATTGGCTCTTTACTACTTTGTGCAAAAAGTTTACCTGAAAGTTCTTCATAGTTGGGAATATTACTGACCAAATTGGCTGAAGCAACCTTCGTTTTGGTTAGAAGCTGATTGAGAAGTTGATGACACTCTTCTCGTGAAAATGGGAAGTCTGTCACAACTTCCTTTTTATCATCTTGAGGGGCTACATGATTTGCTTTTGATCTTGCTTGGCCACTTCCAATAGCATTCTTCCTCTTTCGGCAGTAGTCATAGGTATGTCCCTTCCCATTGCAATATGTGCATTTGAGATGAGCTCTGCAGTTGTTTGTGTTGTGGTTGGTCATGTTGCATTTTTCACAGAACTTGGCTTCTCCTTCTACAGACTTGAAATCATGAGTCACTTTCTTTACTAAAAAAGCAGAGGATTCTGGTGGTGCTATGGACTTGCCAGCAGTAGTCTCTGCCTGCTTCTTTTGGCGTAGTACCATCGCATAGGCTTTGTTCAAGTTCGGAAGTGGATCCAACCCTATGATGTTGCTGCGAGTCTGTACAAAATTCTCATTAAGTCCCATAAGAAATTTCATGGTCTTTTGTATTTCCATGGACTTCTTAACTTCAGCCGCTGCTTCACATGTACAGGTAGGAAAGGAACAGAGAACATCCTTTTCATCCCATAGGCTTTTGAGTTATGTGAAGAAGGAAGTGACTGAGTTTGTGCCCTGCTCACATTCATGTATGGCATTCTCTATATGGAACAACGAAACCGTATTAGTGTGAGAGAATCTTTCTTGCAACTCTAACCACATACCTCTAACATCCTTGCAATGGATGACACTGCTCGAGATGTCTTTTGACATTGCTCCCAGCAACCAGGTCTTGACAAGGACATTGCATCGGTCCCATTGCAGTTGTTCATCAGGATTGTGAGTCGGCCTTTTTAGGGTTCCATCAATAAAACCCTTCTTGTTTTTGATGGTGAGTGCCATGTTCATTGACTGCTCCCACGTTGTATAATTGTCTTCCATCAGTGGTTGTGAAACAAGGGCAGCACCTGGTTGGTCCAAATGATGGAGGAAAAGAGGATGATTGGAATTCTCCCATGGTTCTGAGGTCTTGGAAGAGTTGGAGCCCTTTACGGGTTCAATGAGTCTCCGCTCTTCGTCACCAGCCATGAGGTATTTGCTTGTATGAATTTTTAGGTTCTCAAGAGCGATTGCTCTGATACCATGAAGAAATTTTGTAATGAGAATGATTTTTTTATGTTATATATTGTGCAAAGTCTTACAACATATATATACAGTTTGTAATGAGAATATCCATTATTCTAGAGTCTATTCTAGGTAAGTTGTTTCAATGACATCAATTACATATAATCAATTGCGATTCTTTCCTTCAGTTGTGATTCTTTCCTTCAATAGTCTCTTTGAACTCTCTATGTTTATTTATGGCAAAGCAGTTACCCTTAGCAAGCCCTTACCATATAATTTATGTATTTTCTGTATTGATTATCTTTTTGTATGGTAATGTGAGAGACTTTGTAACTAAAGAACTAAGATGTGCAAGCAAGATACTGGTCTGAACTATTTCCTAAATTGAAGACAACTGGGTCAATGATTCCTCCAAAAGCTGAAGTTTTTTGTTACTATTGTTGGCCCTTGTCGCTGTACCATGGATGTTGTTGCCAAAGCCTTTTCTTTTGAAGAAACAACATCAAGAGGTACATCCTTGAACCAACATCAACAAATGAAGGAAGGGAGAACCAAAGCAATGAAGTTGGAAATTGGAAAGGATTGTAACTTGATGTAATACATTATCTTTATCATTCAGCTGAAATAAATCTAGTTTGATATTGCCTTTCAAAAAAAAATGTAGTCTGATCTTTATTATTTGATAGATTTTGTGACTCGATGTAATACATTATCTTATTAATTACAATATTACTTTGCCTCAATTCATGGAAATGTTTAAATTTGGCACATTTAAAATTTTATTTTCTAGAAATAAAACTTATAAGATGTAATGAAAAGTCATTTGATAGCAAAAAAAAAAAAAAATTCTATGTATACTTACCATAGCGTTTTTGAAACACTATGGTAAAAAACCAACTTACTATAGCATTTTAAAAACGCTATAATAGACCCTGGGTCTATTATAGCTTGGGCAGACACAACGTTTTCTAAAACGCTATGGTATCCTACCATAGCGCATTTGAAACGCTATTAATGGGCTGTTTTCTTGTAGTGAAAAGCGATATACAAAACAAATTAAGTCAAGGAAAAAGAACTGCGTGAAACTAAATTTAAGAAATTCTAGCAATTTTAAAATATGAAACTGAATTTAGTTTAATAAAAATCAAGTTTAGAAAAATCACAAGGTTCCAAGAATCCCTCCTAGATTTCACGCGCCAACTAGTATTGATTCGCTATGATCGAAAAAGTAGTCTTTAATGCACCAATATATTCTAATGTAAATGGATTTTAGATTTCACTTTTTCTAGAAAGCACAAAGGTTGGTCATATATGATATCCTAAATTTACGATATATCCGGAGACAATAACATAATAAAAGACAATCACATATAACTAACATACCGGAATTAATTGATCTTTAAAATTCCACACATAAGAAAAGCATGACTAGACTTACATGGAGAAGAAAAAGACAACCACTGGAATAATAATCTACGAAGAAGTTGATGAAATCTTTGTCACTAAAATAACATAAGCTCCTATATTAAATTAAAGTGAAAATCATAAATACCATTATTCATCGTGAAAGCATAAAACGAATCAAATATCAATTAAGTGGGTTACATCTAGGAGTTCATCTCTTTGCCTTACGTGGAGTTTAGTGACACATGGTGAAAGTGATGACAACAATAGCGGTGTGGAGCTTCATGGCAGCGCGTGGTGGATTAGCGATGCGTACTCGGCTGTTGATGCGTTGTGTGTGCCCCTGCTGTTCATGCGCTCTCTGTTGTTCCTGCGTTCTCTGCCCCCTGTGTGTTGTTGTATTTATAGTAGAAATAACCAACTCCTTATTGAAAACCCAATTGGAAACCAAATACAAATTAGAAACTAAATATAATTGGAAACCAAATATTAATTGGAAACCAAATACAAATTGGAAACCAAAAAAAACAAAAGGAAAAAAGGGGTGGGCCCCTTTGTTTAGATTTTGTTCTAATAATAGGAAATGTGGGTTTGGCTATGTTCATCCATATTACTCCTTTTTTTCACCAAAATTCAAAACTAATTTCCTTTATTTTTTTTCTTTGGTTCTCTTTATTAATCTTTGGCTTGAGTGTCTTCCACTCCACTTTGTCAGTTTGTTTATGAATTTCCAAATTCGCCACGTTAAAGCACTTTTGTCATTTAAACTCTAAATCCTACAAAAATAAAATAATTAAACTAAAATACACTATTTGAAACACTAACAAATATAAATTAGGAGGTATATTATGTAATAATTATGTGAATATCAAATACTCCCAAATCTATATTTTGCTAGTCCTCGAGCAAAACAAAATTAAGAATAAAATCCTAACTCACTTTCGTAGGAATCCCGGTTGCATTTACCTTAACGTGCAACAAGGCTTTAAACCCCTAGATTACCTCTAGTGGATGAGTTATAATCTCGTGAGGATTTTCAGAAATGTTACCCCCAAACATCACTGACTCAATAGAACAAAATCTATTTTCTAAAAATATAATGCCAAAACATGGGCATATTCCTTTATTTTCCTTAGAGTAATTTTCTAATTGTTTAAAATTCAAGAAAAACAACAAACTAAAAATGTCACAATAGTATATCAATAGAGTACAATAATTTAATAGTATCTAAAAGTTAAATAGATTTCATAATCATTCTCAACTCGAAGTGTGTGTGTGAGAAACCTTATCAACATAATTCTTCATCTCATAGTAAAGATGTGACAAGATAACCTTTAGAAAGTACGCTTCAACTACAAATCTCTCATGTTACTCATAAATAAAGCACTCAGAGATTTGACACTCAGTTTATATGTGAGAAAAATGATATAAACTATGGAAAATGCAAATGTCTCACATATAATTATCATGAAAAACGGAAAGAGTGCAATGAATATGATCTCATGGACAAGAATATTGATTACTTTTGAGAATGTTGAATCAAACACCATATCTCTTGCCTATTCAATCTCCACATCTACTAAACCAACTTTCACTTAAGATCAATTAGGTCTTTACTAGGTTGTAATGGGGCTGGATTATGGCAAACAATAATGGACAAAAAAGGATACAAAAATTTCCTGAGAAAGGTTACACCCTTGAATAAACACATAGGGCATTGAAGAACAAATCAATATTGTACACCATTAACTTTTTATTCATTATTTTCTTCTTCAACACCTTTTTTTTCTTCTTCAACCCTTTTTTTACATGTTTTTCCCCGTTATACAATCAAACACTTTTACTTCGAGGGCGCATGAAATATCTATTTTCAACTCTTTCTATTTGCCCATTTATATATCTCACCGTATACATTCTCAGAAAATTGGGTAAGGTAAAATAATAGAGGTATTACTCCTTGATTGGAGTAGGTAATGGGAATGGGAATAACAAAGAGAATGTTGTTTAAAGGCTCAAAGGGCTGCAAATGGATATTTATTATTGGGTAGGCTAAAAGGCTAAAAAAATGGTTTAAAGAAAGAAATGCCTATATCACTTCATAAGTTCTAGTTGGTACTAGGACATCTCAACTAAATAAAACAAGAAGTTCTAGTGTAAAAATTCAATTTTTATGTCGATTTTAAAGAAATCACTAAGAAAGTCAAGAATAATGACATCATCAACAAAATAATGCGGATTTAAGAAAAATCAGAGTGTATTTAATAACCCTCAAGAAATAAAGAATTGCTCAAAACTCACAAGGGTTGAGTTTCCACTATTATTCTAAGGTTTTCTAGTTCAATATCTCACTAATCAACTTCAACTCATGTTGACTTGGCTTATAGTGCACGAATAGTCGAGTTGAAAAGTCTCACGAAATACATCTAACATAAGGATAATATCAAATATCTTGTTTTCTACTAATATAACTATGTGACACGTGTTTGTATGTGTTTTCTCAAAATTAAGGGAAACAAAAATATTATCTAAAATTATAAAGACTCAAACCCTTCCCCTTTTTTTTAAATTCACCAGGCTAGAGTTCAGATTTCTTTTCATAAAAATTTTGCACAATTACCGTAATCATCTAAGTATTCTATGTTTTAAGCTCAAAGATTTTTGAAAATTGCACAAAAAATCTAATAAACCACATCACCCCCAAACCTAAACTAAACATTGTCCTCAATGTATAAAATAATAATCATGACAAATGAAGGAAAAAGAAAAGAGGAGGGTTAGAGTGATATTACAATGGTGAAATTTTACCAATTTCAAATAGACAATATCCTCACTGTCACCAAAATTTAAGAAAATCATACCGACATGCGAAAGGAACACATGGGATGAGGGGTTCCGAATGACTCCAGAAACAACACCTAAAATAACCTGAAACACTAAAAGAAAAACATAAAAGTAAAAACTTAAACTAAAAAAATAAAATAAAAAACCTAAACTAAAGATAGGGTGGAGAACATCAAATCAAGTAGACAGGGGCAACCAGAGAGATCTCCTCTGGCACCTCTACTCGTTCCACATAGTGCTTCAAATGTTGCCCATTACTCTAAATTCTCCCATCTTTTGGATCTTCAATTTCTATGGAACCATTGGGAAAGACTTGTTTTACCATGAATGGGCCCATCCATCTCGATCTAAGCTTGCTAGGATGAAGATGAAGTCGTGAGTCATAGAGATAGACTCGTTGATTGGGCTCGAAATGTTTCCTCAGAATTTTCTTATCATGAGCTGCTTTCATCTTCGCCTTGTATATTCGGGAATTGTCATAGGCATCATTCCGCAACTCCTCAATTTCAACTAACTGAAATTTTTTCTGAATACCTGCATCATTGATATCAAAGTTAGTGCTTTTGACGACCCAATTAGCGCGATGTTTTAACTTAACAGATAAATGACAGGCTTTTCCATATATAAGCCTATACGGAGACATCCCAAGAATTGTCTTATAAGCGGTACGATAAGCCCAAAGTGCATCAGGAAGGAACAAGGACCAATCCTTCCTATCAGGATTCACCATCTTCTCCAAGATTTGTTTCACTTCTCGGTTTGTCAGCTCGGCTTGGCCATTTGTCTGCGGATGATAGGCATTGGCAACCTTGTAATGAACTCCATACCTGAGCATCAAAGCCTCAAAAGAGCGATTACAGAAATTGGTCCCCTGATCACTAATAATGGCTCGTGGTGTACCGAAACAGGATAAAATGTGTTGTTTGATAAACCTGATAACTGTGTTGTTGTCATTGTTCCAGCATGCCACAGGCTCCACCCATTTGGACACATAGTCCACTGCAAGAAAAATATACAAATATCCAAAATAAAGTGGAAAATGTCTCATAAAATCAATCCCCCAACAATCAAATATCTCAATGATTAGGATGGGGTTAAGGGGCATCATGTGTCTCCGGGACAGTGCACTTAACTTCTAGCATCTATCACAAGAACGACAATAATTGTTAGTGTCCTTAAACAATGTAGGCCAATATAATCCCGATTATAAAAAATTTGCAACGATCTTTTTCATAGAAAAATGGCCTCCACAAGCTGCACTATGACAAAAATGTAAGACACTTTTAATCTCATGTTCAGGGATACAGCGCCTCATGATTTGGTCTGGGCAATACTTATATAGATAAGGATCATCTTAATTTGCTTGCCTCGACCAAAAATTTGCGCTTATCTTGAGCACTCCATGATGATGGAACTTCGCCAAAAAATCAAGTAATTAACAATGTGTGCATACCATGGTACTTGAGTGACGGCGAATAGGTGTTCATCAAGGAAGTCATCACGGATGGGTGGGCCATTGGCAGAGCCATTGAACTCCAGACGAGACAAGTGATTTGCTACAACATTCTCGACCCCCTTCTTATCCTTTATAGTTAGATCAAATTCCTGCAGAAGTAAAATCCACCTAATCAATCTTGCCTTAGCATCCTTTTTAGAATGAAGGAACTTAAGAGCCGCATTGTCATTAAAAACTGTGATAGGTGTACCAATCAAATAAGCACGAAATTTATCTAAAGAAAAAACTATGGCTAGCAACTCTTTTTCAGTAGTTGAATAATTCATTTGAGCATCATTAAGTGTTCGACTAGCATAGTAAACAACAAAGGGTTTCCCTTCCCTTCGTTGTCCCAAGACTGCCCCACGACATAGTTAATTACTTGCATCACACATTATCTCAAATGGTAAATTCCAATCTGGTGGCTGCATGATGGGGGCAGAAGTGAGCCTATCAATGAATGTTTGGAAGGTGTCCTCACACTCTTGTGTCCATTGGAACACGACGTCTTTGACCAGAAGGCTACTTAATGGTCTAGAAATGGCAGAAAAATTATGTATGAACCTCCTATAAAAACCCGCGTGCCCTAGAAATGATCTCACATCCTTTACACTTTTAGGTGTAGTTAATTTAGAAATCAATTCAATTTTTGCTTTATCAATCTCGATTCATTTATCAGAAACTATGTGTCCCAGAACTATTCCATAGGGAACCATGAAATGACATTTTTCCCAATTAAGCACCAGACCATTCTCTTCACATCTACTTAAAACAGCCTTCAAGTGAAGTACACATGAACCAAAGGAATCGCCAAAAATAGTCAAATCATCCATGAATACTTCCATATATTTTTCAACCGTGTAACTAAAAATACTCATCATGCATTTCTGAAAAGTAGCCGGTGCATTACACAAACCAAATGGCATACGCCGAAAAGCATAAGTACCAAAAGGACATGTGAAAGTAGTTTTATCCTGATCCTCTAATGCAATCTCAATCTAATAATATCCTGAATACCCATCTAGAAAGCAATAGAAAGAATGACCAGCTACTCGCTCTAAGATTTGGTCTATGAATGGAAGTGGGAAGTGATCCTTGCGGGTGGCAGAATTAAGTTTCCTATAATCAATGCACATGCACCACCCTGTGACTACCTTAGTAGGAACAGACACCCCCTCATCATTAGTCACCATTGTTATTCCAGATTTCTTTGGAACTACTTGAGTTGGACTAACCCACTTGCTATCAAAGATGGGATAATTGATGCCCGCATCTAACAATTTTAAGACCTCCTTTTTCACCACCTCTTTCATAGTGGGGTTAAGTCGTCTTTGAGGATCTCTACGGGGGTTAGCTCCTTCTTCTAAGTGAATCCTATGGGAACATATTAAGGGGCTAATACCTTTGATGTCAGCTATAGTCCAACCTAATGCAGATTTGTGCTCACGCAACATATTAATCAATTCTTCTTCTTGTGAGCCATCAAGCACGAAAGAAATAATAACAGAAAAGGTATCACCTGGTCCGAGGAATGCATGTTTAAGTCTCTCAGGCAGTGGAGCTAGGTCAACTTTCGGAGTTTCCACGGTGGATGGTTGTGGTTTCTGTCTTTCCTTTGGCAACTCCTCAAAGCATGGTTGTCATTGTCGCCCTCCTTTATCCTTTAACCCTGAAACAACAGAAATATCGAAAGCATTGTTAGAATAAAGTGAACTCTCAGAATCAGAAATAGAAATGTGGTACTCTAAGGTTTCAGAATCTACGCTCAGAAATGCCTCCTCTGATATTAGTGTATCTATCACGTGGTTGCTTGCTAATATTGAATATGTTGACCTCCAGAGTCATGTTCCCAAAAGACAGCTTCATTAGACCGTTCCTGCAATTGATAAGAGCGTTAGCTGTGGAAAGAAAATGTCTACCTAAAATAATCGGAACTGTCGACTCCATATTAACTGTAGAATGAGTATCTAAAATAAGAAAATCGACGGGATAGTAAAACTTATCAACTTGTAGCAAGACATCCTCGATTATTCCTCTTGGCTTCTTAACCGATATATCGGCAATTTTAGTACCACGGATGTGGGTTTAATCTCTCCTAGACCCAGTCGCAAGTAAATAGAATATGACATCAGATTTACACTTGCTTCTAAATCCAACAAGGCTTGGTCGAACTCATGAGTCCCAATCTGGCAGGTGACTGTAGGACACCCTGGATCTTTGTACTTGGGTGGTGTCTTTTGCTCAATCACATGTTCTGTCAAGAGGGCATACTTCTTGACATGATGTTTCCTCTTGATAGTGCATAGATCCTTGATGACTCTCGCATAAGTTGGTAATTGTTTAATCACATGTAGCAAAGGTAAGTTAATTTTAACCTATTTCAAGTGTTCTATAATCTCACCATGCATTTCCGATTTTTTCCAGTAGGTCGTAGTGCTTGAGGAAAATGAACTGGAACTGGAATATTTTTGTTGGGCTCATCCTCATGGATGCTCTCCTTTGCACTTGGGGAGGAGCCTATAGTTGTGGAAGAGCTTGATCCATGTAAAATCTTACCACTCCGAGTAGTGATGGCATTAACCTCTTTGACATTCTGAGAGTCTGAAGCAAAGGTTTGTGCCATAAGTTGGCCCTTCAGATTTGCTTGAGGCTGTGACGGAAATTGGCCCCGCTCTTGTACTGTTAATGAACTTGTCAGCTTGGTTATCTGGCTTTTGATCTCCTTGTTCTCCTCTGCCAACTGTGTCAAAGCAACCTCAATTTTTTTTATTAGTTTTACCTTGTGCCTCTATAAATGCATGTAATGTGTCTGATAAGGAACTTTTTTAGATTGCGCATTGTATGGAGGTGCAAGGTATGACCTAGGTGGTTGTGCCTGTGAGTGTGTAGGTTGGTCTGCTTCGGACCTCCAGCCTCAGTTAGGGTGATCCCTCCAGCCAGAATTGTAAGTTTTAGAGAATAGTGAGTAAGGCTTCTTGTACATCCCTAAGGCGTTACATTGTTCCTCATAAACCCCTCTCATCTCAGTCAAGGTCGGGCAATCATGTGCTAAGTGTTCAACTCCCCCGCATATAAAACATGCGTCCTGTAGCTTAACTTTAGCAACAGTATGTGTGGGCCTACCATCCTTAGCCTTAAGTGCCTCTAACTCCCTAGTCACTCTATCCAATTGGGCTCTAAGGTTGTCCTCTTCCTTAAGTTTGTAGACTTCAGCTGGGCGTGTTCTATCCATGCTCTCAGTAGCACTTAGACCAGTCCAAGTATGAGCCTTTTCAGCCAAGTCATTCAGGTACTCAATGGCCTCGTCAGGGTCCTTATGCAAAAACTCTCCATTACACATCATCTCAACGAACTGACGCTCTCTATTGGTGAGCCCCTCATACAAATAACTGACTAAGCACCAACTGTCATACCCATGGTGTGGACATGTATTCAAGAGATCCTTGAACCTCTCCCATGCTTGATATAATGTCTCGCTATTCTTTTCGGTGAAGGTAGAAATCTGTCTTTTTAGACCGTTGGTTTTGTGGTGAGGAAAGTATTTAATAAAAAATGCTTGGGTCATCTCCTCCTACGAACCTATAGACCTTGGTCGCAAAGAGTATAGCCAACTCTTCTCTTTTTCCTTAAGGGAAAAAGGAAAAAACATTAGTCTAACCGAGTCTCGTTGCTGCGTGACCTGGTGGTCACCATCTCTTTGTGTTATGAAAGAAGACGACACTTAGTGTAAAGTTACGAGCTATGTCGCTCGGATATGGTTCCTGCTGACCTATTGACCTACACATGTAGCACACGTGAGCCACAGACCACAGTTGTGGTGGCCGATGACACTTCGATACTAAAGTCAGATAGGGCTCTGAGGAAGATGTATTGCTGTAACAGAGAATTTGTAGCGTACCTTAGCTTACCAACTTCATGTCTTATTTATAGTGCAAGGATTATTGGTTTAATCAGGCCATCGTAGGCGTAGATTAGGGAGGATATCTTCATGGAGATCCCTCTCTAATTAGGAGTTGTGTTGTAGGAAGGAAGTTCCCTATTAGCTCAGCGCTCCTAGATATGCGAGATATAGTTTCCAATCCAAGAACATTACGTAGAAGGGAGTTTTCTTGTGTGGAAGATACTCTGGTGTTTGCTGTCCCCATTGTTATTTGTTATAGCCTCGGAGGTTCTTAGCAAAAGATTGTTGGCCGCCTTTGATAAAGATGATATCTGCTATTTTTATACGCCTAGACATTGTATGCCCATCACACATCTTTTGTACGCAGATGACACTATGGTTTTTCTTAATGGGAGAAAGGCTTCTATTTCTGGTTGCATGAAGTTTTTTGAGAATTATGAGAAAGCATCGGGACAAAAAATTAATGCTGATAAAAGCTCATTTATGATTGATGAAAAAGCTGAAGTGGAACAAGTGGTGGCGGTTAAAACTTGTACAGGATTTCAGTTTACAGGTTCGCCTTTGAAATATTTGGGGGTTCCAATTTATCAGGGACGATGCAAGAGTATATATTTTGATGCGCTTATCAGTAAAATCCAAAAGCGAATCAGTGGTTGGAAAGCTAAGCTTTTATCTCCGGGTGGAAACTTATTTTGATCAAGCATGTTTTGAGTTCTATTCCAGTTTATACACTTAGCGCCATGTGTGTCCCTAAGAAAGTTATTTCTAGAATCCATAAATTACTGGCTGATTTCTTTTGGGGAGATTGTGAGGGAAGACAGAAAAAGAAATGGATTTCTTGGAGTAATATTTGCTTTCCTAACTCAGAATGCGGGCTTGGGGTTAGAAACCTTGATATGGTTGCTAGGGCTTTTTGCTAGAAAGCCCTATGGAACATGGTTAATGTTGAGTCATTGTGAGCGAATTTCATGAGAGCTAATTATTGAAAAAAGGATACCCCTTTGATTTATCAGGAAGTGAAGAATAGTGTCTCGCCTTTTATGAAGGAGATCATGAAGTTTAGAGCAGTTTTTGTTGGTAGTAGTATTTGGCGGATTGGTAATGGTGACTCGAGTTTCTTTGCTTCAAACTGGAATTTCACAATTGTTTTCTTGAAACCAAGAGTTTTGGAGATGCAAGATTTGTGGCCGACAGTGGCGGAGGTGCGCAATGGAGATTTTGAATTGGTGTCACCAGAGATTAGAGAATTGGTGAGATCATTGTTTGATGATAGATTCAAGGGTGGTGAGCAAGGAAATGATCATTGTATTTGGACCCCGGTTTCAGATGGCGTTTTTAGCTCGCATTCAGTGTATGAACTTCTTCGTGATAAGAAGGGTAAATCCATGTTGTTTGATAGGATTTGGCGGCCTATTCTGCCATCCAAAATCTTGGTATTCATTTGGAAGCTCTTATTAAGAGGTATCCCAGTTGATGGGGAGCTATATCGGTGCGGGATTAGTCTAGCGCCGAGATGCTATTGTTGTCACTCTCCGAGTGTGGAAACCTTGATTCACCTCTTTCTTGAGGGAAGCTTAGCGAGAGGATCTGGCAACATTTTGAGGCGATATTTGATATCCATGTTAGAAGGCTAGCCGAAATTTCTATTGTGTTGACTGTTTGGTTTAGGAAAGCAAATAAGAATTCTCAAGTGGGTCTCCTCTATTATTTAACGCCAATGTTTGTCATATGGGAGATTTGGAAGCAGCGTTGTCGGGCGGATTTTGATAATGAAAAGTCGAGTATGGGGACAATTATTTTGCTAGTAAGAAGGAGTCTTCGAATGGCTAATTCGTATTCCGTTCCCAAGCGGGTGAGTGCGAATAAGAAACCATTGATTTCTTGGGGTCTTCCTATAGTCCCTATTCTTAATAAGCGCAATAGAATAGTTTACTGAAATTTCCACAGGAGGATTTTATGGTTCTTAATGTAGATGGCTCTTCCAGGAATAACAAGGCAACAACGGATATTATTATCAAAAATAGTTTGGGAAACTGTCTTGTGGAGAAGCAAGTTGTCTTGGGCGAAGGCTCTAATAATTTTGCGGAGGTTCGGGCAGTTATTGAAGGCCTTATTTTGTGTAACAGGTTACAATTTACAAAAGTTTCTATGCAAACGGATTCCAAAATTGTGAGGGGATGGTTCTATGAGGATTTCAAAATCCCTTGGTTCATGGAGAACTCTTGGCGGGAGATTAAGAGATTGACATCTCATATGGAATTTAGTTGTGCTCATATTTCTAGGGAAGCTAATGTTGTGGCTGATGCACTTGTGGATTATGCTCAAAAGGAGGGAGTTAGTAGAGAATATAGAGCATTTGATCTTCCCACCAGGATTGGAGGTTTGCTTCACCTAGACAAGATTCACACTCCCTATGTTCGACAAGCTAGATGACTTGGTGTGGAGGAGTCTTGTGGGTATATTTTTGTGCGTAGATGTTGCATCGAGGGGGAAGCATCACAAGCCTTTGTCTTTCAGGTTGCTGGTCATAACAGTGGGGCTGGATAGATTGGCCAGCAAGGTGCGGCCTGGACTGGTAGCTGTTGTTCGGTCTGGCTGCATTTGCAGGTTTCTTCTTTCCTGGAATAACCTCGGTGCATGGAATGGTTTATGTGATGCAATTTCGAGGTTTGCAGTTTGCAATTTGAGATTGTGATTACGCCCAAACAGTACACGCGGTCAATTACAGTAAAGAATGGGGTGTCGATCCCACGAGGAAAAACGATCTCCAAAACAAGGTTAAGGAAGACAAACTATGTGAAAGTAAAGTTAAGAAATTCTAACAAATTTAAAATACGAAATTGAATTTAATTTAATGGAAATTAAGTTTGGAAAAATCACAAGGTTCCAAGAATCCCTCATAGACTTCACGCGCCAACTAGTATTGATTCGCTATGATGACTCAACTACGTGTTTCACATCCCAAACGACGTAATCGGAAAAATAGTCTTTAATGCATTAATATATCCTAATGTAAATGGATTTTAGATTTCACTTTTTCTAGAAAACACAAAGGTTGGTCATATGTGATATCCTAAACTTACGATATATCCGGAGACAATAACGTAATAAAAGACGATCACATATAACTAACCTACCGAAATCAATTTATCCTTAAAAATTCCACACGTAAGAAAATCGTGACTAAACTTATATGGAAAACAAAAAGACAATCACCGGAATAAAAATCTACGAAGAAATTTATGAAATCTCTGTCACTAAGATAACATAAATTTCTATATTAAATAAAAGTGAGAATCATTAAACATCATTATTCGTCGTGAAAACTTAAAGCGAATCAAATACTAATTTAGTGCGTTAGATCTAGGTGTTCACCTCTTCACCTTTCGTGGGATCTAGTGACTCATGGTGGTGGTGGTCACAGCATCAGTGGAGGTGGAATCCATTACTTCCTGTACGCGCACGAATCTTGAAAAATCGCAAATTTCGAGAAATCTCAGCAGCTGCACTGTGGTGGTACACAGCAATGGACTGAGGTGCGAATAGCCAACTGTTTGAAAAACAGTTGATTCCCGCCAAAACTCTGCTTCGCCACCGCGACCAGCGCCGTCGCTTCGACTTCGCTCCTCGCGAGCTCCTTCGTCCTCCGATCGTCTCCGGCACCTGCAAGAACAGAGAAAGAGATGGAAACAGTGAGAGAGATACAAACTCGAAGGAGAATGAGAACGAGGAAGTGAAACAGGATGGTGACTCTGTCGCGGTGGTGGCGTGCGAGCTTTGTTCGTGATGAAGGATGCTGAACGGTGAAGAGGTGAAGAAAAAACAGGAACAGGGTGCGTGGAGGAAACAGGGACGGCGGTGGCTTGGACGGTGGCGAGATGGTGCTGATGGTGGTTGGTTAGTCGCGAGAGACACATGGCTCTATGTGTCTGCCAAGGTGGAGGTGGTGATGGCGGCTAGAAAAGAGAAGATGAGCAAAAAACGTGGAAGGGCAGAGTCCCCAAAGAGAAGGGAAAAGAGAAACCTAAATAGGGTTCCCCTATTTCCTTGTTAGGCTGGGCTTAGGTTTCTAGCTTTCTGGGCTTGGGCTTGATTAAATTAAGTGGACCTAGGCTTATTTGGGTTAAGTTTAGATATGTGAACCACTATTTTGTACCACTGCTAGAATCAAAAAATTAATCATTTCCTCAAATTGTCGCCTTAATGCGATTTTATCGTTCACGCGCAAATTCCTACAAAAAACATGAAAATGAAATAATTAGAATAAAATATATTAATTGAAGCACTAACATATATAAATTAAGGGATATATTTTGTAATAATTACGTGTATATCAAATACCCCAAACCTATATTTCGCTAGTCTTCGAGCAAACCAAAATAAAGAATAAAATCCTAACTCACTTTCGTAGGAATCACGGTTGCACTTATCTTAACGTGCAACAAGGCTTTTAACCTCTAGATTACCTCTAGAGGACGAGTTATAGTCTCGTGAGGGTTTTCAGAAATGCTACCCCCAAACATTACTGACTCAATAAAACAAAATCTATTTTCTAAAAACATAATGCGAAACATAAGAACATTCCCTTTTATTTCCCTTAGAGTATTTTTCTGATTGCTTACAATTCAAGAAAAACAACAACTAATAATGTCACAAAAGTATATCAATATAGTACAATAATTTAATAGTATCTAAAGGTTAAATGAATTTCATAATTATTTTCAACTCGAAGTGTGTGTGTGAGGAGCATTATCAACATAACTCTTCATCTCATAGTAAAGATGTGACGAGATAACCTTTAGAAAAGACGCTTCGACTACAATTCTCTCATGTCGCTCAGAAATGAAACACTCAGAGATTGGGCACTCAGTTTATATGTGAGGAAGAGAATATACTATGGAAAATGCAAACGTCTCACATATAATTATCATGAAAAACGAAATTTTCAAAGAGTGAAATGAATATGATCTCATGGACAGGAATATTGATTACTTTTGAGAATGTTGAATCAAACACCATAGTTCTTGCCTATTCAATCTCCACATCTATTAAGCTAACTTTCACTTAAGATCAATTAGGTCTTTACTAGGTTGTAATGGGGCTTGGATTATGGCAAACAATAATGGACAAAAAGGATACAAAGATTTCCTGAGAATGGCTACACCCTTGAATAAACACATAGGGCAATGAAGAACAAATCAATGTTGTACACCATTAACTTTTTCTTCATTATTTTCTTCTTCAACCCTTTTTTTTTCTTTTTTTTCAACTTTTTTTTTCTCTGTTTTTTTTTTTTTTTTTTAACATGCTTTTCCCCGTTGATACAATCCAACACTTTTACTTCGAGGGCGCATAAAATATCTATTTTCAACTCTTTTTATTTTCCCATTCCATAAATATATCTCACCGTATACATTCTCAGAAAATTGGGTAAGGATAAAATAATAGAGGTATTACTCCTTGATTCGAGTAGGTAATGGGAATGGGGATAACAAAGAAAAGACTATTTAAAGGCTCAAAGGAGTGCAAATGGATATTTATTATTGGGTAGGCTAAAAGGCTAAAAAAATGATTAAAGAAAGAAATGCCTATATCACTTTATAAATTCTAGTTAGTACTATAACATCTCAACTAAATAAAGTAAGAAGTTCTAGTGTAAAAATTTAATTTTTTATGTCATTCTTTAAGCAATCAATAAGAAAATCAAGAATAATGAGATCATCAACGACATAGTGCGGACTCAAGAAAAATCAGAGTGTAATTAATAACCCTCAAGAAATAAAGTTTGGCTCAAAACTCACAAGGGTTAAGTCTCCACTTTTATTCTAAGGTTTTTTAGTTCAATATCTCACTAATCAACTTCAAATCATGTTGACTTGGCTTATAGTGCATGAATAGTCGAGTTGAAAAGTCTCACGAAATACATCTAACATAAGGATAATATCAAATATCATGTTTTCCACTAATATAACTATGTGACACGTGTTAGTATGTGTTTTCTCAAAATTAAAGCAACAAAATTATTCTCTAAAATTGAAAAGAACTCAAAACCTCTTCTTTTTTTTTATTCACCAAGAGTTCGGATTTCAAATGAATTTTCAAGAAGATTTTACACAATTACCATAATCATCTAAGTATTCAATGGAGATTGAGTAGAACACAAAAATGACTCGGTTTAATTGTAAAATATGTTTTAAACTCAAAGATTTTTGAAAATTGCATAAAAAAATCTAATAAACCACACCCCCAAACCTAAACCAAACATTGTCCTCAATGTATAAAATAATAATCATGACAAATCAAGGCGAAAGAAAAGAGGAGGGTTAGAGTGATATTACCATGGTGAAACTTTTTACCAATTTCGATGAAATCTTCCACCAATGAACGCTCAGAAACATAAGAATCATGGAGTTTTCATTAGAAATCGATAAAATGCAGACTCGGCATTAACAAAGAAAACAAAAAAAAGGCAAGTTGTAAGTCAAAACTGTTATGGAGCTAACGAGTATGAGTGAAACACAACTAAATAGGGTACTCGAAAATCAATCCAAACTAACAGCAAAGACACACAACTAAGGCTAGGCTGCCTCCTATGAGCGCTTGGTTTAACGTCTTCAGCCCGACATATATTCTCCCTCATGAAAGATATACCATGAAGTGACGAGGAAGAACATAGGGAACATTCACCTCCAAACCTAGTCTATGATATAAACGAGTTAAAAGGGTTAAGGAATCGTATACCAACAACCTGATAAGTTGAGGATTAGTCCACTCAAAAATAGCAACCACATGCGACACAAGATATACTAGCACATCCCAAAAGTTGCAAGGACACCATCTAAAATCATATAAAAATGGTAAAGAAGCTCGCATTCCTTGGAAGTCAGTAGGGATCTTAAACATGAATGGGTCGCAAGTAGTGATATGCAACAAAGAATCCTCCCTTACTCCTAAAATGAAACATCCTAAGTCTGGTTCCAAATAAGAAGATTGGATAATTTTCACATCAGTTATTGGATAATATGAGAAGGGAAACCAAGGCATATATTTTTCAACCATGTTACTAAAAATACTCATCATGCATCGCTGAAAAGTAGTCGGTGCATTACACAAACCAAATGGCATACGCCGAAAAGCATAAGTACCAAAAGGACATGTGAAAGTGGTCTTATCCGGATCCTCTAATGCAATCTCAATCTAATAATATCCTGAATACCCATCTAGAAAGCAATAGAAAGAATGACCAGCTACTCGCTCTAAGATTTGGTCTATGAATGCAGTGACGGAGCCAGGATTTTCGTTGAATGGGGGCAGAGTGATGAGTCATATTTAACTAATGATAATATAATAATTAAGTATTTTAATATAAATTTTGTTAAATTTTGAACAATACATAAATAACTATACAAAACACCAATTGCTAAACAAAACTTCATCTAATTCATGGGTAAGGAAAATTGATCTAACAATCTACTTTGTAGGTACACAAGAGATAAATATATAGAGGACGGCGAAACACTTGCCTTTCAAATATACATAACAAGGCAAGAACTCGGCATCGTGCAATTCTATTGATCTGGTCAATTCATTTGGTGTATAAAGTTAAGGGCCAAAAATACTAATGGGTCATTTCTCCAAAGTAATCCTATGAATAAAATACTAAACTAGATCTTGATATACAAATTCCAAAAATTCTAGAGTGCCTGGACCTGTGCCTGGTGCTATGCCTGGTGGCCACCAGGCACAGGTCCAGGCACTGTAGTAACACTCACAAATTCATTCGAGAAAATACTTTAAAAACATTATTCTTCTTCAAAGCAGAAAAAAGAAGTTGGGGCATTGGTGAGAAAGGAAAATAAATCAAACAAAGATGGAAGGAGATGAAGAGAAGTGGAGGCAGAGTGGTTGTTGTTCTCATAGTAAACATTTTTTTTACCCATAACCCTCCCCACCTCATGATGCAGGTCGAGTTCGAACCCGTGACATGTGATTCCATACGCTATACCTCTACTAACTCAGTTAGTACACTTTTACTAGTAAACAAATAGAGGGTAAAGAAAAGAAGAAAGTGAGGAACGGGGTTGTCAGCGTCACTGAGAATAGTGGAAGAGAAGAAGGGGTGGGGCGGGATGGCGTCGTCAATTGCAAGTTAGGAAAATCGAGTTTTTTTCTAAAGTTAGTGGGGACGAGTGCCCCCACTTGACCCCACGTAAATCCGTCCCTGTATGAATGGAAGTGGGAAGTGATCCTTGCGGGTGGCAGAATTAAGTTTCCTATAATCAATGCACATGCGCCACCCTATAACTACCTTAGTAGGAACAGTCACCCCCTCATCATTAGTCACCACTGTTATTCCCGATTTCTTGGGAACTACTTGAGTTGGACTAACCCACTTGCTATCAAAGATGGGATAAATGATGCCTGCATCTAACAATTTTAAAACTTATTTTTTCACCACCTCTTTCATAGTAGGGTTAAGTCGTCTTTGAGAATCTCTACGGGGGTTGGCTCCTTCTTCTAAGTGGATCCTATGGGAACATATTAAGGGGCTAATACCTTTAATATCAGCTATAGTCCAACCGAATGCAGATTTGTGCTCACGTAACATATTATTCAATTCTTCTTCTTGTGAGCTATCAAGCACAGCAGAAATAATAACAGGAAATGTATCACCTGGTCCGAGGAATGGATGTTTAAGTCCCTCAGGCAGTGGAGCTAGATCAACTTTCGGAGTTTCCACGGTGGATGGTTGTGGTTTCTGTCTTTCCTTTGGCAACTCCTCAAAGAATGGTTGCCATTGTCGCCCTCCTTTATCCTTTAACCCTGAAACAACAGAAATATCAAAATCATTGTCAGGATAAAGTGAATTCTCAAAATCAGAAATAGAAAGGAGGTACTCTAAGGTTTCAGAATCTGCGCTCAGGAGCGCCTCCTCTGATATCAGCGTGTCTATCATGTAGGTATGATGACACTCATCATCATCACGTGGTTGCTTGCTAATATTGAATATGTTGACCTCCAGAGTCATGTTCCCAAAAGATAGCTTCATTAGACCGTTCCTGCAATTGATAAGAGCATTAGCTGTGGCAAGAAAAGGTCTACCTAAAATAATCGAAACTGTAGACTCCATATTAACCGCAGAATGAGTATCTAAAATAAGAAAGCCGACGGGATAGTAAAACTTATCAATTTGAAGCAAGACATCCTCGACTATTCCTCTTGGCTTCTTAACCGATCTATCAGCCAATTGTAGTACCACGGATGTGGGTTTAATCTCTCCTAGACCCAGTTGCAAGTAAATAGAATATGGCATCAGATTTACACTTGCCCCTAAATCCAACAAGGCTTGGCCGAACTCATGAGTCCCAATCTGGCAGGTGACTGTAGGACACCCTGGATCTTTGTACTTGGATGGTGTCCTCTGTTCAATCACCGCGCTTACCTGTTCTATCAAGAAGGCAGTCTTATTGACATGATGTTTCCTCTTAATAGTGCATAGAAGCTTGATGATCCTCGCATAAGTTGGTATCTGTTTAATCACATGCAGCAAAGGTAAATTAATTTTAACCTGCTTCAAGTGTTCTAGAATCTCACCATGCATTTCCGATTTCTTTCCAGTAGGTCGTAGTGCTTGAGGAAAAGGAACTGAAACTGGAATGTTCTTGTTGGGCTCATCCTCAGGGATGCGCTCCTTTGCACTGGGGAGGTGCCTATAGTCGTGGATGAGCTTGACCCATCTAAAATCTTACCACTCCGCGTAGTAATGGCATTAACCTCTTTGACTTTCTGAGAGTCTGAGGTGGAGGTTTGTGCCATAAGTTGTCCCTTCGGATTTGCTTGAGGCTGTGACGGAAATTGGCCTCGCTCTTGTACTGTTAATGAACTTGTCAGCTTGGTTATCTGGCTTTTGATCTCCTTGTTCTCCTCTGCCAACTGTGTCAATGCAACCTCAAATTTTTGATTAATTTTACCTTGTGCCTCTATAAATGCATGTAATGTGTCTGATAAGGAACTTCTGTTAGAATGTGCATTTTATGGAGGTACAGGGTATGACCTAGGTGGTTGTGCCTGTGAGTGTGTAGGTTGGTCTGCTTTGGACGTCCAGCCTAAGTTAGGGTGATCTCTCCAGCCAGAATTGTAAGTGTTAGAGAATGGTGAGTAAGGCTTCTTGTACATCCCTAAGGCATTACATTGTTCCTCATAAACCCCTCTCATCTTATTCAAGGTCGGGCAATCCTGTGCTAAGTGTTCAACTCCCCCGCATATAAAACATGCATCCTGTAGCTCAATTCTGGCAACAGTATGTGTGGGCCTACCATCCTTAGTCTTAAATGCCTCTAACTCCCTAGTCACTTTATCCAATTGGGCTCTAAGGCTTTCCTCTTCCCTAACTTGGTAGACTCCAGCTGGGCGTGTTCTATCTGTGCTCTCAGTAGCACTTGGACCAGTCCAAGTATGAGCCTTTTCAGCCAAGTCATTCAGGTACTCAATAGCCTCGTCAGTGTCCTTTTGCAAAAACTCTCCATTACACATCATCTCAACGAACTGACGCTCTCTACTGGTGAGTCCCTCATAAAAATAACTGACTACGCGCCAACTCTCATACCCATGGTGTGGGCATGTGTTCAAGAGATCCTTGAACCTCTTCCATACTTGATATAATGTCTCGTTATTCTTTTGGGTGAAGGTAGAAATATGTCTCTTTAGACCGTTGGTTTTGTGGCGAGGAAAGTATTAAAAAATGCTTGGGTCATCTCCTCCCACGAACCTATGGACCTTGGTCGCAAAGAGTATAGCCAACTCTTCGCTTTTTCCTTAAGGGAAAAAGGAAAAAACCTTAGTCTAACTGAGTCTACAGCCTCAACTTTGTTGTGAAAAGTGGCCACAACTTCCTCGAATTCCCTAATGTGAACATAAGGATTCTCACTCTCTAGGCCATGAAAAGTGGGTAATAATCGTATCATACCTGGCTTAAAATCTAGCTTTGGTGTACTTGGTGCAAACATGAAACATGGAGTAGCAGTGTGCGTGGGGTGGAGATAGTCCTTTAGCGACCGAACATGGTCATCTTCGTGATTACTCATGGTGATAGAATTAGAAGTAGAACTTAATTTGGCCTTAATGTGAATTTGTGGGTGTTCTAAATTTGGGATCCTGATTAGTCACCCTAAGTGGTCTCTATTCCAACTCACTCCCCCAATGTTTTTTTAAATTTTTTTTTATAGAAATAAAATAAAATTAAAATTAAAATTAAACTGGACCTAAAACCTAAAAATAGAATAAAATAAAATAAAACAATGAGCAAGAAAGATAATACCCCAAACAGTACACGCAGTCAATTGCAGTAAAGAATGGGGTGTCGATCCCACGAGGAAAAACGATCTACAAAACAAGGTTAAGGAAGACAAACTATGCGAAACTAAAGTTAAAAAATTTTAACAAATTTAAAATACGAAGTTGAATTTAATTTAATGGAAATTAAGTTTGGAAAAATCACAAGGTTCCAAGAATCCCTCCTAGACTTCACGCGCCAACTAGTATTGATTCGCTATGATGACTCAACTACATGTTTCACATCCCAAACGACGTAATCGGAAAAATAGTCTTTAATGCATTAATATATCCTAATGTAAATGGATTTTAGATTTCACTTTTTCTAGAAAACACAAAGGTTGGTCATATGTGATATCCTAAACTTACGATATATCCAGAGACAATAACGTAATAAAAGACGATCACATATAACTAACCTACCGAAATCAATTTATCCTTAAAAACTCCACACGTAAGAAAAGTGTGACTAAACTTATATGGAGAACAAAAAGACAATCACCAGAATAAAAATCTACGAAGAAATTTATGAAATCTCTGTCACTAAGATAACATAAATTTCTATATTAAATAAAAGTGAGAATCATTAAACATCATTATTCGTCGTGAAAACTTAAAGCGAATCAAATACTAATTTAGTGCATTACATCTAGGAGTTCACCTCTTCACCTTTCGTGGGGTCTAGTGACTCATGGTGGTGGTGGTCACGGCATCAGTGGAGGTGGAATCCATTACTTCCTGTACACGCACGAAGCTCGAGAAATCGCAAATTTCGAGAAATTTCAGCAGCTGCACTGTGGTGGTACACAACAATGGACTGAGGTGCGAATAGCCAACTGTTTGAAAAACAGTTGATTCCCGCCAAAACTCTGCTTCGCCTTTTCCAGTGAACCGCGACCAGCACCGCCGCTTCGACTTCGCTCCTCGCGAGCTCTTTCGTCCTCCGATCGTCTCCGGCACCTCCAAGAACAGAGAAAGAGATGGAAACAGTGAGAGAGATACAAACTCGAAGGAGAATGAGAACGAGGAAGGGAAACAGGGTGGTGACTCTGTCGCGGTTGTTCGTGATGAAGGATGTTGGACGATGGCGAGGTGAAGAAAAGACAGGAACAAGGTGCGTGGAGGAAACAGGGACGGCGGTGGCTTGGACGGTGGCGAGATGGTGCTGATGGTGGTTGGTTAGTCGCGAGAGACACAGGGCTCTATGTGTCTTCCCAGGTGGAAGTGGTGATGGCGGTTGGAAAAGAGAGGAGGAGCAGAAAACGTGGAAGGGCAGAATCCCCAAAGAGAAGGGAAGAGAGAAACCTAAATAGGGTTCCCCTATTTCCTTGTTAGGCTGGGCTTAGGTTTCTAGCTTTCTGGGCTTGGGCTTGATTAAATTAAGTGGACCTAGACTTATTTGGGTTAGGTTTAGATATG
Source organism: Berberis vulgaris (assembly GCA_963556465.1). Classification (NCBI taxonomy): domain Eukaryota; kingdom Viridiplantae; phylum Streptophyta; class Magnoliopsida; order Ranunculales; family Berberidaceae; genus Berberis; species Berberis vulgaris. Next base: position 2,592,457 of record OY747129.1, on the reverse strand, counting down.
TGAACCGCTATTTTGTACCACCGCTAGAATCAACAAATTAATCATTTCCTCAAATTGTCGCCTTAATGCGATTTTATCGTTCACGTGCAAATTCCTACAAAAAACATGAAAATGAAATAATTAGAATAAAATATATTAGTTGAAACACTAACATATATAAATCAAGGGATATATTTTGTAATAATTACGTGTATATCAGATTGCAAATAGGTTGCAAGGTTAGGTGTTTCAGTCTTCAGGTTGATGGTTATAATAGTAAGGCTGGATGGATTGGATAGCGAGTTTGTGCGGCCTGGACTTGTGATGCGGTAAGTTTTGGAGCTGTTGAGTGCTCAGAACTGTGTGTGTGTGCAGGGTAGAGAGCAGTGGTTTTCAAGCTTCTTTGCGGAAGTTGTTATTCGGTCTGGCTGCATTTGCATTGCAGGTTTTTCCTGCTTGGAACAGTTTGTGCATGGAATGGCTTTTGTGATGCAAGTTGGAGGTTTGCGAGTTGAATTTGAGATTGCAAGTAGGCTGCAAGTTTAGTTGCTTCATTCTTGCAATTTGTAATATGCAAGTTGTGCAAGTTGCAAATGGTTGCAAGTTGTGCAAGTTGCAAATGGTTGCAAGTTGTGAAATGGGCCTTTGGGAAGAGTTTTGCTCATGGCCTCTGGGATGTTCCTAGGTATGTGGCTTACCTATTTGCTTGTTTATGAGGCCTAGTTGGTGAATTTGGCCTAGCCATTGTATAAGGTCCTTAAGACCTATCCTTGGTTTAGGCCTTATTCTTAGTGATATAGGCTTGGTTTTAGATTTTCCTTTTTGTTATGTAATTGTTTACTTTGGTGACAGGCCTTATGTTGTAAGGCCTAAACCTTGGTAAACCAGACCTTTGAACAAGACCTTTATTTATAAGGGTTTTTTGAATTAAGATAGTTTCTTTCATGGACCTAGAATTAAATTTTTTTTTCTTTTTTTTATGAATGTCCAGTAGTTTTTTTCTCGGGTAAAGTCGTCATTTACCCCCGATAGGTGTATAAGATTAAAAAAAAAAAAAAAGTCTTGGATGTCTAAGCCTCAAAGATCCTTTGACATATTTATAGATGGTTAATGTCAATGGATGAGTCTAGATATTCTCTAAGGAGAATTCTAGATAGTTGAAATGGTAAGAGGTGGGATAATTCTCTAGAGAGATTTATCTCATATTTTCTCAACTTCTCTAGAGGGTTCTAGGTGGTGTTGATTTTCAACATCCCCCTTCAAAACTAACTTACTGATTGTCACGTTTCTACTCAACACAAATTTGCTAGTCTCAAGTTTACGCACTACCTTCACATTCACAAATTTTCTCCTTATTCGTGTCTTCAAATATCACGACCAATTGATTCACGGACACGATCTTCACACTTCATCAATTTCATATGCTCCTTGGAACCTTTACTTCACAACTTTCATGTGCTCCCTTGGCACATCCACTCACAACATTTACATGCTTTCTGGCACAATGCGACTCTACGATCCCTTGTTGTTGCCGAAGTCACTTTTTTGCATCACCCTGCTACCAGCCATCTCACAAGGACCCGCTACATCTACATACATAGACACAGTATGTCAACGCTTGGCGTGCACCTCAAGCCTGGCTTAGCCTGTCATCTAGATTTTAGCCATTTTTCTCCGGTCTGGTCAATCGAGGGGAGGGCTCTGCGAGGCTTACTGATAAAGAGGATGCATCTCCTTAGAATGATTGTAACATCCTCTCTTGGACATAATATATAGACATGTTTTTTTAATGAAAGTCATGTTTTAGTATCATATTGTCTTGTTTACATTAGTCGCTTCGTAGAATTTTTTGATCGCCAAGTGGAATGCTTGTACTTGTCAGTCAAAATACTTTGTTGCTCTAGGTTGTTTTGTTGCAGGTTAGTGTTTAACCAACAGATATCTCTGTTGGTCAGGGGTTGACCAGACTTCTTTAGTAGCAACTGATTATGTGTTGGCGGACTAGTACTGCCTTCTGCTATTTATTTCTTTTGCGAAGAGGATTAGGCTTTGAGCACCAGAAGTTGTCGCCATCAGTCGCGAACTGACTGAGCTTACCTGGAAAGTTCGACGATCATTGTCTATATTGAGAGCAATGATCCATTGGCGAATCTTCATCATTAGCAGACCAGCACTGACTAGACACCCACTTCCCCCACCGTCGTGATCCGTGCGAAGCGGGTTAGGCTTTGGACACTAGAAGTCGTCGTCATCAGTCGCGAAGTGACAGAGCTTACCTAGCAAGTTCATCGATCATTATCTGTATTGAGAGCAATGTTCCCTTGGCGAGTTGTCATTAGCGAACTAGAGCTGACTGGACTCCCACTTCCTCCTTTGTCGGGATCCGCGCGAAGCGGATTAGGCTTTGGGCACCAGAAGCCATCGCCATCAGTCACGAACTGAGTGAGCTTACCTGAAAAGTTCGGCGATCATTGTCTGTATTGAGAGCAACGATCCCTTGGCTAGTCATCGTCATCAGTGGACCAGCGCTGACTAGACTCCAACTTCCTCCGCCGTCGTGATCCACAGAAAGCGGATTAGGCTTTGGGCACTAGAAGTCGTCGTCATCAGTCGCGAACTAATTGAGCTTACCTGGAAATTTCGGCGATCATTATCTGTATTGAGAGCAATGTTCCCTTGGCGAGTCGTCGTCATCAGTGGACCAACGCTGACTAAACTCCCACTTCCTCTGCCGTTGTGATCCGCGCGAAGCAGATTAGGCTTTGGGCACCAGAAGTCGTTGTCATCAGTTGCGAACTGATTGAGCTTACCTGGAAAGTTCGGCGATCATTGTTTGTATTGAAAGCAATGATCCCTTGGCGAGTCATCGTCATCAGCTGACTAGACTCCAACTTCCTTCGCCATCGTGATCAGCGTGAAGTGGATTAGGCTTTGGGCACTAGAAGCCGTCGTCATCAGTCGCGAACTGATTGAGCTTACCTGGCAAGTTCGGTGATCATTGTCTGTATTGAGAGAAATGATCCATTGGCGAGTCGTTGTCATAAGTGGACCAACGCTGACTAGGCTCCCACTTCCTCCGCTTTTGTGATCTCTACAAAGTGGATTAGGCTTCGGGCAACAGAAGTCGTCGTCATCAGTCGCGAACTAATTGAGCTTACCTGGCAAGTTCGACAATCATTGTCTGTATTGAGAGCAATGATCCCTTGGCAAGTCGTCATCATCAACTGAACAACGCTGACTAGACTCCCACTTCCTCCGCCGTCGTGATCTGCGCGAAGCAGATTAGGCTTTGAGCAACAGAAGTCGTCGTCATCAGTCGCAAACTGACTGAGCTTACTTGGCAAGTTCGACGATCATTGTCTATATTGAGATAAATGATCCCTTGGAAAGTCATCGTCATCAGCGAACCAACACTGACTAGACTCCCACTTCCTCCGCCGTTGTGATCCTCGCGAAGCGAATTAGGTTTTAGGCTGATAGTCGAGTCTAGTTATAGCCTGCCTGGTGGAGGGTTATAATGGACAACAGTGTAAATTTTGGTAAAAGCAAAATATTTTATTGATAATATTTTTTGAGATGTTCTACATTCCATGGTCATTTAACCCCTTCACTGTCGGCGACTTCCATCCAATATGTTCCCGGTCTGTTGACTTTAGCAACTCTATAAAGTCCTTCCTAATTCGGATTTAGCTTTACCACTCCGACTTCTTTGGTGTTTTTTTGGGTCTTCCTGAGTACCAAGTCTCCCACCTTGATTTCGCGTGGCTTAACCTTCTTGTTGTAGTATTGTGCCATCCGTTGTTGGTAGGCGACTATCTTGGTGGATGCTAGATCTCGTTTTTCGTCGAGGGGTCTTGTCCCACGTGCAAGGCTTCGTTGTTGCCGTCTGGTCTGAACTCTTCCATTCGGAAGGTTGGCACCTCGAGTTCCACCGGAACCATAGCTTCTGACCTGTATGCTAGGGCGAAGGGTGTCTCTTCGGTAGGGATTCTTTTAGTTGTTCGATATGCGCAGAGTATTCCTGGTAGCTTTGGAACCCATTTTCCTTTGGCTGCATCAAGTTTTCTTTTGATGGTTTCTAGAATTGTCCTGTTGGTAACTTTCACTTAGCCGTTGGCTTGGGGGTGTCCTGGTCATAAGAAGTGGTGTTTGACTCTCAGACTTTTGCACAGTTCATTAACCTTGCTACCTTCAAAATGGGTTCCGTTGTCACTGACCAATACTCTGGGGATGCCAAATCTACAAACGATGGTGGCCCATATGAATTTTTCAATATGGACCTGCCCTATTCTGGATAGAGGCTCGACCTCGACCCACTTGGTGAAGTAGTCGACGACGACAATGAGGAATTTTTTACCAGCCGACGTCGAAAGCAACTCGACAATATCCGTTCCATATTGTGTGAATGGTCATAGACTAGTCATTGGGGTTAGCGGTTGTGCTAGCATATGTGTGAGTGGCGCGAACCTCTGGCATTTGTCGCACTTGCGGATGATATATTTGGCGTCTCGCTGCATGGTCGACCAGTAATATCCTAGAGTCATGGCCTTATAGTCGAGGGTTCTCCCGCCTGGGTGATTTCCGCATATACCACTATGGATGGCGCCCAAGACTTGGCTTGCCTTTGAAGGCGATAGGCATCGAAGCAAAGGCCATGTTACTGACCTCCTTTATAACTTATCGTTCAGGAGAGTGTACCTTGCGACTCTATTTTTAAGTCTTTGTGCATCGACCTTCTCGGTTGGTAGGGCTCCAGTCGCTATAAATTCTAGTATCAGAGTCATCCAATTTGGTTGTGCTTCCAATGTGCAGATATCTTGGTGTTATTTCTCGTCGAGGCTTGATTTCTCTTGATATTGAATGAGGCCACAGGAGACTTCCTTGGAAGCTGAGGCTTCTTTTACTAGCTCGTTAGCTCTTTGGTTGTCATCTCGGGGGCACTGTTTGAGCTGACAGCTTTTGAATCTTCCCATTATGCCAAGTACCTTGTCGCAGTAGGCTATTATGCATGGGTTTTTGCTATTGAAATCTCCTTTGACCTGGTTGACTACCAGTCTTGAGTCGTTGTACGTTGTTAGGTGATTTATGTCGATCCCTAAAGCAAGCTTTAGGCCTGACAAGAGTGTTTTGTATTCGACATCATTATTTGAAGCAAGGAAGCCGAACCTGACTACCTTTTCGAGGGTGAAGCCGCTGGGGGAGCGGAGTGTGATCCCTGCTCCGCTTGCCTTATCGGTCAAGGATCAGTCGCAAGGCAGGGTCCATGTCTGGAGATCTGATTTCAAGAGTTGGTAGTCTATTTTCGGCTCTTCTCTCCCAGTAAATTCAGCGATGAAATCTGTGAGTGCCTGGGGTTTGAGGGCGATTCTTGACGCATGGTTTATGTTGAACGGCCCGAGTTCTACCGAACACTTTACCATCCTGCCAGATAGCTCGGGTTTATGTAATACCAAGCGGAGTGGATGTTTGGTTAGGACCGTTATAGAATGGCTTGAAAATAGGGCCTCAGTTTTCTAGAGGATATGACCAACGCCAAAGCCAACTTCTCTAGGTCCGGGTAGTATGCTTATGCCTCCACGAAGGTCTTGCTGGTGTAGTACACTGGATTCAGGGTTCATTGGTCGTTTCATATGAGGGTTGAACCGACAGCATGTTTTGAAACAGATAGGTACAAGTATAGTGTTTCACCTATTATGGGCTTTAAGAGTAGTTCTAGACTCCCCCATGTATGCTTTCAGGTTCTCAAATGCTTGTTCGCATTCATCATTCCATGAAAACCCTTTGCTCCCTCTTAGTATCTTGAAGAATGGGAGGCATTTGTCGAATGACTTTGATATAAATCTGTTGAGTGCTGCTACCCTCCCAGTCAGGCTCTGAACGTCTCTAATATTGGTCGGGGATTCCATGTCGAAAAGGGCCTGAATTTGTTTAGGATTGGCTTCGATTCCCCTTTTGTTTACTATATAGCCTAAGAATTTTCCAGACGACTCCGAATGTGCACTTTTGTGGGCTGAGTTTCATCCGGTATTTTTGAGTTGGTCAAATGTTTCGAATAGATCATGTACGTGATCGTGCCTGCAAAGGATTTTGACCAGCATGTCGTCGATGTATACTTCCATATTTCTACTGATCTGTTATTTGAACATTCAGTTGACCAATCGTTGGTAAGTAGCTCCAACATTTTTCAGTTCGAAAGGCATTACCCTATAGCAGTATGTTTCTCTTTCCGTCAAGAAAGAGGATTTTTCTTGATCTGGGGAGTGCATTAATATTTGATTGTAGTCTGAATAGGCATCCATAAAGCTGAGTAGGCCATGTCCCGAAGTGGCGTCTACAATTTGATCTATGCGGGGGAGTGGTAAGTTGTCCTTTGGGCAGGCTTTGTTGAGGTCAGTGTAATCTATGCACACTCTCCACTTCCCATTTTTCTTTTTATCAGAACGGTGTTTGCCAGTCAGTCGGGGTATCATGCTTCCTAGATCATGTCTGCGTCGAGTAAGCGTTGTACTTCTTTGTTTATGATCGCGTTCCTTTCGGGCGCCACGGGCCTTTTCTTTTGTCTGACGGTTTTCTTTGAGGGGTCAACTTCGAGGCGATGAGTAATTATCGACGGATTGATCCCTACCATATCGTGCATATCCAGGCGAATATGTCCTGGTTGTGGTGTAGCAGCTTTGTAAGTTGCTTTGCCACTACCTTGCTCAGGCGGGAACCGATCTGAATTGGTTTGTTGTTCTAAGGGCTGTCGAGGTAGGCCATAACGGTCTCTTCCTCTGGTTGTCCGACATTGGGTCGACCTCGAGGGCTTATTGGTGCCTCGTCTCCTGATGTCGGTCGTTCTTCCTCGATGCTTTGGGTTGAACAGAGGGTAGTCTTGGCCGTTGGATTGACGGTTTGCTGAGGATGGTTGGGTGGCAAAGTTGTCATGTATTTGCATTCTCTGGCTGCTGACCGATCCCCTCTTAAAGTACTGACCGTTTGATTCGTTGGGTACTTGACGCACTAGTGCAGGGTGGAAACCACTGGTGCAGGGTGGAAACCACTACTCCCATCTGGTGTATCCAGGGTCTTCTCAGAACTGCATTGTACGCCGAAGGCGTGTCGGTTACTACAAACTCTTGAAATAGGGTTTTATGAGTTGGTTGTTCTCCCGCGATTACTGTCAACTATATACTTTCCACGGGGAACCCTTTTTCACCACTGAATTGATCACTGGATGATCGTCAGGACTTAATGTTATTTCATCTAGCTGCACGTTGCAGAGCGTACAAAGGAAAATGACGTTCATCGAGCTCCCGGTATCAACCAAGGACCTTATTACCTCCCAGACTGCTAGGGAAATTGTCACCACCAGGGCATCATCATGCGGAAGTTATATGCCCTAGAAATCCTTCTCCATAAATACTAGCAGCGCATATGGACCTCGCCTCTCACCGTGTTGTGTTGGTTGTTCGCCACGTATCGCTTGGATCCTCGTAAAGCCCTTTTTCTGGACCCGTGGGATAGTTCAAACTCTGAAAATGCTCCATGAAGCATATGTTTCTATTTTTCGTTGGCTCCTCAGGTTTGGTTCTTCTTTGTTACGCTCTCATGGCGATGAAGTTTCATGTTTGGTTTTTCAAGTTTGTCATGTTCGCCAAAGGGTCTAACATCAGAAAGTTGTAAAACTTTCCCCTTTGCAATCCGCTAATGAAGGCTGAAACAGCCGTTGCATCGTTGCATGTGCAAACGGTGGTTAACTCACTGTTAAAGCGGGTTCGATACGTCTTTAGTGTCTCGTCAGGCCTTTGCTTCATTGATGTGAGCGCCCTTATTATTGACAGAGCGTGGTGCACGAAAAGAAATCGTTCATCCGATTCGAGGTTTGGCGGTGCTATCAGCGGCGCGGGGTCGTGAGTTGGATGCCCGTGCACGATAGAAACCGCCGAAAGAGGCAGCACAAGAATGGCTTGAGTGTTGGGCACGTCCCCTGGTTCCTCGTTGCTGCGTGACCTTTGGTCACCATACGACACTTAATGTAAAGTTACGAGCTATGTCGTCCCCATGGATGGCGCCAAACTGATGCAGTCATTTTTCGCTCACTGCTCTGATCGGTTCTTGTTGACCTATTGACCTGCACAAGTAGCACACATGAGCCACAGACCACAGTTTTGGTGGCCGATGACACTCCAATGCTAAAGTCAGACAGGGCTCTGAGGACGATGTATTACTGTAACAGAGAATTTGTAGCGTACCTTAGCTTACCAACCTCATGTCTTATTTATAGTGCAAGGAGTCCTGGTTTAATCAGGCCATCGTAGGCATAGATTAGGGAGGAGATCATCTTCATGGAGATCCCTCCCTAATTAGGAGTCGTGCTGTAGAAGGGATACGCGAGAGATAGTTTTCAATCCAAGAGCATTCCGTAGAAGGGAGTTTCCCTGTGTGGAAGATACTCTGGTGTTTGCCTCCTAGTTGGGAGCAAAGAGTAGTTGTAGTTGCCCGTCCGAAGCAGATCCACGAGATACTTGCCTATAGAGAGCTTATGAGTATTGAGGACAGCTGTGAGACATGTGGGCCTAGCATGCTGTGAGAGTCTAGGTCCGCCTGGCGGACTAAATTGAGCGGGTTTAGAACCGCTTGGGCTGTTCAGTGTTGGGCTGATGCTAATGCCTGTATTTCCTCGAGATTATCACGACATGTGTAGAACTCAGGGGTATGACCGTTTTTATGTATCATCAATAATAATAATAATAATAATAATAATAATAATAATAATTGTTTAAAAAGAGTTATCCAGAACTGAGGCGATTAGGTTTTTCTCAATGCGAAGCGACATATTGATACGTAACAAGGTGTAATGCGGCATACACCTCGACTTTTTAGGAAAAAAATGATGAAAAAAATTTATAACCAAATTAAAAATATGAAACAATCATTAATGAAAGAGATAACATGACGATCATAAAAGTTGTGTAGGTGTTAAAGAATAAGAACAATCATCATGGCATTATAGCCAAAATTCAACTCGTAAGCGCTAAAGCGATTTTTGGCCACTTCGCATCAATCGCCTTTTAAGACTTTGGTGTTATCTTCGTGATGACTCTGTCATCATCCTGAAAACCAGCCCGATAAAAATGTAATAGACCCAACAATATTTCGAATAAGTACTGACTGAGCAAGCATAGACTGGATTGGCAACAACTTGCTAAAACTACCATAGGCACACATTCATATTCAAGCTCCAAAGAAGTATTTAGGTAATGATCTTGAGACACAATCAAACAGGTAAAAGTTACGTTGATATGACAATCAATGGTACTTCCATTACCGATGAGGAGTTAATTAAATGAAAATGCTTTCATTTATACGTATACATATCAACAATCAGAAACTCTACTAACATTCAAATATACAAGTTTACTCAAATTAGAAAAAAAGACTTCGTCCTATACAAAAGTTCTAGTTCTACCTAGCCGTCGTTGAGGATCGAGACCATATTTTTTAATCCTGTTAGTTAAAAATTGGGCAGCCTTTGACTAAAACACCGGGTGATGTTGGGCATGTTGCCAAAGAACAGTGGTCGAGGTCAGATCCCCACCATTTCAAATCGTGGCTAGCATTTTGCAGAGCGAAGAAAATTAGAAACACCCATGAATTTCGCCTCACAGTTTTTGTGGAAGTTACTCCTAGTTCCTTGAATTTCGCCTCACAATTTTTGTGGAAGTTACTCCTAGTTCCTTGATTTGAAATTGTATACGAAGATAGCATACGAAAGACATATAAAAACATGATCCCCTTCAGCTCTTTTATGGATTGGGGATCCTAAATAACCCCTGATCGTTTTTCCTAAAACATGAAAGGGTATTGTTGAAGGTGGGAGTTGAAGGTGGTCCACTAAAACATGAAAAGGTAGTGTTGGCATGCTAGGCACGTGCACGCACCTAGGTCCACTATACATAGTAATAATATTGTCCTCAACTTAAACACAGCCTATCGGGCCTTCCATCTGGACCTAGGTGGTGTAGAGTTTTATCCCAAAAGGCCACGTTGCTATTAGGGAGTAGACTATCTCCTTATAAACCTTAGTGACAACTCCTCCTTACTTGATGTGGGACTATTCAAGCCAACACTATCCCAACAATCTCCACCTTTTGCGCAAATTATCACACATCCTACAATTCATCCACCCAGTCCGCAACATCTCAAAATACACCTACTCCTCGAGTGTCTTGCACAACCACGATCCTTAGAGTAGTACTACCTCGAGTGTCTTGCACAACCACCTAAGGTTTATAAAGAGATGATTCACTTCCTAATAGCAATAAGGCCTTTTGGGGAGAAATCCCATACCACCTAGGCTCAGATGGAAGGCCTGATAGGTGGTGTTTAAGTTGAGGACAATATTGTTGCTATGTATAGTAGACCAAGGTGCCTAACGCGCAAACAAGTGGTATCAGAACCGACGGTTTTGCTGAGACTTGGCAAGGTGCAGGTGTAGACAACACATTGTTCAGGGGACCAAACGCAAAGTAGCGAGCCAGGTGGAACATCGCAGGTGCACGGTCAACCAGATGAATGATCAAGATTAGGCTCTGATACCACTTTGTTGGGGAAAACAAAGCAAACAACTACAAATAAATTCTAGCAATGGAAGAATCAAATAATATCACCAGGCAAATATTCAATGCAAAATAAAGGACACCAAGATATACGTGGAAAACCCTTCAAGGTGAAGGGTAAAAGACGACGGGGCAAATCCAATTGGTCCACTAATCAATAAAAGAAGTACAATGTTATTCTCAAGCCTTTTGTCCGAGGCTTGAAAAATACAATGAGCAATACAATGGTTACCTCACAAGAGATTCAACTAACTTTCCAAGCAATGGAAAAATTCACCGAAACAAACAACACCAAAATCCGGCAAGAAATGGATCTAAAGCACTATTGTGAGTTTTCAATCAAACCCCAACAATCAGCCCCTTATTCCCTTTTTTTTTTCTCTCTCAATGGAGGAATTCACGCAACCGTCACACACACACATCCGTACACAGTCTGATATATAGAAGCAGTTAGGGTTGCTTTCTATTTATTTTCTTCTCCCACTAACATGATGAAACAAGGTTTGTCCACCTAATGGGTTGGACCCAACCCAACAAATCTCCCCCTCCAGACCATAAGGAGGGAATCATAGTCTAAGTACATTAGGCCATTCCAATGACCTCTCTACAGAACTCATGTTTTTATTTAAGAACCATATTTGCCATCATATCGGAAAGATTTTTGCTATTGTGAATCTTCTCAAGTTGGAAACAATTCTTCTCAAGCACATCACATATCTAGTGGTAACGAGTATCAATATGCTTAGTACACCCATGGCATTTGGCATATTTGCTTAGCTCTATGGCACTCTAATTGTCACAATGCACACCATATTTATTTTGATTCACACCCAATTCCTTGAGTAATCTTTTCAACGATAACATTTCTTTCTCTGCTTCAGTAATGGCAATGTATTTGGCTTCAGTCATTGACAATGCAACACACTTTTGCAATCTAGACTGCTAAGATACAGCTCTCCCTGCAAAAGTGAAAACCATAACCTGAAGTAGACCTCTTCCTGTCAAGATCACCTCCCATATCTACATCTGTGAATACGGCTTTTGAATTACCAAAACATAAACAAAGTTTGAAGTACCTTTCAAGTACCTCAGAATCCATTTAACTGCATTACAATGTTTTTTTTCCTGGATTATCAAGATACCTACTCACAACACCAACTGCTTGAGCAATATCTGGTCTTGTACAAACTATTACATACATCAAACACCCTACAACAGAGAAGTATGGAATACCTATCATCTCATTCTTTTCATCATCAGTGTTAGGAGACAACTTGGTACTTAACTTGTAGTGATTAGCAAGTGGAGTGTTCACGGACTTAGCATCATTCATGTTGAACCTTTCAAGCACCCGTTCAACATACTTTTCTTGTGACAACCACAACTTCTTAGTTTTCCTGTCACGTACAATCTTCATTCCCAAAATTTGTTGAGTTGACCCCAAGTTTTTTATATCAAAAGACATTAACAAATCTTTCTTCAATTTGCCAATCATATAAACATGTTTTCCAACAATTAGCATGTCATCAACATAAATCAAGAGACTAATGAAGCTATTAGGTGAGAAATATCTGACATAAACACAATGATCTAGAAGTGTTCTTGTGTACCCATGACCCATCATAAATGAGTCAAACTTCTTATATCACTGTCTTGGAGCTTGTCTCAACCCATAAAGACTTTTCTTCAATTTGCAAACCATATGTTATTTCCCTTTCACTTCAAACCCCTCTGGTTGTGCTATATAAATTTTTCATGCAAATCTCCATGAGGAAATGTAGTTTTAACATCTAACTGCTCAATCTCAAGATCCTTGCCAATGTGGCATCCTAAAAGTCCTGACGATGTGGAGTTAATGCGGTCGTTGCGATTAAGTGGAGTCAACAACGCCAGAAATAGTCAAGCCCGTAAGAGTACCTAAGTTGTGGTTGCTTGAATCACGATACCAATAGGCAGGGTAACAAGCCAAGCCAAGAAGAACACTAAGAGCATTCCCCACCACGGCAGCTGAATGTCATTTTTCCACACGAAAGACATCATCGGTGAGAGGAACCATCACTCTGAATGTCATCTTTCCACACGAAAGACATCATCAGTGAGCATTCCCCACCACGGCAGCTGTGCGAGGAACCATCACTCTGGAACAGTTTTGTAACTCTTCATCAGTCTCTGCGTGGATGTCCAATTTCACATTCTTCATTGCTGATTTCTTTGTTTTATAATGTCACTGCAGGAGAAAGCAAGTAAAAATCTTTTCGAGCATAAAAGCCCGATGCTGGATGTGTGCATGGAATGATAAACCAAACCAAAACACGCAAGCATCCTCTCTTTCTTTCGACAAGCCCACAAGACTTGTGTGCGAACCATAATTGAATGTGTTTTGAGAATCCATTAGTCTTAAATAACTTGGGTTTTTGCAGTGAAGTTTTTGTGATTAACCAAATTCCCAGCAATTTTTTATTGTTACACCACATAATCATGGCAATTCCACCATACAACACAAAGATGAACATGAAGAGGCAAGGAGATGATAAGTAGGACAAGATTAGACATTTACATGACACTACAAAAAAAGCATTAATAGCTAGGGAAACTAGCGACGGTTTTTTTATACCGTCGCTAATGCTTTTGACACTATTTCAACCCATATTTATAAGAATCCGTCGCTAAATATTTTGCGACGGCATAAAACTGTCGCTAATTCTTGTATTATCGACGGTGTCTTAGCCGTCGCTAAGATTTACAAATAAAATTCATTGCTAATGGATTTTTTTTAAAAAACAAATATATAAAAAAAAACATTTAGCGACGGCACTTGTGCCGTCACTAAGCTTTACAAATAAAATTCGTTAGCTACGGTATTCTACCGTAGCTAATGGATTTTTTGAAAAAAATAAATAAATAATAAAAATATATATATATATATATATATATATATATATATATAAATATTTAGCCACGGTAAATGAGACGTCGCTACTTTTTACAAATATTTTATTATTAGCGACGGGAAAGAACCGTCACTAATTGTTTTTTGAAAAAAAAATTAACATTATTTTTATATTAGCGACAGCAACAAAACGTCGCTAATTGATTTTTTGAAAAACATTTAACATTATTTTTATATTAGCGACGGTAAAAAACCATCGCTAATTGATTTTTGAAAAAAAAATTAACATTATTTTTATATTGGCGACGGCAATAAACCGTCGCTAACTGGTTTTTTTTAAAAAAAATTATACACTAAAGAGTTTAGCTACGGTAATAAACCGTGGCTAAGTTTTAGATTTTTTTTATTAGTGACAGCAAAAAACCGTTGCTAATTGGTTTTTGAAAAAATATATATATACTAAAGAATTTAGCTACGACAAACAACCGTGGCTAAGTTTTAAAACCGTCGCTAATTGGTTTTTTAAAAAAAATACACTAAAAAATTTAGCTACAGCAATAAACCGTGGCTAAGTTTTAGATTATTTTTTTTATTAGCGACGGCAAACAACCGTCGCTAATATTTAAAAAAAAAACACATCACCGATCCACGTGAAATCTCATCTCACCGTCAGTAACACCCAAAAACTTCAGCTCAATCCAACACACTAAACTTAAGCTCAATCCACGCACTATGATATATTTTACCAAATTTCAGGTGGTATTAACACATATTTTACCAGATTCTTCTATATTTAGGGGGATATGTAGTTTGTTCTACCAGTTTATTGCTTAGAAACCATATATGTACGACCCTATATAAGACAGCAACTATTATTGGCAAACTGTTATAGTTTATTTAGCTTTTCGTACCGTAATTCAGACGGTTCTTGCAATCAGTTAAGCTATATTTTAGTCCATAATAGGTCTAGCCTCACCTTGCAGTGTGTGGGTGTGTATCAACCGTTTATATGATAAGACAACTTATTAATTGCTATAAGCCTTAGACAATATATAACGTATGCAAAACAACTACATAATTGTAAAACTGTTTCGGAGGATTATCAGTCAAGATGTCTCCTACACGCTAATATTCTAATAAATGATAATACTCCTAAAAATTAGTCAAGTTATTGTTCCTTTCTGACAGCCATCAACCACAATTGGTAAAAAATATTCTTTCATTATTTTTTCAATTATTTCGGCAACTAAATTTTGCACGTGGATTAAATTTTCATCAAAATTGGGTAGTAAAACTCCTGATTAACAGGAAAACCCTCGGCTTTTATTGTCCAAATGAAAAGAACTTGTAGAATAATTTTGAAAAAAATGTCTATTTGAATACTCCATTTGAATTCAGAGGCATGAGAACCAGGACTTTACGTACCTCAAGTTCTCTCCATTTTTGGATGAATAATTTTAAATAATATTATCCTGTATGGATAATTTGTCACATATATGGTAGTCTAGTTGCATTATTAACCAGGACTCATTCAATATGGACTGCTATACCACCAACAGTACACCAACATCAACAATTATATATACAACAACATGGCAATGGAGCTGATTAAGGCAGTTCTAGATGTAGCACCTCAAGAAACATGGAGTTCTTTAGTTGCCTTCTCTACTCTTTTATCCTTTTGTTCTGTACTCATGGCTTTCTTTTCTTTGTTGTTTGGCTTTCAAGTGACAGAAGAAAACCTTCTTTCAATCTTGCCACTCCCACAACATCATTAGAAATTCAATCCCAATTTAGCGAACATATGCATACCCTACCTGCGCTTGTAACGCTTAGCTTGAACCATAGTCTCTTCTTCGACCAAAGAATTTCAAGCAGAGTTCTTTAGTTCACTGTGCATGTTCAGAAGTCTTATACTCCGGTGGGTTATTGAGGAAGAACACAACATGCACGATCAATTATCAATTGTTAATATGGCAGGGAAGGTTGCTCAATTCTAAACTAAAATGTGGTCAATCTCCATTCTCATATGTTTCAGCTGGAATGGTGTTTCATTTACATTATTTGAAATTTCCATGTACATGCCTTAATGTGTTAAATTGATTTCAAGGTCTGGAGTTCTATATATGTTGTTCCACAGTCCGAGATGATGTTGGCTTGAACAAAAGCATAACAAGCTCTGCAAAATCGCCTTTTTACATATCGCGAGGGGGCTTAATCAATAGGGTCTATCTAATCAATATATACAATAATACACTATAATCTGCAAGACTGCAAAGCCATAATTAGAGAAGACGGAGTTAAATTAGCTGACCAAATTCAGACATTCATGTCTAAATCTCTATGAATTAATTGAGGTTTTGAAATGTTTATAAAATGTCATTCATCGCTTATACATTCACTCCTTACATCAGCTAAGAAGCTAAGGTGTTTTTTTTTTTAGAAAGTGAGTTGGGTTTTTAGGATCCCATAACCCTAAACATGCCGCTGGCAGGGTTCAAACCCATGACGTAGTGGTACCATCTGTCAAGTTCTGACCATTAAGTTGTCATGCCATTGGTTACCATCCGCCAAGCTCTAACACACTAAAGCTTAGGTAGTTTGTTTGTTTGTTTGTTTGTTTTTTTTTTTTTTTTGGAAAGCGAGCTGGGTTTTAAGGACTCCAAAACCTTTATATAAATGAAACAAAAGCAAAAACAACAATAAAAACAGAAACAAACTCTCACAAGAAAGAGAAGTGTAGTGAGAGTGAACATGGTTACTAAGCCTATAAAAATCTTCAACTAGCATCGGCCAAAGAAGAAACCTCTTGTTTTTGTTTTTGTTTTTATCCATGTCTCCTTTGTTAATGAGGAAAAGATTCAACCTTTGTACTTTTTGTTTGCTTTCTTAGCCCTAGAGGATCTTCGAGGGTAGAGACTAAATCTTTATTGCAAGATTTTGAAAACAAGTCGCTTGCAACCTCTGTTAGAGAATAGAAGTCTACCTATGTTACAACATAGGTATTAGGAAATACATCCTATTGTTAGGAAAATATCTTCCAGTATTAGGAAATACATCCTATTGTTAGGAACATATATTTTATCATATTGTGTTGCAAGTTTTATGGGGTTAGAAGTTTTATGGGGTTAGGAAATTTTCCGATGGCTTGTGATTTGTTTCCTTGGTTTGGGAGGTTTCCTAGTATATGGTGGTTTCCTATTGTATTTTGACTACAGTATTTATATTGCTGATGAATGAATGAAAGAGAACAATTTTTTGGGCCTTAAACTTTACATGGTGCCAATTTTTTGGGCCTTAAATTTTATATTGCTGATGAATGAATGAAAGAGAACAAATTTTTGGGCCTTAAATATAGTATTTATATTTTTCGTGCCATATTCTAAATTCGTTGCACATCCTCATTTTCAAATGTCCACAGTCACTCGCTAGTCAAAATGATGGTAATAACAAAAACACTTTTTATATAACAACCACTACACCTGTTATCGTTCCTCTATGGCACCTATCAACCGACAACTTGTAAGATCTAATTCTCTATTTTCGGCGACTAATGTTTTGTCTTTTGCTATATTTTCATGAATTCAATTTCTACTATCTACATCAAAATTGCGTATTCAAGCTCCTTTTTATAGCGAAAAACTTCAAAATTCACATGCAACGAATCTGCAGAATAGTTTTGCAAAATCAAAATAAATTTGAATACTACATATTGTCTTTATACCCGTATCAAGACTTTCCTCGTATGTGCTCTCCATGACTCCATGTTTGAAAAAAACAATTATTATCATCATCATCACAATCTGTAATGCATAATATGTCATGTGCATAATGTGGGGATTTTTTTTGTTTAAGCTTGTAACATTCATATTAATAATAAGGTTTACAATATTGATGTCCTACTATTGAAGCGAAGTTGTGAGCCTCTCATCATAGTTGAGTTCTCTATTAATATAATTACAATACCAAAAGTTATGAATGGAAAGTAGTCGCCTAATGCTGGTGAGAAGAGGATGCCACGTCCAACAAAAGTCCGTCTGAGAATCCCGCTGATCATCGTACAGAATAGAGATAAGAGACCCTGAGTCTCCCAACACCAGCCCTGTCCGCCAATGCCTCACTTGGATGAGTAATAGGGTTGCTTTGGCCGCGTGGCATTCAACCATAGTGTTGTCCAAAACCTTCCCTGTAATTGGGCTTGCCACTCGTGTCAGCACATCTCCTGTAAGATTGACTGTGAAGATCCCTATAGATCCGTGAATAAATGAGGCACAAAAACTTACATAATAAGTATGATAATTGTGTTCGACTGTCTGTACTTGAACCTGTATCAGTTCCATTCTAATGGTAGCTATTTTCGTGTGAGGGCCAAAGATTACTAAGGGAACATCCCTACCAGATGATGGATGGAAAAGGTTGGGAAACAGTAGTAGCTGTAGCAAGAATGTGATGGATGAGGATCAATTTTTCTATATCACTAGTAATATGTGTGCCAATATGGCCTGAGCAGGTAAGGATTATGTTAAACCATTAATTCTACCAGGCATAGTGTGGTGTTATTTACACCAAAACAATCAACTTGAAAAGCCTCCAATAAATTCCCATGTAGGTTCAGTGTTGGATGACTAGAAGATAACACCCTCAAGTCTGCTGGAGATACTTGGATTGAACATGACTTGACCGTTCAAGCTGTGGGGTGCAACAATGAGAGGGGGCATTCTGGGCTGAAAGAACACCTCATCAATTTGGGTAAGCATAAAGCTACCCTGATGAGTTCAAATGATCGAAAACCACGACCCTATCATGAGGGGTGGTGTCAAACCAGCTAGGGATGGCAGTGGGGCGGAATATCCTCCCCATCCAATCCGTTTGGGGCGGTTTTGGATATGGCTGAATGGGTTTTCGGGTGGTTTCGGGTATCCAAAAAATATCCGTTCACTTTTCGGGGCGGATACGGATTTGGCCATATCCGCCCCGCAGGCCCCGCGGATATCCGTTTAACCAACGAATTTACAAAATTACCCTTTATATAGATTATTAACTTCCTCCCTCGGACCCTCACCTCACACCAATCGCTCTCCCTCACTCACCAAAGAGCGACTCCCTCCCCTCCCTAACTCACCAATCGCTCTCCCTCCCTCACAGAGCGACTCCCTCCCTCACTCACCAATCGGTCTCCCTCCCTCACAAAGCGACTCCTCTCCCTCCCTCCCTCACAGAGCGACTCCCTCCCCTCCCTAACTCACCAATCGCTCTCCCTCCCTCCCTCACAGAGCGACTCCCTCCCCTCCCTCACTCACCAATCGCTCTCCCTCCCTCCCCACTCACTCCCTGCTCCCCTCACGCCGCGAGTCCCTGCTGCCCTCACGCCGCGATCTGCGCTCTCGAAAGAACAGGGTTTCTTCCATCTCCCCCTTCAGAGATCAAGATCAAGATCAAGATCTGATCTGAGACTGAGATCGGATCTGATCAAGATCAAGATCAAGATTTGATCAAGATCAAGATCAAGATCTGTTCTCAGTGATCAAGATCAAGATCTGATCTCAGTGATCAAGATCTGATCTCAGTGATCTGATCTTAAGATCAAGATCTGATCTCAAGATCAAGATCTGATCTCAGTGATCAAGATCTTATCATGATTAGATTTCAAGATCTGATCTGAGATCAAGATCTGATCTCAGAGATCGAATTTTTTGAATTTGTTGTAATTTTTTATTTTTTTGTTAATTATTGTATGGTTTGTAATTTCTGGAATTTTTTTGTTAATTTTTGTATAGTTTGTAATTTTTGGAATATTTTGTAATTTCGGTATGATCTCACAGAAACCAAATATGTATAATCTGTTGTAATCTGTTTTTTTTGTAATTTTTGTTATTCGATATTTGAGAATCTGTTTTTTTTTTTTTTTTTTCCTCCGGGTATTTTGGGCGGGGCGGATATCCGCCAATCCGTCCGGTTCGGGGATGGTTTTTACAAAATATGGTAAACGGATATTCGGGGCAGATTTGGATATCCGTGATCTCTAGCGGGGCGGGAATGGATTTGTCCAAATCCGCCCCAATCCGCCCCGTTGCCATCCCTATAACCAGCTGAGCCCCGGCGGGTTGACTATTAATTGCCAGGATAAGAACTCCACTTGAACTACTTTGATGGAAGACAATCCGATTGTAGAAACACCGTGGTGCAACTATGAGCGATTCAAATGATGTTATAGTAGCAAATTTGTTGGGATAGTGTTGGCTTGAATAATCATGAAATTGCCTGCACTGCAGAATTCTGATCCATACTGTTAGGTTGTACGTATTGTTTCAAATCTATAAAGAAACAATCAGATTTTGTGCTTAAATTAAAGAGCATATGAATCGATTGAACATTAGATATTGGATCATTTTTTAGAGACATAATTCCATGTGCAGAACAGGGAGCCTGCATCCACTACGGTCCTTCAGATTTAGAACCAAACTGTGGCAATTCAACACAGAAACTCCCAACACTGGTAAATGCTAAGGTGAAAATGCTTTTTATTTATTCATGTACATATCAACAGAAAATTGGAATTTTACAACATTCAAATGTATGATACAACAACTCTATTCAGTACAGAAGAAGACTTGATCCTAAACATTCCCTAAACAACCACGTCAGATCCATAGTCATGGTTCTGAACTCTTCTGTAACATTTCTAACATGGATCCACTCTATACCACCTCCTAGCTACCATATCTGTTTATTACCGTACTTACTTGATCTTGTTACTTAAAAATCGGGCAGCCTTTGACTGAAATACCGGGTGCTGTAGGGCATGTCGCCAAAGGACAGTGATCGAGTTCAGTTCCCCACCATTTCAAGTTGTGGCCTGCATTCTGCAGAGCGAAGAAAATTAGAACACCCATGAATGCTGTCCCAGCATCCAAAGCTGTGGATAAAACGTAGTTGTACTGCTTTCCAAAAAAAAAACAGTAGTTGTACTTCTGCCACCATCTCTTGTGGTACCGGAAGACAAAGTAGTTGAATATGGTTCCTGTTATGATCCAGCTAGTAATGTTCGTGGGAGTTGCAGGTGGCATTCCTGCAAAGCCGTAGCTGATAACAGGTATGTTAATTAAAGGTATCCATTTCTTCTCAGGGTAGATCTTGCTTAACACCCAGATGGGTACTGGCAGGATGGCTCCAATTAGGAACAACCATACCAAGTTCCTGTACATTCCTCTAGGCCCGAATAGCCTCCTAGGTCCAATCAGTCCCCATATCACAGTTGCATCAAAGGTGACCTTGTACTTTGGGCAAGTCCATGGGCTGTCTGGATGTAGAGCGTCGACGTCACAGATGTTGTCAATACTCCCCAACATCCACCATGCAACGGCAAGGTTCACAATGCCAGAAATGACGGTACCCGCAAGCTTCAAAAAAATAAAGGTTATGTTAATGAAATTACAAAAAAAAAAAAACAAAAAAGGAGATACCAAGTAGTTAATGCGAGAGGTTCTCCAGTTGCAAACCTGGGCAACAAACATGCACCTAGGCGGAATTTTCATGTAGAGTCCTAGTTTCAAATCAGACAAGAACGATAAAGCATGAATGGTGCTAATTCGCCCATATATCTTGAAGATCAAATTGGCAATGGGTTTTCCTGGCAGGATATACCCAATGATGAATTGGGAAATTATATCATATCCCGGTTGCTGCGAAAAAACAATAAATAGAATTATGTTACTAATTTCCAATAAAGCTCTAACAAATGAACAGAATTGAAACATGGAGGGTGTACCTACCTGGTTTGTAGTTGCTTGAATGATACCAATTGGCAGGGTGACAACCCAGGCCAAGAAGAAAGCTAAGAGCAATCCCCACCATGGCAGCTGAATGTCATCTTTCCACACAAAAGACATCATCAGTGAGAACCCAATGCTACCAAATAACAGAGCGAGGAACCACCACTCAGGAACATGTTTGTAGTTACTCATCAATCTTGCATGGATGTCCAATTTCACATTTTTCATTGCTGATCTGCTTTGTCTTAGAATGTCACTGCAAGATTTCGAGAGAAGCAAGTCAAAATTCATCCTTAAGAATTTTCGAGTATAAAATAACAGCAGGAAGGGGCATACCCTCCATTGAAGAGAGCCACGTGAGTGAGTGTAGCTGTAAATCTAGCAAATCCCGATCCAATTGATAAGGCAAACAAAGGACTAAGATACAACTTCCCATAACTGTCATAAGCAGCTGTGTTGAGATCATACCGTGGAGTCAAGATCTTGGTGGTATCATATACATGTCCAGTGGTAGTGAAGAGCTTATTCGAAAACATTGGAAACTTCCGAGCATCAAAGGTGTCAAACTTCCAGTAACACAAAGGAACAATTATGTAGATAAACACGATGAACCCAACCGCAACATTCAGAATGGAGGAGAACGGTGTCACTAGCGGGCTCCCATGATAAGCTGATATCCCTGCCCAGTCAAGGGTGAAAGCTCCAATTCCGAGTCCATGGTACCCTGAACCAATCTGCTGAGCTGTGATGCTATGGGGCCATATCCAACATACCCATGAGAAGAATGTTAACATTGGGAATAAATAGCCTGGCAAAGCATAATACAAAAAGCTTGCCCCAAATACAATAAGGAAGAATTGCATCTGAGTCAAGCCTCTTGACTGCGAATCCTTCTCGTGAAGGGCTCTGCAAAATCCAAATTAAGAACCATATCAGCTTCAAAGTTCTGTGAACATCAATCACTTCCTCTATGCCAAAAAGGGTGACAAAGCAATAGGAACAACTTCTTTATCTATATTCTTCATTTTCGTCTATCTGTAGGGAAATGCCATGACAACCATTAACCAATTACAGAAGCATCTCATAAACCATTGTTTCCTGTTTAGGTATCTTTTATGCCCATAACATACTTTGAATCCAGAAATTGAAAACTAAACTCACCACACAGAATCCTTTTCAAAAGTTTCGAACCAAAAGATGCACACGAAATCATCATTAAATTCGAAGTTGAAGAAAAGCAAGAATAGAATAAACAGACCTGAATAGAGAAACCTGAGCAAGGTTTGAAGGCCACCACATTTCAGCTGGATCAACCAGATACCTCCTCAACATCCCAGCCCATCCATACCCCACTATCTGAAACACAAAGATAAAACATTATCTTACAATAAAAACTCAAAAAAAAAAAAAAAAAAAAAAAAAAAAAACCTGAAAAATGAAGAAACCAAACCTGAGTAGTCAAGACAATGAACAACCCACAAAGAAAACTAAATTTCTGCTTGTAAAAAGCTTTCATGACAGTGATGGCACCAATAGAATAAGCATCACCACCACCCATAGAAACCCCACAATTAGCAAAAATTGTGATAATCACATGCTCCTTCACATTTAAAGGCCCAGGGTTCAGACTAAACCCCCTACCCAAGAGCTTAAATTCCCTGGTGGGGAGTATGAAGGCCATGAATTTGCCAATGGGTAAGGCTGCAATCTGCATAAGAATGGGTGAAATGGTGAGTGGTTGAGTTCGGAAAGTAAAGAAAGTGTTCAGGGAGATGAGGATGATGCATGAAGTGGTGCCTAGAAACCATGCTCTAAAAGTCATTACTGGGATGTTAGGGTAATCTCTTTCAGGCACCACTAGTCTAACCTCCTCCATGGGGACTGTTTCTTCCTCCTCTGTGTTTGAAGCCATTAATGGTGGTGGTGGTGGGATGTAAGAGCGGAGTGTTGGGGGTTTGGTATTTAAAGGAATCAGTGGTATGTTGGGATAGTGGTGGCTTGAATAGTCTCAATCAAGTAAAGACGAGTTGTCACAAAGGTTTATAAAGTAGTCCACTCCCTTATAGCAACAAGGCATTTTAGAGAAAATTCGACAATATCGTTGCTATGTTTAGTAGATCAAGGGGGTGCGCACAAGTATGTGATGCCCTAACAATTGATATCAGAGCCGATGGTTTGGCTAAACTTGGCGAGGTGGAGGTGCAGGCAGCACATCGTTCAAAAAGAGTAGGCGCAAGGCAGCGAGCCAGATCCAGGTAGAGCGCCAGATCCTCTAGGTGAACGATCCAAGGTTAGACTCCAGACTCTTGCCAAGTGATTATCCTACAAGTTCAGATGTGGTGGAGTTAGTGCAGTGGTTGCGACTAGATGGAGCCAACAATGCTGAGAATAGTCGAACTCATACATCGAGTACTACTCTTAGGATCATGGTTGCACAAGACACTCAAGGAGGAGGTGTTGGGATATTGTTGGTTTGAATAGTTCCACATCAAGTAAGGAGGATTTGTCACTAAGGTTTATAAGGGAGAGGTCCACTTCCTAAGGTGCAGGCACCACATTGTTCAATGAGAGTAGGCGCAGGCAACGAGTCAGATCCAGGTGGAGCGCTAAGTCCTCTGGGTGAACGGTCCAGGTTTAGACTCCAGACCCTTGCCAAGTGAGTATCTTACAAGTTCGGATGAGGTGAAGTTAGTGCAGTGATTGCGACTAGGTGGAGCCAACAACGTTGATAATAGTCGAGCCCGTACATTGAGTATCACTCTCAAGATCATGGTTGTGCAAGACACTCGAGAATGGGGTGTTGGGATAGTGTTGACTTGAATAGTCTCAAATCAAGTAAGGAGGATTTGTCACCACGGTTTATAAGGGAACGGTCAACTCCCTAATAACAATGAGGCCTTTTTTAAAAAACCCCACACCACCTAGGCCCAGATGGAAGGCCTGATATGGCGGTATTTAAGTTGAGGACAATATTGTTGCTATATATAATGGACCAAAGGGATGTCGCGCATCGCTAATGGTTCGGCAAGGACTTGGCGAGGTGGATGTGCGGGGGGCACAATCATTCAATGAGGAGCACAGGGCAGCGAGCCAGATCCAGGTAGAGCGCAGAGCAACGAGTTAGATCCAGGTGGAGAGCAGGTCTTCTAGGTGAACGATCAAGGATGAGGTTCCAGACCCTCGCCAAGAGAGAGTATCCTACAAGTCCGGATGAGGTGAAGTTAGTGCGGTGGTTGTGACTAAGTGGAACCAACAACGCCGAAAATAGTCGAGCCTGTACACCGAGTGCTACCCACGGGATCGTGGTTGCGCAAAACACTCAAGGAGGAGGTGTACTTTGAGATGTTGCGGACCGAAAAGATGGATTGTAGGATGTGTGATGATTCGCAACAAAGGTGGAGATCGTTGGAATAATGTTGGCTTGAATAGTTTAACATCAAGTAAGAACGAGTTGTCACAAATGTCTATAAAAAAGTAGTCAACTTTCTAATAACAACGAAGTCTTTTAGAAAAAAATCTCACGCCATCTAGGCCTAGATGGAATGCCCGATATGTTGGTGTTTAAATTTGAAACAATATCATTGTATGTATATTGAACCAAGGGGTGCGCGCAGGTGCGCAACGACCTAACATGGTAGTTAAGGACTAAAGTGTTGGTTTTGTTGTGTTTGGTGAAATGTGTTTGATTATTAAAATGGACTTAATAGGGAATAAAAACATAGTGGGAGGAGAATAGGGGAGGGAAATAATGAACACTCAGACCTAGAGTGTGATGATACATTAAAATAAACCTATCATCGTGATCGTATACGTGGCAGAGAACATTCATCATGAGAATATGGTGTCCAATTTATTGGGTCAGCTCATAAAACCCAAAAATAATAATGTCAATCACAGAGGCCCAGACAATGCCCACTAATGAGAAGATATAATCGAAGACCGAATCCAGGCCTGAAAGAATCATAGCCCGAATCCAAGCCCGACACGAATTCCCTCATAAAAAAGAGAATCGTTGCACCAAAAAGATCCGTTGAAGGAGTTACGCCTCCACGGACGCATCTACATTAAAGATGAGACTGTTACGAGAAACATCTTCTTCCGTTACGTCTTACATGCTTAAATCACGCAGAGAATTAACCGCGACTATTATAAAAGATAAAGGGAACATTCGACACAGGTATGCAACTTTAACTGAGTTTTGTCAAGATTTACTTTCTTATTAGCAGAGTTGTTGATTTAAGCATCGGAGTGCCTTCGGCCACCAAAAAGGTGGTCCTTGACAGTCTAACATCCGTTTTGTAGATCAAATTCACAGGATGACGATTGTTAGACGGATCAGAGTGAATTAACAAAATATAAATCATTTTAAAAAATTTCCATTAATTATACTTTAATCTACATCATTCATTCGTGTATGTCCTATTGAGACAATGGTATAGCCTTTGGGCACGGTGGATTGAGGTGTTCATCCCTCCTTAGCTGGTTCCTTGAACAAATTTCCATTCGCACTTAACCCTTTTGGAGTTTGAACACTTGAAGAGGTACGAAATCTCTTTGCTTGTAAAGGTTCTGTTGTATTTACATGCTTCTATAGATGCTCATTTTTTAATTTAATGAGCTTGTACTAATTTGTGGGTAAAAAGAAAAACTATTGACAATTTCCAAGTATTTAATAATTTTTTAATATTAAAATAATTTTAGTGTTAATTTAGTAATATTTTTTAATTTACTGTTTATTTATACATTTCTAGTTATGTTTTAGGATCAGAACATTCTTTAATTATGTGGAACCTCAACTTCCAAGATTCTACATGAGCTATAAACTAGAAGGAAAAAGGAAAAAAAATTCACATAATTAATTTGTTATTAGCTAGCTTATTTGTCATTATCTACATTAATCATTAATTTGTTATTAGCGAGATGGGTACAACAAGACCTCGCAACAATGGAGATGTTGCGGAACCCTCGAATGCTCAAACCAGCAGAGCGTCGTTCCACCACCATGGGAGGAACCTCCTCAGACCCCTGCGCCACTGGCAGTCACAATAGACCCAAGGGTAGAAGTACTTTCAAGACAGATGCAGCAAATCGCAGAAACGTTGGAGGCTCTCAAACAGCAAAATCCTCCACCTGCAGAGGGAAACCATGAGCGGCGAAGGGCTCGTTCCCCAGAGATTTCCAGATAGCATGTTCAGGAGAGTCGCGCTGCCCCAACAGCTTCTCAATGGACAAGAGGCGGAGGAGCGGCCAATAGAAAAATAGCGTTCAGAGCCGACATGCACGTCTTGCACAACCCCATCCGTAACGGGGCCACAAACCCAGACATACTGTTTCATTTCATAGTCCCTCCGTTCATGGATCATATCATGGACGAACTGCTGCCAAAAAATACACACCACCAAAACTGTTGTTTTACTACGGGATAGGAAACATGTTCGATCACTTGCGCCACTTCCAGCGCGTTATGACACTCAAGGAAGGGTCTGATGCGGTAATGTGTTGATGATTCCCTGCAAGCCTGAAGATGTCAGCACTGACGTGGTTCCACATCCTTCCTCTGAAATCTATCAATTCATTTCGGACGTTGGCATTGGCGTTCCTCACACGCTTCGTGGGCAGCCAAAGGCTTAGGAAGGGCATGCATAATCTGTTGACCCTAAAGCAAAAACAGAACGAGACATTGAGAGTGTACGGCACTCTGTTTAATGATGAGTTGACCTTCATTGACGGCTATAGTGATGACACTGTCGTCACAGCTTTCACTTTGGGTCTTAGAAGAGACAAGTTCTATGACTTCCTAACCCTGGACCCCCTAACCAATATGACAGACTTGCTCAGAGATACATCGCTTTGGACGAAATGCTGGCCGCCAAGAGAGAAGTGGAATCATAGAAAAAACCCTCTATTCCAAATAACAAGGAGGAGGGGAAGTATAAAAAGGACGATGACGGTAACAAGAGGAAGTGCACAGACAGCAAGACCGATTCGGGCTGCCCAAGGCAAGACAAGCCCTCCAATTACGTCGGGTTTAGGTCTGTCACCACTCTCAATACTAATCTGTTTGACATCCTTGATTCCATCAAGGATTGGGAAGAGTTGAAGTAGTCACCTAGGCAACGAGGAGACCCCGTTCGGCGCTACAACAGCAAATATTGCTTCTACCACAAGGAAGGCGAACATGATACTGAGGATTGCCGAAACCTCAGAGGAGAAATTGAGTACTTCAAGGGAAGCTCAAGGAGTTCCTAGGCTCGGACAGGAAGCAGGGCCGAGCAAAGGAAAGAACAGACGTTGTCAATGAGATTGAAAAGGAAACTTCTTGCATCATTTACGTCCTCCACTAGGTCGGTCTCGAAGGGGAGCAATCAAACAGGTCCCGTAAGATGATACAGACCAAGATGCGGACACCATCTCAGTACGGGGACCGACAAGTGCAGCATGCACGAATTCACAGCCCAATCCCATCACCGACGTATACAGAAAGGGATATCGAGGGGGTACATTCTTCTCATAATGACGTCCTGGTCATCTCCGTCCTCATCAATAAGTGGGAAGTAAAGAGGGCCATGGTGGACACTGGAAGCTCACTGAATGTCATGCTCCTCAGTGCATTCTGCAACATGCAGCTACAGAAGAAAGACTTAACACCTGCCACTCACCCTATGGTCAGATTCAGAGGAGAGAAAAGCTTCCCCATCGAGAAGATCAATCTAATATTGGTGGCAGGAGAGCCACAATTACGGAAGTACCTTGTCCAAGAGTTCATGGTGGTTGACACTCCATCCACCTACAACATTATTCTAGGAAGGTCGTGGCTTCGTCATATGAAAGCAGCGGTCTCCACTTTGCACCAGTGCGTAATATATACAGCCAACCATGCCCAAATAACTATACGATGAGATCAACCAGCAGCAAGAGACTGCCATTATGCAGCCCTGAAGCAGCTGAATTGTTGCCAATTGCAGCTCGAACCCACAAAACCAACATATAAGGCACCAGACCTAGACGAAATAAGAAAATCACTTTATGAGGGCGGAGGAGCCCTGATAACCAAAGTGCAGCTATTTGGAGAGCCAAAAGCCAGAGCTAGCAACACAAACAAGACTAATAAAGAGCTAATTAACGTTACTTCAGCAAACAGACACCAACTCCAAGAGTTGTTAATCAGTAAGGAACTTCCCACCAGCATGAAGTCCACTATTCTATAACTTTGTTAGCTCTAAAAAAACTTCGCTAGAGGGACCATTCAATCCAAACCAGGACCATTTGCACCTCCTTCAGGGCCGGATTAGCTCAGTGTCTGCTCAAAGTTAAATTATTTGTTGCTTTGATTTCATTTCTTATTTTCTATTTTTTATTTTAGTTTAGAAGAGTTGTTCGTACAAGACACATTCCAGAAATAAAATAGATTTTATTGATTGCAATGCGAGTTATTACAAAGCTTGCCAACCAACTAGTACATCAGTTTATACAATACAAGTATCTAAGTCCGATGCAAGTATCTATCCGATGAAACAAGGGTAAGGAATCCGGTATGCTAATTCGCCTCCAGAAGAGAAGGTGGTGAAAGTACAGCGTCGCAACAAAAGGGGAAGGAACACACTCAATTCATTGCTTCGTCAAATCACCTTGTGAGGATGGTTCGAAGGTGGCAACATGAGCCCCGAAACGGAACACAGACATCTTCAACCCGACGGACTACCCTATGGAAAGGGACGGGAATTGGAGTAAAAGGAGGCAAAAAGAGGATGATCCTCAAGACAGAAGTGTCGAAAATACGGCTGAGTTAATGTCACTGGAAAGAAGGTCGCATTCATCAAAATTCCGCTCCACCAACCTGCCTTCCGGTTGGGGCGTCATGCATGAGGTCCAAAGCGAATGAACACCACAAACTAACTGCAAGTATTATTACCCAACAACAGTGGCGAATGGGCACTCAGGAGCCACAGAAGATGGAAGACAGACTTGTCCCCTGAAGAACAATCTGTACTTCTTCTATGAAATATAAAAAGATATTACAAGATCTCATAGGATCAGCCTACTTCCCACCCAGATCAGGCGGCACAGCATAATAGTAAGTCTTATCAAGACTCATCGGCACAAATGTCAAAACATTCGAAGACTCCTGTGAGGGAGATCTTTTTTTAGTCTTTGGAAAACCCAAGGCAAAGTCTCTGGTAAGATGCATTTGATTAACATGCTTTACTATTCTCATTGTAGTGCTTGAATGCAGAATAACCAGCCTATATAGAGGCGAGATGGTTTACGAAGCAGCGTCAGCAAGCAGTTACTTCAGCACTAAATGTCATACGAAAAATCGAGAAAACGACAGTTCCAATTACAATTGCACAAGTCCACATCTTCCTAATTAATGACCCTGCAAACAGCCCCATTAATTGGGGGAGTAATCGATACCGAACCGTCTCACAAAATGCGCCGTATCCATGACACACTGATCCACAAAGATTTTTTTCTAATAGGGCCCCTCCGCTAATGGGCCCAAGTTTATGCCCTGCCAGATTCGACCCAGTACACGCAAAGGAACAAACAACAAAGGCCTTGAGCGCCAACAGAATAAGGAGCGCGCCTACATAGTGTTATCATTAAATCCAAGGCATTAGCTCCATTATTATTTCGTTGTTGTTCATTAAAGTCTGTCAATTTATTATTAGTTCGATCAATCGATCCGACATTGAAATCAGACCGCCAGGCGAGCTAAGTAAGTCGGGACACTCAAGTCAGACTTACACGCCCAAAATCTTAATCTTACAAAAGCTTAGTCAACTCTGACAAATTATAATAGCTTCTAATCCGCTTTAACACCTAGCCCGCCAAAAGCGAACGACGATGGGTTAGAAAGTGGGAGCTTAGTCAGCGTTCATAATACCTAACCACAATGGCTTGCCAGAGACCATTGTCCAACTATAGATAATGGTCACCGAACCTAACCATAGCTTAGTCGATTTTGACCTACGACGATAGCTTCTAATGCACTCTAACACCCAGTCCATTAAATTAAACGGGTGTCAATGATTTAGAGAGTGACAATGTAGTCAATGCTCTAATGCCTGATTGAGATGGCTTGCCAGGCATCATTGTCCAAACATGGGCAATAGTGACCAAACCTGACCAAAGCTTAGTCGGTGACGATAGCTTACGATCTGTTTGAAGCCTAGTTCGCAAATAAGGGATTCCGACGGCCTAGAAAGTGGGAGATTAGTTAACACTCTCAACGCTTGATTAAGATGACTTGCCAAAGGTCACTACTCATATGCAGACAGTGATCGCCAAACCCTGATCAAAGCTTAGTCAGTAGCCGCTGATGATGATGGTTTTGGTCTGGTCGAAGCTTAGTTTGTTCGATCAAGGACCACCATGGTCGCTGAAACCTGGCCCTGCTTTAGTCAGTTATAACTAGCGATAACAATCCTCGGTCCAATTAAGCCTATTCTACGAATAGAGATTGAAGACGAGTCAACAATCCGGTCAGGGTTCTAGAAACTAGACCCAGACGACTCGAAAGGACTATTGTCCAATCATCTTCAATGGTGCACGTGCTGAGACCACAGTCTGACTAATTCGCTTATAACAGCAACAACAACTGTTGGTTCAACAGACAACCAAGTTGCCAAACAGAGGGTGTATTACACTCTCTGATCCCTAAAAAGGAATATGACCAGAGTCTCACAAACTATTGCAGCACAAGAAGTCAGAGCTCTCAACAGCAGATCAATCATAAAGCTTCCTAGCCTAGCAGAGTCTCTAGTCTGACAATTAATGTCGAAATAAGGTAAAGCAAGTAAAAGCTAGTACAAAAAGCAAAGGAAAACAAACATGTGCAAAGTATTATTCATTTCCAAATCGAAAATAAAATACAAGATTCACCCCTCATCAGGAGGAGAATCAGATACAATAGAACCAGACTTGGCAGGGGAAGAAGCGGGAGACACATCTGTATGTGCTGCCTCTCGATCCCCCTCATCAAGGTCGCTTTTTTTTTCAGACGAATCGAATGCCACTCCAAACTCTGCATATGTGATCTCTTTATAATAGGAGAGATCCCGGTCGAGATGCTCCGCTTTCATCAAATGAAACAGCTCCAGCCTTCCATGCATGACTCTGCTGAACTCAAACGTGCCTTGGGGCTTGAGAAGTTTTGCCTCACACCCTATTTATTCAACAAGTTCCCGTTCCAATCGTTCCAGTTCACCCGACAGTCTTGGATTGCTCGGCACCCAACTTATCATTGACGATGTTCAACTCACTCTGCGACAAAAGGAACTGCTCTTCAACGGTCTGCGCACTCTTGGCATTGAACTCAATGTTGGCCTCCAACTACTGACATCAGACATTCCATTTGGACTCCTTCTTGATCCCCTCAACATGCAGAACCTGTAGTTCAGCTTGCACTCTAGCCACAGTCTCACGGGCAAGCTGCAAGTCACAATGGACAAGGTTCAATTCATTCTCGAACTAATCCCTCGCCGACACTACCCTCGCCAAGTCGAACTCAAGAGCCTCCAAGCGAACCTTCTGAGCCTCCGACCTAATGGACCATGACTCTGTTCCAGTATCTAAGAAAGCTTCAAGTTGCTTCCTCAACGACTCAATTTCATAGAGAGTGTCCGAGTATGACTTCTACAGGTTTGCAAAGACTCGCTCCATGGTATACACTCTCTCACGAGCAGCCCCAGCTTCAATCCTAGTTGTCGCTACTTGATTCAGGTATGACATCCCCAGCACAAGATGTTTCTTCTCTTTATCTAAACGCTCTCCCAGTTTCTATCACATTGGCTCCGGAGCGCAGTTAGCCAACCAATCATTCCACCTGCTGATACGCTTCCTCGAAGCGTAAGAACTGTCAACCTCCTGATGCCAAACTTGGTTGTTCATCCTTACTACTTTCGGAGCAAACAGACTGATACGGGCATCCGGATGAAGATCATTCGAAACCGGAATCACCCCAACACCGCCCTTGACTGTCCTCACTACATCGGGGCCCTCATTAACATCTTTCCCTTTGCCCGCAACAATTGGCTCTTTTTCACACACCAATTCAGAATCAGTTGTCGGAGAAGAGGGAAGCGAGTTGTTCCTTAGACCCATCATCAACTCAATATGAGGATGGGAACAAGATGGAGCACAGTGCAGGCAATGAGAACGGGACCCTTCGTCATGGCATGCTCAATCTAGCGAGGCCCAAACAACACTAAGCCCATTATTAGCAGGATCCAGACAGTCAGATCCGAGTTGCAATGAGCCATTAAGCCCACACGTTACGCAATCAGGCCCAATACTCATAAGACCTCTAAGGTAAGTATCTGAGAAATCTACCAAAGACTGACAGGCCAACAACACATTAGATCCGACTAGAAAACAAATAAGTCAGGCAAGGAAACTTTCTTGCATGGACAACACTCATAAAAGGAAACATCTCCCGCAGATCTCAGAGCACAAGTCGTATAGGGAAACTATCCCACATGGACAACTCCAAATTAGGAAAGGATCTCAAACAAGATCTCTTTCCTAAACTACGCCACCAAAGGCCTAGCCAAACAAGGATTCTCATACTCTAAAAGGGAGATAAAGTCGATGAACTTAAGGTATGCTACTGAAACCCAATTTATAGTTTTAAGCCTCTCTTAAGTCTTATTTAAATTAAGTATCGGAGTGCCATTAGCCGTCACACGGAGGTCCTTGGTTCACGTGTGCTACCTGAGCAGGCCTAAGTAAGCAACGAGGAAGGAGAGCGGAAATCGACTACACACATACAATTATTGGGTCTACAATCATTCAATTCTAACTTGTCGTGTAATTACAAATTGCATTCCATATAAATCCGTCAACTAAAACAAGTAGTGCATTACATATATATTTCAATTTCAATCATTTATCATCAATGCATGTGATTTTACTAATACATTTCCTCTTGAAAACCTAGCACATGTTTATTAATATCGACCAATCAACCTGACCAATGATACTATATGCCACAAGTTTTATCAACTAAACTAGCTTGACATTGCAATTTTTTTTTTGTAATGCAATCTTTTTGACTTGTGATTATTGATTATCATTTGTTATAAGTCTTATCAATTAAGTTAATTGATAAATGAAAATGAACTACAAACAAGTTACGTTCTTGCACCACCATGGCCGCTTATGATGAAATGGACTACACCACGAAGGACCACAACCACGATGCACCCGTACAATGATAGTGAAGTCGACTGCACCACCATGACCATGACAGTGACTAATATGATGATTGAGTCATTATCTAAATAGCACCCCAGTGGGTCCATGACCATGTTCAGATTTACCACTCAATCGATGCGAAAATGTGATACGTTGAAGATTAATGGCAAGTTGTTTAATCATATGTACACTTAAAACACATAAAATACATTCACATTATTATTAGTATATCGATACATGAATTAGGGCAATGTGGCATGATTGACAGAGGATGATGAAATCTTCAAGATATGCATAAATCTTCCTAGATCATGCCACATCACCCTAATTGTAAACTTGATTGTCAAAAACTTGGCTTCCAAGCATTTTCGTTGATACACAGGTTACATGACCTACATGAGAATTTCCCTAGAACTAAATCTATTAAAAACTGCATTAAATCGTGGATTTCTTATAAGATTTTATTCACCAAGCCTCCACGCCACCTATTTGCATTGATCAATAGGTTAAGATGTACTTATGGATTGACAGTGAAAACTTTGTAACTGGTGTGTTTGATTTTTGGTATTTCGAAATTTTCCCCCTAAAATTGAGTTTTCCGGCATTTGATTTTTCATGGAAAAAGAATTTTTTTCCGTGGGTGAAAAGTTTTCCCACTTGAAGTGAAAAACTTTGTTTAGGCTCCCCCTCCAAAAACTTTTCCATTTTCGATCTTTTCACTCACTGACGACACTCTCATCGATTCAAAACCGTCAAGAGACTCAACGTATGAACATTCAAAGTCTCGTTGAACAATTTATCTTTTCTCCTCAAGAATACCTGCATCAAATAGAAATGTTATCTCTAATAATGAAATTTTTTTCTTGGTGAAATCAAACAGTATTTTTTTTCTATGAACATTTTTTTCAAAGAGAACTTTGTTTTCATAAAAAAATTTCAAAAATCAAACACATCAATAATTGCAAAAATTGTCTCCATGTAATCAACTTCATATGGATAAATATGCAAGAAGACTAGTAAAGATGATGTCAACTGCGGCCATGAGAGGCTACAATCTCATCTCAAAGAGAATCTATGCCAATTAAAAGCAAGAAACAATAGGTCTTTGTGTTCACATTGCATGTCCATTAGAAAGAATGAACCAAACTGGACCATTTTGGACTCTTTCTTCTCATCCATAGACAATGTTTTGTTAAGATCCTTTGTTATTCACAACCAAACAAAGGGATGATGGACCTCACCATTGTGGAAATTTGTGGATGATTTCTATCTTGATGCTCAAGTTTTAAGACTTTTGTTCGCTCATGTACAGTAGGAGAGACAAAGAGTTGACTCCATTTTCTTGATTTAGTAGAGTTTCTACAGTTTGATTTAAAGAGATTTAAAAAAATGTAGGGTGTGTTTGGTTAACCATTTTTCTTGAAAAATGAAATCTATTTCCTTTGTTATGCAGATTTCCGCTGTTTAGTTGTCTATTTACTAACATGAAATCATTTCGTCATAAGATTGTTTTCCCACTACTCATGGGAATTCAAGTCCGAGGGGGAGGCCTCATAACCGGACTTACGGAAAGGGTTTCAATCTCCATGTTTTTTTTTCATGCAACCAAACAGACCCTAACAATGGGAAGAGATGTGGGAGATTTTTTTTTTTTAAATCAAACATTTATTCAATATCAAAAATGATTTACTGTTCGGGGGTACGTTACGACTTTACTCGAATCAAAACATTGTAAAATGAAAGAATTTAACACTATGAAAATTAATATAGCACAAAGGCTACCAATCGAAGCCTGAGCTACCAAACCACAAAGAAATATTTGGTTGCCTTCAAGACCCTAAGTTCTGCCCAAACACGCAAAAAATCTACCATAAGAACTAGATTGAAATACGGGGCATATACATGATCTCTTCCAGAAAAAAAATTTCAACCAATCACCGTTAACATTTTGATTCGAAAAAAATTCTGTCAATTATGAATATATGTTATATGATTTTTATCCAAATAGACCAACCCCGCAATTTCCATGGATCAATCTTTATACTTATTGTTACGTTTTTTAGTTCTAGAGGATCTGCGATGACTAAGCCTGAAGTCTTTGGTGCAGGCGTTTGAAAAACTCTTAGCAGTAGATTTCTTGCAATATCTTTACTTGATAGACCTGGCTCATGTTCCTCTTCAGAGACCTCATAGTGTAGTTCTTGACCCAACGTATTTCATGTTCTTAATTTTTTCTTTTCTAATAGGTAATTTAAAAGTATGGAATCTTCCTTTAAACCTGTCAGTGTTCTTGACCTGATAGTGTTCTCTTTCCCTTTATTTACATCGGACTTATTTGTATCAATCTCTTGTTCGTTTTCCTCAAATGATATCGGAATCACATAATTGTCTTACTTCGACTGAAACCGAACAACACTAGGCACCGATGTCTGCTGTTTAGTCGCCACCTCCCTATGAATCATTAGGGGGGCAACCTCACACCAGAAAAGGTGGAGGAAATCGCTGCCGATTTGTTTATTTTCCTCTTCCAACAACAGGAGGCATACCAACCTGTCTCGTTTGTTTAAAAGAATCTGCCACCTTCTCATGGATCTCCGTCCCAACACTATGATGTTCTGACTCTACCAGCACAGTCACCACATTATTTTCTGTGTCATTTCCCACAGTTACTATAGCTTGATCCAAATTTTCTTGGATATCCTGAGTGACTTTCTCAAATTGAGCTCGGGTGCTAGTCGCCGAATCCTGCTTGTCATGTGCCACTAATCTGATAGTTCCACTCGAATACCCTTTCTCCTCTAAATTGTTTTTCCATCCTGACCCCGAAGAAACCATTGCCACCACCAAGTCCACAGGCAGCAGTTGCTTAGCTAATTTCACCCCATCTAGTGCCGTATTCAGCTGTCCACCTTCGTCATGCTTGACAGAAACATCCTGATTTCCATCATTTTCGTTCCCTGTGTCGTTAGCATCCATGGGTTCAACTTCCTTTTCAGCAATGCCACAAATGGGTTCGCCAACTCCAAACCTTCATTTTTATTTTCAATCAGACTTGCCAAAGGATTTTTAGTCGCTGGTAAACCTTCTTGCACTCGACACTTCCTCTCCCAAAGGATTTTTCGTGCCACTAGCTTCCACTTTATCCGTTGTCTTTGCTAAAATTTATTCTCCTTGGGGAATCACCTTCCTTTTCCATGTTCGCTTTTGCGACTGGCCTGTATGCTTGCTTCTGAACCTAAGTACTCTCCTTATTCTTTTGATCCCATGAGGTTCTACAACCCCTTGGCCTGTCTGTTTCTTGTGATTTTGGAGTGTCCCAAGCTTCCCATGACAAACTGATCCATCATGGCCTATTAACGAACACACCTCGCAGTATTTAAAACCTGGAAACAAAATCCATTGTCAGAATCCTTTATTCCTTGCCCTATCAATCCAAATTCTTGTGGGGAGAGGCTCAATTAAATCCATCTCCACACACATACGGACAACTGTAGGCCTAGCCAAACATCTAGTACTGTCATCCATCCGCAAATACACACCAAAGGAATTTCCTATAGCCTTCAAAAGCGGATGGTGAAAGAGTTGAAGCGGAAGATTGGAAAGTTCAACCAACAGTGGGACTATCACAAGATCTTCCGGTAGGCTAAAATCCGCATGTCATCTGATGCCTTGAAACGCACACCACGAATTAAAAAAAAAATCATGGGAAAGTACATTTTTCGCCTCCTCTTCTGATTGCATTCAGACAAAAACATACCTGGGATCTAGAAGACCCATTGAAAAGTCGCCTGCGATCCCCCAAGTTCTATTAATCGCATCCCGTATCGTTTCCAAAATTAGCCTTAAGCTCGAAAACTTCAAAACTATTACATGTTTTTCCATGAAATTTGAGCCATTACCTTTGTCTGTACCCGTAAAAGCTATGGCAGGAGATCTTTCATTCCTAAAGCTGGTGCCTTCGACAGAACCCTCAATAGTTTCCGCCTTATGAATGTTCCCAAGAACTTGAGCAAAGGAACAGACGAGCTGAGGTGCCAAACCGCTCCCTGCCCCCCCCATACTCCCCCATCATGGATGGTTGGAGGAGCCGCCATGGAAGAGACCCTAGCAGCCACACGAACAAGAGAACCCTAGCAAGCCACCGTCATGTAAGCCACTATCACGCAAGAGAGACCTGCTGTCTAAACCAAGAGAAAGCCTCAGCTATGCTCTGTCCTCTTTAGAGCCGCCATCACACAACACCATCGTCACGCAACACAAGCGGCCGTCACGCCGAGAGATGGGAGATGGAAAAAGTTCCTTGAGGTACTTCTTTTTTTTTTTTTTTTTTTTAATATTGTGTAGGATGTGAAGAAAATTTTGCAGTAATATTGATGATGTACGTAACAATGAAGGAGTGGATGAGTGATTGTATCTAATTTTTTATGTTTGGGACCAAAAAAAAAAAAAAAACTAGTCGAAAGTTTAAGGACTTCAAACATGATCAAAATGAGAAACATTCAAACTCTCTTTTATGGTAATGAATCATTTTTCAATCAGCTCTTGTAACATGACCGAGGACAAGCAAATTTATCATGACAATAATTAATATTCTCATGGATGACATATATGTTAGCTTATGAACACATCATTAGATGATGTGGTATTAATTTATAAAATGCTTAAACCGTTCACGTCCTTCTTTTATTTTTCCATTTTTGTACATTTTTACATACATTTTTTCTTATAGACCAAACACAATAAGAAGCTTGAAGCACAACCATGGAGTAAGGATAAGCAAAGGATTGGTCAGAGGACAGTATATATTGTCCTCCATACATATTTGTCCAAGGCATTTTAGCTATTGATGAATCTCTCATCTAAAAAGATTCACATTGTAGGTCACGGGGTGAGTGGAAAATCAAGTTTTTGGTTCAAATTAATCTGATTATGAAATGAAATCAATGTCACATATTAAGTGCTATGGTGTCAGCAATGGTTTTCATTGGATTAAGTAATTAATTAATGTGAAATCTCAATTATATTTGGATGGATCTCTACATAATGACATGAATTTGTCTAGGCAGCCAGACTTTAAAGTCATTTTTTTCGTCAGGTTTGAGTTTTTTTTTACACTTTTACCTTTTTTCTTTAAAATACAACCACAAACATTATCTATAGAATGTGTAGAACTGTTTCCATAATGCTTTTGTGTACATGTGTTGTTGGCTCATTATGAACATATCTTTGCTTGTTCTTTCTCATGTGTGTTTGGCGATCTCACAAAAAAAAAAATTCTCAATGTCAAAAGTTCGAAAGTTTTCTTCGGTTAATCAGCGAAAAAGGCACTTAAGAAATGGGAGAAAATGTTTCCACCATGCTAAAATGAATCATAAGATTGAACCATGCTCACAATGATGAATGTTCTTTACTTCATCCCAAATCCATTGAATATCCTCTGATTTTGGTGGACTTTTGAAAAATATAAATTAAAAATTCCCTAATTTTGATGGATTTTAAAATCCATATTGAAAACCCCTGAATTTAGATTGATTATTTCAAATTCTTAATTGAATACCCCTGGATTTTAAAATCTTTTACAATCTTTAATTGAATACACCCCTCCTAAATGAAACGTAAGTGGATCCTAAATTGGCAGTCAAACTAGAAATCTATCTTATAGACCAATATCTATGAGATTGATGAAAAAGAAATCTTCAATGAAGATCTGATCGGGAAACTGAAAAAATCTGAAATTTTTAGTCATAAAATGGAGAAATGATTTAGGTGAAAAATCAACAAATTTCACAAAATGATCGAAAACCCAAGCTAGCCTATCACTGGATGAGACCAAGATCAAACTCAAACCCAGCTCAAGCAACCAAGCCCATAATGATCCATATGCTAAGCCCATTTTCTAATTTATCCAATTGAACATCTCCAACCATGTCCCTAGTTCCAACCGTGTTTGATTTTTGGGTGTTTTATGGAAAAAACAAAAAAATTTCCTTCAAAATTGAGTTTTCTATAGTTTGATTTTTCTAGGTAAAACAAAAAAATTTCTGCCGGTGAAATGTTTACTTGCTTGGAGTGGGAAAACTTTGTTTAGGCTCCCCCTTGAAAAACCTTTCCATGTTCAATCTTTTCACTCACCAATGACCCTCTCCTCGACTCAAAGCGCTCGAGAGACTCAACGTCTGAACATTCAAAACCTCGTTGAACTATTCATCTCTTTTCCTCAACAACTCCTCCACAAAATAGAAAATAAAAAAATTTCCTTGGTGAAATCAAAAAGTGAAAAAAAAAAAATGAATGTTTTTTCTCCATGAACCTTTTTTTCCAAACAAAACTGTTTTCGAAAATGCTAGAAAATCAGGTTTTGTAACCATGGTGAAGTGGAGTGATCTTGAAAGAATGATAAAATTCCCAAAATGTTTATGTGTATCTCGAGGTTGTAAAAAACCTCCTCTAATGATGCCACATCATCATGTTTACAGAAACTAGTTGCAAAACCTAGTTCCCTAGCCTCAGTCAACTTTTTCTTTGAAAAAATTTTCCAAAAAATCAAACACACCCAAGTTTTTTTTTTCTCTGATTAAAAAAAAGTAACTTTCGTGCACGCTAGAGACTAGTGGGAGTCTACAAAACATTGGCTTTTAACGGACGAAACACTTGAGAGCCATATATTATTTGGGTTTTGTTTTCTCGCATTAGAGATGCTCTGATAAATATTTTTCAAAAAGAAAATAGAAAATAAATTAAGGGAATTAATTGACACAATTGCCCAATTTAAAAAATGGGTTTGGGGTCACGCATTGGAGATGCTCTGATAAATATTTCTCAAAAAGAAAACAGAAAAAAAGGGAATTAATTGACACAATTGACCAATTAAAAAATTGAAAAATGACTTTTAGGGCCTATTTTTTCACAAAATAGACAATTAAGATACCATAGTTGATGTAATGACTAATTTGTGCCTAATTTTATACTTTTATGATTAACAATGACTTTTTTATTAACCCAGGTTAACCCATAAGGTTATATGACATATTTACCCTCCTAAACAAATAGAAAACTTAATTTTATAATTTTATGACCAAGGACTACAGAAAAAAAAAAATTTTAACCCTACGTTAATTATTATTAAACAACAATTTTAGTCACTCTTTGTTATTGGCTAATAAGGACTACAAGAAAAAAAAACCATATGTTAATTGTTATTGACCAATTTTAGTTACTCTTTGTTAGTTTTATTGGTCAACAAGGATTACAGAAGAAAAAAAAAAAAAAAAAAAAACTATGTTAATTGTGTTATTGAACGACAATTTTAACAATGACTATAAAAATAAAACATTAGCCTGTTCACTAACAATTTCAAGTCAAAACTAAATTTAGTCAAAAAAATGAAAAACAATTACACATACAATAAATTAAATCATCATGAATAGTATCACTGGTAACGAAGACATAGTTTCCAGGTTTCTCTATGACAGGGTACAAATATTGGTAATCAATTTAAGAAAATGTTATGAGGAAAAAGATGGAACTTTGAATGCTAAAGATGAAAAATTCAAGGTAAAGAAAGAATGGGGATCCTTAAATCTCTTTACAGCCATAATTTATCTATCAAACTTAAACCAAATTATTTCACTGATGGTGCAGATGCTCATGCAAAAGGTTGATGCATTGAGGAAGGCAATGGAGATTGAGTCCAAAAAGCTGAGGAGGGAAGCAGCCGCAAGGGAAAAGGAAGTAGGTTCGTCTAAGGTGGAGGATAACAAACAATAGACCAAAAGCACAATCTTCTCAAAGAGGTAAATCTTTTCATGGTACTTTGACCCGTTTTCACAAACAAAGTGATATAATTATCCGCAGTAGCTATGATACTTAAACATTCCTCAGCCTTTTTCCTTCTTATTGTGAACGCGTCTTAATACTAGATGGTCCTGAGTTGCAGTTGGTATTTCCTTTACCATACATGTCTTGTGAGTGTCATTTGTACATATTGTTGGGAGATATGGAAAGAACTGGAACTTAAGAAAGACTAATTTTATTAATCTCTCAAAAGTCTCTTACAACTTCACACCCTTACTATGCTCACAACACTCACTACTACACTTGAGCTTGTTTTCTTCTTGATGCATACACCTCACAACCTCTCCCCTATTTATAGTAGTTCTAAGGAGGTGTGAGGATTCTAGAGAAGCAATCTCAACCACACATTTTTGCTTCTCTAGAACTCTCTCAAATGTCTAGAGTATTATAAGGTGTAGAATTCTCTAGATATTGAACTATCTAGAGAATACTCATTCTTGTTGGATCTTCTAGATAATGAGTTTGGGCTTTGACTTTTGGGCTTTAGGCTTTAAACATTTGGGCTAGTTAGTGATGATTTTCAACACTCCCCCTCATCACTAACTTCGTTGAAGATCATGCCAAGTTGTCTTCGAAAGTCTTCGAACTTTGTTGTGCCAAGTCCCTTAGTGAATATATCTGCTACTTGGTTATCTGTCTTGGTTGTTTGCATCTCTATCTCTCCTTGAAGTACCTTCTCTCTAATGAAGTGGTAGTGAACCTCTATGTGCTTTGTCCTTGCATGGAACACCGGATTTTCAGATAAGCGTATAGCAGACTGATTATCACAATGCAATGGTATTGCATAATCGACTGGCTGGTAAAGGTCATTCATTAGTTGTACTAGCCAAGTACTTTTCTGTGCTGCCATAGTTGCTGCTCTGTACTCTGCTTTTGTAGTTGAGAGAGATATTGTTGGTTGTCTCTTGCTACACCAAGTGACTGCTCCTGAACCAAGACTAAACACGTATCCTGTAGTCGATCTTCTTGTGTCATGATCTCCAGCATAATCCGCATCGCAGTAGCCAACCATTTTGCATTCCTCATCTTTCTTGTATAGAATTCAAATGTCAGTGGTACCTTTCACATACCTTAAGATTCTGCGAACTGCTTCGAGATGAGGCATCTTCGGCTTCTGCATGAACCGGGTTGTTATTCCAACTGCGTAGGCTATGTCTGGCCATGTGAGGGTTAGGTAGATTAGGCTCCCGACAAGCTGGCGATACATTATTGTATCTTCCAAGTCTTTTCCTTTATCAGCACATAACTTAGCATTGGTCTCCATTGGTGTTGAGGTTGGTTTACACTCAAGCATCCCGTACTTCTTCAATAAATATCGAGCATATTTCTGCTGGCAAAGAAATAAGCCTCTGTCACTTCGTTCTATCTCAAGCCTTAGGAAGTGTCTTAATTCTCCTAACTCCTTCATTTGGAAGCCGACCGCCAAGTGTTTTCGTACTCTTTGAATCTCTTCTATATCATTTCCAGTGACAATTAGATCATCTATGTATACTAGCACTATTGCTAGTTTTCTTTTCTGGGATTTGATAAATAGGCTGGAGTCTGAATGTGCAACTGAGTAACCGCTTTGAACTAAGAACTCCGCTATCTTCCCATACCAGGTCCTTGGTGCTTGCTTCAATCCGTACAATGCCTTTTTTAGCTTGCAAACATAGTTTTGTTGGGTTTTACACTCAAACCCCCTCGGTTGTTCCATATATATTTCTCGGTCAATTTCACCGTGCAGGAACACGTTTTTCACATCCATTTGCCATAATTTCCAAGATTTATTTGCTGCTAGTGAAAGTAGAACCCTGACTGTAGTAATCTTGACTACTGGACTGAATGTTTCATCGTAGTCCAGCCCATATTGCTGTGAGAACCCTCGAGCTACCAATCGAGCCTTGTACCGTTCTATTGAGCCATCAGAACAAGTCTTTATCTTGTAGACCCATTTACATGATATGGGCTTTACATCCTTTGGTTTTGGTACCAAGTCCCAAGTTTGATTTTGTTCCAGGGCTTGAATTTCTTCTTCCATTGCATTTCTCCATTCCAGACTCTTAGATGTTTCTTCAAATGTTGCGGGCTCCTTAATGTTGTGTTCTGCAGTCACAACATTTGCATACTTTGGATTGGGCTTGCGTTGTCTAGTTGTCCTTCTTAACTGTTGGCCCACATCTTCTTCACTTTCTTGAACTTCTTCTGGTGTTCTTTTATATATACCAGTCTGCCATGGGCTTGCAGATGTACTTGGTGTTTTGGGTGAGCTTGGTCGTACTCCTTCATCATATGCAGGTGATGACTCATTTTCCTCATTTTCCTGCATTTCCTCTTGTAGACTTTTGGAATCTGGCAGAAGTAGTTGTTGTGTAGACCACCACGATGAAGCTTCGTCAAACACCACGTTCCTTGATGTATAACACCGTCCGGTTGTAGGATTGTAACATTTCCTCCCTTTTCTTTGACTGTCGTATCCCACAAAGATGCAACGAATAGCCTTCTTATCGAACTTACTTCTTAGGTGATCAGGCACGAACACGTAGCACACACATCCGAATACTCGAAAGTGACTCACCGTAGGCTTGGCATGCCATAACTTCTGGAACGGTGAAAGGAAATCTAGTTTTGCTTGTGGCAGCCTGTTGATAACATGGGCTGCAGTCTTCATACACTCGGCCCAAAAATGACTCGGTACATTCTTCGCATGCAGCATACTTCAACATATCTCTGCCAAATGTCGGTTCTTATGGAAATAACTGGAACTTAAGAAAGACTAATTTTATTAATCTCTCAAAAGTATCTTACAACTTCACACCCGTACTATCCTCACAACACTCACTACTTCTTGAGTTTGTTTTATTACTGAAGTTTGGAAAGTTGATTAGACTTATCTTGTGTGAAAATAGTTTGCCATTTGAAAGCGGAGAATGTGAGTTTGTACAAAGTAGGAAAAACTAGCGACTGCATGTCCTGATAATGTCAATTACATGAATAACCCAGTATAGATTGTTTTAATGGATGTGCTCTTTACTCGATTCTCATTCATTTTTTTATCT
This sequence comes from Berberis vulgaris, assembly GCA_963556465.1. NCBI lineage: Eukaryota > Viridiplantae > Streptophyta > Magnoliopsida > Ranunculales > Berberidaceae > Berberis > Berberis vulgaris. The sequence continues at coordinate 2,548,125 of OY747129.1, read as the reverse complement.
TACACCACTTCACCGTAAATAGGGAGCTACAGATTGAAAACTAAAGCGATAGGGTGAATACATTGGCTTGCTGATTTTGAGACTTTGGGGTTATGTTACAAGTATTCGAAAAACTCACGGCTGAAATCTACTTGTATATCTCAAAAATTCAAGAGAGAAACCTACACTATCCTAACTAAATTTTTACAGATGCATCTGAAAAGTTGGGATAGAATTGGGTCGCTTGAACAGAAAATAAAGAGCAACCCTTTTCTTGTTTTCCATCCTAACATCTGTGTTATTCTGGTATGGTGGCCAAAGTTGGCCTCCATTCCCGACGCCTCTTGTTTATATGAACGCCCCCAAGAGCTGGAGAGCTAATTCCTGCATGGATGCAGCATCAATTATGCCATTTCTGAGTAGCAATTCAATCAATTGCTTCCTCGCCACCAAAACCGTAATACTAGAGCTCTGACGACCACCTTCACCAACCTTTTTCTTAGATGCCAATTTACAGTCAGGGCCTAAGGTAATCAGGGTTGAGCCCAATAACCTTTCTTCTTCTTCTCCATCCAAGATCAGGAGTCTGATCTTCTCCTTGGTTGGCAAATTCGATGATGACAAGCGGTCTTGCCAGTTGTCGCCCCCCTCTGCATGTTCTTTTGATTGGAATGCAGTTACCCATGACTGATAGATTCTTAGCACAGTCTTAGCATCACCAAATCAGTTGCACACATTTATATCAAAACCATGTATTCACATTCAAGCTCAACGTGCATTGCACCTTATTAGTTTAAGCCGAAAACTTATTAAAAATTCAGTTTTTTGACTTCCTATTTGATTAAATAATACCCATTACAGTCTCGCTCGTAGTTTCACATCACTACACCAAATTGACATTTTTGTAATAACTCTCAAAACAGTAACATTTTTTAGCTATAACAATTCACAAAGCAATTTTAAATATTCTCAAAATAATAATTGTATCACCGTGAATAGTATGATCCTACAAGTGATACTATTCATGATGATCTAGTTTATTATATCAAATTTTGTGTGTAATTATTTTTCATTTTTTTTACTAAATTTAGTTTTGACTCGGAATTGTTTGTTGGATTGTAACAGCTCAAAAATGTTACAATTCAAAATAGTAACAACTCAAAAATGTTAATATTTTAAAGTTGTTACAAATATGTCAATTTGATGTAAGTGTCTGCATTAACATGTTCTGCTCTTTAGTGTAAAATAACATGCGAGAGACGATGTTCACAGCGTCAACCAGAAGGCGGCTTGTTGCCAATTGGCACGTCGGTGTAGCACTTCTGGTGACCTTATTATTATAAAGAAAGCCGGTACGTCAATATTTAGCAATACATAAATACTATTTATTTTTATATATATATTTTTCCCCGAAAGGCAAGCAAGGTTTTTGTGCATCCCAGAACCATAATGTACCATGTTAACTAGTCGGTGCTATTACATGTTCCTGCTGGGCAAAAGTTTAAATGAATTCGACAGGGACTTGCCATTAAAATTTGAAAATGGGGCCTTCGACAAGGCCCATCAATGTTTACCCCAGCTCAGCCCCACCCGGCAAACATGTTTAGTCCCTTGATCGAAATATTATTAATACAGCCGACATACTTCGAATTTCCTATTAGTACACTGATCATGAACTAAACTATTTGATGAAATGTACAAGACTAAACTCACTACATCAAATTGGCATATTTGTAACAGCTCTCAAAATAGTAACATTTTTGGAGTTATAACAATCCACCAAATAATTTCAAGTCAAAACTAGATTTACTAAAAAAAAAAATGAAAAATAGTTACACAAAAAAAATGATAGAATAAATTAGATCACCATATAAATAGTATCACTTGTAAACCTATACTCTTCATGGTGATACAATTATTTTATCACTTTGTTTGTGAAAATGTGTAAAATTGTTTTATGAATTGTTATAACTTAAAGTGTTACTGTTTTGAAAATTGTTATAAAAATGTCAATTTAATGTTAGGGCTCCCTATTTTGAAACCTTTATTTCATCATTAAGTACGTGTACCCACTTAATGGAAGGCCACAAATTTTATTTGGAGTCTGTATCGCTTTACACATCTCCCCTTCACAAGTTGCTTTCCATTGTCACTTTTTGTTTTTAGACATTTTGCATTCCTTTATGTAGTGCATATCCATATCTGATAGGTATGGTTTGGTAATCTGTATTAAGCAACCGAAATGAATGCTAAAGCACACACCATGATCTGCTTCCTTGCTAAAAAAAAAAAAAGAGAATCTTGGTGTAAGAAAAAATGGGTGCATCTTCGGGTCAGAACCACTCCTAATGTGGGTGGTTTCCCTAGTCTGAGTCGTAGCATTTCGCCTTACCGACACTTCATCGTCGAAGGAAAATACAAATTGTACACTCTACCGACTTCGACATAAATGGATATGGTGTTGATCGACAGTGTCCTAAACATGGTGTTTGATCATGCTGTAAAACAAAGCTTATATGAATCACACAAAATGTTAGATGGAAAGAAACTTCTGTTGTCACTTCACTTCCATGTTAAGTAGATTTGGTTAAAATAAAGTCAATGGATTTGCTGCCTTTCTACATATGGTAAGTTTGGTTGGTGGATATATTCTTATTCAAGCCTAAGAGGGGTTTTAGAAATAGTTTTCAACCAGTGATCGACATGCCTTGATCAATAGCTCAGTGATTAGTTCATTTCAGCAGTGTTTTTATCTGGTTGACATGAGAACAAACTTGAATTCACTGCTTATCAAAACTTCTTGTTGTCGACATAAGAGTAATAAACTGATGTGATCGATTCGAAAGATTTTTTCTTGTGCCAAGTTTAACAATCATCATCAATTGCCCATGGACAAAAGTTGCATAATATTCCAAAAGAATTAATGAGTCAAAATCACATCTAACAATGACATACTGTAATTCTGTCTCAACTTCATCCAAGTTCAAAACAAATACATCTTTCTATATGAAACTTTTGAGCTAAAAAGTTTGCTTTATTGATCAAATAAGAACTACAAAATTAACCCCAAAGTGATCTCTCTATAAATAATTTTGTAAGGACCCCAAAAAAAAAAGGCCTAATTGACAATATCTTCACATGATAATGCATAAATTCGTCTGGTTTTCATCACTGTACTCGCCAACTGGCACACAATTCCTAGCTCCGCCGCAACCACAATGACACGGTGGTGGCATTCCATATCCATCATAGTATGGTGGTTGTTGTGGTGGTGGCATTCCATATCCATCATATCCATCATAGCATGGTGGTTGTTGTGGTGGTGGCATTCCATATCCATCATAGTATGGTGGTTGTTGTGGTGGTGGCCTTCCATATCCATCATAGCATGGTGGTTGTTGTGGAGGTGGCCTTTCATACCCTTCCCAACATGGTGGATATCCTGGTACCGGATAGTAGGGTTTTGGTTGCAATGGTGCCTGTTCACATACCATTACACCAACCGGTTCAGGCTTCGGAGGTGCCGGTTCAGGTTGTTTTGGTGCCGGTTTTGGTTCTGGTGGAGGCGGTTTAGGCTTCGGTTTAGGCGGTTTTGGTTCAGGCACCTTATCAACTGGCTGAACAATATCAATACCTTTGATCACATTCCCAGCTTTGCACATTAAACACTTCGAAAAACATTCAGGATCAAACACTCCGGTAACAATCACGACATTCGCCTTCTTGTCAAGTGTCTTGCTTCTGATTTCTCTTGTTAACAAAATCAAACCAAAAACATACAACTAACTTCAGCTTCTCCATACCATAATATTAATATACATAAAAACTTATATATATGAACATAAATATACACTACAAAAACACATAATAAAATGAATAACAAGAGATGAACAGAGAACTCACTACAATCAAATTTGCACAGAACTTTTCTGATCTTGTTGTAACATTTTGGGCAATTCAGATCGACCTTGATCACTATTGTTGAAACCTGCAAAAACCCATTTACACAATTCAATAATTCACAAAACGAAAATTTTGATGGCAAGAAAATAAAAATGGATATTTTGAGATTGAAAAAAAAAAAAAAAAAAAGGACCTTCTCTGCCATGGATGAGCTGGTGAAAGATCTTTGGAAGTGAAGACACAAAGTCTTACTTCATTTAAATTAAATACATGTGGAAAAGGAAGAACGTGTAGTTCAAGCCAAGGAAGTGGTGCTACGTGTTGTTTGGTGACCTTTGGTGTGCTCATTACAATGTCATGGTTGGGGTACAATTCATCAGTTTTTTTTTGTCACCAATAGATGGTCCATTGACCCACTCCCAAAGGTTTTAGGTTTAGATATTTATTATTTGAGGGAAATTAAGGGATATGGTACTCTAAAAGTGAAACAAATTTAGTAGGGGTGACAACGGGAATTTACTAGCTTGGTATTGTATTTTTTTATTTAATGATCTAATAGAGTAATATAACAGTTGTCTTGGTTTGTTTGATCAAATTTGTGGAAGCAAAAACAAACTGCAAGGAACAAAACGATTATGTAACTTTGTATGCTAGATAAAAATTAAATAAATAAATAAAAATTTGAACCAAATTGTTTGTCGGTACACTAGGATTTTTATTCACCCTTATCTAAAGATTTATTAACTTGCTCATTTTTTCCTTTATTTTTTTTTTTTCATTTGTGGATGGTCCAAATGAGAACCAGACAATCCACATCACAGGGACCACATACTTTTTCATTATTCATAATTTTCCAAAGGTAGCCACGTCTCACACTATCGTATCAATTTTTTGTCTCCTGTGTCACCTACTTTATTTTTGGTACCACTACTTCTCTCACCCTGTCAAAAATAAATTCAAAATTTAAAATTGTCTTTGTCTTCCCTTCTCTTCATTTTCTTTTCCTTCCTCCCTCTTTTCTCCATCAGACACCATTACCCCTCCATCATCACCACTGCCACTTATCTCTTTCCCGCCATTGCCACATTTTTCCATCTTTTCTTCATCAAGCACCACCCCCACCACTTCTCTCATCTTCTTTGTCTCTGAAAACAATGTATATTCCTTGATAATAAGATGAAAGTAGTTCTGAGGCGATTTTGAAAGAGTAGGCTGGGTATTTTTTTAAAATTTCTGATCTATCATCCTAGCCGTCCATTCCCTTGGGAATCAATCCCGTCCTTCCACTACAGCGGTAGGTTGGCCATTCCCAACCTCCGCCGCCAAGAGATTCCACGTCCCCATCATTCACAGGTCGCGTGTCACGTCGGCTTTGGCGCACGGGACAAAGGTACGAGGTGAGCCGCCAGCCGTTAAGGTACGAGGTGAGTCACCAGCCGTTACGGTACGCCGCCGAATCGCTGGTGTTACGACCTAGCCGCCGTTACGATCCAGTCGATTCCGCCGCCGTTACGCCCAGCCGCCGACACACAAAATTGAGCTTTACTTTATTTTGACGCTGGATCCAGGATTGACATATGGATGTGATGTCTGCGGCACAAGCCACCACCCCTCCCCCCACGGGACCTGGTCATGGGGAAACAGTGCCGCCCTCTAAGCCCTCTTTCGCTTAGATTTTGGGAAAATTTTTGGTGGACGACGCTGCGGAGACTCCGGTTGAAGGGACCCGTTTCCACAAAGAGGGGGCACCAGCAATCGAAATCACGGCCACGGATGAAGTCCGTGGAGAAGCTTTCATGGAAAAACACGTGATTGTCCTAAAATTCTCCAGTTACCGACCAACTTTGGCAGATATTCGAGATTCGATTCACAGAACTTGGGGCATTTTAGGCGATTTTTCACTCGGTTTACTAAATCAAAGGCACGTGTTAGTCCGCCTGCATTCTGAGGAAGAAGCAAAGAAAGTACTGTCAAGAGACTCTTTTTTTATTCGTGGCGTTCGGTTCAAAGCTTTTCGATGGTATGATGGTTTCAGTTTGAAGGAGGACCTGATCTCGGTGTCATTTTGGGTAGAGTTGCCTAACTTACCTTTGCATTTATTTCATCCCCCTATTTTAAAAGCAATTGTGAACTCTTTTGGTGGTTTTTTGCAGATGGATGATCATACTCGTTGCCTGTCAGGCCCGGGCTTTGCTCGTGTTTGCGTGGAGATGACTTTGGCGGAGAAATTACCAACCAGAGTTTGGATTGACAGGGCCAACAATAGGGGTTTCTGGCAGAAGATTGAATACCCTGGATTCAAATACTGTGATTTTTGTTCTCTGATAGGGCACTAAGAGGAGTTTTGTAGAAAAAAATCAAGTCTTAAGGGCGGAGGGAAAGCCTCGGATCTTGGTAAGAAGAAGGTGACCAAGCCAAAGGTTGAATCCAACATTGTCAAGCAACAATATGTCCCCGTTATCAAAAAAGCTAAGCCTCTCAATTCTGTAGCAGGTCCGAATGGCGCAAAGAATAGTCAGGGGATGAGATTAATGAGGAACTTGCGGATAAGAGGCCGATGGCCATGGATCCGGGTAAGGTGGTGTTGTCAAACAAATATGAGTCGCTTACAAATATTCCTGATGCCGATGACAGTGAGAATAAGGTCCCAGATAATGCCGAGCTAGTTCTAGAATCTACGGAGGATTGCCTCCTAGAGAAGGGGTATACAATTTTGGAGATTGCAAAGGTTACTGGTTTTCAAGAACAGCAGTCACTACATGTAGAGGAAGTGCATTCGGTGGAGACGAGTGGTTGCATCCCCACAGGGGCAATGGTTCAGCCAGATCATGGCCCAAGCCCGCCCAAGGACCCAACCAGTCCGGAGCAACGGTCCATGACTCAAGCAGAACATCATGGCCCAAGCCCGCCCAGGGCCCCAACCAGTCCGGAGCAGCAGCCCGACCATGACCCCAGCCCGCCCATGACTCAAGCAGAACATCAATCAGACCATAGCTCAAGCCAAATTACGGCCTTCGCCTGCCCACGGCATTTCTACGGCCAGTCTGCGGCCTCCGTCAGTTCACGGCCCCAGTCAGCACACTATCAATCCACGGCCCCAGCCCACGGCCAGTCCACGGCCCCAGTCACTTCACGGCTCCAATCCAGGGGACGTGTCATCCCAGGCACCGTGTGACTTGATCCGGGATTTTCGACTAGTGACGCAACCACAATCGACTGGAATGACACAGGAAGTAGGGGCTGGCACGGTGAAGCCGACAGTGATGGAACAGTTGACAGAAGTCCTAGCCAAGCGAGCACTACCCGCGGTTATTGGTAATCCTTCAGTGTCCGCGGCAGCAAGGAATGACAAGGATGGGGGCGTTTTGTATGATGTCGCCATCCAGCTGTTCAAGGAGAACCGTGTTTTGCGACAAAAGAAAAAATCATTGAACACTAATACACTTGATAGCGCCACAGATGATAGTGATGAGGCCGCGTCGGAATCGGAGATGGGACCGGAATCACATGATATTACCGATTTAGCCTTGGGGGCGGACTCCGATGAGGATCTTTAAAACAAAGTCAAACCGACAGCCCTTTCGGGCAATCGTCGTAAGGCTAAAAGGGGTAAATCTTCCTCCCGCGCTTAAGATGATGGAAAACTTTATGTTTTGGAATGCTCGTGGGGTTGGTAATAATGCCACGAGGAGGAGATTAAAAAATATGGTGGTGGATCATAAAGTCAGAATTCTTATGATTGCGGAGCCGATGATTGATACTAGTAGATCTATGGAGATTGGCCACAAGCTCCACCTTAGTGGCTTTGCATCGAACGACACGTTTGGCGGCAAGATTTGGATTCTTTGGGATACTTCCCTTGCTCTCTCGGTGGTGGATATGTCGGACCAGATCATACATTGCCAGGTAACGGACTCAGCTTCAAGAATTTTTTTTTATTTCTTTTGTTTATGCTAAATGCTCTGTGGATGAAAGAAGGGATCTATGGTTGAATATGGCCAATTTTGCTGCAAACCATGACATTCCTTGGATGGTTGGCGGAGATTTTAATACTTATTTGCATTCGGGCGAAAAAGTAGGGGGGGTGGAGCCGTCCATGGCAAGCATGTCACATTTCTCTGACTACATTGAAAATAGTGGCTTAATTGACTGTGGTTTCTCGGACCCTCGTCTCACTTGGTGCAATAACAGGCGGGGCAGTGAGCGTATTTGAGCCAGACTTGATATGATCTTTGTTAATTCAGCTTGGTTGACAGATTTGGGCAGTCCTAAAGTGGAACATCTCAGCAGAACTTTTTCAGATCATTCTCCATTGTTGGCCTCCATGCTAACTCAATCAAAATTCGGTTTTGTTCCTTTTTGGTTCCTTAATATGTGGACGACTCATCCTGAGTTTCTGGATCTGGTAAAGGACACGTGGTTGACTGAGATAGGTACCATGAGACCCATTGATAGAGTGGATGTCAAACTTAAGCTGACACAACGAGCTCTTATACAGTGGAATAGGACGGTCTTTGGCAATGTGTTCAGCAGGATCCGAGCATTAGAAGATGAAATGCAACAGTGGGAAACAACACTTTTGGTGGGTTTTGCAAATAACAGTAATAATGGTCTAAATGCTTATGCTAATTGGGATGACCAGGCTTGCTGCAATTTACATAGATGTCAGGCAGAGTACAGATTAGCTCTGAAACAGGAGGAGCTTTACTGGATTCAAAAATCAGGTGAAAAAGAGTTCAAGGAGGGGGATGCCTGCACTAAATATTTTTTCGCTTCCACCAAGTCCAAACAAAAGCGACGAGCCATCAATCAGATTACTCTACCGTGCAGTAGAATTATTTCAGAACCTGGTGAGATTTTTGACAAAGCCAATGAGTTTTTTGCTAATCTGATGTCTTCTCAAGGTGATTGTAGGGAGGATACGGATTTGTTAAATTGTATCCCGAAGTTGTTGGAACCTAGTCAATGCGAGCTTTTGGTCAAACGACCTTCCTTGACGGAAGTAAGAGATGTTGTTTTCGACATACCCAAAAATAGTGCACTAGGCCCGGATGGCTTTACTGCTGATTTTTTTCAGTCTTGTTGGGAGGTTTTGAACATGGATATTTGGGAGGCAGCCATACAATTTTTTGAAGGGGAGACAATGTCGTCGTCCTTTTCGGCGAACTTCATGGCTTTGATTCCTAAAATTGAGAATCCAGGTTCTTTTTCTGATTTTCGCCCAATCAGACTGTGTAATGTGATTTATAAGATCTTTAGTAAAATCCTTTGTAATAGGATGGTAGATATCTTGCCAAGGTTGATTTCCCAGGAGCAGGGGGCTTTTGTCAAAGGCAGGTTCATTGGGGAAAATATTGGCCTGGCGCAGGAATTGATTAGAGACATTAACGGGAAGGTTTTAGGAGGCAATGTGGTGTTGAAAATTGACATGGAGAAACCATATGACAGAACTGAATGGAACTTTTTACTTGCAGTTCTTAAAAGATTTGGCTTTAATGGTAGAATCTGCCACCCCATCTCCAATTGTATCGCTTTTTGTGGATTTTTGGTTCTGCTCCAGGGAGTCTACAAAGATTTTTTCAGATCCACTAGGGGTTTAAGGCAAGGAGACCCTCTTTCCCCGTTTCTTTTCATTATTGGCTCTGAAGTGTTGAGTAGGGGATTGAAAGCAGCTTTTGAGAATGGCAAAATTGGATATTATTATACTCCCAGGAATTGCAGTCATATTTTTCACCTTCTGTATGCAGATGACACTCTTATCTTTTTAAATGGCAGAAAGTCTTCAGTCATGGGATGCATGGAGTTCCTGCGACGGTACTGTAAGACCTCGGGGCAGAAAATAAATGAGGGAAAAAGTTCTTTTACTTTGGATGACAAGGCAGCAGCGGAGAGTATTGTGGCTTTGAAGAGTTGTACAGATTTCCATTTTCACGTTGCTCCATTGAAATATTTGGGGGGACCAGTGTTCCAAGGGCGAGTTAAAATTTCATATTTTGAAGATTTAATTACTAAGATTCAGGCTCGTATTCAGGGATGGAAGGCAAAATTGTTATCTCCAGGAGGCAGACTCATCTTGATTAAGCACGTCCTTAGCTCGATTCTTATTTATATTCTTAGCACCATGTGTGTAATAGTTTGCTGACAGATTTCTTTTGGGGGGATTGTGAAGGCCGACTAAAGAAAAAATGGGTGTCATGGGATAAAATTTTCTTTCCACAGGCGGAAGAAGGTTTGGGAGTTAGAGACTTGACGGTTGTGATGAAGGCTTTTCGAATCAAGGCTCTTTGGAGACTTCTTACTTCAGACTCTTTATGGGCTACTTTTATGAGGAGCAAATACTGGCTACAAGGCGTTGCGTTGAATAGTCAACCTGTGAAAGGTGGGTCTTCTCCTTTTTTTAAAGAGATCATGCTTGGGAGACATTTTCTTTTGAGTAACTCGCTTTGGCGTATTGGCATGGGGGATATCAGTTTTTTTGAGGAAAATTGGAACATGGTGGCTTCTTTCAGGAGATCGGCGGCACTGGTTAATCAAGGTTTTTGGCCTTCAGTTAGCGAGGTGATTTTGACAAATTTCGAATTGGTTCATCCAGATCTCAGAAGCTTGGCGCGTGGTCTTTTTGCAGATAGATTACGTGGTGAGACCCATGAGGAAGACACGTGTGTGTGGGTTCCTAATCTGAATGAGCTCTTTTCCCTTCAGTCGGCCTATGAACTGTTACGAAAACATGGGAAAGTCAATGCATTAAGTCAAACGCTTTGGCATGACATTCTTCCTTCCAGAATATCAGTCTTTGTTTGAAAATTACTCCGTAGAGGAGTGCCAGTGGATGGGGAATTATACAGATGTGGCTTGAGCCTGGCTTCTAGATGTCGTTGTTGTAGCTCGCCAAAGCAAGAATCTTTGAAGCATCTCTTTCTAGACGGAGAATTGGCGATGCTGGTGTGGAGTCACTTTGACAGGATTTTTGAAGTACATATACGGCGACCAGCAGAAATCTCAACGGTGCCAGTAATTTGGTTCAAGAGAGCTAAACGCAATTCGCAAACAGGTGTGTTATTCTTTCTTACTCCTATGTTCATTTTATGGGAAATTTGGAAACAAATATGCAAATGTGTTTATGAAAATGCTCCCCCAAATCCTGCCTTTGCGATTTTGAACATTAGGCGTCAGTTGCGATTGACAAATAATTTTATAATCCCCAAGCAAGTTAGCAGTAACAAGGCCCCCTACGGGCATTGGGGTTGGATGTGCTCCCCGTTAGAAGGGCGTTCGTTAGAATTATTTTTTGGCACCCTCCCCCCACAGATTTTGTAGCGCTTAATGTGGATGGTTCCTCCCGCAAGGACAAGGCCTCCGGCGGGGTGATTATTAGAGATTCTCGGGGTTTCTGTGTTGTGGGGAAACAAATATTTTTCGGTGCAGGTTCCAACAATAAAGCAAAAATTTTGGCTCTATTTGAGGGCCTCCGCCTCTGTCTCGACTGGGGTTTCAAAAAGGTGGTTATCCAAACGGATTCGAAACTAGTTTGTGGTTGGTTTAAGGAAAATTTGAAAATCCCTTGGCATTTGGAGAATATTTTGAAAGAAATTAAGTTGTTGGCATCAACAATGTCGTTACATTGCCAACATATCTATAGATAGGCCAATGCGGTGGAAAATTCATTAGCGGATAGAGCACAACAAGATCATAGGATTGTTTCTTTCAATGGGACTGATTTTCCTAGGCGAGTGGCAGGCTTGATTGTGCTTGACAGATTACATACGGCGTACATCTGCCATGGGGATGAGTAGAGGCAGCTTTTACAGGCATTCGTGGTTTCTACCTGATTTTGCACAAAGGCTGCGCGAAGTTGGGTCATTTAGCTGGGGCGAGACGAGTAGCGCCTAGATGCTGCTGATTTTGGCTTGCAGGGATGCGCAAAACAGGACAGTGTCCATTCTTGTCAGCTGGGGCGAGACTCTGTCAGATGCGTTTTGTGTTGGCTTGCAGGGACACGCGAGGCAGCTGATTTGCTGCTGCTCGTTATCAGTCGGCTTGCAGCTGCTTGCGCAACAGGACAGGCGCTGTGTCTTTTCAAATGCGTTTTATGAAATGCTTTTGGAATTCTTTTAGGATGAAATGTGTGCGACAAGCTTCACTTATTTTTCACTTTGTTTTGCTCTGATTTTATGGTCTTTTCTTTTAGCATTGGTGATTGGTTTTGCTTTGCTTTTATGTATTTTGGTTTCAGGCTGCGGCCCAAATTTTTTTTGGTTATATCACGGGTAAAGTCGTCATGTACCCCAGTATTTATTGTAAATCAATTTTTTGACAAGTAATAAAGGTCTGGCATTCCAGAGGTGCCCCTCCCCACTGGAGGTTTATTTTAAAAAAAAATTATTTAATAAACACAATTTTGAATCACTTGAAAATGTTTTGAAATGAGCAAGTTATGGTCATTTTACTAAAGTCGCGCAAATCTGTCTTGCAATAAAAACAGGGTGGTGTCCCTGACTTTCGGCCAACTTTTATGCTCGATCGAGACCGATTTTCAAGCTTGTCATATGAAAATTGTAGTACACTGTGTTATCTAAGAAAGACAGTTTGAATCACTTGAAAATGTTTTGAAATGAGAAAGTTATAACCATTTTACTAAAGTTGTCACGCTCCGATTTTCGAGGAAACGAAAATCATTTTATCCACGTAGGATTAGGATCATCTGCTTCCCCAAAACTCAAGACGTGAAAATTTAACAACTGAAACATTAAATAAAATTAATATAGACAAATTCTAACCGGTTAACTCTTTGAAGATGACTGCTCCATAAAAATAAATCATTCCAAAAATAAATTTTCTAGTAACCTTAAGAAACAAAGCACATATTGCATATACAACAAATAGTTCATGCATATGCCCATAACTTCAGGAAGACAATCACATAAAATATATATTATAAATATTCAGTAAGTATATATAAAAATTACAGGGTGTTATAATATATACAAGTCAAAAGGAATCTCATCCCGAGATTCGCTGAAAGGGCTAACTAAAAGCTCCGGACACAAAACCACCAAATGAAAATCTAAACGGAATAATGTCACTCACTACTGACATTAAAAATAAGGTATGATTAGTCTCGTAGACACGAGTCAAAGGAATCTCATCACTAGATTCACGAAGAAAATGATACAATACTAAAAGTTCACCCATGTCACTTTATCTCTAGACATTTACACTACCATTCTCCCATATCCACATTCCGAAGATCACTTAGACTCTACCCCAGCCTAGGCTAACCAAATGTTTTGATACCAAACTATCACGCCCCGATTTTCGAGGAAACGAAAGTCATTTTATCCACGTAGGATTAGGATCATCCGCTTCTTTAAAACTCGAGACGTGAAAATTTAACAACAGAAACATTAAATAAAATTAACATAGACACAAATTCACGCAAATTAAGATTAAATAAAATTAACATAGACAAAAGTCACTCAAATCTGTCCGAAGACTCAAATTCACATAGGTATGTGGGAAGTTTCACCTAATCCTCGCATTGCCCAATGCGAATGGGTGAAAACGGACTATTTTTTCGGACAGATTCGCGTGACTTAGTAAAATGACCATAACTTTCTCATTTCAAAACATTTTCAAGTGATTCAAATTGTGTTTGTTAGATAACTTAGAGTATTACAGTGTTTTTGCTTTGATGAGCTTGAGAATCGGTCTCAATCGAGCATATAAGTTGGCCGAAAGTCAGGAACACAATCTCGTTTTCATTGCGAGACAGATTTGCGCGATTTTGGTAAAATGACCATAATTGCTCATTTCAAAACATTTTCAAGTGATTCAAATTGTGTTTATTAGATAACTCAGAGTACTACAATTTTCGTATTTTGATGAGCTTGAGAATCTGACTTGATCGAGCGTATAGTTTGGCCGAAAGTCAGGGACACTACCCAATTTTCATTGCGAGACATATTTGCGCGACTTTAGTAAAATGACTATAACTTGCTCATTTCAAAATATTTTCAAGTGATACAAATTGTGTTTATTAGATAACTCAGAGTACTAAAATTTTCGTTTCTGATGAGTTTGAAAATCAATCTCAATTGAGGGTTTAAATTTGTCGAAAGATACTCTGTTTTTATGTTACTATTTTTTTCAAAAACGATTTTTGGGTGGTGTGGGTTAGTAGGAAAAAAAAAACACATGGTGATGTGAGACAGTATATATGGTGTGTGAGTAGTCGATGTCTTTTCCAAATGTTGGGATAGAGTTGGCTTGAATAGTCTCACATCAACTAAGGTGGAGTTGTCATGAAAGAATATAAGGAATGATCCACTCCCTAATAACAACGAGGCCTTTTGGGGAAAATCTCACACCACCTAGGCCCAAATGGAAGGTCCGATAGATGGTGTTTAAGTTGGGGTGTTGTCATGTATAATGAACCAAGGTGCGCGCACGTGCCCAGCGCACCAACACCAAAATGTAACTTTTTCCTTTCATTCCAAGTAAACGTTTGAGTCTATTTGCGGGCGCCATTTGGAGATGCTCTTACAAATCAATGATTTTTCGATAATCATATCAAAACATCACTAAATACTTATAATTTTACCTCTAGCAATTATTTGTCATTTCGCTCACCCCTGAATAAAATCTTGGATCCGTAACTGACACGCCACATGCAATTAAACCGAAGGTGGTTACTAAAATGCCACAATAATTTTCCTTTACTTTATCTTCAAGCTTCTTAATGCTACTTTTTTTATGGTTAATTATGCATGATTGATGATCATCACACGGATGTTTTGGGTAAGAGCATTAATTTTGATTAGATATGATTTAGAATCCTAGTGAGATCCATATCTCCATGTGAGGTCACTTTTTGCCGTCGAGGAAAGGGGTGAGGGGTGGGTATTACCACTCATCTCTCTTGAGATTCGTGAAATGATACATTTCAAAAATATAGATGTACATCTCGAAGGGGATGAGCGGTCACACTCACCCGTCGCCCGTTTCCTCGCCATTTAGAATTTTGTGATCACTTTAGATGAGGCTCTTTTCCTCACTAGAAAACATCTCATCCTGATTAGAAGTTAGTTAAACAGCCATTTGGTTATGGTGCATGTTCAAAGGACAGGCTTAAAGTAAGCTCTACTCATCACCTTTTTTTCCAGAATTATGCATCATATAAAGAAAAAGGCAAGGTGGTTGTTTCATAATTATTGAAAACCCCAGTTTTGATTTAAGCGTAATGAAGTTTTTAATCATTGGAAGAAGCCAGAGTATACTAAAGTTTCATGTGGGGTGAATTGTAAGATTGTGCTTTGTAGAATTAATTAGTACCAAACTTTAGGTACAGTGGAGAATGGCTGGGTTTTTCGAAATGCCAAATTAATACGAAACTTTACCTCTAGCAACCTTGAACAGAGTTTGCTTGTCAATGAACTGCTAGGCATTGTGCAATAGTACAGGATGATCTGAGTAACCAACATAGAGAAAGAAATACTTGCAAGTCCAGAGAAAGAAATTCGGTTAATAATCAATAAAGCTCTAACCGTTGAGCTGTCATGTCATGGGTAAAATTGACAAACTTTCAACCACTAATTAGGTTATTTGTTGAAGCTTTGAAGCAAGTTTATTGTTTTGTAAATGATGAAACGAGTTAACGTATGAGCTATTGTAAACTTTATCATCATCTTTTTTTATTAATATAAGGTTCGAAGATCCTAAAAACCCCAGCTCACTTTTCAAAAAAAATAAAATAAAAAAATAATCAATAAACAACACTACAATCAAAATACCCATATCTCTATTTGATCTAAAAAAATGTTTAAAACTTCTTAAAATCGCACTACATTGTTAACTCTACAAATTAAAATATGATAAATTTATAGAAAGAAGAAGTTTTTTTAAAAAAAAAAAGGGGAAGAATTTTTTTCTTACCAATCATGTTCTAAAGTAATGGATTCCGAGTCTGAATCCATTCAGACAATTAAAAGGTTCAGAGCTTCTACCTGTCGAGGAAGCCAGCGAGGAAACCAGCGTGCGGTCTCCTCCTTCCCTCACTCCCTCCCTCGCTGGCTTCCTCGACATTTAGAATTCCTGATTTAATTTAGAAGATATGAATCTCAAAATCGTGGTATAGTACATAGTAGACACATATAATGTATATTACATCTAACTCATAGTCTTAATTAGTTAAGTATATTAATGCCAATGACCTTTTTCTTTTCTACGGGTACTTTGACAAAATGATCAAATTATGATATACTCATAGAAATAGAATATATTCTGTGTCCTATCATGGTATTTGTAAACCAATTTTTTTTGTCTTTTACTTTAAAGAAATTTGTATAAATCAATATGAAACCGACTTCTTGAAGGGCATTTTATTTTCAACTTTCAGCCTTTGTTTGATCATTTCATGTTCTCCTACCTTCACTTTCCATTTTCAATACCCTCCCTCTTCCGCTGCAGACTTGGATGGCTTGGAAAATATAATTTGACAAAACAAGAAACGCAGAAAGGGGTATTCAAACTAATACTTGATTGTTGAATCATTAATTTGAATTTAAAAAAAATAATGATTTCTTAATTTTTGAAACTCTCTCTATATTGTTTAGTCTCATATCCTCTATGTAATTCATTGTGGAGGAGTTAATAATGATAGTGTTTGAACTTGGAAGAGTTAAACCAATATGTCTTTTAAGGCGATTGAACGAGACAAGCAATTATTCTAACAACAATTACCCACTATTCACACAATCAAAGGGGTATTTAGGTATCAACAATAATTAGTTATAGTGTACCAACAATAATTAGTTAAGTGTACCAAAGCCAACCACATTTTTTTTTATGGGCACTACTCTTTAAAACAAAATGATCAAATTAAGATATACTCATAGCCGTATAATATAACCCACTATTCACACAATCATATTTAGGTATCAACAATAATTAGTTAAGTGTACCAAAGCCAACCACATTTTTCTTTTCTATGGGCACTACTCTTTAAAACAAAATGATCAAATTAAGATATACTCGTAGCCATGGAATATGAGCTTTGCTAGGGGTCGACGGAAAGGAGCGAGGGATGGATGTAACCACCCATCCTCCTCGAGATGAGTGCATCGCCTTGGAAATGTGCACTGATGCTCATCTCGAGGAGGATGGGTGGTTACACCCATCCCTCACTCCCTTTCCCTCGACCCCTCCCTCTACCCTTAGAATTTTCGATAGAATATATATTCTATGTGCTATCAAGGTAATTTGTGAACCAAGTTTATTCTTCTTTGACGTCTAGCCTAGCATCAAATACGATATAAAGTTACAAAGACATTTCCATTTTGTAGAAATTCCGCTAGAATTTTTTTTGTAGTTCTATCTTCTCTGTTTCTTTCAAACTTCTCTCAAGTATCTAAATTTAAAATGCAACATGTCTTTGTGATTATTATATGCACATTTTAGGAATAATTGATCACCTTATAAGTAAAAATAAACAAATATAAATTAGTTGGCATAATAAATGCATTAATTAAGTGTAGGTTTGTTACACGCAAGGATGCACGGAAACAGGCATGTGTGTTGTGTCAGACAGGGACATGACATGCCAACTCGACAATTTTACAAAAATTATGACTCGTGGACACGTCATACCTTTTTTTATAAGTTATATGAACATAAACAATAATCTAACAAAAAAAGAATTTAAGTAAAAAATAACAAGAAAGTATGAAGATGAAAATGAAGCACAAATTATGCTGGAAAAGAAAATTAAGAACATAAAGAAGAAAAAACATAGAGAAGAAGAAGATGTGAAAAAGTGTAGAAGAAGATGACACTTTCTTGCAAGGAAAAAAAAACAAAATAGAGGAGATAATAAGCAAATGAGAGAAGAATAAGCATAGACTACCTCTATGCTTCATCGCCTTCTTTATCTTGCATCGCATTTAAAATTCTTTTACTTTAGATGGATTAACAACATTCAAATTAGATGGTTATATGTGCCCACCTAAAAGTAAAAAAATATTAAAATTGAAAATGTGAGTGAAAATGTTTTTGCAATTCTTCAAAGGAAATTGCTGCCAAAATGTAAGGATCCAGGTAGTTTCACCATCCCTTATATTATTGGTAATACTAAAATTGAAAATGCAATGTTAAACTTAGGTGCTTCAATTAATGTTATGTCGTATTCCATTTATCGCTCTATGAATCTCGGAAAGCTAAAAATGATGGTGTTATTATTCAATTAGTTGACCGTTCTAATGCATATCTTCGAGGTTTGTAAAAATATGTGTTGGTGCAGGTTAACCATTTGATATTCCCCGTAGATTTCTATGTCCTTGAGATGGAAGATTCGGCATTTTTAGCACATTTGCCTCTTCTTTTAGGGCTCCCCTTCATGAAAACTGCAATGACAAATATAGATGTACATGCGGGGAAACTGACCATGGAATTTGATGGTGATGTGATTGACTTTAACATCTTTGAAGCCACTAGGTATCCTACTACAAATCATTCTTGTTATTCTATTAATGTAGTTGACAATTTGGCCCAGAAATTGTCAGACGAAACGAGGATGAACTTGAGACCACCATTACTAATGTCGTTAGATATGAGAGCAATAGAGTTCCCTATGACACAAAGAAGCGAAAGAAATTGCAGTTGAATGAGCTCGTAAAGATTCAGGATGAAGCCTATGAAAGTAAAAACAATTACAAGGAGAACATCATAGTTTATCATGATCAGATGATCTGTGAAAATACTTTTGTCGATGGAAAGAAAGTCTTGTTTTTCCAATCATCATGTCTTAGAACTGGTAAGTTACGTTCTAAATGGGTTGGTCATTTTATTGTTACTAATGTTTTCCCCCATGGTGCTATACTAATTAAGAGTGTCACAACCGGTAAGGAGTTTAAGGTGAAACATCATCGACTTAAGCCCTATTATGAGTCAATTGTGGAGCATGACGTGGAGGACGTATCACTCCATGTTTCCACTTATTCTGATGATTAATTGGAGATATCGTCAAGCTGCACGACATTAAAACAAGCGCTTCTTAGGAGGCAACCCAATCAGATTTGCTTTCTATATCCCTTTATTTTCTTTTCGTTAGTTTTTCTTCTGTTTGTTAATAGTTTATTTTTTCGCTTTTAAATCTTTCATTGCATGTGCTATAATCTATTAACATTGATAACAATGTTAGGTTTAAGTGTGGGGGGAACAACGTTGTTCTTATTATTTTTTTTAAATTTAAGTGTCAGTCCATTAAAAACAAATAAATAAATAAATTTTGGTTGGTATTAGTGTCAGATTGAAAAAAAAAATTATAATTGTTTTTAAGTCTCAGGATATTTTCCAACACAATGATGAGATTTGGTTTTTAATTACATGACTTTAAGGTAATTTATAAACATGATTTAAGGTCTAATTTTATTATTTAGTTAATACTTATTCATGGTTATCATATGCAAATTCACATGTAATCAACTGAGGAATTGGTACTCACAGCATGTTTAATTGAATTTAACTCAATATGTAACCCATATGTGAGTTTTGAGCATATTGTTCTTTTGATTTTAAGAGTTTTTAGTTAGGTTATCTTTAATTTCTTTTGTCAATAATTCGTTGCATGATCTCAATTTTGTTTGTTTTGGTTGCTACTTGGATTGCTTTAATAATTAAGAACTAAACACTAAAATTTATATTAATTTCGTTCAAAGCATTATATTGAATTGCACGACATGCTTGACATGATACATACACCTTGTTTTCACCATTGCCAAATAAGCCTGATCCATGATATATTTCTTTTAGGTTAATCTTGTTGAGTCTGTTATTAAGTTTTTTGTTTCATTACCCTCATTTTATATCTCTAACATAATTTGATTTACAGAGACTTTATTGTGGTTTAATGTATGTTGAAAAATAAGTATGGGGGATGACTCTTATGATAGATAGTTCAAAAAAAAAAAAAGAGTTGCAAATCATAATAATAATAATAATAATAATAATAATAATAATAATAATAATAAATAAATAAATAAATAAATAAATAAATAAATAAAAAGGAAAAAAAATTGCTACAAAGTTACAGAAAGGACAAGTCTTTGTTTATATTCATTCAGTATTTCATTACCATACAGATAGTCCAATTCTTTTCATTCAGTAGATACAAAATAATGGTTAAAACTATTCATTATCAGTAGGCCACATCTTCCTTTTGTTCTCCACCTGAAACTCTTCATTATCAGTAGATACAAAATAATGGCTGAAACTCTTCCTTTCATAAATAATGAGAGTCCAAACAATTAAAAACTTCTTTCACTTTCCAAAATATATAAGGGAAGAGTCCCAATTTGAAAACTCTTGTTTGTTATTAAAAACAATATGAGCCAAAATTCTACATGCATATCAACAATCAGAAACTCTACTAACATTCAAATGTACAAGTCTACTCTAATTAGAAAAAACGACTTCATCCGATACAAAAGTTCTAGTTCTACCTGGCTATCATCAAGGATCAGGACCATATTTTTTAATCTTGTTAGTTAAAAATTGAGCAGCCTTTGACTGAAATACGGGACGTTGTTGGGCATGTTGCTAAAGGACAGTGGTTGAGGTCAGTTCGCCACCATTTTCAAATCATGGCCAGCATTCTGCAGAGCGAAGAAAATTAGAACACCCATGAATGTTGTAATATCTGTGTTTTTAAAAAAATAAATAAATAAATAAATAAATAATTGGTCAGAGGTGTACTCAGTAAATGCGGTGGGGGCGCATAGCCACCCACCCTTTAAAGACAACCCCCCTCCTTTTCTTTATTCTCTTTTTTTTTTCTTTCCAGGGAGCGAGATCCCCCGTCGTCCCCTTCATCTCCAGCAAGTCGGCATTGAGTTTGCCATTTTCTTCCCCCAAATCTCACCTCCTCCTCCTCATTTTTCTTCCTTTTTCTCCCCTCTCCTTATTGTTTCGGTTTTTCATTTAAGAAATCAGAATCTCATATTTGTGTGGGATTTTGGTGTTGGTTTTGTTTGATCGGTTTTCGTAGCTCCGATCAGCCGTTGAGGGGCCTTGGTGGCGTCATTTGGAGCCCTTAGACCCCACATGCAAGGGTGATTTCGGGGTTGGCCGGTTTTTAAAAAAATCAGGGTGCATGTTCGTTTTGAGGGTTCTTTGGCGTGAATCCGGACTTTGGGTGCGTGGGTGAGCCGCACATTCGTGACTCCGGGTGTTCTTAGACCTATTTCCGGGCTGTTGTGCGGTTTGGAGGCGATCAGACCGGAGTAGGGAGGGTTTCGGCGAGTTTTCGACAAACTTTGGGTTTCGGCGGGGTGTTTGCCGAATTTTTATTGCCTGTAAGTTTTTCTTTCAGTCACGCGCCGCTTGTAATTTATTTATTTTTCCAGTTTTCGGCTAGTTTGCTCACCTTCGAGTCCGCCTTGCAGTTTTAAAAATTTTCTTGGTCCCGCATTCGTGGTTTTGCGTGTTAGGAGCTTCGGCCGGTAGGAATTGGGTTCTGAAAACCCATTCCGCCCAGGTGAGTGGAACTATAATATTTATTTTGAGAAATAATTATTTGAAATCCTGAATTTAAGTTTTACATCATATCGTCGAGTGTGTACAATTGAATCCAAATTTGAAATTCGAGGTTTTCAGATATTTCGATGATTGTGTTGGTTATTTGTGAATGAATTATGTATTGGATTTTCTTAAAGCATGATATACTTGAATGAAATCGAATAGTGAATGAATTTTGGTGTAATTAGGCTTTGGTGTAATGACATTGGACTTGTATGCTTCGTTTTCGAGTTTGCATAGTATGTCATGTTTTACCGTGGATTGCTAAGTCTTGAGCATGTATGATAATCGACTTGAATAAATTTATCGTGGTGAATTGGGTCATGTTGGGACCCTGGCATAGTCGTGGTTTTATAAAAATTGCCGAATTGATTATGATTGCACGTCTGTTACCTTTGATTATGTACAGACTCATCATTTGTGCATGTGAATGTTAGTGTAAGTGTTTTTACCCCGCTATAATGTCTGTTGTGCTGATGCTTAGGAGTTTGCTCGCATCGTGAGTTGGATGGTGCTTGAGATGACTCACACCTGACATTGAGGACGTTATTGCATGTGGCAAGCTTGCTGAGGTGCAGTGAGCTCCCGCACGCACTTGCCACTATAGAGTGCAATAGGACGGGTCCCGGAGGACGTGCTTTGGAGATTACTCGTTTTCCCTCCCAGCGCGCTTGAGTTTGATTGTGTTAGGTTGGTCGTGTTAGGCCAGTCGTTCGGGATGTTTGAGTTTGTATCCTGGCAGATGGCACCCCATTAGGATACAAACAAGCCCGAAGTGGTACTGGTGCACGTTGTGGGATGTGTCTGGGTGAGTTCGTAGGGTATGCGGATACCTACGATATGAGACACTTATACAGAATTTTACAGGATTTTTGGTTTTGACTTGATTGTTATACCTAGGAGACTATGAAGAATTATGAGATTGTCTTTAGTTTCTTCGCTTGATATTTACCATGTTTGAATCACAGATAATAATCGGCATGTATCGTAAACTTGTAGTTATTGTTGAATCTGAAATGCTTGTATTGTTGCTTGAACTTAGAAATATTATCCTTAGAGACACGGTGTGATTTAGACTTTAGAACTTGTTACTTATCATTTATTGTCTGGCATGAATTTTTTTTGTATATTATTCTGTTATTTATATTTAGTTCGCTCGCACCAGCTAGCTTTGTGTTTTGCTGACCCTGCAAGGGGTGTGCTTCTATTGGAGTGCAGGCAGTGTTGGCATTCCTGCTGATCATGGCGCTTAGGCCCCGTTTTTCGTTGTAGGCGCGTTTTGTGATGTTTGGTCGTGTCCACCCTGTACGGGTATGTTTTGCTTCCTTTGTGTTATCAGATGTACTATATTGTTATACTAGATGCTTGTATATTATTTTTGTCGCTATGACTCTGGCGGGGCGAATCAAATATACTTATTTTGTTCAAATTTTTATCGTAGTTTTTATTTCCGTTTCATTCTCGTATCAAGAATGTGTTATATTGTGATGTTGTGGCCGGTTACGATCCGCCTGTATTACGGGTTAGTTCACGCATCGGCATGCTGTGATTCCTGTGGCGGGTCGAGGCGTGACAAATGTTGTCCCAGCTTCTAGCGCTGCAGATAAAACATAGTTGTACTTCTGCCATTTGCCCTTGCAGTAGTATCTGAAGACAAAGCAGTAGAATATAGTTCCTGTTATAAGCCAGCTAGATGTGTTTGTGGGAGTTGCGGGTGGCATTCTAACAAAGCCGTAGGAGATAACGGTACATTGATCAATAGGATCCAAGGATCCATTTTATTCTCAGGGTAGATCTTTCCTAGTATCCAACTAGGAACAACCAAACCAAGCTCCCATACATTCCTCCAGGACTGAATAGCCTCCTTGGCCCGATCAATCCCCAGATTACAGATGCATCAAAGGTGGTCTTGTACTTCGAGCATGTCCAGGGGCTATCTTAATGTAGAGCGTTAACATCATAGATGTTTTCAATTTTCCCAACATCCACCATGCAAAGGAAAGGTTAGCAATGCCTGAAATGACAGTACCTGCAAGCTCGGCTACGAACATGCATCTAGGTGGAATTTTCATGTAGTTTCCCAGTTTTAAATCAGACAGGAATGATATATATAAATCATGAATGGTGCTGATTCGACCATATATCTTGAAGATCAAATCAGCAATGGGTATTCCTGGCAGGATATACCCAATAATGAATTGTGCAATTATATCTTATCCTAGTTGCTGCAACAGTACCATAAACAGAACCATGTTACTAATGATCTTATGCTTATCAGTCTAAAACCACAAATGCGTAAACAGAACTGAAAACAGCAATGTTGAGATCTTATGCTTAACCAAATTCCCAGCGATTTTGATTGTTACACCACATGATCATAGCAATTTCAACATACATGCACGAAGATGAACATGAAGTGGCAAGGTTATGATAAGTATGCCAAGATTAGACATTTATATGAAATTGCCTGCACTGCAGAATTCCGACCCATGCTCACTGTTACGTTGTATATATTGTTTCAAATCTATAAAGAACCAATCAAATTTCGTGCTTAGATAAAAGAGCATATTAATCGATTGAACATTAGATATTGGATCATTTTCGAGAGACAGAATTCCATATGCAGAATAGGAAGCCAGCCGTCAATTATGATCCTTCAGATTTAGAACCAAACTGTGGCAATTCAACACATTTAGAGAAACTCCCAACACTGATGAATGCTAAGGTGAAAATGTCTTTTATTTATTCTTGTACCTATCAACAGAAAATTGGAATTTAACAACTTTCAAATGTACGATGCAACAACTCTATTCAGTACAGAAAAAGACTTGATCCTAAACATTTCCCTACACAACCATGTCGAAGATCCATAATCATGGTTCACAACTCTTCTGTAACAATCTAACAAGGTTCCAATCTATACCACCTCCAAGCAACCATCTATGTTTAAAACCATACGTACTTTACTTGTGATCGTGTCACTTAAAAATGGGGCAGCCTTTGACTGAAATACCGGGTGCTGTGGGGCATGTTGCCAAAGGACAGTGGTCAAGTTCAGTTCCCCACCATTTCAAGTTGTGGCCTGCATTCTGCAGAGCGAAGAAAATTAGAACACCCATGAATGCTGTCCCAGCATCTAAAGCTGCGGATAAAACGTAGTTGTACTTCTGCCACCATCTCTTGTGGTACTGGAAGACAAAGTAGTTAAATATGGTTCCTGTTATGAGCCAGCTAGCAATGTTTGTGGGAGTTGCGGGTGGCATTCCAGCAAAGCCGTAGCTGATAACGGGTATGTTAATCAAAGGTATCCATTTTTTCTCAGGGTAGATCTTGCTTAGCACCCAAATGGGTACTGGCAGGATGGCTCCAATTAGGAACAACCATACCAAGTTCCTATACATTCCTCCAGGCCCGAATAGCCTCCTAGGTCCAATCAGTCCCCATATCACAGATGCATCAAAGGTGACCTTGTACTTTGGGCATGTCCATGGGCTGTCTGGATGTAGAGCGTCAACGTCACAGATGTTGTCAATACTCCCCAACATCCACCATGCAACAGCAAGGTTCACAATGCCAGAAATGATGGTACCCGCAAGCTTCAAAAAAAGCAAAGGTTATGTCAATGAAATTACAAAACAAAAAAAACAAAAAAAGTGAGATACCAAGTAGTTAATGCGAGAGGTTCTCCAGTTGCAAACCTGAGCTACAAACATGCATCTAGGCGGAATTTTCATGTAGTGTCCTAGTTTCAAATCAGACAAGAACGATAAAGCATGAATGGTGCTGATTCGCCCATATATCTTGAAGATCAAATTGGCAATGGGTTTTCCTGGCAGGATATACCCAATAATGAATTGGGCAATTATATCATATCCCGGTTGCTGCGACAAAGCAATAAATAGAATTATGTTACTAATTTCCAGTAAAGCTCTAACAAATGAACAGAATTGAAACTTGAAGGGTGTACCTACCTGGTTTGTAGTTGCTTGAATGATACCAATTGGCAGGGTAACAACCCAGGCCAAGAAGAAAGCTAAGAGCATTCCCCACCATGGCAGCTGAATGTCATCTTTCCACACAAAAGACATCATCAGTGAGAACCCAATGCTACCAAATAACAGAGCGAGGAACCACCACTCGGGAGCACGTTTGTAGTTACTCATCAATCTTGCATGGATGTCCAATTTCACATTTTTCATTGCTGATCTGCTTTGTTTTAGAATGTCACTGCGAGATTTAGAGAGAAGCAAGTCAAAATTCATCCTCGAGTATTTTCGAGTATAAAATAACGGCAGAAAGGGGCATACCCTCCATTGAAGAGGGCCACGTGAGTGAGTGTAGCTGTAAATCTCGCAAATCCCGATCCAATTGATAAGGCAAACAAAGGACTAAGATACAACTTCCCATAACTGTCATAAGCAGCTATGTTGAGATCATACTGTGGAGTCAAGATCTTGGTGGTATCATATTCATGTCCAGTGGTAGTGAAGAGCTTATTCGAAAACATTGGAAACTTCCGAGCATCAAAGGTGTCAAACTTCCAGTAACACAAAGGAACAATTATGTAGATAAACATGATGAACCCAACTGCAACATTCAGAATGGAAGAGAACGGTGTCACTAGCGGGCTACCATGATAAGCTGATATCCCTGCCCAGTCAAGGGTGAAAGCTCCAATTCCGAGTCCATGGTACCCTGAACCAATCTGCTGAGCTGTGATGCTATGGGGCCATACCCAACATACCCATGAGAAGAATGTTAACATTGGGAATAAATAGCCTGGCAAAGCATAATACAAAAAGCTTGCCCCAAATACAATAAGGAAGAATTGCATCCGAGTAAAGCCTTTTGACTGCGGATCCTTCTCGTGAAGTGCTCTGCAAAATCCAAATTAAGAACCATATAAGCTTAAAAGTTTTTTGAACATCAATCACTTAATCTATGCAAAAAAGGTGACAAAGCAATAGGAACTACTTCTCCTTTATCTATATTCTTCATATTCGTCTATCTGTAGGGAAATTCTTCCATTATAACCAGTAACTAAATTATGGAAGCATCTCATAAACTATTGTTTCCTGTTTAGGTATCTTTTATGCCCATAACATACTTTTGAGTCCAGAAATGAAAACTAAACCCACCGCACAAAATCCTTTTCAAAAGTTTCGAACCAAAAGATGCATACGAAATCATCATTAAAGTCTAAGTAAAGAAAAGCAAGAATGAAGAACACCACAATAAGTCCCTTTTCACTTCTTTTGCTTATATCCTCAATAAACCAAGAATTTTTCAATTTTGAATAACTTCACAAAAAATTAATATCATCAAACCTAACAGACAAAACAAAAATTGCACCTTAAAAACTACCAATAAATTTGAGAAAAAATAGAGAATCATTAACAATTTTCAATTTTGAATCACATGATACACTAAACATAATATATCAAAATTATATAAGAATTTTCGATATACCAACTCCATGATGAACATGTATAGGAATGGAACTCAAAACAGAAGATATCAAATTCCGTAAAAAAAACTTAATTTTTTTACTACCCAATAGATCATTTCATGAATAATAGGAAATTCAACTTTTAAGTATAGCAAAAATAGAATAAAATTGCCAAATAAAACAGACCTGAATAGAGAAACCTGAGCAAGGTTTGAAGGCCACCACATTTCAGCTGGATCAACCAGATACCTCCTCAACATCCCAGCCCATCCATACCCCACAATCTGAAACACAAAGATAAAACATTATCTTACATTAAAAACTCAAAAAAAAAAAAAAATTTGAAAAAGGAAGAAATCAAACCTGAGTAGTCAAGACAATGAACAACCCACAAAGAAAACTAAATTTCTGCTTATAAAAAGCCTTCATGACAGTGATGGCACCAATAGAGTAAGCATCACCACCACCCATAGAAACCCCACAATTAGCAAAAATAGTGATAATCACATGCTCCTTCATATTGAAAGGCCCAGGGTTCAGACTAAACCCCTTACCCAAGAGCTTAAATTCCCTGGTGGGGAGTATGGAGGCCATGAATTTGCCAATGGGTAAGGCTGCAATCTGCATAAGAATGGCTGATATGGTGAGTGGTTGGGTGCGGTAAGTAAAGAATGTGTTTAAGAAGATGAGGATGATGCATGAAGTGGTGCCTAGAAACCAAGCTCTAAAGGTCATTACTGGCATGTTGGGGTCATCTGTTTCAGGCACCACTAGTCTAACCTCCTCTATGGGGACTGTTTCATCCTCCTCCTCCTCCCTAGGGTGGTCATGTTCAAAGGGTTTGGGGGGTTTTGTGTCTGAAGCCATTAATGGTGGTGGTGGTTGGATGTAAGAGTGGAGTGTTGGGAGTTTGGTATTTAAAGGGATTATTGGTAGTTAAAAGGACTGTAGTGTTTTGCTGGGGAAATGTGTTTGATTACTAAAATGGGCTTAATAGGGAATCAAAAAAATACAGTGAGAGGAAAACAAGGGAGGGAGATAATGACCACTTGGACCTAGAGTGAATTACCAAAATATAAATCATTTTTAAAGATTTCTATTAATTATACTTTAATCTACATCATTTTTTTCGCGCGTGATTTGGTTATCTCTATTGGGACAATGACATAGCCATTGAACACGGTGAAGTAAAAAATTTACACTATTTTGTAGAATTTAGTTTTTTTTTTTTTTTTTTAACGAAAATCCATCCATTAGACTTTGAGGTGATCCGTCCCGCCTTAGCTGGTTCCTTGCACAATCCTTGCAAACATCCTTTCGAATATCTGGAGTTGGCTTGAGCAATATTTGGTTGAACGAGGAAAAAAGATTTCAATAAGAAACAAAAACAGAATAAGGAATGAGTTGACAGCTAGTTAATTAAATAGAAACAAAGTTCTATTTGAGGCAGTGTTGGGTGTCTGCAAACAAGTATAAATAGGTGTATAAAACAAAGTTTTATTTATAGTGTTTTCAGAGAAGCTGTTGTGTGAATAAGCAACAAATAATATAGTGTCCTCTTTGGTGTTTGGTGCGGCTGTGTGCGCGTGAACGGTGATTTTGTGTCTGATTCTT
This sequence comes from Berberis vulgaris, assembly GCA_963556465.1. Taxonomy (NCBI): domain Eukaryota; kingdom Viridiplantae; phylum Streptophyta; class Magnoliopsida; order Ranunculales; family Berberidaceae; genus Berberis; species Berberis vulgaris. The sequence goes on along the minus strand of OY747129.1, from coordinate 2,519,612 downwards.
TGGGCGCGATTTTGTGCGACAAAGTGTTGAATGAGCTGCGATATCGACTTAGTTTTGTCGATTGATTTGGTATAAGAAGTTGAATGAGTTTTTAGGTTAATTTGTTATGAGGTAACCCGTGTTATTTACTCATTGTATTACTCAAGCTTTGGGCAAAAAGCTTGACAAGTTATTGTACTTTTTCTTATTTGATTAGTGGATTCTCTCGGATTTGCCCTGTGATTTTTTCGTTCACATTGAAGGATTTTCCACATAAATCTTGGTGTCTCGTTTATTATTGCTTTAGATTATTTCCTTGGTATTGTTTTATTGGTATTTGTCCCAACAAAGTTGTATCAGAGCCGATGGTTCGACGGGGACTTGACAAGTGGTGCAAGACGGCACATTGTTCTGGGGATCAAACGCGAGGTAGCGAGCTAGGTAGAGCGTCGCATGTGCGTGGTTTGCTAGATGAATGAATCCAGATTAGGTTTCAGATCATTGCCAAGAGAATGTATCCTACAAGTCCGGTCGAGGTGGAGTTAGTGCGGTGGTTGCAACTAAGGTGGAGCCAACAACACCAGGATAGTAACCCGTACACCGAGTGTTATCCACAGGATCGTAGTCGCACATTAGACTCGAGGAGGAGGAGGTGTACTTCGAGATGCTGCAGACCGGTGGATGGATTGTAGGATGTGTGACGATTTGCGCCAAAGGTGGAGATTGTTGGGATGAAGTTGGCTTGAATAGTCCACATCAAGTAAGGATGAGTCGTCACTAAGGTTTATAAGGAGATTGTTCACTCCCTAATAGCAACGATGCATTTTTAAGATAAAAACCCCACACCCGTGGTCCGGATGGTAGGCCCAAGTTGCGGTGTTTAAGTTTGGGACAATATCGTTGTTGTATACAGCGAACCTAGGTATCCGCACGTGCTCAGCTCGCCAACACCAATTTCCATTTTTTCAGCATTCGAAGAGGTACAAACTCTTTGCTTGTAGGGGTTTTGTTGTATTTACATGTGATTATAGACGTTGGTTTTAATTTAATGCGCTTGTACTAATTAAAAAAAAAAATCTATTGACGATTTTCAAGTATTTAATAGTATTTTTAATACAATGTTAAATAATTAAAGCGTTCAACAAGAGCACTACTACAATGCTTGCACCAGGCACACCACCATTGCACTTAAGATTTTTCCGTTCAACAAAATATTTGCTAATAAACAAAATGTGAGGGTGCGGGTTTTTGTTGTTTCGTGATCCCTCATATCAGGTTAACCTCGTGGAGTATTTTGAGGATTATTTGAACTTTAACTTTACTATTTAATTGTTTTTCCATATATTAAATTGTATCTATTAATTAATACTACTTATAATGGATACAAATATATACAACCTTGTAAGCATTGTTCTCAAAAGTGTTAGACGGTGGGCGAGCGGCGAGCAGATGCCTAGCTCCCTGGGGCCTAGACGGACGTCTAGGCGATTTTAGGTTTTGTGTTAGAACTTTAATAATTTACAAAAGTTAAACATAATACTTTATCAATTACATCCAATTTAATGTCAAGATATATATGCAAAATTTTATAAACATGAAAAATTAACAATCATGAACAAAATTTATTAAAACTCAAATGACTGAAGTTGGTCATGATGAGTATTTTATACAAAGTTTTATTTGTGGACAAATATCTAAACATACTCTTTTATTTTTCTTCAAATTGCATGTATGACCTCAGTAATGTTTGATAAAATCTACATTACTAAAATTAGTACCGGCATATCCTTTGAGAATTCCATTAGGTAATCAGACATATACTGAATAAAAAATAATTAAATTGTTTCTTTCCAAAAAAAAGGAAAGCAAAATAAAATAAGAACACAATCAGCCTTATTAAAAATAATAATAATAATAAATAAATAAATAAATAAACCACCTAGACCCCTCCCAGACCCGCCTAGACACCTACCTGATTTTTCACCCTGCCCAACCATTAATCTAGGTGTTTCTCTGACGCCTAACACCTAACGCCACCCAAACCGTTTTTTAAAACACTGCATATAAGTCATAGTCAAAGTTAATCAAATATCTTTACTGTTTATTTATATATTTCTAATCATGTGTTTAGGATCAAACATTCTTAATTACATGGAACCTCGACTTCCAAGATTCTACATGAGCTATAATAAACTAGAAGAAAAAAAATCACATAATTAATTGTGTAATTAGCTAGCTCAATTTGTCATTATCTACATTAATCATTTTATAATTAGAGTTCGATCTCTAATCTCAATCATATGTTACATTCTTATCATGTTGTTCGATTTAAATTTTATTGCTCAACGCCAATTTGCCTCCTTCACCTTCATCAGTTACGCCTTCCCTAAACACTCTGAGTTTCTAATGTAAAGTAGATATCTGATTTAACAGCCTACCAAGTACCAACAAAAATCTAGGAGCCTGTCTAAATGGCGAGGAAACGGGCGAGTGAGAGGGAGATGGAAGGTTGCACCCCTTTCCCTCGCCCGTTTCCTCGCCAATTAGAATTCTCCAAAATCAAGAGTACATACAATTATTGGGTCTACGATCATTCAAACCTAACTTGTCGCGTAATTACAAATTGCATTCCATATGAATCCCGTCAAGTAAAATAAGTAGTACATTTTCTATATTTCGATTTCAATCATTTATCATCAATGCATGTGATTTTACTAACACGTTTCCTCTTGAAAACCTAGCACACATTTATTAATATTGACTATACGTCACAAGTTTTATCAACTAAACTAGCTTGTAATGTCTTTACTGTTTATTTATATATTTCTAATCATGTTTTAGGATCAGAACATTCTTAATTAATTATATGGAACCTCGACTTCCAAGATTCTAAATACGCTATAAACTAGAAGAAAAAAAAATCCACATAATTATTTGTGTAATTAACTAGCTTTATTAGTCAATATCTACATTAACCATTTTATAATTAGAGTTCTATCTGATCTCTACATCTTGTCTCAAATCTCGATCATCTATTACATTCTTATCGTGTTGGTCGATTTAAATTTCATTGTTTAACACCAATTTGCCTCCTTTCGCCTTCATCAGTTGCACCTTTCCTAAACACTCTTGAGTTTCTAATAATGTAAAGTAGATGATCAACAAAAATCTAGAGTACATACAATTATTGGGTCTACGATCATTCAATGCTAACTTGTCGTGTAATTACAAATTGCATTTGATATAAATCCGTCAAGTAAAATAAGTAGTCCAATATCTATATTTCAATTTCAATCCTATATCATCAATGCATGTGATTTTGCTACTACATTTCCTCTTGAAAAACCTATCAGGCATTTATTAATATCGATCACTCATACATCTTGTGAGGATGCTAGATTAGTGCTAGCATTCAATGGTTTCTATATCATAATTTATTGTGTTTCGATTCTCTACGACGACTTCTTATACATTCTGGGGCTCACATTAAGTATAAATCAGGTTATGAGAGTGATTAAAGGATTTATTGGTAATTATGAGGAAGAAATATTATGACAGGTCTATCATACAACCACTTTAGTAGCATATCACTTTGCAAAGTTACTCCCCAACTTGGAGACGGTGAATCTAGAACTATTTAGGTTTTTTGTTGAAGCTTTGACGCAAGTTTATAATTCTGTAGATAATGAAACGAGTGAACGTATGAGCGATTGTAACTTTTATCAACATTTTTTTTAATATAAGGTTCGGGATCCTAAAAACTCCAGCTCACTTTCCAAAATATATATATCGATCACTCATGGCAGGATTCAGAATCTGACCAGTGATATTATATATGTCACAAGTTTTATCAACTAAACTAGTTTGTCATCGCAAAATTAACATTGCAATTTTTTATAATGCTTTTTTTTTTTACTTGTAATTATTGATTATCATCTATATTACAATTTATAATGGTCCTTTACTATTTATTGCTGATTGGAACAAATCAAATTGAAAAAATTTGAGATAAAAGATTATTAGGATTAAAAATTGGGAAATGTATTGAATTTGAGGGTTGAAATTTATTTTTCATAATGACATATTTGTAAATATAAAACATGTAGAATGGCAAAAACATATGAAATGTACATGTGACGAAAAGAAAAAATATTGTGTTTTGCTTTTAGCAAAATGAAAATTATCATAACTATCAACAACATTATCAAATTTTGGTAAAGTTAATATCGTTGAAATGAATTTTTTAAGATCAATACAACAAAATCAATTATCAACACGAGCGCTACAATTTTAAATATATATATTTTATAATAAAAAAACATATAAAGTATTTCACGTTTTTAATATTTTCAAAGCAATGATACGGATCGATCATATCAGAAAAATGAGTCGGGCATCTTAATGCACATTTAAACAAAAACTCTAAACTTCATATTTTGGTGAATTCAAAGATTGTGGGAGAACTCATTCTCGGCGCTTAAATTTTTTTTCCAACTGATTCAAATTCGACTGAGTCTAACTCTAAAATTTACCTTAAAATAAGTTTACACTTCTATACTGATTCAAAAGCCAAAATAAGAATAATAAAAGAAGTGTTTAGTACAAAATATTTAGCAAAAATAAAATTATATAGAGTGCCAATGACACGGGGCATATTCTAATTTGATATTAGTCTTATCAACTAAACTAGTTACACCGTTACATTAGCTGGTTATGATAAAATGGATTACACCACGAACAATGACAACCACGATGCACCGCTACGATGATAGTGAAATCGATTGCACCACCGTGACCATGACCTCAACCACAATGTCAACGTTGACTGCGACCGATTACTGGTGAGGGGTAATTGTGTAATTAGCCACATTGTGGTTTTTCTTGGTGGAGGAAGGTGGAGAGGAAAGGCAAACAAGGGAGGTCACTTTTGAGGGGCGTGTGGTAGTCTCAGACCATTGTGTTGTGGGCACAAGTTTGGTCCTAACCTGCGCCACTTTTTGCGACCCTCTCTCTATCGGCTAAAGTGCACCTCCCCCTCACAACGTGCCTAGTGTCAGACTCAGTAGGTCCCACAAGCTAACGCCGTTATGACTGATCCTGCGTGGCACGTAGGGAGCCACGCTGGACTGAAATGCTCGTGTACGGCTCGAGCCTTCGCATATTGATTGAAGTACACGTGGCGGGAGGAGAACGAATGAAAATGGAGTTGACGTTATCACGATTTGATGATCACAAAATCTGTCATATGGGACCCGGTATTGGACTCCTAGGTAACTTTAGAGGGACCCAAAGTTTGGTGGTGGGGGGACTTAAAATATGATGATCGAGTCATTATCTGAAGAGGACCCCACTGAGTACCAAACAATCAGATTAGGAAATGCGAGCTGGGTTTTTAGGTGGGATTTGAAGTTAGGACGTGGGGGACAAATCAACACAGCCCTAACCATCAGGTCATAACACTATTGGCGAATGGTGTGTACGGCCCTAACCATTAGGCCTAACCCTAAAATTTATCAATGTTAATGCTTGGAAAATTAATGGAAAATACTATTGAAAATTAATGGAAGATGTTAAGAAAATTGTATATGATGATGCTATAGATAGGAAATATCAAAGAATGTAACATGATTCTACCTTTCTGTTGTCAGGGGAGCCCATTTAAACCCGTGCTTGCTTTTCAAAAAAAAAAAAAAAACTAAAGCTCACTAGATCTTGTTGCCTATGGTACTTGACTTTTGTTGTCTATGGATAATAGATTTGTCTTCTCTAATGATTTTGTTAATTTTAGTTTTTATAGTTGTTTTCTCAAAAGACAATATTGAAAATCTCTTCAACTGATTAGCAGAGAAATTCTTGAGATATGCATAAATCTTTTCAGATCATGCCACATCACTTTAACGGTAAATCCAGTTATAAAAAACATGGTTTTCAAGCATTTTCGCAAATACACAAGTTACACAACCTACATGAGAATTGTGGATTTATTATGAGATGTTCATTCACCAAACCTCCACCAATATGCATTTGATCAATAAATAGGTCAAGATGTAGTTATGGATTGACAATGAAAACTTTGCAACTTAATCACAATCAATAATTACTCAAAATTTTCTCCATGCAATCAACTTCATATGGATAAACATATAAGACTAGCAGTAAAGATGATGTTACTAGTGGCCATGAGGGGCTACAATCCCATCTCAAAGAGAATCTATACCAATTAAAAGCAAGAAACAATAATAAGTCTCTGTGTTCACATTCCATGTCTATTAGAAAGAATGAACCAACTGGACCATTTTGTACTGATCTTTCTTCTCATCCACAGACAATGTTTTGTCAAGATCCTTTGTTAGTCACAACCAAACAAAGGGATGCTGGACCTCACCATTGTGGAAATTTGCAAGAATGATTTATCTCTTGATGCTCAAGTTTTAGGACTCTTTGTTCACTCATGCATGTATAGCTAGTAGGAAAGACTCAAAGAGTTGACTCCATTTTCTTGATTTACTAGACTTACTATTGTTTTGTTGTCCCCAATTTTAGTTTAGTCTTTGAGATTCTATATATATAGTAGGGCTGAACAAAAAATCGATCAAACCGATTAAATCGACCGAACCGATCTAAACCAAATCAATCGGTTCGGTTAAAATTCGGTTTGGATCGGTTTCGGTTTTAAAAAATTCAAAACCGAAGTGGTCGGTTCGGTTTTCGGTTTCTATGTGATTTTAACCGACCAAACCGAACCGACCGAATATATATAATAAATAATATATATTTTATATATAAATAATACAATATGTTTAAAAAAGTCGGTTCGGTTCGGTTTTATTTCGGTTTTGGTTCAATTTTAGTCGGTTCGGTTCGGTTACGGTTTGCATAAATTAGAATCGGTTCGGTTTCGGATCGGTTTTGTTAATGGTCGTTTCGGTTTGAAAATTTTTAAATCGACCTAAGTCGGTTCGGTTCACGGTTTAGTGATCTCCCCTTTGTGTAGCTTATCTTCTAAATAATGAATCATTGCATATATAGTTAGTGAGGCTTGGACAGTGTTGATATCGCAACATCACCAAAGCAATATCTCCTTCTTTTTTTTCCTATCGTACAGATTTCGTTCGAACAAAGATCTGCCTAAATTAGGTCACGGAATGAACCGAATATCAAGTTTTTGGTGCAAAATAATGTGATATGAAATGAAGTCAATGTCACAAAGTGCTATGGTGAGCAATGGGTTTTATTGGATTAAATAATTAATGTGAAATCTCCACTATATTTGGATGCCTCTCTCTCTACATTCCACTTGTTCAAAACAAAGACAAGGTAATGACATTGTGTGTTGTTTCTATAATTGTTTTGTGTACATGTGTTGTTAGCCCATTAGAACATATCTTTGCCTGTTCTTTCTTATGTGTGTTTGGTGATCTCACAAAACAATTTCTCTAATGGTAGAAGTTCGAAAGTTTTCTTTGGTTAATCAGTGAAAAAGGCACTTAATTAGTCCACCATGCTAAAAATGAATCAGAAGATTGAACCATATATGCTCACAATGTGGAATGTTCTTTATAACTTCATCCCTAAAGAAGACCATCTTCAAATGACAAAAAATTTGCCATGATTTCCTTTTGAATCAAATCAACATTGATTTAGTGTTTGAACCTAACTACTATCCCAAAGTTTATTCCATAAATATATGATAACTTGAGGAATAATACTGTTTAGAAGTTTGGTTAAGACATTAATCTATCAACAGAAAAAGGGTTGAAGGACAAAACATGTATACTGGACCTCAACCTTTGGCCAACACATCGTCGTAGTGATGTTACAAAAACTCAAAGCAAACTTCCAGTTTTATTTTACTGACCAAGTTTAGATCATCTGTACTGAGGGGTATCAAGGGCCAGTAAAACATATGTTTCTTTCAATATTTGTGTATTTATTTGCAAAAGGTTTGTAAGGACAGAGATGACAAAGTATCCCAGACCTCAAAATCGTTTGCAACAGTGTATTATTAGACATCAAATCTGAAACATAATGTGTGCCAATTACTGGGGACAACTTTTAGCCTGTATTTGATAGAGGAAAAAGAATGGAGAACATGAACTTGACGATACCACAAAAGAGCTTTTTATCGTTTTTTCTCCAAGAATGCAGCCAAGAACCACAAAATTCACTCTAACATCTTCTACGTTTTGCATCAAAAGAGTGTCATTTATATTCACATCTGTCCTTAGTGACGTGACGGAGCCATGATTTTTGTGACATGCTCTCCATCTCTTTTATATTCAGTCCATAAAACTTGATGAAGATTACGAACTTTCAATAGAATGTGTAACCTGGAAACGATAGTCCATTTTTGGCAATTAACCAATTTTTCATGAATATTTTCTAGATAACCTAAGGTTGCCTTACGATATTTTTTGTTATGCTAGCTTTGCTAAATTAACAAATGTTTTCATATATTTGCTCAACCATCCTTTTTGCTTTCAGTTTCTACTGCAGTCGCAAAGTCAGAAAAACAGATGCTGAAGAGATAATAGAGTTTGAAACTCGAAATCTGCAGCAAGGTGACACAAGTTGAACGGACTAAAACTTTAGCACGTTGTTTCAGATGTGAAATATATTTTTTTCTCAAAATTCTAACTCAAATAAAGTTTAAATAAATTAATAAACAATTTTTAATTTATCAATGTAATTTTAACTAAATGAAACGTAAGTGGATCCTAAATTTGCAGTCAAAATAGAAATCTTATAGCCCAATATCTATCAAAATTGATGAAAAAGAAAACTTCATTGAAGATCTGATCGAGAAACTGAAAAAATCTGAAATTTTATATTCAAAAAAATAAAGAAATGATTTAAGTGAAAAATCAACAAATTTCACAAAATGATCGAAACCGAAGCTAGTCTACCATTGGATGAGTCCAAGATCAAACCCAAATTCAGCTCAAAGCCCATAATGATCCATACGCTAAGCCCATTTTTTAATTTATCCAATAGAGCATCTCCGTCCCCTAGTCCCAACTCACCTCCAAATCCTTTTATTGGAGACTAGGGTGTTGATGCACGGATATTCAGTATTTTTTTATTTTATTACATCAATTCAATAATAAGAAAAAATATTAAATTTCTAAACAAAATAATTATATATAATTTTTAGAGTCTATGTATAGTTTATAAATAAATAAGGAACTTCAAATAAGTTATGTTATGGCATATGTATAATTAACTAATGTTAAGAGAGCTTATTTTGATTGTACAAATATGAAATGTGGAGGACAAAATGGAAAATCTAAAAGTCAGATTTAAGGGTATTTTTTATTTTATAATTTACTAGATAATTAGAGATTTTCAAAAAAATTATATTAGGAGCTTAGATATAATTAATGAATGTTTATAGGGATTGGTTTTAATTATAAATAGTTTTAACTTTAGAATGGTAAAATGATAAAAATGTGTAATAGTATTTTTAGAGTTGAAAACATATCTTTTTACTATTTTTTTTTTTTTTTTTTACCCTTATCCCTCCACACCCCATGCCGTCGGCCGGATTCAAATCCATAACATGTGATTTCATCCGCCACACCTCTACCAACTCAACTGGTACATCTTTGATCTTTTTACTATTCATTTAAAGAAAAATCATTATATAGTCAAGACTCCAGATGCTCTGATAAATATTTCTTAAAAAAAAAAAAAAAGGAAATAAGTGACGCAATCCACCAATTAAAAAAATTGGTTTGGGTACAAATCGTTAGTTTATGGTACTTGCCATAGGCAAATGTTTCACCAAGATCCGGATGTCATGTCATTGATAAGTAAATCTCCCCTCTCAGAACATCAAAGTTGACCTTAATCCATTGTTGCTTTCCATCAAAATCAATGAGAATAATATATCAATCAATATATGCACAATAGTTTGCTCCCCATCAAAAGAATACCCTTCTTATCTTCCACAAAGTTAGATTCCAAGATGGGCTTCCATGAAAATGTATGATAAAAATGTGCCTAAGATTTCAATCTCCACAAGTCTTTTACTTGAGTTGTCCAAGATGATAAAGAAAGTGGTCCTTGAATAAGAAAAAAATGGTAAGAGGATAACATGGCTAAATGATTTGTGATTCAATCATTGTGATCTATTTTTAGGCATAATTAGTCCCTTTCATCGCTTAGAAATTTCATAAAATGATCTTTCTAAAGTCCCCCCCACGACCGGTCGTTCGTTCACATGTATTGCTAATGGTCCAATGGTATAAAGATTTGTCATACGTACGTTGGTACTAACACCGATGAATATTTTGCATATTATCTTATTTTCTGGCGCCATGAGGAATACATTTTCAGAAGGAGAGGGGAAAATTGTACACTTATTGAGCTCATACAATAGCCCAAACCCTAATTTGCATACCACAAAAGTTGAGATTCTTTAAGATGATCAATTGGTGATCTTAGATACCTAGAGAAAGTAGAGCTACCTTTTTTTTTTTTTTTGTAGGGACAAAAAATGTTTGCAATCTCTTGACCCTATATGAGATTCCAAATCTCCAAGATGTAGAGAACAAACAATTCTGTGGTTGAGAATCTATAACATCTTTTACAGTTAGAGACTATAGTGTTGACACTGAACCAGGAGATTTTCTATGGATATCCCTCATTGACTAGGCAAATCCCCAACCCTAATAGTGTTTCATGAGTGTTAGATGACTATTATTAGGAAAGCGTATGCCCCGGAAGGCAATCTATCAAATGTCGGTGGACAACAAGAGTGGACTTCAGTCTCAGTAAATTAAAAGAAATGGTAAAACAAGATTCACGGATTCAACCTTTCAATTACTATTCTTTAAATGAACCGTGTTAGAAAAAACAAACAAACAATAGGAGCGAACTTTAGTCTCAATAAGAATAACCAACAAGCAACCGAAACGGAGGATTAGTAGGGTTTTCTTGAGACGAAAAAACAAAAAAATTATGGAGTCATAACCATTGTAGTACTATTCTTTAGACGAAATTGACACTCTTTATACACATCATTCGTTCACTCGTCTGATGACCAAATTATTATCGATATGTACATAGAAAATTGTGTAAATAAGTAGCGAAATTACACTCCGATTGATCGATTACATAATAGAGCAAGCATTAGGGTTTTCATCACTGAAAATTTGAGGTGCATAAACATAATCAGTGTAGTACTTGGGAGGCCAATACTCAATCTTCTTAATATCATTCTTCTTATCCTCTTCGCCTTTCCCTTCCTCCCCTTCCTTCTTTTCCTCTTCTTTTTCTTCCTTCTTCTCCTCCTCTTTCTTCTCTTCTTCCTTCTTTTCTTCTTGTGGTACCACTGAAGCTCTCTTCCCTGTTTTCTTGTACACACTGTTTGCAATATTTGTTGGGTCAACAACGCCTTTTACGATCACTTGATTGTTTGCAAAATCCGTCTCCACTGATTCTACACCTGCATAAAATTTCATTTTGCATCCATAAGTAATGCATATCATTGTATAGACTGTATATATATATAGTTGTATGTATATAGCATTGCCTATGCACAATTTATGGGTCAAAATTGCGTAAATTTTCGGAATTTTTGCAAGGTTTGTGTGGCATATATGTACTATGTACTATAGTAAATAGGATAAATGGTGATTCAGGTATATTACATACCACTTATCTTACGAATACGCTTTTGAATAACTTGGGCACAGGCTTCACAGTGCATGCCAATTTTCAGAATCACTGTAATGACCGGAGGAGGCTGCCATGAAACAAGAAAAATCAATTAAGTATATCAAAATAGTATTTTGGTAGTTCAGATTACAGAGGAAGAAATATATTTAAGGAAAATATGAGTGTAGTACGGCAGAATTATTTCACTTTGATCATAAGATGGATCAAAAGTTAATGATTGGGTGTTTGCGTCATTTTTTTTTGGAAGGTTAGGTGAGTTTTCAGGATCCCATAACCTATATCAATAACCAGAACTACACACCATAAATAGATAAATATGTCGTTTGCTGAGTTCGAATCCATAATCTAGTGGTACCATCCACCAAACTCTAACATTGAGCTGTCATTGACACGTTTGTGATCATTTTAAGTACTAAAAGACACAAAAAAATGCACTTTTTTCCTCTTATCATCACCAAATTTAATGCCAGAAACCGAGTTTTAACTACATGAACTTATAAGACCTAATGCAAAAAAGAGAGGGTGTTAATTACCTCTTCTTTCTTTTCTTCTTCTTTCTTTTCTTCCTCTTTTTTCTCCTCCTCTGGTGGTTTAGGCAAAGGCGAAATTATCTCAACTTTTCGACCACTTTTCTTTTGCACCCTTTCACAAACCTTAATGGGATCTGCTGTTTTTCCTTTGATCACAACCTTGTGAGCTTTGTAATCAGTTGTCACGCCCTCCACACCTAGAAAAAACCAAATATCCGTTAATAGAAATGCACAAAACTCATTAAAACGCGTTAATATTGTAAGATAGGATATGCATGATTAAAGCAAAAAACTTGTAAAGTAATTAAAATGACCTGGGAATCCTCTAAGGGATCTTCCAACTTTTCTTGCACAAGCTTCACAATGCATATCAACTTTAAGAACAATCTCTTCAGGAGGTTCATCTTTTTTCTCTTCTTCCTTCTTCTCTTCCTTGCTTTCTTCTTTCTTCTCCTCTTCCTTGGTTTCCTTCATGAATCAAAATTAAGAAATAAAATAATCATTCATAAACAAAAAATTAATAATAATAAAAAATGTACATGAACAAACATCATAAACAAATTTCTTTCTCCAACTTACCAACCCCCAAGGTTTTTACCAAAAATAAATAAATATATAACCATATGCATTATTAATCCCCACATCACATAGATCAAACTACAAAAACCCCTTGAAATATATATATATCTAAAATGAGAACTGTTTTTTGAGCTCAATATGAATCTTGTAAACTATGACAAAAAATTTAAAAATAAAAATAAAAATTGCATTATATGCTCAATATAGCTCTTGAAAGCTATGAAAGACTGTAAAAGAAAAGAAAAGAAAAATGTCTCAATAAAATAGGGTATGAACATAAACATAAAAACTCACCTCACCCATATTGTCTATTCAAAGATAGCAAAGCAAAAACTTCTATCAAAACCTAATCAGAGGAGCCTCACTGTTCTTCTTCTCTCTTTCTTCTTGAATGAGCTTTCTCTCAATGTGTGTGAGCTAACAAACATTCAAGTAGTGTTGAGATTCTGCAAATCTGATGTGGAAAATTGTTGATGGCTGTCTAAAAATGACTCAGCATTGTTACAAAATATCCAAATTACCCATTGTGGTTTGCCAAATTACTTGCATGTTCTTCCTGACAACTTTGGTACTGTTTTGGCCTTTTTGATGAAAACAGGACAAAACTGCCATTGAATTTGTTTGTGGGTGAAAAAAACATACTATGTAATATTTTATGTGTATTAGATAATTATTAAATTGAGAAAAATAAATAAATAGGGAAGTGGCTCTGTCACGGGCTACTCAGTTCATCAGGACAAAATTGTGATTGATTCAATTTTTGAAAATTATGTGAAGAAAGTCATTTATTTTATGTTTTGTGTGATTAATTTGAATGAAAAGAAGCACAATAAAATGATGGTTTGGTTTGGTTTAATCTGTTTTTGAAATTTTTGTTTTGCAATTGGTATTGAATTGGAACATGTCGTTGGATGTTGAGTCATGCAAATTTGGTTTTAAGTTTTGACGATAAAAGAATGAGTCCATGGTTTGAACTAAATAGTGGGAAGCAAGGATTGTGATTTCGCTTGTCAAGGTAATTTTAGTAAGTTAATTTGAAAAAATATTTTGTGAAATATTTCATTATGTATAGAAAAACATGAAAATTTTTGTTGTAATTTTAACGTTATCAATATAATTTTAGCATTTTAAACTCTTACATACTACATAAAAAGTACTACAACACTCATAATGTCATACAAACAATAAATTGCATAAAAATCACTTATAGAACAGAACACGACTTGACTAGACACGGCACACCATACAAAATTAGGGTCCTAAAAAAACACGACTAGGGGCAACTAGTATTTAATTTTATTCTAGAGCAAAGATTTCCTGACCTGAGTAGACACAACAAACCCTAATTCACTATAGTGCAAGCAATCTAAATCCTTAAGTAAAATTTGGTTCAATTAAAATATGTTTAGGGTGGCATCACAAGCGAGATCCAATCAAAACCCTACTCGCCCTTTCGAGAAAAAAAAAAAAAAAACTAAAATTTGTTGGTGAGAGTTTAGAATCCGACATTTATGGAAAATGATTGACTACAATGCTCACCTTAATGGATCGAGGGGGGCTCCTGCGCACTGTGGGCTGGATGGGCTCCTGCGCAGGTGTCTCAGCCGTTGGATCAGAATCCAACGGCTCATATCATATTAGAGGAGATAGGTTTTTGGCGGAAAATTGTTTTTAAATAAAATCTGGATTTCAAATTCATATAATATGAGCCGTTGGATTATGATCCAACGGCTGAGACACCTGCGCAGGAGCCCATCCAACCCACAGTGCGCAGGAGCCCCCTCGATCCCACCTTAATTAACCACATCCCCATCATGCATTCACCTAAGTGAGTAAAAATAGTAGAAACAAAACACCCCTCCCTATAATGCAATCATTTTGTCAACTTTTACTAACTTTTGCCCAAAAAAAAACCTTATGAACCACAAAATTTATGAAGTTTAATTTACAGATAATCAACCATATCAATTGTGCAAGACCTATCAGGATCTTGTGCAAAAAGTTAGAATCACAAAAGAGATATTTTTGAAAAAAAAAAAAAAAAAAAAAAAAAATTTGAAACACTCAATAGATGACACGTGTCATGATAAGCATTATCATAATTTCTTTTTTTTCACAGACTGAAAAATCGAAAAAGATAGCTAGAAAAAGAAGTGAAAGACAGAACCAAAGCTGATTGTGTTTTCTGTCTTCAAGCTACCAAGTTGATAGAAGAGAATCTATGTTTAGGACCCCTTTTTTTTTGTTTTTGAGAAATATCCATTTTATTATATTATTAGTGAGCTTTAAAAATGCATGGATTAAAGGAAATTAATGTGGGGTAATAATGTTTTTCTAGATTGGAATTGAATTCTTGAATGAATTTTTAAGTTCGCTTTCGACATTTGATGAGACTGTGATTAGAATGGATACCTAATTTACTGATTTTTCATAGACAAGATAATCTTTACTTTTTTCATTAACTCGAAAAAGGTCTAGATCTTATCTATGAAACCATGTTTATTTCGTACACTA
Source organism: Berberis vulgaris (assembly GCA_963556465.1). Taxonomy (NCBI): domain Eukaryota; kingdom Viridiplantae; phylum Streptophyta; class Magnoliopsida; order Ranunculales; family Berberidaceae; genus Berberis; species Berberis vulgaris. The sequence goes on along the minus strand of OY747129.1, from coordinate 2,504,328 downwards.
ATTAACAGCCTGTAACGTCTCGATAGAGATTTAACAGTTTCTACACGAAAAGAAAAGAATATGTCACATTAAATTTTTTAAGAGTTTGATTGATTAATGTAACTTCAAAGCTATTAGTGAATGAGTGTCGGACCCAGGAATGTAGTTAAGAGGGGATAAAAAGGTAAAAAGTTATTGATCGGTAATAGTAATTATCCAAGGTGGAGCCTATAAATTTTTCCTGCTCCAAATTGATAATTTAATAACATCTACAAGCAAACATAAAAACCATAAAATATTAATTGTAATTTATTAATGTGCTATATAAAAACGAAAATGCTAGGAAATCAAGTTTTTGCAACCAGGTTTTGTAACCATGGTGATGTGGCGTGATCTTGAAAGAATAATGAAATCCCGAAAGTGTTTATTATGTGAATCTCGAGGTTGTAAAAAACCTCCTCTAACGATGCCACATCATCCTGGTTATAAAATCTGATTGCAAAATCTGGTTCCCTAGCCTCACTCAAAAATGCACAAGTGCATTGTATATATCCAGTTGAACCAAGCAGTGATATTTTAAGTCATTAAGTCACTTCATCGACAATCATAGCAAAGACAAATAAGTGTAATAACTAGATAACAATATAATTAAGATTAAATTTAAATGAAAATACTAGAAAATCGAGTTTTTGCAACAAGGGTGACGTGGCGTGATCTTAAAAGAATGACGAAATTTTCAATGTGTTTATGTGTATCTCGATGTTGTAAAAAACTTATCGGATGATGCCACGTTATCTTGGTTGTAAAACCAGGTTCCCTAGCCTCACTCAAGTTTAAAGTAACAAAATATGAAATGTGCAAATGTAATAAGATCCTAATATAATTTTATAAGAAAAAAAAATGAATTTTACAAGCCAATCTAACCATCAAATTTTGTATGAGATTAGTAATGATATATATTTTAGTTGTGTTCAATGGCTATTATTTTAGATAATTATTTCAAATATATTTTTGCTTGTGGGCTTATAATATTTTTTTTTGTTGTGGGGTTTATATCACATGCGAACAAAAACATTTTTTAATGTTTTCAATTAATCAGTTATGAAAATGTATAAAAATATTATAAAAAAAAATCAATGACAGGTAACAATAAGAAATAATAGTATAATTAATATTAATGGCGTTACTGAGAGATATTGAAACATACCAAAAAATATCTATCGCTCCAAGATAATCGAACATAGATCAATTAGCAATGAAATATACCAAAAAATATCTATCGCTCCAAGAAAATAGAACATAGATCAATTAGTTAAAATATTAAACAACCAACCACTAGGCCAAAGAGGCATATATGGTAAATCTTTTATAAATGTTTTTAATGACCTAAGTTTGTGTTATATATTAAAGTTTTTTTTAAATGTTAGATGTATACTCAAACTATTTTGAAATTTGAGGGGAGGGAGCAATTTCCCCCCTCGTCCCTTAGTAGGTACCGCCCCTGAGTAAGTGCATTTAAAAGAGATTTGATTGTACTAGACTTTTTGGAAGGTATATTTGGTCAGTGATCTCAAGGTACAACAATTTTAGCCAGCCAAGTTTGCTGGCCACTTTTGGGCTAAGTCTCGTCATTTTTACATTTCTACTACTTCTATAAGTGGTGTTTGTGATTGTGTTTTAAAGAAAATAAGTAAAAAGTATAAAAAATGTCAAAACTTAGACAAAAAATAACCAGCAAACCTGACTGGCTAAACTTACTCCTCAAGGTATTTATGGTTATAGATGCAGAAAGCTGTAAAATAATGGGTCTTAGTAATTTAGGAGAGCATTGCCTTCACACACACACACATACACAAAGAGTTAGTATGAGGTATTCATTCATACCACAAATTTATACAATTTCTCTCAAATATGTCAATGTTGGGCATCTCTTAAAAGAGTGTTGAGTGTATGCGACGACTCATTTTGTAAATGAGAATTAAAAGCATAATAATGAGGAAGAATCGAAGAAATGTATGAAAAACACTGGAGGTTGCTCTTAAATCTCAAAAGCGCGTATGCGAAAACTCTCTTAATGCGTAACTAGATAGTGAAGTTTCGAAGAAGAAAAAAAAAATATATATATATATATACAACCAAAAAAATATAAAAATAAAAAAAGAAGATAGGGAAAGCATTGGAGGTGATCTAAGGTAACCATCAATAATTAGCTTCACTTGATGTCGAAGTTTTTAGGCAACTTATATGTCCACAAAACCCCCAAAACTAGTTTATTGGCCTAAAAAGAAAGCTCAAGAATCCTTGAATTTTCACAATGCAAAACAAATAAAAACACCCCAAGACAACAAAATAGTTCCAAATATGTGCAGTCAAGGGACCCCCTCCTCCTTTTCCCTTCAAGTTTTGGGACACTACCCCTTATCAAGTATGTCTACCGTTATTAATGGGGTACGTTAATTAGAAATTTTACGAAACTAACCTTACCGTCGACATGGGGAGGGAGAAAGGAGTTTTGGTTGATTGAAAGGGTGTTTCGGTCATTTAATGGTGAAAAAATCATGTTCGTGTGCTTATAAGGAACAGACCTGCAACTGCAAGGAAGTGAACTGAGAGAGGTACAGCACGTGAAATGAAGGTGAGATCTTTTGGGTTTTGTTGAGGCTTGTGAGTTGAAGAACAACCAGTGGTAGTAGCCACAGGGGCCGAGCCAGGAGACAAAGGGTAAACAGTACACAACTATTCAACTACACCAATTTCAAAAACAAATCTATGCGTAATAACAGCATTTCACTAAGGTAGAAAACCAAAAAAAAAATACAAAGAAACCTCTCAAAGTACATGGTATGCTTTCACCATCGAGAACATGGACGTGACATAGATTTCAAAATTTCTTCCTATAAGGGTTCTTTCTTTCCCCGTTACCTATTTAATATACCATCTACATTACATGAGAAATACTCAAACATTACAGCAGTCAGTTACCTCTGTAGAGACTTGTAGAGAACTACAGTGACATACTTGGACATAAATCGATGTGTTGAACCAAGTGCCAACATCGGCTGACCAGTCTTCCCTTTCTGCACATATAGATGGTTGAGAACAGTGTGCTGTGGTCTTAATAAAGGAGAATGGTTGTCCACCGGTGGAGATGGTGCATTCAACAGTGTCATTTGTAGTTGCGGTGGGACCATCGGAGGTTCTTTTGCGTAATCCTCAGAACCAAATTGTGTGTTGTCATAGCTTGAATCTGGTGATTGTGGGGGTTCAAAACCGGCAATACTTTCTGGGTCCTCAGGAATATAGTCCTGCAAACGTAAATCAGTCAAGTTCCTTTCTGACTTTATTGAAAATCATGCACACACACACTTGAACACTCATAAATACATAACCTGTGATGTTATATATTGTTTTGTGATAATAAAAACTTCCAGTAGTGATCGATAACACTGTAATTTAGCAAAGATAGTAAAGAGGAAAACATACAGGCGATGCCAACAGAAACTGATCTTTCATGTTTAAAGATTAGTCTAATTTCAACGATTGAGTTATAGAAATTTATCAAGGATTATTGAATAGGAAGGAAAACACTTGACAGGGGTAGCATGCATTAATATTGACTTTTTGGATAATCAATAGTTACTTGATTGATCCGGTCTCACACATTTCATGAGCATATCTGAAATTTTTGGACAAATAGATGTGCAAGCATGTTTTGGATAGCGATTTCATTTTGTATTCTTCCCAGAGTTTAATGAAACCGCATGGTAAGCTAACTAGTTTGCCTTTGTAGTTTGGAAATACTAACCTAGAGTTCTGTGTCCAAGAACAGAAACGATACCCTTGACAGTCGATTAAAATGTCTAATGTTTCTCCTATATAGCTATCTATCGGTGCTCCTACACTGAGTCTCATGTCTGGTTTTAGCGAGGTAAGCTTCCACAGATATGGATATATCAGAAGTGCATTAACACGGTGGAAAATGCCTTGATGTGAAACTTGAATTGCATGTTGATATGGCATGAGTTTGATCGATAACAGATGCAATGACAACACGATCCTCAATACATCAGTGTGGAACGGCACATAAACAGGAGAAGTGCACAGAACCTAGAGGAATCTGAAAAGGTATTCATGGTGTTAGACATATGTAGGCTTCACACCTATATACAGATTTTTTAGGCTGCTGCTAAGGAATTGCTATTAGGAATACTCGTGCAGATTTACATGTTTGTAGAGTTGTCTTAAGGTTTAGTGACATTGGATCAACAACATTTCAACTAGATCTAACCTCTCTTAAGTCAATACAAAAGGCAGAGAGTTTGATCTGCAAATCATCCTTAAAAAAGAAAAGGACTTAAATTTGGTTTTCCTCATCCCTATTATTGCATAGGTGTGCTTCAAGCTTGACTTGGTTCCTAAGACACTTTGGGAAAGGTTACCATGACAAAAAAAACAAGTGCTAGGCAAGTGTTGCAGTGCACTACAGAACAGGTAAGCCCACATTGGAGAGAAAGTTCAAATATCCATTTTTGGATTTTGTTCAACATAGCTAACTTTTCTGACTTTGTGTAGTAGTCCTGCGAATTTCAGGATGTCGACTGCTAACTCTAGAAGACTAGAAACTGAACAGATAATCCTCTATTACAGACTTCAGATTTCCCCACCATGTATGGTGATTTTGGATTCTTTATGGGTAAACGAGTAACCAACATTTTCCTACGAAAAAGATAACATGTAATCGCATTGATTCATTCTAAAACAAGTTATGCGTGCTAGATTGGCTCAAAAGCTTCAAATCATCCATGTTCTACTGCACCGCCTGATGTGTCAATATATAAAGTGAAAAGAAAAACAGAAAAGAGAAAAATACTTAACTGAGCAGTATAATTAAATAAATAAAAATTAAAAAAAAAAAATCTCCTGAACGCACTTCCACAACTATTTAAAAAAGAAAGGATAGAAAAAGGAAAAAACGATGTCTAGGAAGAAATAGTAAATACGTGAAAAATGATGAAGGACTTCACCTGCAGGTCCAGAATGTTGTAAATATTCCCCATGTCATCATGAGCCCATGGAAAATCAGGGGCATACCTCCAATGTCCATCAACGAGAAACCGATATTGGTAAACACCTGATGGGAGCACTTTCATTATGGTGAATTCTTTCCCTGATCTCTGCAAGGGCTTTCTGCAGGAAAATAAATTTGTATTAGAACATGGTTTTAAAAGCAAATTCTGTAACATATTTAAAATCAAAACAGGTCCTGGTACTTGGTCTTCCAGTCATCCCATGATCCTTCCACAGCTACTTCCTTGCCACCATAAGTCCATGTAATCATTGTCGGTATCCCTTGTTCACAAGACATGTCTTCATATTCATTGGAGTTTTGCATCCACCCTTGACTTGAGTTTTGCATCTCGTAAGGTCTCTGTAATGGAACCATGGGAACCTGGAAAGAGAAAATAAGGCAACATAGCTTCCAGTTACATCACCACCAACAAAGAAGTGTTCTGTTGAACACATGTTTGTCAATCACCACCAACAAAGAAGTGTTCTGTTGAACACATATTTGTCAAAGCTGTGTTGGTGTTCATGCAGCATGTTAGAGTAAAATTCTCGACATATCTGATGTATGTTCAAAGGAAAGTAGTATGACATATAAGTGTTATATTGTGTGCTTCGCTTCTAACTTCTAAATCATATAACATATTCAGATCATGAAAATACCCTGGACTCCTGGAGGAGATTTTGATTTCTCTTTCAGCAAAGTCTATGTTCCTTACAACTGGGGATTCAGGGTATATAATTCAGCCACTGCCTGGGATTTTCCTCTTTGTCCTAGAAATCCAAACTCTGTACGATTTATTTGAACTGTTAAGGCCCTGTTTCACTAAGCTTAAAAAGTAGTTTTTTATTCCAGTTATAGCACATTACACAATTTTCATCATTGAGTTTAGTCATGATTCCAAACTTTCAGCCCCACAACATAACTGAAAAAATTATAAAAATGGGCCTCTTTTAATCATTTACATGATTGTATTTTCTTCATTTAGAGAAGGTACTAGTACTTGTATGCTTGTGAAGTATGTCGTACACTCCAGGAAAAAGTGAATTGTAAAGTAAGCTTATACAAATATGGCCTAAATGGAATACAATAAGATGTTCTTTCCGATGGTTACGAATTAAGTAGTTCTTAGTTGACACATTAACAATAATGCTTCATGAGATTTTACCACTATAACTGTAACTGCCGAGAACAATTCCACAAATAGCTAACCAAACAATTTGAGAATTGGCTACAGAAAATCACTGCTACCGCCGTGCCCACATGAAACTAAAAGATAGTAAATCCCCAATTCCATTTTACATATGCATGGAACTCTGCTCAGCTACGCACATTGACTGCAAGAACCTAATAGAAATTGGCATTCCCTATCCTGGAGTACCTTCATGGCAACCTACATGATCCTAATTATAACAGTAAGATGAATCAAAGTAAAGGTACTTCAAGTGTAGTGAGACGAAGTGCTTCCCTTTACAGAAGCACGAGGGGAACATGTCTCTTTGGCAGGCTTTCAGGGGAGTGCTCTAGTTGTCATATTCAGTTAGGCTTCTTGGTTGGCTTCTGTCTCTTTCCTTCTTTAGTATGTTCAATTCTGGAAATTCTGTGAATTGTGAAGTTTAAAATAATTAAAATCCTGTCTCTAAGGCAACTAGGCCTAAAGAGAAACTTAATTAGTCACCTTGAGATATTCCAACATTCCTCCTTTCTGTTCTGCCCGATTCGGTAGATAAGTGGATAGGTTACTTCGCGATAGGCCGTCGAAACTCAAAGGAGATCCTTCAAAGCGTGATAAGAATAAACATTGTTCTTGTTAAAAGGAGATAAGCCACTACACCAAAGACTGCAGGAGCCTCAGAGACGAGATCCAGTACAGAACGATCTTTGCTAATGTTAACCACTGGAAGTACTCCACAAGCCCGAAGCGAAAGGTTTTTCAGGGTAAAAAAAAACACATTTCTTCATACCTCCTCACTCAATTGGGTGCCATGGAGAAAAGTAGTATGAAAATTGGAAGAGGCATATCTTGACAGATACAAAATGGAATGGAAATAACAAATCGTGTTCTCGAAATTAAGAAGCAACATAGAGAAAACTAAGCCCGCTATGGTGATGTAGCATCCTTAATTGTGACATACCCTCCTTTCTCTCGAGTCCCATAAACTTTCAAACCAAAACAAGTATATAACCAGGGAGGAAGATACACCATAATTGATGAACATACATACTACAAACAATTGTTGATACAGCATCCAACAGATTCCTATTATAGTCACTTCCATCACACACTACAGAAATTAACAAAAAATCGAAAACACCAAATAAACATAAAATTACATATAAACAAAATACTTTCATGCCACATTAAAATTACAAAAAAAACATACACAAACAACCAAAAAATGCACTAAATTGGGCAAATAATTCAAAGTATGAAACTGACCTGAGGAGTGAACATGAGAGGTGATTGAGTGGCCCTTGGACTTTGAGGAGGAGACTGACCCATCAAATCTGGGGCACCCTCAAGAGCCTGGTAATCAACATAGGGACTGCTTTGTACAACCTCCTCCATGTTACTCCCCTGAAACTGCCCTTCTTCCTCATACTCCACTCCAGATAGATCATTACCTCCATCTCCTCCTCTAACACTAACATTCCCCATTTCACAGGAAAACAAAAAAAAAAAAAAAAAAAAAAAAAAAAAAAACCAATAAAATAAAATAAAAAAGGAAAAAAAACCCACTCACCAAAATCCAACCTTGTCACTCTTTAAATCCATCTCTCAACAAAAAAAAAACTCCAAAAACACAACTCCATCTCTCAAGACACCCTTTTTTACCAAACCCCACTTCTCAAAAGCAATTGATTTATCCTCAAAACCCAATAAAGAGAAGAAAAAAAAAAAAAGAGAGAGAACCCCAGAAATTATTGAAGAGCAGGTAACAACATGATGATTTGCTTGTAAGAGAAGAAGAAGAGATTAAAGAGAGCTTTTTTTTTTTGGTGTCTTGTTCTTCCTCTCTCTTTCTCTTTCTCTCTGTGTCCTTTACTTGGGCAACCACTTATGTGTAAAAAGTGATTTTTATTCTCCAATCTCCAATGAGTTTGGAAGATCTCATAGTGGACTAATGATGTTAATTAAACAGCTTAAAAGGGAATGTTTCCTTGTCACCATTTGCCAATATTTTCTTTCTTTCCTTTTACATTTCCCTCACAAGTCATGACTTCTTCAAATAAATATCATATTTTAGTGGGATTTTGATGTCATTCATGGGTCTCACAATAACTCAATAAGTGTGTGGTTACATGATTAATCATCTTTTTGTAGGGTTCTGAATGATGATCATAGTATTGCGCTATATCGACATTTTTAGGATGAAACTTGTGATATTTTGAAAACGCACATAGGTTTAGTAGTGTATGGATGGATGGATAGTCTAAAAACAACGATAAAATGGGTCGAATATGGTTCAGATGCAAATGAAATCATAGTCGTGTCCGAATGTATATTTTATATGTTGAATTTGTCTATAGTAGTGGGAATCCATTTATCATGTTATACAGATTTTCGTTGTTTGATTGTCTATTTACTGGTAGAAAATTGATTTTTCATGAAACTGTTTTTTCACTACTCATGTTATCATGTTACGCAGATTTTCGTTGTTTAGTTGTCTATTTACTGGTAGAAAATTGATTTTTCATGAGACTGTTTTTCCACTACTCATGGAATTGGAAATCCAAGTCCGAGGGTCGGGCCTCAATCGAATTCACGGAAACGGTTTTAATTTCCAAATTTGTTTTCCGTGCAACCAAGTTTGGTTGGTTAGCCATTTTCCTTGTCATGCAGATTTTCGCTGTTTTGTTGTTTATTTACTGACAGAAAATCGATTCTCTATAAGACAATTTTCCCACCACTCATAGGAATCCAAGTCTGAGGGTAAGGCATCGAAATCAGATTCATCTAAACAATTTCAATTTCCATATTTATTTTCCGTGCAACCAAAGAACCCTAAAGAAAATGATGGATGTTGACTAAAGATCGAATTGTAGTTATCAATAAAATTTAATTGCAATTATTGGTAAATCTTACATGCCAATGACCAACTATGCAGTAAAAATGTTAAATATGTTTTTAATCTATTTTAAATTTGAATCATACATTATATACCATATTCATATCTTTTCCTTTCCATTCGTACTTCACTCAATTTCCTTCGCAGTATTAGGCTTTGGCGATATTTATCATTCACTTTTGGGACCCGAAACACTTGAAGAATCTTTTTCCGTTTTTCGATTATATGTTTGATTAACCATTTTTTATTGGAAATGGAATCTATTTCCTCAGTTATGCAGATTTTCGTTATTTTGTTATGTATTCACTGACATAAAATCAATTCTTATGAGACTATTTTTCACTATTCATGAAAATCCAAATTCAAAGTGAGTCTCATAATTGAATTCAAGAAAACACTTTCAATTTCCATATTTATTTGTTCTAAAACTTAAATTGCAAATCTATTCACATATCAATCAAAACTGTGGGACTACAAGATACATTGGAGGAATCTAAGGGAGGGGTTCCCTGGTGTAGGGTAGGGTTTTGGCCATATGTTAACTACTTTATCTAGTCTCCTCCATCCATGGACCCTAGGTGAGTACTATTTTGACTGTTTACCCTCTATTATTGTGATCCTAGTAGGTATTCCACCAGTAGAATCTTTGATCTATGTTGAATTCACCTGGCTACCAAACCACTCAAAAAACTAGTTTATGATGTTGGTGGGTAGTAGTACTAGTGTTATGGGATGGGTCACAGATAAAAATCAGTCTATTTTTGTAACCATAAATGCTAGTTTGTCTTTGCTTCAAAACTTGCCAATGGTTTGCAAGTAATCTGCCAAATTTTTGTATGTACAACAAGTCTAATTCATATAATAAATATATAATAAAAATCATTTTTTATATTTTTTTTTCATTTACAATCTCATTTACATTATATACATTTTATAAGTTGGTCATCCATCTCATTTGTCTATGACCAACTCTAACCTAAGCAAGGCTTATTCATCCTGTTTGAATTTCCGAGTCAGATTAGATAAGTAAACTCTTAACCTTCTTTACGAGTCTTCACAATCCCAACTCAGATCGGGCACATATTAGACAAGACTCAACCTTCAGTCTAATACATTAAATCTCATTTGAATCTCACACCATACATAGATTGGACGAGTAGTTTTATTTCCATCTCAAAATCTAGAAAGTTTTACAAAACACAACTAAAATCACACAAGTCCAAGGTTTTAACTCTGCAGAGGCGTTTAATGGTTCTGGAAGCCAATAAAAACCATGGTCGCTTTCAAAAAAAAAATCACACAAGTTTTGAATCATTAGAAGCTTAAAAATAAAATATAAAAATATTAATTAAAAATACTAATGTAAAAAGTGCTCAACTTGGTACCATATGACAAAAGATGATGGGAAGTTGGCATCTCTTTCTTTTTAAGTGTTCTCCAACTAATAATAAGAAAGGCCAAAAGTATGCCAATCCTAGGGTAACATTTAAGTCCTCTCTCCCCACTCTACAAGTGTTTTAAGTCATGGTGGTGGGGATTGAGAGTGATGAATAATTTGATGGTTTGTGAACATCATCATCATCAACTAGGGTTTCTTCAACAACTCTTTTTTTCCCCTAAAGAAAAAGAGAAGAAGAAAGTGTTGAAGAGTGTGGGAAAGTGAGATTTCTTTTCTTAAGAATCTTAAAAGGAGGATTGAGGGAGAGAGAGGATGGTAGTTAGATGTCTTCTTCAACATATAAGAAAAGAAGATGGGAGGGACAATGGAGAGAATCCGTCCAAGTCCCTTTTAGGGCCCCCCACCACCCCCTTGTGATGGTGATGTAAGAAGTGGTTGTTGCTATGTAAAATGACCCTTCACACATGTAATTGTGATTTGTGACCACCAAAGGGTTTTTTCTTTTTCTTTTTCTTTTTGGTGTTCATGTCATGAAACAACTTTGTTGTGTAATTTTGTCATGGTGGAACCTAATGTTGTGTAAATGAAAATTTTGGTTTATAGGATGCCATTGATTCGGCATTGAGATGCACATGATACTTTCGTATTCCATACCGCTCATGAAATGGTTGTCATGCTAATCAAGATGTATAAAAACATGTCATTTATCAAGAAATAAATTTTTATGAAAGAAAATATTGGAGTGAGCAATCCAAACTTTTAGAAGCATAGTTTTGTAAAATCTACGAGAGTTAGGGTTTGAGAACGATGGATTGGCTATAAAACTACCGGTGTGAGGTTTCAAAGTGGGGGCGTCAGCTCTAATAGGAGATTCATGCGACTAACTAGACAACCTTCGAATGCAACTCCCCCCACCCCAAACCCACCCCAAATGCCTATTCAAAATTTTATCAAAACTAAAATAATTTCATTAAATACTATGCCTAATTTAATTTTTACTTGGGTCAAGTTCAAACTTAGTCTAACGTTATAAATAAACTATCTAGAAAATTTCTACGATGAGATTGGATAAATCTACAAACTGTAAAGAGTCCACAGGTAAACACATCCATCTTTTATGAAAATTTTAGTCATTTAGACCACTCAACAAATGGAAAGGTTTTGCCTATCACATTAACATTGTCTCAATGTCATTCAAACATAAGCTCCTTCACTACAAATAACGGGGCCTTGCTGTGAACTTTATCATCTAAATCCAGTCCATTAGTGTGGATGCAAATTTTTACCGAATCACATGCTGATCAGCATAAGATAGAGATTAATTTTTTATATCGGTGTGGTGTTTGCCATGAGGACTCCGATGCCAAAGTTAGAGCAATGTTTTTAGGAAAGTATTTATTTATCTATATTTGAAGAAAGAATTTTAAATCAAGAAAGAGTTAGATTAATCTCTATTGATACAAATAAAGGATCTATATGTAGATACTTCTGTTGTTGTTGAAATGTAGTCTGCTGAAGACAAAATTATTTGCATGTAGAGGCTTTTGTCGCAGATGAGGTGATCTACCGAAGCCATATATAGTCATTTCATGGGCTCTTGGACTTTGTCCAAATAGAGGATCATTTTTAGATGAATAAAACAAGTCCTACTCTGGCATCCTGGTGATTTAATGACGCATTCACATATAAATGTCACATATCTTTGAGCTACTCTGCTCCTGTTTCAGCATGAATTGAGGAGTCTTCATTTATTGAAGAATGTGACACTGATCTGCTGTCTGACTTTGTTCCCCGTTAAGGAGAGAGAAAATTCTACTGTGAAATTTGCTAAGGCTTAAGCCTTTTATAGTTGTCCTCGGCCGGTAGATTTTATTGACCGACGTGACACTAATCTGCTGGCTGACATTGTTTCCTCGATTAAGGAATGCTTGAGCCTTTATAGTTGTCCTCGACCGGTAGATTTTGTTGAATGACGTGACACTGATCTACTGACTTTGTTTTCCCGGTTGTGGAAAACTTGAGTATTTATAATTGTCATCGGCCGATAGATTTTGTTGAAAGACGCGACACTGATCTGCTGGCTGATTTTGTTTTCCCGATACGAGGGAATGAATTCTGCTAAAGCTTGAGCCTTTAAAATTGTCCTCGGTCGGTAGATCAAGTCGTATTGGCTCAAATATATTGTCTATTTCATGAGTTTTTTTACAAGCATTCAGGAGAAAGTTGTGCCCCCAACTCTTCTAGTGAGACTTTGAATTTGAAACTGCCAAGTAAATGTACAAATCATCTCCCTGATTTGTGTGCTGATCTACTCAAAAATCGATCCAAAGCTGCTACTCTACTAGTGAAACTTTGAATTTCTTTAGGAGTTGATGGTGACTTCATGTCAAGTAGTAGTATTCTTTGCTTTTATGATCCTCAAACTTTGTGTATGTTTATTGATCTGCTGACTTATAAATATTTATATTAAAGGCGCAAAAGCTTGATTGGCATATTTCATGAGTTTCCAATATGCTTAAGTCGGAATTTAAGCATAACTTGAGGAAATTTATCATGGATTCATATCTATTTATCTTGGAAATTGCATGAAAATATTGTGTGATATGTTGACCACTTGACAAAACTTAAAGAGATTTAAGTAATACTGGGTAAGATGCTTTTATACAGTGATTAATTAATTGAATTACCCACTCGTGGATAGTGACATCTTCTACTAAGGTGTGATCCTCTACTGAGGCATTTTGCTTGTGTGGTCTGCTGACCACTTGACTAAACTTAAACGGATATAAGTATTCTTGAGTAAGATGTGTTTATGCATTGAATTACCCACTCACTAAGAGTGTCATTATCTACTGAGGTGTGATCCTCTACTGAGGCATTTTGCTTGTGTAGTCTGCTAACCACTTGACTATAACTCAAAAGGATTTAAATAGTCATGATTAAGATGTTTTTATACACTGAATTACCCACTCATAAAGAGTGTCATCCTCTACTAAGGTGCGCATAAATGTTTGTATTTCTAAATGTTTTTTGCAAGACATGTAAAACTAATTCTCGTATTTCACTATTTCAACTGAAGAATGTGTGTTCTCTGCTGAGAAGAAAAATAGCATATCATCTACTAAGGTATATGTAAATATTTATTCCGATTTTTTTTCAGGATCTCCATTTATTGGTGGCAGTCTCTTCAGCCAAGGTTGGTTATTCTCATGTAGAATTTGATTGACCGAAACAGAGAACTTCGTGTATGTTCTAACGGATGAGGAATCTCTTGTTGAAGAGATAAAATACAATCAAAATTTTCTTATATGTACATTGCATCTTTTTTTTTAAAAGCTAGGACGCCTCAGCTCTAATCCACTTTGTGAAATGGTTGGTTGCTACAATCATTAGATTATTTTGCGCTGGAGAATTTTATTGATCAGAACGGTGAACTCTATGTATGTTCTACTGATTGTGGAGTCCTTATTGGGTAGCGTGTTATACACTTGTCACCCTTATTATTATCATCTTTTTTATCTGCTTTCATTAGTGTAAGTTGATCATCTTTCTCGGGTACATCTAGTGCCTTAGCACTATTTTTTTGTCATCCCACAATGCATAGCATTCTGTCATTGAGAAGATTTTAGCAAGAATTTTGCCCGATTTCATGGACAATTCGTCATACAATCGGTGATCTGCAGGATGACCCTTCTTAGAAGCTAAGGATGTAATTGGTCATCACACCCATTTATGCAAATTTGTGACCTGACTTGCAAGATTTTCTTGTTGTTTTATTTCCATTGAGCTCAGTCGTTGGGCATAAATGTTTGTAGTAGACCTATTACCAGTGGTTGTTCAATTGAAAGCGAATGAACCTATGGCGATGATGGTGGCCGGTTCGGGCAGAAGAATGTTCAACATTATTTTTGCTAGTTTAGTTTCGGTTCCCACCATTGTGTTGAAAAAGTGTCTGTGAATGAAAATTCAAAAAAAAAAATTATGAATAGAAGAGAGCATGCAATGAGTTTGATTCAAGCTCTCATTAAAATCACTAATTTGTGGATGCAAATTTCCACCGGATCACGTATTGATCACGCGGATCAATCTGCAGAAGATAGAGATTAATTTCTAACACTGGTTTGGTGTCTGCCACGAGGACTCCGATGCCAAAGTTAGAACAGTCACTACACCAAAAATGGTCATTAGCAACGGTTCTAAACCGTGGGGGTAACCCATTGGCACGGCTTAGAACCGTGGGCTGTAGGGGCGTCGCTAAATCCTCAGTCACGGCTAAAAACCGTGGCAAAATATATGTTACCCACGGTTTTAAACCGTGGCCAGGAATAGCCACGACTTGAAACCGTGGCAAGTCATAGCCACGGTTATAAACCGTTGCAAAGCTTTTAGCCACGGCTCTGAGCCGTTGCAACAGTTAGCCACGGTTTAAAACCGTGGCTAAATTTTTTTTTTTTTTGCTAGCAAATGACTTTTTATTACATCTTATAAGTTTTATTTCTAGAAAATAAAAATTTAAATGTGCCAAACTTAAACGAATAGAGGCAAAGTAATGTAATTAATAAGATTATACAATTACATCAAATGTGCCAAACTTTGCTTCATGCTGTGCATGTTTTGTCATTTGTCAGTTGACCAAATTATACAGTTACATCAAATGGTCAAAGAATATGCAATACATTCATTCTCATGAACTTAAACGAATAACAACTCACTCAGAGAATTAATACTAACTCCTGACACTGTAAAACATACGCACCACGTACAAATAACTAAAATGTTGAACCCATGAACTTTAAAAGCTTGCATACAACCTTTACAAATCACCTATTACGGCATCTGCCTTTCACCACACATCTAATTAACTTTCCTGTTAGTTCTAAGGATTAAAGAATCAAAATAACAGCTACATCAGTACGGAAACATTCTTTGAACTATTTTGTTAACATAAAAGTTGTAATACATTGTTAAGCAACATTGATCTCCTCAGAGTTGTTG
The DNA here is from genome assembly GCA_963556465.1 of Berberis vulgaris. Taxonomy (NCBI): domain Eukaryota; kingdom Viridiplantae; phylum Streptophyta; class Magnoliopsida; order Ranunculales; family Berberidaceae; genus Berberis; species Berberis vulgaris. The sequence goes on along the minus strand of OY747129.1, from coordinate 2,488,820 downwards.
AAGCAAGCTTTGTAAGCTGAGTTACCGCTTGAAATTTCTGAGCCTGGGATTGCAACTCATGTAGCTGTGGTTGCTGACCCTGCCACAATAAATAAGAGAACTTAATAATTGCAAATAAAGTTCAAAGCATACCTCTAAAGCACCACACATCCTACAAATTCTTTACCAAAAAATCAATACAAAAATTCATGTGTAAGTAACAGGAACCTGTTCAGGAGACCCATATGATATAATGTCCAAAGCTTCATTCCAATCTGTCGGGGCATTTGGACTTGCCAGTGGGCGAGATAATGGATGCCTGTCGACATGAGGCTCGTAGTGACTAAGGCCTTAGAAACAACCATTGCTAGCTAACTTCTTTATCAGCACCTGAAAGCCAAAATAATTTATAAGTAGCACACCTTATGAAATAAAAATGAAGAAACAGACAATATACCTTAAGATTTGTTCAAGTCCGTCCAGGGCTTTATCAGAAGTTGAGTCATCTTCAAGAGCATGCAGAAGTGTTGGAACGATTTCATCAATAGCTTGCATTCCCGCACTCTGCATTACAAGATTTTAAACTTCTGTTCCAACTTTGCCAAAATTAATTATAGTGCAAGAAAAATAAAACAAAAGGCACCTTGTAAAGAGAGCTAAATGCCTGGCCAGCCGACTCACGAACCTCAGGTGTGCTTTAACATAAGCATAAATTTATACAGTGAGTTCTAGAAGAGGAGCAATATAAATAGACAAGTATCCATGCAGTAAACTGCGAAAGAAGAAACATACTTATCACAAAGGGCTGTTCGAATTGTAGGGATGAGTTCGTCCATGAAACTTAGCAACTGGTTCTTCCCAGCACTAGCCATCACTTCACTGAGACCAAGGCATACCCCCTACCAGCCAATGATGAATATTAAAAAATGGATAAATAAATACATAATACATATAAATGTTTGATGTCTGAGACCCTCTACACATTGTGGTGATCATTTAGGCAAACGAATTTCAATACATGAGTTTACCCCATTGTTCCAAATGTTCATAACCTTCTTGGAATAGTTTCCCTTACTGGACAAACTGTAAGCAGAACTTGAATACCAGTCTGAAACAATTCAGAAATGCAGTGACCCGAACCTATCACCTCGAACAGCAGCTAACACCTGCAAAGCTTCATCTTAGTGCATTAAAATAATCTCACGATGACACAGAAAATGGACTGAAAACCAAACCTAGTTCCTGTAACTTACATAGCAACATTGATGGCAACACTGAGCCAAGGCGACCTAACAACTTACTGTGGCTTTAAAGCTAACTTGTTCATAGCAGCATTGATTCTTTCTTCAGTGACAACTTTGTGGCTGTCATACAAGTCTAATATCTCCATAGAGATGTTCTTTACCTGTAAACAGACACATAAAGGCAGCATTTATTATTCTACAAACTGGGAAGACCCAAACCACTACAATTTCATACATGACCACTACAATTTCCTACTGTGTGTGCTTTAGCACAATCATGTTGTCAGGTGCAGCAAATGGATTCTTAGTAGTTTATATAAATCCTGAGTTCAGGTGCACCATGTTTGCAGTAAGTAGTTTTCTCACCTTTATAAATTGTACTACAAATCCTAACTCTGTGTGCAACATCAGGGTCTTGGAAGGAAAAAACATAAACTTAAAAGGAATAATAATACCAGAACCAAGAATTAGATCTTCTTGTAAAACTGACCACATTCATATCAACATGGAGCTCTTCAAACCATGCGGTTGTGTCCTTCTCTTTGAGTACACTAGTGATGTATATGCAGGCTAACGCAATCATGTAAGGAGGGTAGATGAGAATGTAAGGAGGGTAGATGAGAATGAGATCCATCTTGTATGTTTCATTAACAAGACCCCTGTGAATTTCAAAAAGCATTGATAATGTCTTTTCTTCAAATGGCATTGCATCTAAACAAACAACACATTTCATATCTAGATGATGTAACCAGCATTGGAGGGGAAGTGAATTCAGATTTCTCCTTGTATAATAAGACTTGAGATTCCAATGCATAAAGACAACCTCAAGTTTGAAATTTAATCTCATTCAATAGCGTATTATATATAGTATCTAAATTGGAAATAAAAAGGAGTCAACGAATGCAAATGATAAGGAAAGAGAGATGGGTATGATGGAGATAGAAATTGTTGTTTTAATATGATTGATGATTTTGGGAAACATTAGCGAAGTCATGCTAAATGGGAGCAGCATGGTAAGAGCATTTTATCATGTGCATAAGGCACGCGACCAGCAAATGCTTAAGGCACTCTAATGTGTATTGGAGTTTGCTAGAATAGAGAAACTGCTGTTGAGTTGGTTGTTCCAACCTCAAATATGTTGAAACCTACAGATGCTCAACATTCACAAGCACCATAAGTAAGAGACATGTTTTTCATGGGCTAAGAGACACATATATGTTGTCAAGGTCCAAAACGACTAACAACAGTTGTTGAGAAATGAAAACTCGGAAGCCATTGAGATGTATATACTGTAAAGAAGAAAGTGGATTGGTGCAACACAATCAAAACTTAAAAACTGTAAGAATGATCTACAATCCGCAGATATGGATATGGGGGCACAGGATACGAAAAATACATGGAGTTTTGAAATATCTAAAATAACACAGAGAGTGGATGGGCATGGGCATCCTAACATTATTAGTATATATGATTTAGAGATGAATTTGTAATCCAAATATTTATTAATGATTCAACACTTACCAGGTTAACTTTAGAACAAGAGTATTCTTAATGATTCAACACTTACCAGGTTAACTGAGTCATCTCCGTCATGCTTGCATCCTGTAGTAAACTGCCAACAAAAGAGAATGTTGGGATAAAATTCTTTACTAGACAGAACAAAAGACTATCAACAAAACTACTATGGGATAACATATATTTTAACACATCAACACTGCACTTGCCAGGTCGCGGACCTCCTTAGCATCACTACTAGAATCCACTAACCTTGGGTCAACAATTTGGCTCAGATAACCACTTTCGAGGACTGGTATTGCCTGTACGCACCAAATGAAATCTTTAAAAGCGGCCAGAGAAAGTAACACACCAATGCATGAACAATTGACCTACTAGTCATTTTTCTACAAATTCAAGTGACGGCATCCACCAGGAAAAAATTCAGAAACATTTGCAAAATACTAAAGAGAATGAGCTCTTTAAGTATGATATCATGTGATTAGTGATTAATGCAATGTTATGTTTCATAAATCGACTGACTCATCATCATCATCATCATCATAAATCGACAAACAGGTATGAGCAATTATGAACAAATAGACAAACAAAGAACAGTTCTGAATAATTACACAGAATGGGAAACAAATATAAAAGCAAATATATAACAACTAGTCACTTAACCACTGCATGTACAAAACAGAATTTGTGTAAGATAAACAAAACAAAACGAAGTCAAAAGTCAGACATGAATGTACAAAACAGAAAGTGAGATATATAATACAAGATTCTAACCAAATGCCAAAGCACAATTTTATTTTACACCTGCTACAATACATATAGATTATCAGGTAACTGTCACAGACAAGCCAGAACAATGAGAACTACATCAACTAATCTAAGTATGATATATGAATAGCTTAATATTCATGAAACAATAGCAACAATGTTAGCAAAGATGAGGATTTAATACAGCGAACCAAGAACAAGTGACAGATTTGAAAGGGAAGTTTGTGCATCTTTTAAGGGGACATAATATTGAAACTTGAACAAGATAATTTAGACATGACTCATGAGTGAAGACCGTTGTTAGAAACCATTAGGTTTTGGTGCAGGTTGTAGTTTCCTGAAGAACGAGAAAGGAAACCAAAGGGACTGATGGCATAACTGAAAAAATAATATGAAGAAAACATTCTGGTGGCAGAAAATGAAAACTTGTGTTATGGCTTCCATTCTTTCAAAGGAGTGAGAGAATTTTTTTTTAGATTGATTGTGTGTAATTAGATAAATGAAGTCAGTAGAAACATTACAAGAGACTGGAAAAAAAAAATACAAAACCAACCATACCTGTTGGATTGCACCAGGTCCAAGCTGTGGGAAACAATGTGGGACTCCTCCACTAATTCACAATTAGAAATGAAGTTAGTATCATTCGTAACCATCTAGGGGCTTAAGAAATAATATTAGCAAAACTCAAAGAAAATAAGTTGAGGTCATGCGAGGGCTAAAGCAAATAACCTGATGGGTTTCTGCCCATTAAATACGGCGTCCGGACGAACATAAAGCAAGTCCTTCCCACTTGGAACTTTCCATGATGTAATGCACCCTCCAAATAAGTAAATCTCTGCCTCACTGGACACAAATGATGTGATCAACACTCCAAGTTTTTAGCATTATCACTATTAATTGTGTGAAGGAAACAAATGCATGAAAAGTATGAAACTATTTCATTCGAATTGAAAGGTAAGACTCCAATGTGGTTGATCAAGAAATTCACAAAACCCATCATTACTTGAACAAATTGAAGGTAAAGAATGTAAATTCAATACCTTCCACCAGCAGAATTCAAAACTACTTTGGGCAAGCTCCCAAGCCCTTCAGTGAGTTTGATTCCTTGAGCAGTCTTGGTGTTCGAACTCAAACTGGCAAATGTCACCACATTTTTTCTGAATTACAAAACCAATAGATCATTTAGCCAAACCCCATTATAGTAAACAGATCAAACAGACAAAAAATTACAACTTTTCATCAAAATCACATTGAATTACTCTAGTGAAGTTTCTTCACTGATGACAAAACCAAACAATAACAATCCGATTTTTATCAAGCAAAAAACCCAATTTAAACTTTCTCCCTAATCGATTGAGATTCACTACTAGCATGGTGGCTTAACTACTAGCCACCCTCAAGTTTCTTATAGTGTTATCATCAGTGAAAAAGTTTTATTTAGGGGGAGAGAGTTATTGTAACCATTATATTTAGGGACTTTATGAATTATTACCAAACGTCCATGAGATACAACATAAACTTGAAACATCAACAATACGTGTTTCTATAGCACAAACATGTTAACCTTGGGAGTTGATGGAGTTGCTTCTAAGCACAACCAAGATATGTTACAGGTTTTAAAATTTATAGATCAATGTGTAACAAACATTTTATATCACAGATGAGAGCAAGAGTTTTCTAACCTGTGCAATAGTAACTACATGAGTAGCCATGCTTCCATATGTATGTGAAAGGTGTTTGGCAACTGCCACATCAATTGCCTCAAGTACGACCTCACCATCCTTGTGTTGTTTTTCGCTTGCTTTTGCCACAAAATCACATCAAGCACACTCTTGCGGTAAGTCGTACTTGAAACAAGACTTACTTGCCAAGGATAATCTGTAACAGGCAGGTATGCCCATTCAATCATGTGGTTTGCAGATGTGCATGCTTCTGATTGTAAGATTAAAACATTAAGTTGTGTATCAATGATGAAAACTAAAAACATATAATGGTCATTTCCATTCAAATATACTGAATGTAACAGGAATTTTACACACCTAAATCTTCCAGCTAGTTTCCCCAAAATGAAATAAAATAAGTCAAAGAAGTTGTGAGCAAACCAAAATTTAAGGTTGCCATTAAAACCTGGAGAAGCAAAACAAGAAATGCACCCAAGATGAAGAATTCTACATTGAGGTAGGAGCTCATATGAAGCATTAGACAAGCAATGAAAGAAATGATTATATGCAATACTTGTGCTGGAAACCTAAATCCATTTAATTGTTTGTTTCAATAATTACTTCATCCAAACATCCATTTGATACAATTTTAGTTATAAACATCCATATTACAAACAAATGATCACCACCACAGCAACAAAGAATTGACTCTAATTTCAATGACAAAAGCACATAACAAAAATAAGGATGGTGATCACCACCACCTCCATTGTTATTGGCCTTTGATGACCCTATAATTAATACATAGGATCTAGTGTGTCAGAGTACTAATCAGAATTCTCTTAATCTCTTATGAACAAGTACAAAATAGATTCTTTTATTGTATTAAAAAGGGTAACCCACAAATCCAAAACCCCATCCGGTGTTTTTGAGTCAAGCTGGAGCTTTTGATGTTCTAACACAAAACTAAAGCAGATAATTAATTAAGGGACTTGGTGTGAAAGATTATGAAACTTAAGGAACATGTTCAAGAAATGACATAATGGGTATTGTTTGGATTCCACGAGGAAGAAGATCCCAGTTCAATTTGAGATAAAAACTGACAATTTTGAGGTCCTAAAACACCATTAACACACACATAATTACAACAAAGTTTAGTTTTTAAATGGATTTCTATTTGAGTACAAGATCCAATAAAATTATACCAAAACCCCATTGCCTCATATAGATATTAACACAAAAACACAGAATCTAAGCAAAATAAGAAAAACCCATCAACAAAAACTGAAACTTAAGAGACTCCATTAAAAGAAAAGATCAATTATTGCAAAAAAAAATATTGTTCGAGTACCTGGAGTTGAGGAAGTTAAAGTTGTTGAGCTTCTATGGTTCACTTGAGCTGATTTGAAGAAACAACAATTACCCATACTTGCTTGACCTTTCTTCTTCCCTCCTTTTTGTTGATTCTACTCCCAAGTTGCACAAACAATCATGTTCTTCTTCATTTGATTGATCTAGAATGCTAATGTTTACAAAGAAGAATACTATGGTAAGTCAAATTGTGAAATATTTAACTTAAACCTCCAAACCCAGAAACAGGGAGATAAACAGGGAGACTTGCTACTTTTCCTACAAGACAAAATAATAACACATTCATTACATTCACCAAAATGCAGTAAAATACAAGTAAGCCATAAAAAACAAAAAGAAATTAAATTATACCTTCTCAAGTGAGAAACATATTCCTGCCTACTCGTGTTCTTCATGCTTTCGAGTTCCTCTTGGTAATTCTCCAACTGTTAAAACAACAAAGGACTTACCAATCAGTAACCTTAAGTTCCATAACATATAAATAAACGATATATCAGCATGTTAATTCGAACAGTATATATTGTTACCGAGAAATTGATGTAGGTCGAGGGACCCCAATACTTCAGTGCTGTTAAATCATAAGCTCTTGCAGCTTTCTCCTCCATATCATAACCCCCTAATCAACAATGGAGAATGATTTTATTTAATTAATTAATGCAAAACACAATAGATAAAAGTTGTAATCAAACATTAAGTGAATGGTTAGAGATTTTACCAAGATAAACTGTATAGTGTGATTTGATTTGAATGGCATCCTGAACAAGGGAAGAACGTGACAAACAATAATTAGTGAGTACTAGTCAGAAACTTACAAGACAGAGAAAGACAAAAATACAACATTGAAAATGAAAAAAAAACTCCAAAGAGTTGCTCCAAGTTTCTTTCTAATTTCATGAACAACCAACCTCGCCTCCCTTTTCCTGGTTTGACCTTCCTTCTTGCAGCTGTTATCCCAAAGATGTGCCTCATATCTACCAGTCCATCTATGTTTGATTGTGATGAAGAAAAAATGGATCAAAACAAAGCAAAATTCAAACCAAAAATTTTAACCCAACAAGGAGACATGAAAATGGTAAGGTAAGGTAAAATCATACAACAAAACAAGACAAAAAAAAAACATCCTGGAAGAATGAATGAATGAAATGATGATAGGAACCCCAAAAATACAAAAAACAAAAGGTAAAATAAATTAAAGACACCAGGTTTGAACACAGACATTGTAAAACCTATACACTGTGATGTCCTCTGACCAAATGTGTCTATGGACTTCCTGTGAACTGGTTGTTTCTGTCCCACCACCTTCCTTCCTGACCCTCTCTTCTTTGTTGCCTCCATAGCCACCACACATTCATTTCCTCCTCCTCCAGTTTGGGAAATTTGCTGGGGTGGGGGTGCTGTAATACAACTTGATTGAGATCCAGGAGTCATTGACAAGCTAAGTGACTGCAAATCTCCATACCCCATTGCACAGACTGACCCAGAACCTCCTCCTTCATCACCACCCACCGTGAACCCCCCATCCAACTTTTGCTCCATTTCTTGACAATAATTCCTTGAAACCCAGTTCCTAAAACCTCCTACCCCATCTTCAGACACTTGAGGGAGTGAGGGATTGCAAGCAACAAAATGGTTTTCCTTGGTGGTGTTGTGGTTATCTAGTTGTGCTTGGTACATTTCATGGTTGGTGAGAGTTGAGAAATAAGGGTGGTGGTGGTGGTGGTGGTGTTGGACCTTAATCTGATAATGTGCAAGACAATTTTTTGTGTGAATGGAAACAACTCTCACCAATTCAAAGAAGCAAATAACTAAGTGGAACTGAAACATCTTACCTGGAAGGAGATCTGAACGAATCTGAGAGCAGGGCGAGAACCTCTTCTCCTCGCTGGAACCCCTCCTCTTCGCTGGATCTGAGATCAGGGCAGAGAGCTCCTCGCTGGATCTGAAGCTCTCGCTGGATCTAAAGCTCCTCGCAGAGATCAGGGCAGAGAGCTCCTCGATGTGTTGGACAAAGAGATCAGGGCAGAGAGCTCTGAGACCCCAACCCAGTTTCTGCTGCCTCTTGGTTCAACGCATCTTCTACTCGGATAACATCATAAACTATGCCAAGTTTATTCCCTTTTCATTAATTTGATGTTCTTCTTCAGCTCGATTCTCTCAAGATCGAAAGAAGAAGAAGGAGAAGAAAACTTTGAGAATCTGCTTCGGTTCTTCATCTTCTTCTTCAGTTCGTCCTTCTTCTCCTCTGCGCCAAACCTCTCTCTGATTTAGGTCGAAATTTTTTTCGCAATAACCGCGCAAACTGATCTAGGTCGAAATAGCAAAAAAAATTTCGCCAATTTTTTGCAATGACAGCGCCAAATTTTTCCCCAATTTTTTTCGCCAAAGCGCGACAGAGCGCGAAATCCACTCTCCCCCCATTTTCGCCAGAGCGCGAAATCACTCTGCAAATCTCTCACTCGCAGGTGCGCGGCACGTGCAAAACGTTTAATTTAGCAACGGTTTTTGGCCGTTGCACAATATAGCAACGGTTTTTGGCCGTGGCTAACTATTTTTGTAGCCACGGTTTTAGGCCGTTGGCGACGCTATCCACGGTTTATAGCCGTGGCAAATACACCAACGGCTTAGAGCCGTGGCCACCTTCCCGTAGCTAAACAAGCATTTTGGTGTAGTGAGTGTCTTTAGAAAAATATTTATTTCTCTGTTTTTGAAGAGAGAATTCTAAATCAAGAAAGAGTTACCTCAAAATGGCTTTGTGTTTGGCTATTTATAGAGGCAAAACGAGTAAACCGCTGGCAAATGAGTGAGATACGTGGCAGATTAGTGAGAAACGTGGCAGATGAGTGAGTCATTTGCTTGCAGGCGGTTGTAGCTTCTCTTAGATAGTTGTAATTTCTCTTAGGTAGTTGTAAATTTTGTAGATAGTTGTAACCTCTCGTCGGTGATTATAACTTCTTGTTGGAGACATCTCTCCTGCAACCTTGTGTGTTGAGCTGAGCATGGTGGTCAGTGCCGAACGTTACTCCTCTGCTGAGAAAAAAATGTTCTACTGAGTTTTATTGAGCCCAGACTTGGGCTGCATTGGATTCAAACTTGAGTTTTCTCTATTTGTAACTTTCGTGAGTAATTTTCAGGCTTATCGAAAACAGACCAAATCTTTGGATTTTCTTATTCTGATGGGCTAAGAATTAATTTTGGCTCCAACAATTAACACCCAACAAATGATTGGGGGAAGATGTTTGCTTTACGTCTCAGCATTTATATTTGCAATTGTGAAGTGAAGTACAACAATGAAATATGAAGTATGGTTCGATCACCAAGTATGTTTGTACTACAATGACCATTACAACACTAGATGAACGGTGTTGATGTCTTCAACTTAATTTTTTATTCTCATTTTGCCCTCACAACTTTATAATATTTACAAGAAAAAAATCAAAAGGTGGTGGATAAAAGGTGACAAATGGAGTATGTATCTTTTAAATAAAAACACTATTTCATTTTTCACAATTTTGTCCACAACATTTCATTTTTTTGTTACAATCAAAATCAACCCCTCCTAAACATTAATTAATTATACTCAAGCCCTTAAGTTTTTTTTCCTATATTATTCATGAATTTAATTTCACTTTTCTATTGCATTTTGTAGAAATTTAAAACTTAATATATTGATTTAAATCATTTTATATTTAAGGGTGTGTGAATAACATGCATAGCGCACACAAAATCAAATTCAGAGTATTTTTGTTAGACCAATATTCAAATCAGCAATCTAATTTTTACTCATTGACAATTACAAAATGTACCTGATAAAGATTTAAAAAAAAAATCACACAGCTGACTCGTACTCAAATAGGTTACACACAAAATTTAAGTATTAGCACTATTTCATTTTTGTGTCAATCAACAACTTGCTCGAGGCAAATAGATTCAATGCAAAATTGTTGAAGGATATTAAAATTTTGTACTTAATTAATCATGAAAATAAATAACATGAAATAAATAATTTTAAACACACGTAACGGACATTTGCGACTAGTATATATATCAATAATGATGACACGACGATGCTTGTACCATGGGCTTCTATTTCAATGTCCATCCAAAATATCCAGGGCAAATATATGGGCTAATCTGTTTGGGCCCAACTAAACAAAACACCTCCCTTCAAAATCCCAGGGCTTTGTGAGTCCCTTCTCATTACTCTCTCTCTCTCGAATTAACCAAGTCTCAGACTCTCAGTGGGGAATTTCGTCAAACAGAGAGAAGTCAGTTAATCTTCTCAACTCTGTAACCCATCTTTCTCTTTACTTGCTTATCGTATCTTGCTGTCTTGTTTGTTGTTTGATTCTGCCTATTGTTTCATATACTGGGTTGTTTGTATTTCTGTATCTTAAGATCAACATTAGTAAATTTTTGGTAGTGTAGAGATGAAAACAGTGTAACCAAAAATCCTTCCTAAAAAAAAAGTGTAACCAAAAATAAGTTTGACCATTTGAAACAAACCTGCATTTCTACGAGCCATAGTGCTTTGATTTCATGTCATCGTATGGTTATTGTAGAGTACACCATTTTTCTCTATTAACATTAGTCTACAATGCTGATAGCTTTAGCTCAAGAATGTGTATTCTCATTATTTGGCCCTTCTGCCACAAGATCAATTAGCGGATAGTGATGATTGATATAAACCATGGCACCTGGAAACTTGTGCAAAAAATGCAGCAACCATGATAAGTTAGATACATTATTATGAAAGAGGTCTAAGATACTAAGCCGTAGTTCCCTTTTGAACAGTTGCTTAACAGAAAATATTTGTCCCTCTCTGGTTACATTTCTCAGTGATCAAGAATAGTTAAAGTTCAAGTGGCATTTGAGGAACTTTACGGAACCAATTTCAAAGACAAGCGAATTCCGAGAACTTGAAGATGGCCTCATATGACAGCCGTCATATGGAGGAGACATTGCCCAACAATGAAAAAGCATGGATTGCATTAGCTTGATACTCAGAGTGAAGCAAGAAGTATATTAAGGGTCAACAGATTAGGTTACTGGATAGAGTTCCCTTTCCAGTTTAAGGAGAGGGAAAATCGTTTAATGATGATTATAGAAAGGCAATGGTCTGACATTCCTTATGATCACTCGTGGAAACTACATGAGCATTCTTAGGAGTCATCTCTTAGCCTGGCATGTGACACCCCACATTGATCTAGTCATATTCTTTTTAGACTTCTTACCCTCTCTATCAATTAGAAGATAACTTACATAAGATCATACTGATACTGGGAGTCTGGGAAGAGATGGTTATATGGTTCCTACTATTTGATCAAGGTATCTGGCCCAAATAACATGTGTAGCGGTGGGCTCGAATATTAAGAAGAAATGAGCATAGTCAAAGACGGGGAAATGAGGTATTAGCGTTCAAAATTCAGGTTTTCTGCCACAATTAAGGTTTTAGGTAACTGCAGTTTTAGTTCTAGTATAAATAAATGGTTTGGAAGGGGTATCATGTGAATAGAATGTTAAAAAGGATAAATGAAAAGCTACACAATTTAAATAAATAAAACAAATAATCAGGCGTGACACTAAAAGATTGATGCTTAAGCTTTATTGTGTATGCATCTAATAGAAGAGGCTTCACTTCTTCATAGTGGTTTAGGCTCTAACCTAAAGGCACGCACTACCGAGGATTGACTAGACTAGTGTAATGTTGAGTTTTTTTTTTTTTTTTTTGGATTTCTTTGGTTGACCTTGAGTTCTCTTGAGGCTGCCAAAGTTTTGGGGGACTTTGCTTTGTAAAGGCTTTAGCTTCTTTCATGGCATTTAGGCTCCACAACATAGGACTGACTAGACTAGTGTAATCTTGTGTTTGATTTTGGATTTCTTGGGTTGACCTTAAGTTCCCTCGAGGCTGTCAAAGTGTTGGGCGACTTTGCTTTGTAAAATCCCTCTTCTCCAAATGTATTTATTCTCTTCGTTTGAAATGGATTTTTGGCCTTGTTTTTTTGGCGAAAAGAACAAATAAAAGAAGGAAAATTTTGAAAACATTGTGATGATTTTGAGATGTTGACCTTAAGTTCCCTCAAGGCTGTCAAAGTGTTGGGCGACTTTGCTTTGTAAAGGCCCTCTTCTCCGAATGTATTTATTCTTTTTGTTTGAAATGGATATTTGGCCTTGTATTTTTGGCGAAAAGAACAAATAAAAGAAGGAAATTTTGAAAACATTCTGATGATTTTGTGACAAGTAGGACATATTGTGGAAGAAAATAGACGAAATCAAACAAGCAACCAGATACATCTCATGCATATTAAATATACGCATGGCTAACTCATTGTAATTTCTTATCATTTTGCCGCAACTTGGGCTCTTCACTAAAAATATCTTTGTGTTTTAACCAGAAGAGCCTGATCTCACCTGGTTTGGCATTTTACATCTGAACCAGGTTCCCTTCTGTTCATCTGGTTATTACTATGTGTGTGTTTGGCGCAGATTGTTGATGAGGAGAGTGCTGGGCCCTTAATTTTTAGCTTAAAAGGTATCGGGCACTAGAAAATTAATTTTCTGTGTATGTAGCGCTATTCATACACCAAATTCTGCATTTCCTAACTGTAGGATTATCCTTAGCCATGATCCTGTTCCAAAACAATAGAAGATGTTGGCAGGCCAAATCATGGTTTTGGTTTGGACAAAGCAAAAATCACAATTAGATGATCAATTTGTCTTGTATGAATGTATGAAATGATCCTTAGCCAAGATCCTATGCTGGTGGTCAACTTATGGAATGCATTTGGACAAGGGGATCAGTCTAGTAAGTCTCTTGATCATATGGCCTGATCATATCATATTTTGACCCTAACATCTTGATTCAATACGGCTCCATCTCCTTCCTTTCCATGCTTGACATAGACAAGATAAGTTTACCTTCCAGCGGAAATGGTATTTTCTTAGCTTAAATTATAAAGTAATTATTTTCCTCAAGTTAATAAACTACACCACACTACACAATCTTCATTGCTGAGCTTAGACATATTCAAAATCACAATCCTAAATGGTGATTGCAAAAGCGAACGAAAACAGACCTCTTTTTAATCATTTTATCACTAGTAAAATTGAATTTTTATACACTAAAACACTATGGGAAGTATTAAGACTCGTGAAATATACTTTTTAAGTATGGAATGTTTATGCTTAATACATTCTGTATGATCACAATTTAAGCTTTTCCGGACACCATCCAAGTACATGTTCTAATGCTTGCCTTGGCTTTCCAAACTGTTTGACAGTTATCCTAGATGTTTTTGTTTTAATCTGAGAGTGCTTATTATTTATTGAGTTGTGATTGATTTGAATCAAAGGATGACACTTACACATCTCCTAGCTTGATTACATCTAATTATCTGCTTCCACTGATTTGCAGATCATGCAAAATATAAGAAATTCTGTTTTGCGGCATTTGAGGATAGGGAAAGGTATACGACAGTGTTCGCTCATTCAAGATGGATATACAATTGGTAGACTGAGGAGACACATGTGTGCATCTACATCTAACAGCTCTGATCAGCTAATGGAACGGGTGATAGGAATTGTTAAGAAATTTGACAGAATAGACGCAAATATGGTAATGATTAGTTAACAACTTATTACCATGAGGTGATACAACTTAGAAGCTGTTGTGTTCATTTTTGTTTCTGGAACCACGAGCTCAAACAAACTAATATTAAGAAATGTCAGACTCCGCTGATTCTGTTTTATCTTCAACTGTGAACAGGTTACTGAAACTGCTCATTTTCAAAAGGATCTGTCCCTTGACAGCTTAGACCGAGTGGAGCTTGTGATGGCTATTGAACAGGAATTCTCCATCGAGATCCCTGACAAGGAAGCTGATAAACTGACTTGCTGTGCTGATGTTGCCAAGTACATAGCATCTGGAAGTGAAGGCAAGGTTGTCGAGAACTCTTGATCTTATTCCTTACAACTTCACCTGAGTACTCTCATATGTTCTGTCGAATTGTGATACTACTCTGATAAATATTCTTCTCAAAAACAATTGTGGATGATTAATGATGCAATATGTTTTAACGACTTATGTGTTATACTCTTTTGCTTAATGCCTGTAAATTCTGCCATCTTGAAATACCTGCTCTATGGCACTTTACCCTTGGCATTTATCTATGGATTGCTAGTTGCAAGAAGATTGTGGTTAATTTTATAGGCCTGTCACCCTTATTATTTTTTCATATGTGTATGTGTGGTTAACGATAATCATAAAAATACAGAGGAAAGATAACAATATACATACACAGGGAAGCCACCTATGTTGATTTCTCCTCTCATTTTCCCTTTTTTCTGGTTTTTTGTTATGAATTGCACGGATCGGTTGTGCAACAAGCACACTAGTGAAACTCAAACCTGCAATCTCTCCCAAAAGGTAGCAGACCAATAGTGTCCTAGGTTAGGTTTGTGGATTGCGGTGCAAGAAAAGATAGTAAACTAGTAGTGTTTTAAGGTTCATGGTGCATTGAGATTTAAAACTAAAATGAATAGATAAAAATAAAATAAAATACAAAATAAAAATGTAACATAAAATGATCTTACACTTGACATATATAAATAACAAAAGTTACAATTGAACATGTGTCAACAGCTACACAACCCTAAAATCAATCTAATCCAAATGAATAAAATAACTTGTAGCTTAATTATACAGCTCTTAAAAAACTCATATTTTCAACATGTCTTTGAGCAATCCTTTATATAATCTAAAGTCATCTCTCTTGTTCCAATGCAAACACCATCTTAAACCTCAATATCTTTTGGGGAACCCTATATCCATTAGGGTTTCCCAACACAAAAACATGGTCCCCCCTTCCATGAAATAATTTTCCACAAGCAAAAACATTCCCAGGTTGCTTTTCCCTATATTATAGGCCTTCTTCAAATGGTCCCTCCTCCAATGTAGTCTTTCTAGACAAAAAAAATTTCCCATCTCCAAGCACAAAAAATTTTCCCATGGAAAATGCCACCACCACCCTTTGCAAGTCTTGAAGTTTGAATTGCTTCAAAATCAAGAGCAAGATTGTGTCTAGTTAGAGTTTCATGTGGCACTGCTTTACCAGCGCAACTGGCCGACAAGTGGCTTGATTATCCGCCAAGATTTTTTTCCCCTCCTTTTTACACTTGTACCTTTGTATTTGGAGTTGGATTTTAAAGGGGTGGATCGAGTAGGGTTGTTCATGGTTCAGTCTAGTTCGGGTTTAGCTAAAAACCACCAAACGAACTCAATTTGACAAATTTTCAAATTGAACTAAACCTAAATCATAACCAACCGAACTGTGTGTGCATTTTCATCAATCAAAATTTGAACCATAGAAATAAATCAATGGCTTGTATTAATAGAGTATTATTTTTATTTATTAGTATTGTCTTATATATTGATTAGATTCGTCAGGTTTTTTTTTCCGGTTAAAATTACCTAAAAACTGAAAACTAAACTGAACCAACGGCGATGGTTGGTTCGCTCGAGTTTTTTTTTATAAAGCTCCAATATTGAGACTAGGATATATATTAACTAATGACAGCTTAATATATGAAAAGTTGTGCTTATAACAACTTAAGTTTTGAGAGCAGATGACAATCAAATTACTATCGTGTGGGCACAACTAAAATATAAAATTCGTTAATCTCAATCTACAATAGAGTGTAGATAACTGATTTCTAAATAAACATAGTAAACTTCAACATATCATGTGTTCAATGTTTTTTTCTTTTCCTAGCCTACTGTTTTTCTTGCACACTAGATAATAAATGTATTTTATATGATTTTTATGCACTGCATATTTCATGATAACAAGATATTAATAGGTTGTGTTGAGAAGAGCTACTGTTACCATCATGTCCTAAAAGTATAGGCACAAAAATGGAACCAACAATGGTCAAATGTTATTCCAATTGAGAATGGCGTTCACTTTTTTGGAATATTAGACGTCCTTTTCTTTTGCTTTCTTATTGGCATTGTAGATATATTAGTAGAGACCTCAACGCTGAGGCTCATAAATTCAGTGCGGAGCCAGGATTTTCACAAAAGGGAGACAAAATGGAAGCCGCAAGAAAAAAATAGCAAAATTCTAGGAGAGCAATAGTTAAATATACAACTATTAGCCACAAATTTACTATAGAAAATATGATTTTGAAATTTTTAGGGGGGACAATTGCGCCCTATGTCATACAAGTTGACAGCTATAGCTGATCACTTTTTTGGAATATTAGGTGTCTTTTCCTTTTACTTTCTAATTGGCATTGTAAATATATTAGTAGAGACCTCAACGTTGAGGCTCACAAGTAACAAGTTGGCAACTATAGTTGGCCAAGGACTGTATGAATATCCTAGTTTATATATGCATAATCCTTTGAAAAAAAAACTAACTGAGAATGTAGGAATAAAATGAAACAAACTAAGGACTTTGTTGTAGGTGAAGCCCCTCTAGATAAGTTCTCATCTATTTTTGACCTGATTAGAAATAATAAAATGTTGTTAGGGTGTACTAAACTCTTAGAGCTGCTCTTATCGGGTGTCTTAATCAACGTAACGTTACAGGCGTAGTGAAATATAACGTTGTTTCTAAGAAATTAAGACCTTCATTAAATTCAGAAGAAAAAACAAACACCTCTTTGTTTTCAGGTCTACTTCAGATATAATATACAATAAAAAGATATCACCACATAAACTTTTCACTCATGAGAAGTTAAAAATTAGGATATTCGAAATAAGGAGCTCACGCGATAAATAGTTTTTGCTTTCATTTCAGTTTTTGACGTTTGAAAAAAACGAAACTTCATCATATTCATACAACATCAACATCATTAGCTTGCTCACTAAATTAAACATCTACTCGAGTAGATAGAAGAAGAAGAAGCAAAACAAATGGACATTAAAGCATAAAGTATGTCCATCATTAGAGGCACAAACTTGAGACAAAAAAGTATTAAATTCTTTAATTACATTACCAATCTATAAACCCTAGAAACCTCCTCATTAAACCATCTCAAAATGCCTTGCAGATTGAATTTACCATGATAAAATAACTTCAGCTTCTCATTCAACAAAGTCTTCTGCCCTTTTTACATCACCAGATAGATTCAGGAAAAAAACTTATGAACTTTGACCATCCTCCTTGGGTAAATGTGAAAAGTTACCAAGCATGGCCATGATAATGAAATGACAATAAAAAGAAATTAAAAAGAAAAAAAGGGAGAACAATGGAAAATATTATGCGATCCAAATGAATGAACTTTGAGTTAAGATTTAGAGCTCGGGTATTGAGTATAGCTAGAGTTCAAACTCAAATGGCTTGAATTGAGGAGAGTTTTATAGTTTTTGGATGTTGGCCCAACGCTTAGCTATCGTAACGCTCAAAAACTTTTTGTACTTAAATCGTTAATATAGTTTTCATGCAGGAAAGTATCCCTTCCAAATCTTGGGAATTTCACTCAAAACTCAGATCATGAGATGCAAAAGCTCATACTCATTGAGCTCTGGCAATGCCATTGGAGCAATGAAGTTCAAAAGACTCATATGTAAATTAGCAAGTTATAGTTAATAAATAAATAAAAGGTAAAACCAGAGTTGAACTATTGTTGCTACAGTGCATTGT